>OY754939.1:1599016-2344479 GCA_963576515.1 Cryptocephalus primarius | reverse complement strand
ATATTAAAACTAATTTTTGATACCAATTATAGTCTTATATTACTTATAATAGACAAATATTATAAACAAATCTTTGGCTGTCATATGGAGTGGTCCATTTCTCCAATTCTAGTTAATTTTTGCTTAGATGAATTAATAAAACTAGCAATTCAAAAATAAAGAATAAACATTCCATTTGTTAAGTGGTATGTAGACGACCACATCTTAGCCTTACCTGTTGAGGCCATTGAAGAGACCTTACTGTATTCAATAGTCTAAATGAACATATTCAATTTACAGTGGAAAAGGAAAATGAACAGGAGTTACCTCTAACAGGCACTTTGCGCACAAAATGGCACCGAAAACCATTGTGCAGTAAGTAACCGGTTCATAAATTTCCATTCGTATCATCCACTAAAAATGAAATTCAACCTGGTACAGGCCTCAAAGCACCGAACCCTCAAATTGTCACATCCCTCCTTCCACATGGAAGATTTCAGAAAATTACGGGTGATACTTTTAGAAATCTCATATTCCATCAAAATAATCAATAGTATTCTATATAATTCAAACAACTCAATTACGAATGTTCGTCAAAACGTCAATGATTTCTCAATTTCACTTCTAGATGGTAATCCAATAGAAATGACAATATCACTTGAAGTAAGAGTAGCTGAAAATGATACACAGAACACAATTAAATATAAATCTCTACCTTTCATTAAAGAAATCACATCGAAACTAAGATGCATAGTTAACAGTAATTCAATAAAAATAGCTAAAAGAAACCTAAAAACGGTATCATCACTGTTCCCTAAAATCAAAACACCTATCAATAAATATGAAAAGTCAGGAGTGATATATAAGATTCAGTGTAGGGGTTGTTATAAAACATACATTGGACAAATTTCTAGAAACCTTAAAAGTAGACTGGCCCACCATAGTGATATTAGATGTAAAACAAAAATCTTGCGCCTTAGCAGAACATGTAATCGAAGAGAAACATGACGTCGATCTTGATAATGTGAATATACTACAATGTGAAAACAATTCATACAAAATGACTTTCCTAGAAATGGTCCATATTAAAGAAGAATGGTTTACAATTAACAAAAGATTAGACATTGACAACTTAAGTTAGACATATGATTATATTCTTCGGTCAAATAAAACAGTACAACAAACAGAAATTGGATAATATTTCCGAGTTTCGAAGATACCTTTTTTCAACTAGTTGGTCACGACTACCCTTCAACCTATATATTGTCACGAGCCGGGGCGTCTCTCCCTGAGTCACGGCTGCGTGAGGTAAGGGGTTGGTAGCTACGGGGGTAGAGCTTGCTATTAACGAAGACAGGTTAGAACAAAACAGAGAAAAAGGCTTTATTCTCCACAAACGGGGAATCTAAAAATGGGTCAGGTTGGCACAAAAAACGAAAATAAATCACAATAATAAAGATGGGGGGCACAGCGAATCCCAAAAAGGCTGGAGCGTGAGAGGTAAGGAAGGTAACTTACAGGGCTGCCGGTCGTTCGGACTTTCGGGGTTCCATAACGGAGGGCCTCTTGACAGGGTGGTTGGAAGGCTCTTCTTCGGGCGTCCGGCTGGGGTTCTGGAGACTTCGACGAACCAGCACAGTCTCCGCTCGGGGCTCTTTCTGCTCTCCTCGACCGGCCATTCGACTGGTCCCTTCAGGGACGGCCCTCTTCCGGGCGGCCCCTTGGACAGCACTTGTCCAAGCTCGTACGTCGGGACCTCACTGGTCCTCTCTACTAACTTCCTCCTTCTATTTATGTTCGGTTTTTGTTTTGCTTATACTTTGTTTTGTTAAACACTCTCGCTTTCATCGTTTATCGTTCTTCACACGAACTGACCGTGGCCTCCGGCCGTGTCCTAAATCTTTGTTTTTTATTTGTGGTCGTCGAAGTCTCGTGTTCGTGACAATATTTATTTATATATATATATATATATATATATATATATATATATATATATATATATATATATATGGAAAATTCATGTAAATGGTTGGACGCGTTCTTCAGAAAATGGTAAAACACGAACAACGGACATATGTAAACCTGGAGAATGCTTCAACGGATATTAATAAAATTTCTTCATTACACTACAATATCTAAAAAACAGCAGAGGTTTAAATATGGTGCTGCGACAGACACACAGCACCCACTTGCGCACACCCACGCGCGCACGTAAGCAAGCACGCATGGGCGGGCACACGTGCACACATGCAAACACTTCGTTGATTGAAGACTTACAACGGTTTTAATTCAGTACATACTATATGTATGACTTCGTAATAATAAAAAATGCGGACCGACAATGAATAACAATCTTCACTGGTGCCAACGAATTCCGTACCATAATTCACCCAATTTCGACGTCTGAATCGACTTTCCTTCTTATATCAAATAATAGAAACCCGTTAGGCTGAGCGTGTTTCCGCATCGGCTGTTTATCCCAAAATTCAAGAAGAAAAACACACTCTCGTACAAGAGAAAAAACCCATCGTATCCGTTATGGTCTCCGGACTTCATCGGCCATATATTTCCTGGCGTATATTCGTGCGTAGACACCATCAATGGCAAGACGTACACATAATTCCCCATAAAGCGACATTAATCAAATGAAAAGTTGGAAAACTGTTTTTATTTTCACTCTCCGCAGTTCACATGAACTCCCATATAAATCCTCCGGAATGTGCCGTAATAAAAGTGGTGTTCTATGTTCGAAAATTCCTTCGGGATTTCCATTAAGAGACTAATGAGGAACTAAGCAAAATTAGACATTTTGAGATGCCTCACAAATGATCGTGTTTTTTTTTGTAGATTTTCCGAGACTGACAATATTGCACATAGTTTTAGTGAATAATTCACCGATAGTGTTCAGGATATCGTGCACAGGCAACGAGTATAGCATAAAAATCAAATATCATCCGTCTTGGACAATGACCACAACCATAGGAAGTGATCAGAGTCCTTCACTGTTTTAGCTACATTTAAATGGTACTGACGTGTTTTCTTATTGCTTAGATTATATATACCGCTATATCTTAATTGCTTGCAGTGACACAAACTTACAGGGTGCTATAGAAAAATGAAGAACAATTAAAATTAATTACACTACATTTGTTTAGAATTGATAGGAGACGCCTTATTATACATGCAAATCGGACTTCGAAGGAGCGGCTTAAAAAAGTTTTAAGCAACTGCTACGTTTTCCCCCGAGCGAGATAATTTTATTCAATTTTAAGCCCGCCGAACACGATGCAGGTTTTGGTGGGTGATTGCATGGGAAAAGGCATGAGGAGAGACGGTGGGGAAAATGACGTCACAAGGGTGAAATTGCTGCACATTTCTGTGAATAGCGCGTGTGCTTATTTTGCTGCATATTTTCTCAGAGAATTTGAAGGCCGGCCAATGAACAACGAGAATTTTGTTACGTCGGCCACAGGGCCGGCGCTTTGACGTTGTCGGCCTGTCAAAGTGGGGGAAAGGTTATGAGTACGATCAAATATAAACACAGACCGTGGTTTTTGATTGTTACTGTTTCGCGATCTTTCTTTTCGAGGTGGCGAAAATTTATATGATTGCCATTTAATATATACAATAGCCAGCAAAATGCCCTTGGGATGTTCCATCGTGTCTACGCACTCGCATAAAAATACCTATAAAGCTGAACAGCCTCTTTTTTATACCTTTTTTCATGCAATCACCCTACCGAAAAAATGCATCGTGTCCGGCGGGCTTTAGTGAGACGACTCTGTTTCTGTTGTTCGTACCTCGACAAGGGTGCATATACAAAGGAAGAAATGGGTTTATTGCAAATAAGAGTGCCTTATCGTCCTGGGAGTTGGCTGATAGCAATAAATTGTTTTGATGATCGTTATGTTATTAAATTATATATTATTCATAAACTATTACGCCTAACTTATGCTTATTATTACGGATTTTGGCTAATGTCGATATCCCTTTGTTTAAATAGAAAGCATGAACTTTTCTTCGTATGATGTTCTTAGAAAAATCATCAATAGTGATTGGTTTCTTTTCTGTGTCCTTTTTTGATGGAGCTAACTTCCCCGTTGACCTTTCACTACGAAACCTATATCTGTTAGTTCTTCCACCCCGATCATATTAGGGCAGCTAGTCGCGCATACTACTATTTGAAGAATGTTGATGAAGTACAGCATCATAAACATTAAGAATAATAGTTTTTTTCCTGGCAGTGTACGGAGCATAACTTACCTATTGCCGTGCCGATACCATTTTGCTTGTGAATACCATTTTGTGATTACCATTTTTGAAAATATCTATCTGCACCATGTCACCTGATTATGGTCATTTATATTCTTTATACCTTCTTAAAATTTTATTACTGTATTATAAAATGATGTGCAGATCACCCGCATCTGAAAGTAATTACGTAGAACATCAACAAATACACAGGACAACAACAAAATATAAATATAGGATAATAAAAAAGAGAGGCAAGAGAGGGGGAATTGGGAATATCTACCTATGGTCGAGACCCGATGTGCGGTGGAACTGAGATGCGTCCTCGGTTCCACCGCACGGCGGACGTAAATTCCTCACTACTAATTCATTTTTACCCGTACAGCCCGAAGGGCACGATAATCCTGCAGGTAAATTCCCCACCAAAATGATGTCGGTAACTAAACGTAACCCTTATCTCATTAGGCTAAACATAACAAAAGCAAATTGCTATTACATACTTTCCCCGAAATAACAATAAGCATTTAGTAGAGTAGCCTAGATTTAGGTTGTAGATGAGTATAAATGGACCGTAATGTCGCATATAGTTTAGTTTTTCAAGCAAGCTGCCGGACCGAGTTACTCGTTAATACACTAATTTAGATATGTCGGGGTATTTGATTAATGGTGAGCACGGTAAAGATTTGCTACTTTTGGAGAACTTTACATTCTACAAAAGGCTTTGAACCGAAAGAAGTTTGGAGGTGTACTTAAACCAAGTGTGGTGTAAACGTGTTTACAACTGGTCTGACAGTGGCCCGTAGTGAGTTGGTTCACAATTATGACTTCGATGAGAAGAAATTAAATAGAAAAATTATAACTAACTCTTGTAAACTCAAAGCACAAGAAGACACAAGTGAGAAACATATATAACTGTCGCCGAATGATTCTTCCTGGTCCACTTCCATTAAACATACAGGGGTTCAACATTGGTTAGATCAAAAGAGCACAAGTGAAAGTTTTCTTTTTATGTTTTATTTAACTGTTTTGTCAGTAACATTGTTGTTTTCACATGTGCAAGTAACCTTCGTCTCTTGGCCAAAATAAATACCTTATACATGGATGATATATTATCGTATTGTACGAAGTATTATTATAAATTATTCATAATTCATGAAATGCAAAATAGACATTATATTCCATTAGTATATTATTTATTATCGAGTAAAAATACCGAAATATATATATATAGTATATCAATCTATTTTGAAAAAGCTATCCACAAAGCAATACTCCATATTTGGAGAAATACAAAAATAAGTGGATGTCACTTTCATTTACACCAAGCCTGGTACAAAAAAATTCAAATTACTTGGTTTAACTGCAGTATATAAAAATGATTCTGAAGTAGGAAAGTGGTTAAAATATACTTTTGATCTTACGCATTTAAAACTCAAAGAAGTAGGAGATTGTTTTGCACTTGATTTAATGCCTGTGAAGCCAGAAAATGTACTTGTATATCAATAAGCCGATTATTTAGTGGAAACATATATTGAAGAAGGTGCTACATTTTTTCTGTATATATGGGGAGAAGAAAATCCTTTAATTATCCAAACGACAAATGCGTGTGAATGTTTTCACTTGAAATTTACTTCACCTTTTTATAACACGCATCCTTTAAAAAATGTTTTCATAGAAGCAATTAAACAATTTGAAATAGATATGTGCCCAAAATTTTTGAGTGTACATTTTGAAAAGCCAATTAAAGATAGATAAGTGAAACAAAAAATAAAAATATTGAAGCAATTAATAACTAGATTTCAATCTAATGAAATAAATATGTTTGGTTTTGTTAAAATGGCCTCTTTTTATTTTGCAAGTTAAAAATTTTGATTAGATACGTTATCGTTTAGAAGTAAGTAGGTAGTTTCGAATACGGTGTGACAAAGATGTTTAAACCATTAAAACCATCTTCAAAATTAATATTAGTATATAGGTATATGTATATTATATACCTACATTACATAGGTATATCATACCATACATTATAGGTATGTATATTAAAATAATACTCCAATATTATACTTGAAGTAAATAATATGCCTATGCTAAAGTTGTGCTTATTTTCCGCGATGATTAAAAAATAAATAAGTATATATGTAATATTAATATCAAATAAAATAACTTGCAAAAAGGGATACACGGGTGAGGAACGTCAAACACCGCTGAGGAATATACCTATGAGATTGAAGACGACCTTCCATCACAATTTATAAAAGTCCATTTTTTATGTATATTTTAGTATGGTAATATATATTAAACATTATATTAAATGCGGCGTTGCGTGAATCTATATTTTTTATACGAAATTAGACAAAAATGAAAGCTACTGTGAATAAATTCGTAAAGTATTTAGAAAAGAAATCAATGTCTTTAGTAGATTCGATGGATATTGTTGAAAATGTTTATGAAAATTGTAAACTTGTAAAAGGGAAAACAGGAAAAATCGTATTAGATAAGTTTTTAATGTTATTAAGAAAAATGAGGGATATAAAATGTTAAATAACATTTCAAAAATTTTTCGAGGCGAGACGGTAAGACAATATTATACCATACCTACTACATTTTATATAAACTATAATATGCTCCAATAACTTCGGTTGATGTTGAAAGAAGTTTCTCGTTATACAAACACATATTTACACCGATTAGAAACATAAATTTTTGATAGAAAATTTTGAAAAACATATTGTAGCTTCTTTTTATAATACGGAATAAAATAATTTGTAATATGTGTCATATATTCTAAATAATTATGTTTGCATGTAGACTTTGTTTGGCAAGACACGCATGTTTTACGGATAAATGAATTTTATGCATAACATGTCTAATTTAGTTTGTTATCGTTTCATTTAACCTCTGATTGCGTAACCCAAATTGAACTTTTAAAGACAATCTAAGATTTTT
The DNA here is from genome assembly GCA_963576515.1 of Cryptocephalus primarius. Lineage (NCBI taxonomy): Eukaryota > Metazoa > Arthropoda > Insecta > Coleoptera > Chrysomelidae > Cryptocephalus > Cryptocephalus primarius. Next base: position 2,337,303 of record OY754939.1, on the reverse strand, counting down.
TTCGATATGTATCTAAGCATATTTTTAGTATAACCTGCATATGAAAGCATATTTTTACGGAAAATTTAGCATATATATGTACATATTTCAGTTATATTACCTTGCATATACGCCTAAGCTTATGTATCAGTAACACTAAGTACTACATTGATTTTTTATTGAACAAGTTCAAAAATCGGGTTGGAGCCTGAGGCCGATTGCTGGGGTCGGTTGACAGCTAGGGACGTTGAATGGAACATAGGTTGACTCACGGAGACAGTGGACATCACAATGTTTCTTCTCATCCTAATTTCCATGTTTCTTCTGTATTGTTGAAATCACTTCGTCACCAATAATGCTATCAGTAGAACCAGTATTATATAGAATATCGCTTTGACATCCTTGGTGACATTGTATTTCTGATCTTGTATGCTAAGGTCGGAGTTACAAAGCCGTTTTCGCTAAATTTGTATTGGTGGGATTTCAAGTTGCCCATTGTTAAGTACTTGTTAAGTCGTAATTCGCAGGAATGCCATGTAATACGTGTATATTACGGGTAGTAAATAAAATATGTTGTGACCCTTGATCATTATTTATTGACTAAATTGTAAACCATATACAATAAAGTGAGTAATATTGTGACGAGTCACCGTCAATTTTATATGTGCCGAACGATGCGTACCGGAGGTAGCAGCGTAAAGGTGTAAACGTTATTTAAAATGAACGTCAGCAGTTCTATCCGGGTCGCGTATGTACCATTAATTTGAAATATTTTGTGTGAAATTGATGACCTGAATTTAAATGTGAAGAACTATATTGATAAATAATTTGTATATAATCTTTTGTGGATGTCACTACACTGACGGCCGTACGAAAGTTTTCTCGTGTGGTATGTGATTATAAGTTTTATTTATGAATTTTTGACAAATCACCCTGAATGACAAATGGTGACTTTTTTCGGAAAGAATGGTTATTTGGTATTCTGCTAATCAACTGATAACGTTAAATACAGATTTAGATCATTTTTCACGAGACAAATTGAATTTTGATTCAGATGGGTTTTCATTTTTTTGAATTTATGTATGTGGCAAACTTCATACTCGTTCCGGTGGAGTGGATGGATACATTGCCATTTTTTATTTTACCATCATTATAGTATTCAAAATAATTAACAAAAACACATTCAAAGATGGTTAACATTTAATAAAGCTATTCACGTCATTCACAGTAAAAATGATCAGTGATGTTAGAAAATAATCTTCAGAAATTATTACAAATTTGAGTACTATATGAAGTAAGTAGTACATAGCGCATGTTAACTTGATTCGGTTTCTTAAAACTATTAGGTACATCAATTATAATCGGAATTCAGTGTATTAATAGCTTAACATTATGTAATTGTGTCCATGTGGTATAAACCTTTGTCTCTTATTATTTTTACTTTTTGCATATTTGTAAATGTTAGGCCGGTGTTATTTAGTTTTTATTATAAGGGTTCTTATTTGCAATAAAGAACTGTTCTATTCTAATTATTCAACGAGTAGTATGAGCACGTTTCGATATGAACTTACAACATTGCACCATCAAAACAATAATTTCATTTGCATCCGTATTTTAAAATTTAGATTGACTCAGGTTGAGATATAATACTCAGAGAGACTCCTTCATCTCTGGAATAATAATAAATCAAAAATAACACACAAAATACAAATACAACCACATTTACCTATATTATCAATTTCCATGAATCCATTGCATTTCTTATCTGCTTCTTTACTACTTAATTTTTAGTTACTAAAGCTTATTTTACAACAAACCAGTGCCCATCTTAAGGCTTTTTTAACTATGAGACCATGACATCGAGATCGAGACGAGTATGTAAAAAGTATTATATAGATTTCATCAAATAAAAAGTTATACCGTCTTGTAACATAACGGACAAACTAACAACAGATATGTAATCTCGATAAAGATAAATTGATGACATGAACGACATATGAGTTTCAGTCTGGGTTCCATTCTTCATAGGTTGGAACTGTTATAATAAAGTCAAGATTTTCTGGAAAAACGGAATAAGAAGAAGCAATAACGCAACCAACTCATTGTGATTAGTTACATTAGTTCAATTATAACACTTTCCTCATATACATGCTCTCTTCTCGGTACTGGTCTTCACATCGATGTATATCTCGTACGTTGTGAAACATTAATATTATATTACAAGTACAGTTCATGCAAAACAAATCTGATATGACGTTATTCATTGAGAGGCTAACACTGTTGTTGACGTTTTCAAAGGATAAGATCGTTGAGATCGAATTTGCTTAAGATCAATGATCTCTACCTTACTACATCTGCATATAAGTGGTTTGCTTACGTCCAGTTGGTACAGTTGGTACGTATATGACATCACTGAGTCTGTTACACCAGATTTGTTTTGCATGGTCTGTAGGCAAGATTATTAAGATTGAGACAAACATACAGATACGTGCTTAATAAAACTGTTTGTATCAAGAAGAGAAGCTATTTTCTTCCTTTTTTCTCTCATCCTGTTTAATTCGTTATTACACCGTAAAAAGTAAAAGGAGTAGAAGGTGGGTTTTTAAAAGCCATACTTCCAATACCCCCGCTCAATATTCTGGCGACGACCTAAGTGAGCAAAAACAGGGGAAAATTAGATAATGCAGAGTAAACGTACAAAAGGGGACATTCCCCACGGGGTGGAAGAACGCCGCGCTGGGACAGGCGGGGGAATATTGATAAAGTGAAGGTATGTATACACGTAGATATATATTTTTTAAACCTGTTTACGTAATCTCGGGGAATAGCGACATCTAGTTACGTTTAAGGCAGGGGGATGGAATCCCACACAAAGGAAGTCCCTCGAAGGCGACAAATCCGACACTCAAAATATGGATTCGAATAGAAAGATAATAAATTTGATGCGATACAAAGTATATGGACGTGTAAACCTTCATTTTATTTTATGTAGGACAATATAAAAAGTGAAAGAGTCAGTTTGGTTATCAAATTGTTTCATTCCATATAATTTTTCTCTTTTTCTTTGGTTTGACGTTTTAATCCACCTTTGTATCTAGTTCTCTTTAAGTTGTTGTTCTCATAAATGTGTTTTTTTAAATTTGGTATCTGACTTTAATTTGACATAGGTTTTGAGGAATTATGGTCTCCAGGTAAGCAATGGTCAATTTGCAGAAATTCTTTTCTCTAGGAGCCACACGTGCTATGTTTATGGTCCCGTAAACTTATTCCAAACAGGGCGCATTTCATTTCTCATTGAATAACTTTTACGCCCGACCGCACGGGTTCGGCTTAACATTTAAGCTTAGTTTAAAAAGTAAAACCAGTTGCACTGCTGATAAAGCAAAGCTTAACAATCGCTTAAGCGGTTTATGAACAGTTTAACTTAAGCTTCAGCGGCAAATCTCATACACAGAAATTGCATGCAGTACACACGGGAATCACAGAAAACACATTACAGTCGCTGTTCTGTGACTTAAATGTGTGGTCTTTCTCGATGAGCAGAAGGGCACACAGTTAGTTTAACTATTTATTTAACACTAAACTACATTGCAATCGTTAATTTCCAAGAAAGAATGGCGCGGGTCGTCGAGCACGGGATAGGGATGATTCATCGCCGCCGTTTCGTCGCCATGCCCAGTTGATCGTCGCCGTTTCATCGCCTAGCATACTGTTGTAACCGAAGTTTCTGCTGCTGCCAAAATGTTAAGGCCAGTAAAATGTTGTAAATGACCAACTATGCTACCAGTTTAATGTTCGGGTTTTGAAGCACTTAAACACTAGTTTTGTAGTCCTAACCTTTTTTTTTAATATTTAATTATGAAGTAAGTCTTATGTATGAAGTATGAATGTCTGCGATAGTTGAATATGAAAATAAACACAAGACATAAATAATAAAAGAACAGATGAAAAGAATGAAATAAACAGAAACAAATGTGAAATAGTACTGGAAATTAGGAATATATTATTAGGTTGGTTCACAACAATACAGTCGGAATTTACAACTTATAGTTATTTATTACATTTTAAAACCAGGTACATTCCAAAGCAAGCAGTCACATTAAATGAATTAAATGAAAACAAATGTTTAAAATTGATAATTATGGGCTAAGCCGTGCAGATATTCGACAGCAAGTCTACTATATTCTTGAATTGAGACACTATCCTTTTGATTCTTTCGTCAGCCTGTCGGTATTTACGAAGTTTTACCGGTGGTTCGTTTCTAGCAACAAGCTGTTCATTATTAGCATCACGCCCCTTCTGTACCTTTCGCAATCCATCAACAAACTTCCAAATAGTCGGATGATGGACTTCTAATTCAGTCTGAGGTCTGAGGTCTGAGAGTCTGAGTCTAATTCACTCGATCATATAGGTTCCAGACACCGGGTGCAAATAAACCAGGCCGTCTTCCATTTCCACGTCTATTTTGACGTCCAATATAAATATCATCCAGCCAATTCATTAACGGTTGCAATTCTAGCGGCAACTCGTCTGCTAAAGCAACCACATATTCGTCAATATTGTCAAGACGAACAAATGTCAAAGCAACCACCATTTTTGCCTTTAATGCAAAATCTGAATCACTGTTGTATTGTACTGTGAATCCCATTTCAGCCAAATGCTTCTTCATGTTCTTGGCCAAATGGAAGAAACAACCTTTTATATTAACACCGGGAAAACATTCTATCATTGCTGAAATAGTTGCATGCTCAAAATCGCAGTTGATGGATTCCGGATTTAAATTGGGCACTAAACTCTTAATGGCTTCGAACATTTTTAGGTACGTCCTTTTCATTTTATTGGGCAAAAGAGTATAAAATACAGGATGAACTCCACCATGTCTCTTTGCCATGATCGCGTATATCTGGGAAAATAAACTTGGCGAAATCGAAAAAGATCCGTCAGCATACCAAATTGGAGATGTTTGTGGATGTCGGAGCCACGTTTCGCTCCCAAAAATGATGATCCTTTCATTGTCCTCTTGTCCACTGTCATGTAGTAGAAAGTTTTCTTCGACGCCATCTTGCGTTCCGCAGAATTTATATACATCTGGCACCATAAAGTCTGCCAATGAATTGGGATATGCACGCACTACAGCCACTTCATTTCTTTTCCGACGAATGACCTTTCTTAGTGCGGAATTGTTAGGAATTGCACCTTGACCACCTTGGGATAAATTTTTTAGACATTCATTTATTATTCTGCTAGTGTTTTCTACTGTAACTTCCGCACGACGTTTCATTGCAGTAATGACTCTCGACACTTTCACGTTTGCTGCTGTAGAATTATGAGAATGTGCATTTATTTGTTTTGTCACTTCTCCATTCTTAGTATGCAGTCTAGCTTTGCAGCGTCCCATCTGCTCACAACGCCAAAACTTAATGTCCCCGTCGCGCTTACTCTGCTTTTCAAAGATGTACAGATTACCACCATGAGAAAACTTTGCTTTTCCTCTTTTGCTCAAAATTTGTTTCATATCTTCAACTAGAGGAGATGCGACTAACAGTACTAACACTCACAAAACTTACTGTTTAACTAACTATCCCAGGGTGTATTTCTACCTGTTTCTAAATTACCTACCTACCTCAAAATGCCTAATAATTCCAGGTAAATCGTAATTAAAGTATTATTATATATGCTGGTTTAAGTCTATCCATGGAGACTCGTTGGGGAACATTCTGGCTCGGGAGGCGGACTGGTGTACTTTACACCAACTCGGAGGCCGTACACGAAATGTCTTGTTTGAAGGTGTTGCGTAGGCTCAGCATGACCATGGGAAGGGCTTCGACCCACGATACGGTGTCGGCGGCGATAAGCGCAGCTACGAGAGTTCGATGGAAGCGTTCAATACACCCATTTGATTGAGGGTGATACGCAGTAGTCTTTATGTGCTGCACTCCTAATATTGTATTTAACTGGTGGAACAACTGGCTCTCGAATTGTATGCCTCGGTCTGTAGTAATGGTCGCTGGGACGCCAAAGCGGGCTATCCATCCTTCGAGGAGTATATACGCCACTATTTCAGCAGTTACCCATGAGATAGGGATGGTTTCTGGCCAGCTTGTAAATCGGTCGATGATTGTGAGTAGGTATCGGAAGTCGTGGCTCAGTGAGAGTGGCTCCACGATGTCGATGTGTATGTGGGCGAATCGATCGTCGGGTATTCCTATTGGTGTGACTGTGTGACGTCCTACCTTGGCACGCTGGCACTGGATGCACTCTCGGGACCATTGCTTAATCTGGCGATTCATGTTATGCCATACAAAACGCTCAGCGATCACTCGCAGTGTAGCAGCGTGTCCCGGATGTAACCGAGTATGGAATTTTAGAAAAACGTCCCGCTGGTAGGTTGACGGCACATACACGCGTACACGGTCATCTTGGACCGTGTCACAATAGAGAGGTCGTTTGCCTGCCCTCGAGAAAGTGGCGGAAATGGTAGATGCCACTGAATATAACCAACAGCTCTCGATCGTGAGTACTATAGTTACGCTGCGTCTAGGATAGTTTATTTGAGAAGAAAGCAATGGGCTGCAGGTGCTTATTGACAAGCTGCTGTAACACTCCGCCGATTGCGGTGTCCGAGGCGTCAACTGACATGCTCAACGGGGCATGCGGTGCTGGAAACACCAATTCAGTAGTAGCAGTCAGGAGTTCTTTAACTCGGGTGAAGGCGTCCATTGCCTCTGGGGGTAAACTGAGTTCCTGCTGCTTCGTCTTCTGATGAGACAACAGCTCGGTTAGTGGCATGAGCTCAGCTGCGACGTAGCTGTTCGTATGTTGTGGGATGTGGGAAGTCGCGGATTGCGCTGACTGGCTGGCAAGGATCGGACACCCGTTGAGGAGACTGTGACTCCCAAGAAGCTGACTTCACGGGCTCGAAACTTGGACTTCTCCCAGTTGATTTCAAGCCTGTTTGTCTTCAGAATTTGAAGGACTGATCCCAAGTGCTGTTCGTGTTCTGTCTCTGTTGATGAGGCTACTAGAATATCATCGATGTAAACATACACAAAGGGACATTCCCGGAACAGGTGGTCGAGATACCGCTGCAACGTCTGAGCGGCGTTACGCAAGCCGAAGGGCATGCGCAGGAATTCATATAAACCAAAGGGTGTGACCACCGCCGTCTTCTGTACGTCTCTTGGATGGACTGAGATTTGATAGAAGGCACGTACCAGGTCGATGGTAAAGAAGATTTGCTTGCCATGTAGCTGGTTCGCGAAATCCTGGATGTGTGGCACTGGATAGCGGTCAGGTTTGGTCATGGCGTTTAAACGGCGGAAATCTCCACAAGCGCGCCACTGGCCATTCTGCTTCTGGACCACATGGCTGGACGATGCCTGCTTTCATCAGGTCGTTGAACTCAGCTCGTGCAGCTTGCAGACGTTCTGGTGGTAGCCTTCGTGGCCTGGAAAATACAGGGGAACCTTGGGTGTCGATGTAGTGGTGAACTCTACTAGGGTCGTTTGGTGTGTCAGTCAGCCGATCATAAGGGTGTGCGGTCGATAGTCCCACTTCTAGCGCCCTTACTCGTCTAGATCCACATGTGATGCTACCTGGGAAGGCTAGACTCACCAGACGCTTGTTTCGCATGTCTACAGTAATGCCGTAGTGTGTAAGAAAGTCAGCACCCAGTATAGCGGTGGTGACATCTGCAACTACGAAGGTCCATGTGACTGGTTGGCTAAGGCCGAGATTCAGTAGCAGTTGTTTCTGTCCGTACGTTTTGATACAGGAGCCAGTAGCAGAGTAAAGACGTATGGTGCTAGGCTGTGTAACAGTGCAAATCCTACGTGGCAGCACACTCAGGTCGGCTCCAGTGTCGAAGAGAAATTGGAGTTGGAGGGCTTCGTCTGCGACAAATAGGCGACGTGGTGTATGTGGGGTAACAGTTGTCGCCACTACTGCGCCCCATGGTCGTTTTCCGAGAAGGTACATGGAGGTCTGCACTTCTTTTCTTGAAGTCCAAATCTTCTATGATAATAGCAGTGTCCGTCGGGGGTGAATTCGTGGGGGTCAAATGCGCTGGTCGGGACTTATGAGCTCTCTCATCTAAGCCTACTTTTTTGGATAGGGCGCTTACCTGGCCACTTAGTTCGGCTACTCTCTTTTCTATGGTAGACTACTCGTCGATGGACATAACCGGAAGGCTGGCACAACGTGTATATGTATCGGCCTTCTTGGCCATCATGAACAGGGCTTGCATTCGGTGATGAAGCTGTGTCGGTTTAAGGTTCTCTAAGGCCATCTCCATAAGCCGGTGGATTTTTTCATCAGGACTGATGCCATACTTTTCCAGAAGTCGGGTTTTTAGGTTCTCGTAAACCTTGCCTTTCGCGGGTTTTCGTAATATGTCGGCTACCTCTAGTAGGACGCCGTTCAAGCTGGTCACATGATGGTCGAATTTACAGTCATCTGTCGTTATCCTAGCTTGTCAAAACTGTGCTTCAAGCCGGAGAAACCAAAGCTCCGGTTCCGTGCGCCAAAAATCTGGGGCTTTAATCATGACCTGGTCGTCATTTTGGCGGGACGCGGTGTCGGCTGGATCGGTCATGGCGGCGTCGTTGGCCTTGTATGAATCACATGACACTACACACGTGTTGGTTTGAGTTCGGGGTCACCAGTGTGGCCCTTCTTGATGAGCAGAAGGGCACACAGTTAATTTAACTATTTATTTAACACTAAACTACATTGCAATCGTTAATTTTCAAGTAAGAATGGGGCGGGTCGTCGAGCACGACAGTCAAGCACTCGTTGTGGTTGTTGTCATTCTTCTTCCAACCTCCGTCCTTCTGTCCTGCGTTTTCTCCCCACCAGCAGTCCTGCCAACCGATTTGGTGCGGACGGTCATTATATTCTGTGAATCCGCCACAAATGCTTTAACCTAACGTGTTTTATTACATTTTGTCGTTCATTCTGTTGATTTGTTTTATTGCATTGTTGATTTTTTTTTTGTAATGAAGAGGTTAGCAAGTATTTATGAATATTTCAATACCTTGGAGTTCATACAGTTTGGTCTTCCAATACAAATTTATGAAAGCAGTAACCTCTTTACTAAACTCGATAATATCGCTTTCCGTGGATGAGTCTGCATTATGAACCAGTTAACCCTAAACTTATTAAACAAGATTTAAGCAGCTAAAGTTTCTTCTTTTCAATTTTCATTGCAAGGACCACATGTACTAACATTACTAAATTTATAATGAAAAACATGCACAACACGAAGACATTACGCAATAACTTATAAAGAAACGTTTGACGTAGAACAGAGACGAGACACATCGTCGTTGACAGCGTATAGATAACGGAACACGAATTTGTATTGCGAAACACCCACAAGACGGATAAAACAATGGTCGCATTCACCGGACGTAGCGCAAGCCGCTAGCGCTATCATGACGCTACCACTCCCGCTCCAGAGCCGCTCGCGCGTTCTTAACATCATGTTTAGCCTTCGTTTCATCGGTTGTTTGTTCTGTCAATTCTGTGATTTAGATCTGTTAAATTTAGATGAGAAAGGGTTGGTTTTAGATTTTGATACGGATAATATGAACAGACTACAATTACATAAAATTGAGTTCAATTACACATACAATTTAGGTTATATTTTCTTCCTTCTATGTCATACAAATTACTAATAAGTATTACCTACCTTCCAATATTACAATGTTGTTTTCCCTGATAACAACTGCAACAAAACGATTGCAAATACGAAGTAATTAATAATTAATTTTGGCGCTTAAACATAGAATACCTCCGCTCACAAATAATAGCGTGCAGTACGTGTGCAGCGTGATGGTAGCTAAAAATATTTTGCTACCAAATATGTCGACCGTTACTCAACATGTTGGGTAAGTACCCTATACGTTAGCGGACGTTTCCACTACAAATCCACCACAGTTCCAGAACTGTTACGTCCGGTGAATGCGACCAATATTACTCGACTTCCTTAACTGTTCACCAGCCCAATGGCCTACAAAATAAAGCTGAGCTTGACATTAAGCGGAGTTTAATAAAGTCAAAAGTTAAGTAAAACCCTGCAATCTGGTGTTAGAGGGATTCTTCTAAGACATAGAGACATAGAGAAACATTTTTCTAAATGGCTGTTCATGATTGAGCGCCATAATTGGTTACTTAAATATTTTCGCTTTAAAGTGCCCTATTGTAACGTTGCTTTTGATACGTACATTAATTTTTGAAACATAGCTAAAGAGAATTTAAGTTTCCCGTGTGGGGTATAGAGTCCTAGATTGGGCGCCTCCCCAGGTGGCGGATAGGGAAATGCCTCCAAGATATGAGTGGTACCGGGGAAATCAAATACTCGGGGCGAACCAAAACTAGCACAACACCTGTATCCAAACCGGACGGAGCGAACGGCGTCTGACCCAGACTGGGCGTTCGAACTCCAAGCCAAAAATTTGTCATGACTGGAAGCAACGAGATACCACCTCTTTTGAATGTTTTGGAAGATAAACTGCAGCTTTCTTTTACTCTGGTAGCGAAGAAAGACACCACAGGAGGAAGTGTAGGATTTGTAGCAACGAAACATCTGTTAAAATCCGTTTCGGAATTTGTTCACTACTCCGACCGAACTTCTCTGCCAAAATTGAGTACCAAACCAACAAGACGTCACGTGTATCGAAAATCTATATTGGTATCCGACTGCACAAATTAGGTTAGATAACGATCTGCCTAGTAGTATACAAATCCCACATTGTCGTTATGTGAAAACTAGTTATCGGAAATCGAAATTAAATGTCGCATTGAGCAGGCCCGCAAATCCAAGACCAAACTTTTACCTTGATTTGAGACAGATTTTTGAAATGCTACGTTTGGTCGGTGTTTCTTTATGAGATAAAAGGTTGGACCCTCACAGTAGAATAGTCAAGATACCTTGAACTGCGAGAGTCACAAATGTTGACGTGCTATATTGTATCAATAAGAGCGTGAACTGTTAACCGCCCTTGAAGAGGAAAGGCAGAGAGGAAATGAAAAATGTGGTCGCAATTATTCATTAATGGATTGCATTTACATCACTCTCATATTTTAATTTCTACAATAATGAGTTTTAATAATGAATGAAAATTTAAAACTACAATAATGAATGCGGTAATATGTAATTTAAGATAGGTAGAGAAGACAATGAAATACCGCGCTCCAGAAGTACGATTTTCTGTCAAATCGATTTGAAATTAGGACAATATATCCCTTTACTCCTCAATACTTTCACTAATATACATTATTGCAGAAGAGCTAAATTTATCTGTGTGTGTGGCGTCTGTCGGCTTTTAATAAAACGACTATTTAATGATGAGTACTTTCGAATAAATAGTGCGGGGGGAGGAATGATATCCAGGGTAAAATATTATCTGTAAAGTATTATCTTTTTTGTAGAAGATACTGCTAGAAAATCTTGGAGCCCCAAACAACCTTAAAAGAGCAGTAGAACGGATTAAGGCTAGGTGCCTGAGACGCCAGTGGCGCGTGCGAGGGGATATAACGCGAGTGGCACGACATCAATATGCCACGCGCATAGGGTTAGCATCCGCATTGAAATGCAGTTTCTTAACGACTTTCGATTCCAGCCATGATAGTAACAATAACGATCGGACACCAACAATTCATCTTTTCATTTTAGCATTTTAAAAAGACAATAAGGCAGAATTATTCACGTAAATTATGACCGTAAATCGTAAAGTAATCGTAAGTATGACCGTATTCATGTAAATTATGATCCAAAGGTAAAACATTCTTTTCTGGACACCAGCTAATTTTCTAAACACAGAGGTGAATATGGATACATAAGGCGAATATGGATATATCGGAAATATATATTCCATTCCACCGTTCGTCAATTAATAAACTTATCGTTAATCAACAACGTTATTGCAACACTGTGGAAAAATAGTAAATGTATAGTTACGCCTATATTTTGCGACATATTCGTACATATCGCCTAATTCCTTTTGTGTATATTTACCAGTTAATATTGATAACAAATAAGTAAACGCTCTGTAAACCTCACTGTCTCCATGATTAACGAGTTTTAAACAACTATAACGAATTTTTAATGAATACTCCAGCGAAATATCTACCATTTTATATCGATGACTGAAATGGAAACCATTTCATTATTACTCCAAAAAAATATTGATACAGAACCAAAACAATGAAAGGGCCACGCCCTTTCCTTAGGGGTACGCGCCACATTCCTGTCTACTAGTATAATAAAAGCACCTTTACTTACTTACAGACCTTCCTGTAAGAGATGGTCCAGTTAAAAAACAAGTATTCCAACGAGTATTCATGTAACGTACCGTTTAACCTTCCCCCGTATATTTGGCGCGGAGAAATGTTGTTAGTCACTACAATAGATGCTTATATATGAAATGCCTAATAGTATCGAAAATTAGAACAGGTTCACTACAGCCATTAAATTTGAGTGCCGAGCACGTGTTCATTTTCAGTCGTTATTAGAGTTCAGTGGTGTGTGCACGTCGCAATTATTATTTTAAAAGTTATTTGGAGACCTTTTTACGTGAACGAAATTAATAACGGCATTTATATACATATTATGCACAATACAAACATTGACGTAGAAAGAAATGAGGCACAAATTTAAGAATTTTTGCTAAATGACACATTCAAACACAGCGTATAATTTTAAATATTTATGTTTGTTTAAAAGGAGAGTCACCGCAAAATTTTGAATTCCACTTTACGAAGTACAAGAACGATTTGTCGTGGTATCAAGCAAGGTAACATCGTAGATCATCACGTAAAACGTAAACGTGTCACGGATTGTAATACAAATTTTGATGCTTTTAAGGACGTTATTCGGCGAACAATTTACGATACCTATAAAGAAAATACAGTTCCGACTTTACAAATCATTCATTCAAAATTACAAAAAATAGATTGAAAATATCAGTCATTAGAATCTCTCCGTAATATAGTTTTAAAACGTGGATTTATGTATAAGAAATTAGACTCGCGAATGATAATTATGGAACCAACTCGTATCGCTGCATTAGACAAAATTATCTAAGATACATTTGGGCACACCGCAGCAATAATCGAAGTACTATTTATTTGAATGAAACCTGGTTTGATACACATGAAGTGATCAAATACGGTTGGGTAGATAATTCTCAGAATTGTGCCTTCAATCCACCTTGCTCGAAGGGGAAAGAGGTTACAATTTGCATACTGGAAATGAAAACGGTTTTATTCCATTTTTCAGTTTGCATTTTAAACTAACTCGGTTTTATCTTGCTAACAACTAACAACCATCCCTCCTAATAACTATACCAATCATATATCCTATCCAGGCAAAGTTTACTCATGCCTCCTTGTGGTCTTTGCCGGACAATGAAATGTTTTGATACTTTATTTATTTATTTATTTAGAGAATTATAAATATAAATTCAGAAGAGATGACAGAAGTAGATGTCGAAGAACTAGAAAAGGCTTTATCGCAAATGAAAAACGGAAAAGCTGCGGGGGAAGATAGTCCCGCAGGTTCCAGAAATGCTAAAGGAAAGCGACACAATGACCAAAGAAGAGCTAGTAAGACTATTTAATTTATGCTTAACACAAGAACGCATCCCTGAGGACTGGGAAAATGCAATGATTATCATTATGTACAAGAAAGGAGACCCGGCGGACCTAGAAAACTACAGGCCAATTAGGTTACTATCTCAACTATATAAACTGTTCACTAGAATAATTACTAACAGATTAGAAAGGAAACTCGAGATGTACCAACCAAAAGAACAGGCTGGGTTTAGAAGCCAATTTAGCACTACCGAACACCTCCATACAGTGAGACAACTTGTAGAAAAAGCAACAGATTATCATAAACCATAAACTATATGGATGGCATTTGTAGATTTCAGGAAGGCATTTGATACAATAGAAATCTGGGCAATAATCAAATCGCTAAGAAATGCCAGAATAGATCAGAGATATATAAACCTAATAGTCAACATATACAATACTTCTACAATGCGTATAAAGATGCACGAACTCACAAAAACAATAAACGCCAAAAGAGGAGTTAGACAGGGGGATGTAATTTCACCGAAGCTGTTCAACTTGGTCTTGGAGGATATCTTCAAAGAATTGAAATGGGACGATAAAGGAATCAATATTCAGGGCGAATATCTCAACAACTTAAGATTCGCCGATGATGTTGTCCTGTTCGGGAAGGACGAACAAGAATTAACCAAAATGCTGGAAGATTTACAGGAAGAGGCTGCTAAAGTCGGACTGTACATGAACACCACAAAGACACAGTTTATGACTAATATACCCGAAGCAAGAGAAATCATATCAATTCACGGGCAGACAATAAAGAAGTCGCAATCATACATATACCTCGGACAATCAATAACACTCGGCAAACAAAACCAAGAAATCGAGATCGACAGAAGAATCAGACTGGGATGGGCCGCTTATGGAAAGCTGAAGGGCACTCTGAATATGAAAATACCGATGTCATTAAAAAGAAAAATTTATAATGAATACATCCTTCCAGTTGTCACATACGGCTCCGAAACCTGGGTACTGACCAAAAAGACCTTCCACAAATTAAGAGTGCACCAGAGAGCGGTGGAACGAAGACTACTAGAAATATCACTAAAAGACCACAAAACAAATCAGTGGATAAGAGGAAAAACAGAGGTGATAGATATTATACAAAGAATTGGTTCCTTAAAATGGCAATGGGCAGGACATGTTGCCAGACACAACGAAAACTGGAGCGGAGACATCACCAGATGGAGACCATGGGGAGAGCGAAGAAGTGCTGGTAGACCACAACAGAGATTGTACGACGAACTGAAAAGATTTGCTGGGCTAAACTGGTACCAGATAGCACAAAATAGAATTACATGGTCAAAAATGAGAGAGGCCTATATCCAATGGATAGAAAACGGCTGAGATGGATGGATGGATTTATTTAGGTACTTATTTTAGTTATTTTGTTATATTACTAACTTTTACGTCAAAAAGTCAACTCCAAAATAATGTTTCCACTACCTAAACCCCGTCATAACATTGACGTATTGACAAAGTGAGTAACATCTTTTATATTTCTTTAAATATGGCACGCCTGTGGATCGGTATCTCCATCTTTGTGTGGCGTTAAGTTGGCCATTAAATTTTACTGTTTCTTTGCTAAACTGGACCGATTCTGACTGGAAGAACTATACATTTGGTACTCCAATTTTTTACCAGACGGCTGTTCAAACAGCTCCCCCTTAAAACACTATTTACCCGCCCGTGCCCCTAAAACTTCATGGAGTTCAGGGACCTCCTGGGTAGTTTAGTAGCACTCGAGACGTCGAAGTATACAGTTTTAAGATGTTAAAATGAAAAAAGAGGTAGAAAGGAGTCTAGAGAACCAGGAAGTGGTTATTGCGATGCCTCGACGTCGGCGTCGGCGTCGCCGTGGCCGAGCTCATTTCTGGGATAGACGAAAGTTGCCGGCAAATCGTCTCGAGAGTCATTATCGTATGCTCTTCGAATTTATGGAGTTGTTTTTTTTTTATTTCACGTTCGCTGTTACTGGGAATAAAGAAAGTACGGTTGAAGAGTTATCAGAAAGATGTCGCAGATGTTGCGGGAAGGATTTTCGAAATGGTGTTAGTCAAGTTTCTGCTACAATTACTCATTGTATTTACCATTTAGGTCTATTTACATCTGCAGAAAAAAACAGCTGTAAAATCTGTTTATAATGGATATACTGTATTGTTCGCGGCAGTTTTGTTCAGCAAGCACAAAAAACACGAACCGAACCACGCGCCAACGAAATAAAGCAGTGTTTGTAGTATTCGTAAGTTTTCATGTTTTCAAACATATTAACACATGTTTCGGCAGTTCGATCAGAATGGAGATCTCGATGGTACGAACGCAAAAAGTAACCAAAAATGAGCACGCTCAGAATGTGACCGCATTATTATGTTATAACGTAAGTTTTAAAATTAGTCAGAGAGGCTTCCTAATAGAAGTTTACATGAATTTTCCAGATTTGATGTATGTATATATATACTAATTACTAGATTAATTCACTAATATTATTAACAGGTTATTAATAGCTTATATTAATACTAATATAATTAATAGGTTAATTTTTACTAGATTAAAACAGCCATTTACAATTAAAAAGAAGACAAATGTTAATTACAAAGTTGCAATGTAGAAACTTCTCAAAATGTTATGAGGGTCAAACGTCCAGAAATTTATGGGGCAGACTAATATCCCACAAGAGTGATGTTAGATTGAAAAAACGTTCGTGTGCATTGTCTGAACACTCCATTGATTTAGAACATAGTTTTGATTTTGATGACCCTGAAACATTGTGTACCGAGAAAAATTTTTATAAAAGAACTTTACTTGAAATGACATATAAAAGCAGAAAAAGAATCTGTAAACAAGAGGACAGACATAAACAACTTAAGTAATATATATGAATATCTTCTGAATTTTATTGCAGTCAATTATGGTCAAACAAAATTATGGTGAAAACGGATAATAAATTTAAAAAAAAATTGTGGTATATCATTTCTCCAATTTGATGTTTGTATTTTTCTGTGCCCTAAGAGTTCAGATGTCCTATAGTTTGGCTTTACTGTCCACGGGACGGTGCCAGTCCACTCATTAGTAGTATTAAACCGCCAAAAGTTTCGCCAGGGCTCCCGATTCATTGTTGGTTTTATTGTGGAGGATGCGGCCGCCTTTAGCGAAATCACCGTTTGCATGACATATATTGTTAACATTGGCGGCGTGTGCTTCAAAGATGTAAAAAAAATTATCATTTCTAAGTACAGGCTGTGAGGTTATAGAATTGTTCCTTACACTTCTTATAGAATTTTTCATGAGATTTAGGGGCGATAATAAAGAGTTTCAATTTAGTCAATGGATTTTTGCTATATTTCACATGATTATTTTCAAGTTTATTGTGAGGCGGCACATAAACTACTACAAGTAAGTAAAGACCGCCTTTTATTAATCAAACAAGTATCTGAAAATTTTAAAATTATTCTTGGGACCAGTTGCCTAAACAAAGTTTTTTCTCTTTAAAAATGAGCGAGGGCAATAAGAAAAAAATATCTGCAGCCCAATATAAAAAACATCGAATAGAAATAGAGACGCAGCGGAAAAAACTTAGTGGATCATTGAACAAATTTATAAAATCGAGTTGTTCTGAGCTTAATCCTCCTCTTTTGAAAGAAGAGCAGCTTGGTGCAGAGCCAATGGTTATTAATGATCAGCCTAAGACAACCAAAGACCACCAACTCGAACCAAACCACCTCTGAATAGCGTATTCCACTCCATGCCCAGTCTGAATTAATTAACCCGGTAAACGAAGATAAAGTTCTACTCCCATTGCCGACATTTATATTGCTACAAGGCCGAATCAATTAGGTCATCATCCTATTCAATCTATCGTTACAAAAGGCGATATTCAAATCATGGAAAACTTTTCTGTTGATAAAACTGGCAGAAAATTCTCGTCCACGCAATATTTGAGAAAGTCTCCAAATGACGAAAAAATTAACGGGAATTGGTTGGTGTAATCTAAAAACATTAATGCCGTATTTTGCATTTTTTGTAAAGCTTTTTGCACGTTTACTCATACCTTAACCACCGGCTCCTCTAATCGAAGACACCTTTCTGTTAATATTTCTGATTATGAAAATAGTATGGAACATACGACTCAAAAATGGCATGTATTAAAATTTCGTTTGAGTAAAGAATGCGCCAAGAACAACAAAAATATTATGACAGTTTTAAAAAAAGCGATGGTGTGCAATCATCATAAGAATGAATTGTATTGTGCAGTATTTGGCTGGTCAAAATGTAGCTATCTGGGTTGATTTGCGAAATCTTTATGAATGAAATAATGAAATTTTTTTGGGTCTAGTTGAATGATTGCCAAATTCGATCTAATTATGATGGAACACCTAAGCAACATTCGAAGGTATAAAGAGCTGAACCAAATATGCCTCATTATCTGGGTAATCACTTCCAAAATGAATTGATTCATGTTATGTCAACAAATATTCAGCGAGATATTTTGAACTGCCTCAGAACAGCAAAATATGACAATAATTTTGGATAAAACTCCAGATGCCACGTTGAGCAGCTGACTACCAAAATTCACTTCGTTCATTGTTCATCAAATTGAAGCCAAACTTCAAGAACATTTTCTGGGGTTATTCAAAGTTTTAAATACAACAGTAAAAGGGCTTTTCAGTTTTTTTAAGAGATATCAAAATTTGAAATGCGCTTTTATGATATGAGAGGTCAGGGTTACGATAATGGTTCAAATATGTTTGGCAAGCATGTGGGCCTTCGAGCTAAAATATAAGAAATTAACGCCAGGCCAATGTTTCTGCCTTGTTCAGCTCACACGTTGTGTCACAGATTGTTTTTCAATTATTCAAGAGTTGTCCAATTTTTTCTGCTTCATCCTACATATGTAATCTACAGGCGGACTTTAAATTTTTTTTCAATTATTCAAGTTGTACAATTTTTTTCGCTTCCCCTACAAGTGGAATATTTTAAAAAGGAATGTCCCGAACATAACTTTAACATCAAGTGAAACACGGCGGGATAGCAGTCAGAGCCATTCGTCCTCTTAAATTTCAATTCCTCGAAATTTGTACGAGTTTAAATGATATGGTGGGAAATAATTCGAGAAATGTGAACACCAAACATTCAGCAGGATCACTATTAGACAAAATTAAAACATAATTTGGTATGATGTGTTAACAAAGGTTAATATGATGCGTAAAATGATTTAAAATACAACTTTGAATGAATGCCATGAAGAAACAAAAAGTCTTGAAGAAATAAAAAGTCTTATCATTTATTTTACTGTAAAAGGGTCAGACGAATATTACGAAATTTTATGACAGGCTGTAGCAGAAGCAGAAAAAATTGATGTAGAGTAAACATTTCCTTTATCGACGTAAAGGAAGACAAAAGCGTCAATTTTCCTATGAAAGTACAGGTGAATCGGTCTTGGATCCAAAACAAGATCAGTTTTTATTTTCAAATTTTTGATAAAATTTAATCCCTACAAAAAAGTTTCCAGGGGATAGATAAACACAATGATATATTAGGATTTTAGTGTGATTTCCAAAATCTAAAGTCTGATGTGATTATACCCTGTCAAAGAATGAGGCGAAGTAATAAACCGATTATTTCGCCGCTAACCAGAGGCGTTCTTAAAGAAATCAACGAATATTAATAAATGCATTAAAATTGTCTATGTAATGTTGAGTTTCCTTAAAACCGGTATAATTGATTTATTAAAAGGTAGGTATTACGACCGCGATTGTTATCATCTCAGGAACGCTTCCCTTTTTACCTGAATTGTTGTTAACTCGTCATTAATATAACATATTACAATATTGGAAATCGGTATTTTTTATAATATTTTACGGTAATGTTTTTTTTCATACTGTTTGTCTAATAAATCCTCGGGATATGGAAGAAACGAAGAGATATGAAAATTTCCTACCGATGTACAAAAGTGGGTGCTGTCTAATCGAGGTGCAGATAAATACTAAAGTTCGGATTATGTGATTAACTATTCCAAGAAGGGACAAGACGGCTATTATTTTCTCAGTAATTCTAGGTAAGTTAAAGGAACTGATTGCGCTTAATGCTTGCGTTAACATATCAGGTGGTTATGTGTATAAGATCGGCCCATTTATTCCATTTAAAATCATTAGTCAGTCAGCATTGCTTATAGACGTGTACGTGTGTGTGATTAGACAGACTTTGACAGTGACTTTCCTGTGTGTCCATAGTGGTATTTTTAAAGTACGGAGATACGTATTGGAGTATGGAGAATTTACCAAGACCATCGAAACGCCCAAAATTAGCGCCGTTCTCAGTTAATGAGAAAGTTCTAATTTTGAATTGTTTCGATTCCATCAAGAAACAAAATTTAGATGCGAGTGTGGATAAAACCGTGAAATTAACCGCTGCGATGCTAAGAGTTGGTAAGACATCAGTGTACAGGTTATTAAAAGAAAGAAAGAGTGGTCCTGTTCAACCGGAGAAAAAGTCTCCAGGACGTCCGAAAATTTCCTTAGACGAATTTCTAAAAAGGGGACTACGTCGAAAAGTTCACGCTTTCTTTTTCCGCAACGAACTTCCAACACTAGATAAAATTCTATTGTCTGTCCAAGAAGACGAGGACTTTCCAAAAATGAGCCGATGTACATTATGGACGATTTTAAAGGATTTGGGATTTCGATGGAAGAAGCACAATAGAAAATCTGTATTGATGGAAAGAGATGACATCATTGTGTGGAGAAGAAGTTACCTGCGCGATATTCGAAAGAGTAGGCTAGAAATGAAAAAAATTTTCTATCTGGACGAAACTTGGATTAACGCAGGACATTCCGTGCCAAAATTTTGGCAAGATACCAGTGTAACTAATCGAAGGCAAGCTTTTCTAGAAGGTTGGTCCACCGGTTTAAAGCCTTCGTTGGGTAAAAGGCGACGGCTTATTATTACCCACATTGGAAGCGAGGATGGTTTCGTTGAAGGGGGAGAACCAATTTTTGAATCAACTAAGACAGGAGACTACCATGAAGAAATGACTGCGGACGTGTTTGAAGAATGGTTTGGTCAAATGATCGATCTAATTCCGAATGGTTCCGTAATAGTTATGGACAACGCTAGTTACCATTCCCGATTAGAAGAGAAATTACCAAATAGCTCTTGGCGAAAACAACGTATCGCAGAATGGTTATCCTCGAAAAAGATCGAATGTGCCGAAAACCTATTAAAAGTAGAACTCTTGCGTTTAGCCAATTCACGTAAAGGTGATTTTAAAAGGCACGTCGTCGATGAATTAGCCAAGGCGAAAGGAATAACAGTGGTTCGGCTTCCTCCGTACCACTGCGACCTGAATCCCATTGAGCTAATATGGGCACAAATAAAAGGGGACGTGGCGAGAACAAATACAACGTTCATATTAGCAGATGTCAAAAATTTGCTTAGAGAAGCAATATGTAAAGTTTCCAAGGAAAATTGGCAAAAATGCATAAATCACGTTCTGAAAATTGAAGACCAAATGTTACAGTTGGATAACATTTCGGAGTCGTTGATAGAATCAAGTATTATCAACCCAAATGATGATTCTTCTTCAGATTCCGATGTTTGGGAAGAATTCGACGATGGCAACGACGACTGAGGTTACCAAGGAGAAGGTGACGGCTGGGAAAAACTTTTCATAAACTGGCCCTTCTCAGGGCCGCAAAATTTCATAAACTAATGCACGACCATACATGTACTGAAGTGTTGTCTTTCTTTCCCTCTCTATCTCGTTCAAGCGCGCGCCCACACACACGCACGCACGCACGCACACACACGCGCACGCACACGTAATTTTTTCAGTTATCGATTATTGCACATTTCGTCATTTTTCCCGACCGTACGCCAGTGAGTGGTTCTTCGCATGTGCCGAGGCGTACAAAATAGCCAATGGTCAGGGAGAAACACTCGTAATATAAAGAGATTACGGAAGGTAGCGTGCAAAACATTAGAGAACTCGACATATTTAGTGGGTGCCACCTTGTATCGGTTTTGCATTTATAATGAGTTTTTATTACTTCGCCTCATTTTTAGACAGACTATAAACGATTATGTACTGATTTGAATTTGGCTTTGTAAATTCGACACCAAATGAATGCAAAGATATAAATGGTCTTGATTTGCATAATGAAATTCCCAGACTCTAGCAATATTTTAGACTCGCTCGTAGATATTTTAAATTATATAACAAAGAGTAACAAGTCCATATTTAAAAATCTATTTATAGCCTTGAAGATATTCCTGACCCTACCAATTTCAGTGGCATGTAGCGAAAGGAATATATCAAGGATAAAGCTTATAAAAAATTATTTGAGAACGTCGATGTGCCAAGAAAGACTCAGATTTGGTAGTCATTTCAATTGAAAATAAAATTTGTCAAGCGATTGATCACAGTGAAATGATCAATGAGTTTGCATCTCAAGGAGCTTGCATGCATAGAAAACAAGGCGTAATGTTGTAATAAAAATTTGTTATTTGATTATTTTCGTTTTTATGTTTATTTTAATAGGGGTTTTTCGTCGTAGGAGTATTTACTTTTTGTAATTGTTTTTTATAATATTGCATAATCTTTGTTAATTTGCCAATTGTGTTTCTTTTCTTACTGTTAATATCCATATTGTATTGCAATGACCTTCTTTCTTTGATATTGAAAATAATAAACTTTTTTTAAAACTTGTAGATAA
Organism: Cryptocephalus primarius; assembly: GCA_963576515.1. NCBI lineage: Eukaryota > Metazoa > Arthropoda > Insecta > Coleoptera > Chrysomelidae > Cryptocephalus > Cryptocephalus primarius. Next base: position 2,314,978 of record OY754939.1, on the reverse strand, counting down.
AGATATCTTGAAGTCACAACACAGGGGCACTCAAAAAATCCTGAACACAGGCGCTCGCCACCCCAAAAACGGCACTGTATATTATCGTCGATTAAAAGTTCTTGTAGTATTTAAATATGATCAGAGAACGCAGGGGCGCGAAGAACATTGAATGTCAAAAAATTGCAGACAAATTGAAGCACTGAGAGAAAAACACGATGAATTTAATGTGCATAGGAAGGAAGGAGAAATGACGAACCGAATCCGAAAACGACAAGTGCCAGTTATGAAATACGAACGACGAAAACATCATGGGAGTGAGGGATAAACTAAAACGATGGAGGAATACATTGAGGATTACACTTTTCGAAGATAATAGACCTGGCATGCCCCTTCATCCAACAGAGAACCTGAATTAAAAAAGGAAATAACTAAAGCAGAAACTAAATTCAAATTATACATATGAACCACCTTGAAACAACTACTCTCATGGCTAATGTCACCCAAGACATTGAATTAGACGGAATGATTTGTATTTAAGGTTCTCGCCTTTATGGCTTACAATGAAAAATCACAAGAAAATGAATTTTCAGAAAAAACGGATCCACCTCTGCGACAAAGACTTGAACCTGGAACACCCGATTCGCGTCGAGTATTTTTCTAATGAAACCATCGCGGTCACCTTTTTCCTTTACACATAATATATAATGAAAAATACCGGCGACTTTGACCAACGTCATTGTATGTTGCTACATCCATGATCACCCTCTCATGACGGTGCAAAATTTTTGCCTGTGGTATGTGATTATATGTTTTATTTGGAAACTTTTAGAAAACAAATTGGAGTATGACAAACTTTAATAATAAAAAAGCTTGGTCGTAAATATTTCACTACTATTTCTACCCTGTAACCACCCGTACAGGGTATGTACAGGGTAAGTCATCCTGTAACGGCCATAGAAAAGTTTTGCCTGTGGCATATGACGACGGATCTGAATGTTTGTTTACACCACAGTTCGTCGATTTTAACTATAGTTAGCAATAAAAAGAATCGTAAAGACTGTTCGGTTTATCAACACTCCTTTTGAGAATGTATTTGTGAATGGATTATACTGAATACGTGTATATTTAAAAATTAATGCCAAAAAAATAAGGAGGGAGGTCATGACTGTAAGCAGATTATCGTTTAAAAACCTCGTCAACAGTGTTAACCTCTCCATGAATGAGTTATATCAGATTTGTTTTATAAACTGTAAATAATAAATGGATTACGATAAATATAATTGAGCAATTAAACTATTTATTATCTTTATTTATTATCAGGAGTGTTTTCAAGTGGATCTAATTCACACCGCGTTACCCTACGCCTACCCTCTGACGGCCGTGCAAGTTTTCTCGTGTGGAATATGACTATATGATTTATTTAGAAATTTTTCGGAAACAAAGTGTGACAAACTTTCGTAAATGAAGATCGTTAATATTTCAACTCTATTTTCCATACCTTTGGTGGTAAAGGGTGTTTTTTTTTGGAAATAATGTGTCAAAAAACATAATTGTGATTGGAAATCATCATTAATTAATTGATAAAGATAAATACACTTTTTGGTGATTTTTCACGAAACAAGTTGAATCTTTATTCAAGTGTCTTTACTAGAGGTGCCGTAAAAAGAAAAATAAAAAATGATATTACGTGTCCTTTGACCAACCCCCGCTAGATTAGACGCTTCTGATCTCGATTAAAAATCGTATCATTTTAACGTAAGGTGTTTAGACCATGTAAATTTGGAAAAATACCAAGCTTAGAAAACATGTTTGTGTAAAGTGATTTTAGTTAAGTCGACATAAAATGACTTGTAGCTTTTGTGGGTTTTTTGTCGGGAGAATTTCGGGACATCTTGTATAACAAACCATTCAAAATTAAATTGCAAGTTATTAGAAACATTAAATTTACAACAATAGCTTAACGCTTTGAATATTAAAGCAAATAAATGTCCACTCATACAATAGTCACAACACGTTTCAAGTTTACAGATTATTTTATTGCGTGGAAAAAAACCCCTTCTGATAGGCAAAACCTTTTCAATAAGAACATATTTCATTTTCCCGCCAGTGCCCGTAATAAAGAAATAATCACTGTGTGCATTAAGTAACAACCATTTTTATTTTGGTATACGATCTGTGTTTAATTTCTACATATTCTGAAAACTCATAAAACTATCACAAACTCTCTAAACTTCGTAATATCTACCCTCACTTTCTCTTATCGTTTTCAATAAACTATGACTGACAGTAAAAATTATCCCAAAGACTACCAAACATTTTTGAAGTGAATATTACAACTACTAGAATAAGAAGATAAGAGATTTGGCAGTAGACAGAACATGGTAGATAAATGCACATTACATTCATTTGAAAGAAATGAAGTGTAGGAAAAGTTGTAAAATAAAAATGAATTTAATATTTTCAAAAACTATAAACTGTTCTGGTACACTTGGCTAGTAAATTTTAATAGTAGAATTTGTCTTTATTCGTCGTTTCATAAACTTATTTTTAACGATGATGTCACATGTGTCCCCGTACACTGCAAGATTTACGATATACCTAAGATATGCATCCTTCGTTTATGTTTAATTACAGGGAGTATTATTTTAGGTGAAGCAATTTCTAAAAGAACATCGAAACGAAAGATAAAATTCAAATAACACAAAAATACCAGGAAGAAATTACATCAGGAGGAGCGAAAGAGATTTGACAATAAAATTTACAAGAGGATATGTCCATGGAAATAAATGGTAAAAATACGGCAAAAATCTGATTTTCACTAAAATCTGACTTTCACGTACTAGCCGATTTTCGACTTTTCGCTGATTGTGAAGATTTTTTCATATATACACAGAGAAATGCAAACATGATACCTCGCGGATATCGAGAGGTACCCTGTAGAATCGAACAAGTCAGCGTTTTATGCATGGATAGATATTGCGAATTGGGGAGCCCTCACTCCGATCACTGTTAGATTGTTTCATTTAGTATGGGACTGATTGATCGGATACCAATAGACGACGAAACACACAAAAAACTAAAAAGAGGGCAAAACGGGAGGTGGGAGGGGGCCTGACCCTTCGGATGATACCGCATTGTATTGTGGAAATCACCGAAGTGGAAATGTGGACGAGGAAATGGTCGGATGGATCCGTTGGTATATTGTCGCATATGGGATTCAAAACAGTTGCTTGCATCGATATAGATGCAATCTTTTCATTGATCGATTTTCAATTTGCTCTGCCGATAAATCTGGGAGTATTAAAAAGGCAGGATTGCTGGTTCGGAACGGGCGGTGCAGATTAAATGTGCAACCTTCCGTTACAATGACTGAAATGCATTGAGCTAAATAACGCTCCGAGATTAAAATGACTGTTCGCATTTGTGAATTTTATGAAAATATGTCGTTTTTCGTGGTAATCAAAACATTTCAAGGTGGTCAATCCAAGGGGTTCAAGGTTACGAATTTTAGACTCGCAATATGCTATCCGAGGAAATGGCCGCCGTCAAGGTTACAGAAAATGGTGACTAATGCACAGGAACGCCCCACCTTCATAATATGTCAATGGCCTCAGGCAGAGGCAATGACAGGATGACCGGTTTTGTTACGATTTAGTTTCTAGCCGTTTTTTGTTTTTGCTCCGTTACCTACTTAGTTTATATAAATTTATTAATAATATCTAGTTTAAATATGAGTGAACGATCGAAGGTTTATTAGCGACCGTCGTAACAGAATCAAGTTGTACGATTTTTAATATACGCAGCGCAACTCGAGAGTTCCGATAGTAATTAATATAACTCAAAAGTTCTGCGTTAGGTTTTAGTTATTGTGTCGAGAGCTAATAACCTGCATAGCATCTATAAGGAAAGTCTTATCATTAATTCAGCACTAGCATCATCGAACAATTTGATAATATTTTCATGCTAATTCTATAGTTTCAACATCTTTCATGTATTCATGTATCGCTTGATGTGACGAGAAATGTAACGGTCGAGAGTTTGCAGGAAATAGGCAACTCATTGAACAACCTTGACTGGCGTTTTTCTTCCGTATGATGTCCTTTGCCAAATTGCCGGAATAAAGCTAACACCTTCTGGAGCAAAGGCAAACATACGAATATGGGCGTGTTTATAAAAGGGTTCAAAAATTAAATTTCTGTGTAATATTGAAGTACCTAAATTTATTCTGGAAGCAGTATTATAATATAAAACAGTAAAAGTTAACTATTTATATATGTTATAAAAATTAATAGTACATAGTTTTAAATAAGAAATATATTATTCATTTTCTAAAAAATTAATTTTTAATGGGAATATTTAAATAAATGCACATGTATATTATCTTGTGAATTTATAGTATAATGCTGTCGTATTAAAATACAGGTATTTGAAAACAAAATTTGATTTTTCCACTATCTAACTAATCTGTTCTCGTAACTTATTTGTCACGAAAGGACAGGGAGATTAATAAACGAATTTGTTTTGGGCGCAGACTCAGTTCATATTTGATTTTACTTACTTATTTAGCTGAACGCTGAAGTTGATTTAGCTGAAAGCTTATAGCTTATTTAGCAGCTATATTAGCCATAGTTGCTGTCGTCCTCAAAAAACCCTTTTCGTCAAAAATATGATTTAAAAAACAATAAAATGGAAGTGAATAATAAAAACAGTCAAATAAAATACCAAAAAATGTGAATTTAAACTATTTATACCTATTGGTTCGTGAGTTAATAAAATGACGGCGTTTTGTACTTTGTTGATTGCGTCTTTAGTTGTTAGGTGTATGTCGTATATGGAATATATATAACTAGCGGCTTCGCCCGCGCATGTTTGAATTTGCGATATTGTTTATAAAACGATAATACATTTTTCAATATACAATTAAAAAAAATTTTAGAATATTATATTATTTATTTTTTATAATATAATATTTATAAAAGTATATCTTTTTCAAATGTGCAAAGGTAAAAATCGGGATTTAACAATTATTGCAGAGAAAAAAAAAAATTTAAAATAAGTCAATGTCAGTAGGTGGTAAAATTATATGGCATATTATGTGATGACGTAGAAGGCCAAAGTAGTAAGTAACACTCTGCATTACTAGGGTGAAAAAGTCAAAAATTTAATTTGATTAAAGATTTTAATGTACGTTGATTATGAGTCAGCCAATCAGGACTTCTCTTATAATTATAAATTATTGTCGAAATAGATATTATTTATGTCTGCTTTTTCTTCGCGGCTGCTTGGGCATCCAAAATATAATAAGGATCTCTTATAGGCATACTGCGAATGTGTCGTGGATCAACAAGTTTTGGCAAGAGACAATGCATGTAAAACGGCTCTAATTTAGGGAGCATTGCTGTTTTTCAAAATGTCGAATCTTTGTAGACTTTTTCTTCCCTATAATCTAAAGGCGTCCAGACACATAAAATACAATATTCCCGCTTATATGTATTAAGTTGACCTTGTATTTGATAATACCAATTATGGCGTTTATCAAGTTCTAAATTCCCTTTATTGTTTTTCCAAAAAGTTATTTTTTTTAGCAATTGTAGTTTCTACCGTGATATTTCTCGCAGAATAAGGGCATTTTATTTCCAGTATTCCATCCTGCCCAATGATACCATCGGGTGTTGCCTCTAGATATGGATAGGCCTCGCTTATAAAAAGACTACAATCTTCAATTACATATTTATGAGACAGGTCAGCTTTTACTTGTAATTCGTGACTTTTGCCCCACTCTAAGGAAGAGGAATTAAGGGACGTAACATAAAGTAAATTTTTTACTAGATTACAACTTGTAAGTCTTATTTTAGATACTGTAGCAAAATTTGAAGCAGTTAATAACTTTCTACTTTCGTCATGCCATTAGACACTGTCGGATTGTTGACTAGTCCGTTTTTCAACTTCAACAAGTTCAGCAGGACTTTTTGTCAAAGAATTTATATACATATATTGTTTTTGATTCTTCGATACCTTTAAGAACCATATCTGGCTTATTGCAATTTGGGCCATAATCATTTAAACCTTTATCGCATTCCTTAAAAATATTCCTCACAACTTTCTCGCTAGGAGTAATATTTTTTTCGTATTGCTTAAAAATTTTTGAATGAGGGCTTTGTTGCGTAAAATATTTCTTTACATGATAAAGAATAGATTTTTTAGAATTATGACATATAACTGCCATAAGACATCGTGTAATATAACCACCCATGTAATATAACCGTGTAATAAACCAAAGTTTATTCGTTTACCGCCAATTAACTTACATATTATATTGTTGAAACTTTTGAGTAAATTACTATCTTGATCAATAATTAAACTTCTGGAATGATTCGCCAAATATTGTAAATGTTCTATGATTCGTGTATATAAACCACATTATATTAACTATGGTACTAAGTTAGTATCGTCTAGTCCAGACTTTTTACAAAAACAATCAGTCTTTGCATTTTTTATGTTCACCAAAAATGTGACTAGAACAGTTTAAAATATCTTTTCGTAAATTGCTAGCTTTTTCTGATAATGTACCATGTTTCACTTAATTTATTACATAAATTTCGTTTTAAATGATTTCGGCATTCAATTTTTTGAATAGTTTTATTATAGGGCAGTAGGTCAACACGTTTTTTGGCTGTGCTGCTATCACCATCAGCAATGTAACTCGTATATAGAATGCCGTACTTACTTTCACTCTGTAAGAATCCTGCAATTATACTGGATTCCATGGCAGCAGCAGATCCACTCCAATTTTTATAACATTTATGTTCTGCACATCGCATACAGTATTTGTTTTTTATTCCTAGATTCAATACTTCCTTTGTATTTCTGCCAATTATTGCACCTGCACCTGATAAAGCACTGTAATTGTTTCAATATGATCGCTGAACAAAGTTAATTAAGGTACCGTTGTCCTCAATATTTATTTTAAAGTTTTGAGTTTCGCACCGTTATTACTAACGCAATAACCATAACTTAAACAATATTCCTCTGATTTACACCCTTCATACTTTATACTAAACGGTCGTATCGTAAAAATTACTCGCCAATCATAAAAACGGGCTGAGGTAAATTCCTGAACAATAATATTTTAACAAGATTGCTAAATTAAAGCCGTCTTAATCCCATAGGTAAAATAAATTGTATGGCAAATGCTAAAATCTTTCAGAGAAACAGTAAGGTATGTATACTTCGCTTTAAACCCTTAATTTATTTATTACTTCCTTGATGATATACATATGTTATCTACTTTTCTGTGAATGGAACTGGAATTCTCAATGTACGATACATCCGTGAAAAATGTGCGTGAACGACGTGAACATCGCCCGAAGACGAGAAGATACAATACTGCCTTTCCACAAGTTTTACCATGTGTTACGTCGTAACAATAGTGTTAAGGTTAAGACATCGAAGGTTTCATTTCACTTGGTATGTCATAACCATTTATGCGCCCTCTATGTATGTCCAGTTTTTGTTTATAATCATTCATTTGTTAAGTTGTTTACAAACAGTAAAAAAAAAATGATTGAACTATTTCCGTGCCATTAATTTATCGCGGAAAGTGCGTCGATAATCGAAGGAGAATTCAAAATCTGAATTCTTAAATCGCGCACACGAGTTAACACCATGGTTTCCTTTGGGTTGGAGCGAATGCTGTGGCAGGTGCACAATGCTCCATGGAAGTGATCATTAAATTATCATTGTGACACATACTCTTTAATGCACTTTCTCCAACGAAAGACTTCGAATGAGTATTTCGGAAGATGCGTCGGCAGACATGGTGTGCTATCGAAGTAGATCATCCGTGGGTCGAAGGCGACCCTGAAGAGGGGTAGGGGTAGTGTAACGAGCGCCTCGTATAGGTTGCGGTTTATGTAAAAACAATAGTTGTTTATGTGATTGTAAATGTTAATATTGACATCAGTGTGGAGCAAAATACCTTTGTGTGTAAAGATGTAAATTTTGGGAGAGTAAACCTCTGTGTGAAAAAAGTGTTACAATATAAAGTGTCGATTTTGAATAAATGATGGTGAAAGAATTCGAAGACAAATTTTCGGTAATTTGCCTCGTGTTTGTTTTGTGAGTTTAAGAAAACTCGATGTCCAACTATAAACACTATATTTACACTTATACACAACTATTTACAAAATAAGAAAAAAAACGATGTTGTTTCCATCGAATGCAGAAATCGATTGAATTTTCTATACGGAATTTTTCTCGTCCTAACATAAAAAGGGAACGAGAAGAGGGGGATCTCGTCTTGATCTACAATTTTCTGCCCTCTCATTGGTCACGATTCTCATAATGTCTAAGGCTCGACCAATGAGTGACATATGCGCGACGATGCCCTCTGGAAATTCCCGGCTTACCCTTGCGAGGAACCGTCCTTGTGATATTCTAAGAAGGATAATACAATTATACCTTTCGTAATCCTCTCGCATTTATCACCAATAAATGAGGGTCTAATTGCCCGTTAAAAGGACGATTCCTCACGTACAATACATTTTAACAACTCACAATAAAGAAAAATATACAAATAACGATACTTGATATTTCATAATTCTAGGCTTTTGGGGAAGTTTGCCGTCCGTCATAACAATTAATATTTACATTACAAAGAAAGCTTGCAATTTGCAACAGATGGTATTGATTCTAAATCTTATGGATTCCACTCTGGATACATCGTCAATATATATGATTATAGTACATACACTTTCTGAGTTGTTAGACCGTGGACTAGTAAACTTCATTTCATCATCAACAACATCGTTCGTTCTTTCAACATCATCAAATTCAATTTCAATTACGGAGAACATCTTCAGGGGCGAAATGGTCGTGGTCAGTGTTTTTCCAACGGTTCGAGATCGACACAAGTCTACTAGACCACGACCTAATAGTACAGAAACCGTACATGCTAACCTGACGCCAGCCGTGAACGCCAAATGTACATTTATTTACACAGGTAATCAATGAAGTTTACCCACATATGTACCTCAATGCAAATAGAGACCTGTCAAAATAGAATTTTCATTTTCATTCATGTCAAGTATGTATTCTAAAAATATCTGATATGTACTCAAAAATGTCTACAAAATTAACAACACAAAAACAAAATATACTAATTATAATGCACATTGAAAAGTACATTTTTCGAAAAGGGAGCTTAATCAAAAAACAGCATACTTAAAAATAGCCCTAAGCCTGAACTTTTTTGGTAAGGATAAATATTTTTTTTCATGAATGATATTCCAAACAGGAGATTATGGAACGACAGGAACATAATGTTTCAGAAGCGTTAATTCCGCTTCTCTTGTTATTTGAAGAAAAGCTGTAAATTTCGTATGAATAAGATGTTTCCTATTTGGACATTTCTCTGCCAATCTTTTTACAGCTGCCAAAAAAATACATTGGACCTCACCATACACTAAATACATATCAGCATATTTTTTATTCGTGAATGAAACCATTTTTATTATAATCGTTAAAAAACCGCAACTCACAAAACCATTTCTATTATGTTTAATTCACTATTAATTCAACGTTGCTAAGGGAGGCGCTCAATCGAGCAAAGTGGCCAAATGGTGCTTGCATAAGCACCGTGCATGTTTTTTACAGCGGAGATCAAAGGAGATCGTGGAAAGATAAAGTATGAACCAAATATATTGTTACAAACGCTCAATGTTTCAGTAATGAAAAGATTGATAACTTAATGGTAGACATTGCTGATATGAACAATTTCAATATTATATGATTAGTTGAAACTTGGGCAAATAAGGGGTCAATAAACAGTTTTTGTATTGGAGGTTTTAAATTAAGTACATACTTTAATCGTAGCAATTTTAAAGGTAGTGGATATTATCGAAATCTATCAAATTCAAAACATTTGTGCTGCATTTGAATGTTTTAATAATTTATTCTGTCATTATTTTAATACTTGCTTTCCCATGTTAAAACGGATTAGACACAATGCAGGCAAGAGACGTGAGGTATACTCCAGAAATGAAAAACTCTAATAGGCTCCTTAAGGAATTACATGTATTATCGAAAACATCGATACAAAATGTAGGTACTTGTTAACAAAAAGCAACATGTTAAATTAATAAAATCGGCTAGACAATCATACTACCAAAATCGAATAATTAATGCAGTGATCCCTAACAAAGAAGCGTGGAGGGTTACTTCAGAATTAAACAAAAATGGAAAAATATATAAAAAAAATTGGATTTAAAAAATCAGACGACTACCTCACGATCCTTTAAAAATTGCAAACGCGTTTAATGATTGCTTTAAATCGGCACCTTTACAATTGGCAGAAAACACAAAAAGGAATTTCAAGCCATCCCACGACAACCACCTGAATTGTGCTGTTCAAAATAAATAAAAATAAATAAGTTTCTGTTACATCCGTTTAAGGAGTAAAATTTTATAAAATTACTTACAATAAACTTAAAAATAAGATTTCATCTGGCATTGATGGTGTTCCTCCATTTCTACTTAAAAGAATTCTATATCTCATTGTCAAACCCTTTACATTTTTGAACAATTTATCTTTCTGTGTAGGTGAATTTCCAAATAAATTAAAGATAGGTACAGTTGTACCAATATACAAAAAAATAGCACCACACACATTTCAAACTACCGTCCTGTTACCTGTCATGTTCATTTTCTAAATTGTTTGAATATTGCTTCCTAAGCAGATTAATAATACATATGCAAAAATACAATATAATAACAATAATCATCATGGATTTTTAGACAATAAATCTACATTAACTGCCATAGACAATAGACTGTTACTGAACTGCTGAAGGCTGTCTGAACAATATTATGTAAATGGAACACCTCATAAATGGCTAAAATCTCATTTGACAGGTAGAACACAATTCGTAAGTGTCACCCTTCAGAGGGGCAATTTAGCAACAACAATCAACTCGGATACGACGGATATCAATATAGGAGTACCACAAGGCTCTATATTAGGACCTACTTTTTTTATTATATTGTATGTCAGAATGGACTAGAAGAACAAACTAGCGCAACCAACTGCATGCACCATATACGCGGATGATATATCGGTAATACTTTCCAACAAAGATGAAAATAAATTGAGCAATTCATTAAATCATTCAGTGGAAGCAATGAATGGGTGGTTTCAGGATAACTTGCTGTATTTAAATCCAGATAAGCCAACGTATCTCCACTTTCATCACGCAAACAGACAACCAAATGAAGTCAATTTAACTATCGAAAATAATAAATATTTCCAGGGAAAAGAATACAAAATTTCTCGGTTTATAGATGGACGAAAACTGAAATTTCGAAAACCACTGCGAATCACTGGTTTCAAGTGTGAACTCAATTTGCTACTTATTTAGAAATTTAAGAAATGTATTTAATACTCAACTGCTATGAAACTATTATCATACTCACGTGGAATCTCGTCTTAGATGTGGAATATGATTTTGTGATCCAGTCATTCGAGTCATTTTCGCGTGGAATTTTGGGAATCAAGGTTGATTTCTTTGAATATTGCGTTTTAGGTAGTAATTACATATAATCTTCTTCAAAGTAGGACATTTGCCGAAGCGTGGTTTTTCCCTAGGGGTGAAAGCCATCCCTTCTAAGGGACAAAAATTTTTTTTCATGAAAATAAACCCGGAAATCAATAAACTGACCACTTTTAAGCAACTTTTGTTCTATAAAGTTTTTTTGTAAAGCTGACATTTTTCGAGTTACTCACGATTGAAACTACACATTTTCCATTAAAAAACGAAAGTTTTTTTAACCCTTTTTCACGAATAACTTGAAAAGTTTTCATTAAGTGAAAAAAACACAATCAAAACAAAAGTGTAGCTAATAAAAAAATAGATTCGTTTTCGAATGACCTCTGTAAACCCAATAAGGGCGAGTTATTGTTCGTTGAAAGATGGCTATTTTTCGAGAACCCCGAAATTGAAAACCTTCAATCTTCAACAACTTGAAAATGGTGAAATCTTTGGGAAAACTCAATAAGCCTTTTTTAAAGTACATCGAAAACCTTTAAAATGAACACTGATAAAAGTCTTTTGCATAAGAACTGACTGATTTATAACAAAAACAAAGTAACACCTTTCTTTTTTTTTAAATTTAAAAATTATACTCTCGTCATTACCACCCTGATAAAAATTAAGCGTAACCGACTTGCAATTAACTTTATTTAGGTATTATTGATATGATCCATGTAGTTTAACCGGTTTAGAATGCTTATTTTAGAAAAAATAATTGTTTAAAAGGAAAATTGCATTTTCGTAATTTCGGAAAAAATGCATTTTTCTTAAATAAATCAAAAACTATTCTAGCCATGAAAAATGTTTCAAATGTTAATTGCATTGTCAATCATAAACATTGAAAAAGATAGGGCCGTTCAAAGTTTGCATTCACGTACTAATTATAACTCATTCAAGCCCTTTGAACGCAACCCTTTTCAAAACTACAGGTTGTAAAAACTTGTTTGATCTTAAAGCGCTTGTAATTCCCTACAAAATGCATTTTTTAAAAGTTTCTAGCTTGGAAAATAAGGGAATTGTCGAGAAAAGAATTGAATTCTTTTTTATTTCGGAGCGCCAATTTTGGAGCACAGGTACAAAGGCAGAAGCGAGCAACCTCTGGCATACAGTAAAAGTATTATAACGGGTTTTTCTAATCTGTGTATGTATGTATATATGTTTATATATACATGTATACATTGTGTCGCATGTATGGAATGATGACTCTCGTTTTGAGCTACGACCGGTATACAGCTTCTATTGAGAGAGTATACACGCGGTTTTATTTTCTTCTTCATTTAAACTTTATATAGACCAAATGCATTCTAAAATCTATGATTTTTTAATATTTTGCAGTAAGGGGTAGTTTTCACCCCTAAAAAATAAAAAGCACAATTCGGCACATGTACAACTTTGAAGAAGAGAGGAAGTAGAGCTAAAGTCCAAATTTTCATGAAAATGGACGTTGATTCCCAAAATTCCAGTTTTAAGGTTTTTTACCGCTGATGAATGGACTATTGGGGCAGCTCCTCTTGTTTTGATAGTGTATTTTTTTCGCAAAAAAATATTTTGAGGTGTATTGCACGAATATGCAAAAAAGAGACTCCTGCAGAAATTTGTTTGTAACGTATGGCCTTCTACACTTACCTAGTTTGTATATTTTTGAAATGCGTATGTATGTGTTCAAAAATATGAATACTTTTATTAAAAATAGTGAGTATCGTTCTTCATCAACTACATAAGATGAATTTCTCCATGTGCCTTATAGTAGAGTGAATATTAGGTGCAAATCACCTTAGGTAATGACAGTTAAACTTTTTAATAAATTACCTATAGAGATGAAATCCTGTCGGAACTTGCCTAAATTTAAACAGAAGCTAAGACTTTTTAGTTAAAAATCGTTACTATTCATTGGACGAATGTGTTTAAGATTTGTAACAGAGTATTGCTAAAGTACAGTCGACTTCGCGCATAATTGACTCTGATAAAATTAACCACCGGCTATAATTGACTATTCTTGTGATCCCGAATATAGGAATAGGGAAATAAACGTAAATGTGTTCGGTTATAATTGACCTGGTTAAGATTAACTTTCGGATGTTATTGACCAATTCTTCCAAGAAGTTCACTGTAACCGAATAGGAGATAATGAGATTTTAGTAAATACTGAACAAAAAGCTATCTTTCTGATAACCAATTTAACAACAATCGTCGCTATAGTTGAACGGAAAGGTACCTAAGTGGGTAGGTATGTATTACTAAAAAGGTCGTTAAGGAAATTTCATCGAAAGGTGATCGTTGGGATTTAGGGATAACTGCAGGTAGAATGAATTTATAGCAGAAATTTGCGTAGTTGTTAGCGAATATCCCTGGTGTCATGAGACAAAAAATGTCCGAAAAAATCCTAAAATGTTACTCAATTCATTCTGGATCTAGTGGGCGTCTTGGATACTTTTATTTCGAATAATTATTTCGAAATAATCGATTTTTTTCGAATAATTTCGTTGCAATTATTAATATTGGATACGTAAGTAAATATATGTATTTAGTATCATTATCAATATTTATCATTAAATACAATACATCAGTTACAAATATGTAGATACATATTTTTTTTATCGATATCCTAGACTAACCGCTCGTACTAATGCTGTAATATTTTTGAAATAAATCGGATATAATGGACTATTTTGAAGGGTCCCTTGAAGTCAATTAAAAGCGAGGTCAACTGTATATTAAATGAGTTTTGTTTTCATTGTCATATACCCAATGTATTTTATCTGAGTGTCTTTAATTTAGGTTAGGTTTAGGTTAAGGTATACTGACTTGTCCTATACAATTATTATAATTTGTTTATGGGAAAATAAATAACATACATACAGTGATTCATCTGTTTTGTTTTTTGAAAGCTAGGTTTATTTATGGGAGGTTAAGCGCTGAGGAGTAATTCAATAAAACACGTCACGAGACGAGACGGAAGTGAATTTAATATATCTATTTTCTCATTTTCTCTCCCTTTTCTTTCTCCTCCTTTTTCTTATGTAAGACTACGCGGACCCCGAGATACAGGGAACATATTCTCTCCTACTACCTCTTTTATTTCTCCCTCCTTTTCATATGTGATACCAAGCGGACCAAAGACACGATGCTCTCCTCTGATGCCCGTTTCTCTTTCTACCATCTTTTCTTTAAAATTTTCTAGCACTCGACATTGTCCATGCTTTGCGGAAACGTGTGTGACTCGTATAATAATAATATTGTTTATACGTGTGTCTCGTGTAATAAAAATACTTTTATTAATATATTCAAGACTCTATTGTTTATCTAAAAAAAATTAACAAGACATTATAATGTCTGCCGCAGCAGGCACATATTTTATTCTCTATATATATTCAAAACTGCCCTTAAGAAAGGTAGCCCCTTCTCATCGATCACTCCCAGAGTGCCTCACGCCTTTTTTTTAATCAAATTTTTTGTCATGAGTCGTCATTTTTTGAAATATTTACAAGATATTCAAATCCTCTTTTCTTGAAAACGGTGCATCCTATTGACAATAATCAAGAAAACCATAATACTGAAAAAATGTAAAACTTTTAAATTTGATGTGAAAAATATAAAAAAGTCGGTAAGTATCGGTAAACAAAAGGGTTGCGACCGTCAGAGTAAAATCAAATTTACAATAAAAGATCCTCCACTCAAACATAATTAAATGTATCGCATTTCAAATTTTATCAACTTGTTTCGAATATATTTGAAAACAAATTGAAACGAGGATATTATCCTCAAAAGACGCTACTTCCTTTAGGATGCATTTTAGTATATGGCGATTGCGTTTGTGAAAGTGAAGCTTTATTTGTTTTTAATTCTTGTTTTAAATTCTTCTATTTGTGACCAACATTCAGAGGAAGAATCTGAGAGGTGTGAGGGGATATATGTTATGTATATTAGGTTCAATTTAATAATTATAACTCTATTTTGTTTTAAGCCAAAACCCCCAACATATACAATAGCATTTACAAAAAAATATAATAACCCATTTTACAAATACCAACCATAGCCAAAACAAATGCATATACATCAATTATAACCAAATGTACATATTTTTATATCATATTGTTAAATGTTTTGATACAACTCATTGATTTGATTTTATAAAATAATTTCCTTCTAAAATACCTGTCGGAACATAACAGAGCGAAAATTGACTAGAGTAATCAGTAATGCCGTAACTTAGTACATAGGCATGCGTGAACTGTGTTTTTACAATATATTATTGGAGCGAGCTTAATGAAAATTGACATTGGATGCTACATTGAAGAAAAAGGAAGAAGTAAACGAGTTCTCCAATTATGTAATCTATAATGTGACTCGTTTGGTTCAGTAGAAAATATGACGTTTCGCCTAAAAGTATGAACTTGCGTGGAGTTTTCCTTACTTTTTACTGTATCTCTATAAAAACTACGCAAGCTGCAAAGGAATGAACGACGACACTTGCAGGTGACGTCCTAGCGCTCTTTCTCGTTTTTAGATTTTCTGCAGTTCCCTCCCTGGCCTAATTACCTAAAGCTTTGATTAAAGGGCGAAGTTTCGTTCGAGTAAACAAAAAGCTCTTGCTGTAATTAAACATGAATAAAATTCCTCCCGGTTAATTGCCGTAAACCGTCCCTCTCGTTCTGCGTTTTTGTAGTAGTTGGTACGGGAGAATTTTCGGCCCAGTATCGTTTCGGGGGCGCGCGAATAAATTAATAATGTGCAACGGCGGGGCGCTGAAAACAACGAGAATTATTTATTTACAGTCCGCCGCAGAGTTACGTACCACTGGAAATTAGCCGGAGAGTGTTTTCGCGGCCCCGTGGACATCGATAAATTATATCGTTGCATGGTGGCGGTTTCATTTAAATTCCCGTTGAATTATGCACGGGTCTACTATCGAAGGGGGGCGCCAGGTCGTACAAAAACAATAGTCGAAGAAGAAAACGAAAGGTTTTAAAAAATATATAAAGTATACACTCAGATCGTCCGTTTCTAAAATATCCCTGAACCAAAAAAGCCAGCTCAACTAAATTTAACTTGGTACAAATTTGTTTAGTTTGATGGTTTGAACTTCGATTAGTCATCTGACTGTTCACAATATTGCAATGTTTGGGTGGGATCACAATTTTCTGAAGTAAACAACATGAGCACCACCAAAATTATTTCACAATTCGCAAGTTGCAGGAAATATACTTGCGTAAATACTTTCAGAAAATGTATATTTCGCGAGATCTTGAAAATAATCGGCGGAATCAAAATTTTTTGAACACAAGACAATACAACATGAGCACAACACAGGACAACCAAAAATATTTCCGAATTTGAAAAGGGCTAGCCCAATTATTTTATAATATCGCATTTTCACGATATTTCGACAGATTTCGCCATTGAAAAATTTTTTTGAGCAGCACGAGATGAAAGCAAAACACGAGCCAGTTATAACACAACTAAAATTACTTATTAAAATTCTAAGACGGCACTGCCAAACATTTTCAAATAATGTATTTCCGGCGATATCTCGAAAACTCTGTGCTAGATAATTCTTTCCAGGGTACAAGATAATAAGTTGATACAGCACAAGCAAAAACATTTTAAAATGGAAAACGGCTGGACAAGTTCATACACATCTCAGTTTTGTTTATACTGGACTAATACCTATTAGACGGTATTTTTGTTATCATTTCAAAACGATTTCGGCGAATAACAATATCTTATACCAGTTATAATAAAAATTAATCGATATACGCAGAACTTCGGTACTTTAGTATATTTCAAATTTGTACGCCAATGAAACAAGAACGTTGCAAACATGAAATTTAGATTAAGCAACTCGTTTGCCACGAAAAGGCTATTGATAAACTCTTGGCTCGGTTATTTTTTCGAAATTGTTTTAATAGTTGACAACAGTTGTTGCAAAACTAACAAGTTAATTTACACGAAGATAAGGTTAGTAAGGAATAGCTGTTTTGCCGACCGTAATTTTGACGTAATATATATAGTAGGATGTTATAGACCTTTCAGAGATGACCCTGCAAAAGGATGATCAAGCTGCGGTCTGGACTTCGTATTGTATTTTGTTCGTTGCGTGTTGCAGTGCTTTTTAATAAATATTAAATATTTTTGACTTTTTGAATTTGAATATTTGTTTTTTTGAGAGGGAATATACAGGGTTTGGTTTATTTATGAAAACTCAGTTTAAATGGAGGTCATCAGGCAAGTTTAATAAGTCGAATCAAACAATTCATATTTCAACCAGATTGGAAGTTCATCCTTTTAAACCATTGATCCAAAATCAAAACAGGTAATGTCCTTCCAGTCCCAATGGGACGTCTATTAAGCTAGATCATCCATTTCATAAGTTCGCATTCTTTATAGCACTATATTTTATTGATAATTTATTGCTGATGATGCAGGCAAATTGCGATTTCCCAAAATCACCCCTTCAACCCCTAGTAGATTTCTTACCCCCGAAATATCTCGGAAGACATGTCCTAGGCAAACCAAAACATGGACAACTTATTGCTAATTTATTGCGGAGCTTCTATGCCAAAAACGATTTTATTGCTCCACTCCTCTTCGAGATAAAGGGAAGATAATCTGGCTTAATACTTAAGTCAGGTCATCCACACCTGCATCTCCGGAACCAAAATTACCCCTTCGACCCCTAGCAGATTTCTCACCCCCCTCTCTCCCGAAATATCTCGGATGACATTTTCTTTGCAAACCAAAGCATGGATAATTTATTGCTGAACTTTTACACCAAAAACGATTTTATTGCTCCACCCCTTTCCGAGATAAAGGAGATAATCTGGCTTAATACTAAAGGCAGGTCACCCACACCTATGTCACTGGAACCAATGAAGATGCAAGCATTTACCAAACGTCATATTTTATTTAACTTTTTTAAAGAGTTTTGAAGTGTTTTTTTCATGTGAGCCTGAGGCTACAAAAGCTGAACCATAACAAGATATATTTTAGTTTACACTTTTGTGTATTACTGTAAAAAACTTTTAATGATTCTTTATATCATTTTATGCATTTTTGATTACATCCGAGTCGATTAGAAAAAAATTAAGAAACGTTCCGGTTCTCAAATTCATGTCTATTGTCGAAATTTTTTTTGTATATTATGACCGCAACTCCGACGACTGTTGGCAGTGCCGTGAGTAGGGTCATTAACCAATATCATAAAATAATCCAATATGTAAAAATGACTTTTTTACAAGTGCTCTTATAACAGTGTCGCATATCATTTCGATTTTCATTGAAATATTAATACCTACAATTCAATGTAAAACCATCAAATTCTAAGTCGGTCTAAAAGGTCAAAAAATAAACATAACGTCAATAGAAGTATTTTTCTTTTACTATTGTCTATGAATGATGTGAAATCAAATCGTTACTTGCAAATTTAAAGTTCGAAAAACTCTTGCACTAAAGAAGTCTCGATTATAGTCATCAGTAATTTGTTTACATATGAATATTTTTGCTACTCTAATTATTTTTCATCTTAAATCCATTCAGTTCCGTGAATAATACTTGCCCGTTCATTAGGGATAAAAATCTAAAAAAACTAAGATAACTTTCTTGTCTTTAGTTGCCGACTTCTGTGTTAAAATAAAATTGATATTAGTGGTAAAAACAGCCTTTGTAAAAAGAGTTTACCACTCTTGTTCCTCTCGATTAGGAAATGTGAAGAAACACATTCTAGGCTTACTTCAGAAAATATCCGTTCGTCATATAAGAAATTCTAATTCCACAGAAAAATGTGCATTCGTCTAAGCCATTCGATTTTTCCTCTTCAACGTTGCTTATTTGACTTTGCATAATTATCCAATTGCAAATTTAACTTATCTTAAGGTTCTGTATCTTAATTTGTACTTGAAAATTCATACTTGACGAACCGGCAAGTATTGTTCACGGTATTGAATGGATCCATACTTGGGTTTGCAAAGAAAATATCTTCCGAAATATTTCTGGGAGTGAGAAATTTGCTAGGAATTGAAGGGGTGATTTTGGGAAATCGCAAATTTGCCTATATCGTCAGCAATAAATTAGCAATAAAATATGACGATTGGTAGACGTTAGCATCTATATTGGTTCCGGAGATGCAGGTGTGGATGACCTGACTTAAGTATTAAGCCAGATTGTCCACTTTATCTCGGAAAGGAGTGAAGCAATAAAAGGCTTAATAAATTAGCAATAAAATATAGTGCTAGAAAGAATGCGGACTTATGAAATGGATGATCTGGCTTAATAGACATCCCAATGGGTCCAGTTGAAAAAAAAAATTTAATAGCCATCTTAACGACATACAAAGGCCAGAAACCGCTACCGTAGGCGTGCCATATTTAAAAAAATATTGTTGACTCTGACTTTACCTTTGACCGACAAAAAAAATAATGTTACTCACTTTGTCAACGTAATTTTATGATGAAATCCCAAATTTGTTTTCCATGGCATTATTTGTATTGTGTATAATGTCTATATCATTGCCATTATTAATTTCGTTCACGTCGAAAGGTCTCCAAAAAGCCTTTTTAAAATAATAATTTGGGCTTAGCTTACGCCAATGAATTCTAATGACGAATGAAAATGAACACGTGCTCGGCGCTCAAATTTAATAGCTATAGTGGACCTGTCTAATTCTCGATACTAATAGGCATTTCATATATAAGCATAAATTGTATTATATTTATATTTTGTATAGAGTAAAAACGTATTTTTGAATGCGCGTGGTATAAAGTCGGTAGTCTTTTTTTTTTTGGTTTTTTGACTGGACCAACTCTTACTGGATTAAGTATAAATCTACCAGATAAAACACGTTAAAAAAGTAATAAACGCTAATAATAAAACTTTAAATTTAACTGAAAATCAAGTTTTTTTCAAGTATCATTCAATGAAGTATCCATCAATCAATCAAGTATCCATTTTGAAAAACGACAAAGACCAGTAATCTTTAAATTAATTGTTATACATTTGTTATCATCACTGATTTGAATTTTGACAGATCCTGTAAGATAGACTAGACTAGAAGATCATAGATAGATCTATATATTTTAACAGTATAACAGTTTCTTCCATTATAATAGAAGGCAGATACACTACATTTAAAAATAAAAACCGCTGATGCATTTATTTCTTATACATTTTCCTTTAATTTTTCCTTCTGCCTTCTGAAGGATTATGCCATGCCTTTATTTTCATAAACCAACCATGTTATTATGATATTTTGTGAAATCTCTTCTGGCACAGGAGTCAAAATGATTACCCAGCATGTATGACTAAGTAAATTACTAATCTGGTGAAAAAAATTTAAAGTTCTGTAACTTCATAAGCAATGAAGATGGGAAATGGTGTCAAATCCAGAAAGCAAGAATTTAAAGTAGTCCATCACATTGTGTCTAATGATGAAACCAAGTGGCGACTAAGTACTATCTCTATATAAAAGAGTGTAAATCGTAGGCAGTGAAAACATGACCTGAACGGACATAAATTTCAGGAAACGACAACTTTCAGTCTCAAGATTTCAACTAGAGCAGTAACGTGTAACAGTTATAGTCTGAAACTGACGACAAAAGACAGTTAAAATAACTGACGTTTCATTAATTTCTACTGAATATGTAGGTGTTAGAGTCAATATGAAACTAGAAACTCTCGGTGTCAACTATGTTATCATGCAACTTTCACAATCAGGCCAACATGAAATGTCTGAAATTGAAAACAAAATGAGACGGAAATGTCTAGAGGAGGCGATATGTGTTCCGTTTGTAAATTATGTATTTACTGAAGGCTGATTTATGAAGACTTCACTCGTATTGGGAAGTATACAGAATTATTTGTAAACTGCAAACAAAAATTAGTTTCGTTGTACAGTTCCACCAGTGTTAAACTATAGTCTTAAAAATTGTGTATATATAGGGAACATAAGTAACTAGAGGCATGGCTGAACAGGAAGTAACAAGTTCCTTGCTTCACAGAAGATTCCTTATGTACAAACAAATATGTAAGAAAAAAACAAAATAACACATTATTAACAAAGGAACTTGCCACTTGTCTCTCGAAAGTGTAAACTTTTTCTTACTATGTAACCTTGGTACCTCTACTAACAGGGACGAAGTGACTAAAAAAAAGGATGTAAAATTGAAATATCACAACTTCTGCTGAATTCATGGCTGAAGCACTGAATAAGTTGTTAGAAAAAATATTGGTTATTGGTATACGAACACATTGGGCAACAAAACAACAATGTTGACAATAGAACTCGCCATTTCATTCGAAAGTCAGACTGGTTTATAATTTACCTACAAAATCTGGCAGTAATGCTGTCCGAGATAGAACTGAACCAATGTAAAAATGGAAGTCTCGACTTTCGTTAAATTCCTAGATTAAGGGTACCACCCAGTAAGATTAGAGAGGTTATTCTTCGAAGAGGTAATGACTAATGAGTGTGTTGGCGTATTAGCAAACAATCGAAAACTCACCACTTTCGATCGCAGGTGACACTAGAAGTAAACATAGCACGGGAACACATTCACTGAACATGTTTCTACCCGCACAACACTTCCCGCAGGTGGCCGATGTGAACAGCAACAAACAAGCGAACAAGCGAACAACCGACACACAGATGCACTCGCGCTCGCCCTTCCGCGGAACGCCTAGACGGCCCTCGTCACGATCATGATCTAGATCATTATCATCAATGTCCCCTCGACTGCTGACGCACAGCTGACTCGATACACACGAACGACACGGAACAACATCGACTGCGCCGAAATACAGCGACCTTTGTGTACGCCGTTTGGATGGTGTGGGTCCCGATGATGGGCGCATGCGCCCCTTGGCCCCGAACAGACGGTCTAGACCGTACATGGATCGATTTCGCGATAGTGGCGCCAGGCAGCGGTAAACTGTAACTACGACATTATAGGTCGCTGTAGCATTGATGAATGAGGCAGGATTTACAAGAAAAATATATTATTTATTCTTCTGACTACATTTTCATTTGAGGTGTTGTGAGGGATGACATATTTTTTTTTCTATAACTTTTTAGGTTATAGGGTGGGCCTTCCTTCAGACATCAACTGATGGCTTGAACGGTGGTGGACGTTCTAAGGTATCTTTAATAATATGTCACAATAGAGAATTTCGAAGTTTGATGTTGCGCAAAAATGTTTAACAAGAGACAACGGTGTAAGGGGGTGAATAGGGGGTGCTCGCTGGATGAGTCCCAGCTATACTTATTTTTAGTCTGATTTACCCTTCCTACTCGCCCAGAATCCCTATTCATTCTTTTATCCCGTTATCAAACTGTATTAAACACTTTTCCGTAACACCAAACTTTGCCGTTCACTATTGTCGCCTGTTTAGTACATTTCGTAAGACAAACTTGCAACCAAATGTTACCTCTAGCTGAGTAATTACTAAACAATTTTATACATGAAGTAGTGTTAACATTATCAAGAATTTATTGTTTTTATGCAATTCGCCAGGATTAATATTGATTTATTTACATTGTTCCAAATTTTGAGGTTAACTCAAATAAATGTCAAAGCAAGAAACATCTTTTCACAATCTATCCCAACTATATTTATGTTCACGCATAACTACGAGGAGTTCGTCTAAAATTTCTATTTCGTATTTAGCCGTTGATGACGTAGGACCATTCTCTTGTGATTTGGAATATATTTGTATAAACACGTATACTGCTCATACGTTGAACGTATTGCCCATACCTGTAAGAGAAACTTTGAGCGAGAACGATGTAATGGCAAATCGTATTTCGAAATGTAAAACATTAGTTGCATATTTTAAACATACTGGCCTTGCTACCACTCGACTTAAAAA
Source organism: Cryptocephalus primarius (assembly GCA_963576515.1). NCBI lineage: Eukaryota > Metazoa > Arthropoda > Insecta > Coleoptera > Chrysomelidae > Cryptocephalus > Cryptocephalus primarius. Next base: position 2,291,552 of record OY754939.1, on the reverse strand, counting down.
TTGCCAAAATGAAATGAGTTTACCATCGCTTAAAGTAAAACAAGCAATAGATACAAGATGGTGTTTGGTAATATTGTAGGTATCTCTATTTGGTAATATTAGGAAGATTAGTAGAAATTAAAAATTATTGATGGCTTTATCAAATTTGCCATTTGCTCCCCCTTTGTTGGAGACCGTAGAATAGAGTATCATAGACGATTGCATACTCATTTTGATACCTTTAAATTTAATCACAGTGGAACATTCACAGGAAAAATACGTGACAACGCCATTTATGATTCCGTTCATGAAAGGGCTGCAATTAAATTTAAAGCAGATGAAGCCAAATACTGGCATCGGCTACAGCAAAAACTTTAGAAGTTATTTCACGGCGTTTAAGATCACTTGAAGAGAATAAAATTATTGTAAAAGTACCTTTTCGTTTTCTCGGTTCAAAAAAGCCGGATTTGGAGTAGAAGTTATGCTAAAATGTTACAAATGGCATATTTACTGAAGAAATAACTGGTACGATATATAAATGTGATAAAATTTATTGACTGAAGACGGTAACTCAGGAAAAGCAAAAGAAGCGCATTCAACCAACAAAACCTTATCGCTCTGGTTATATTTTGTTGATCACTTTGAACTGAGGGGTATTCAAATTAACACGATCCCGTCAACTACGGCTACATTAACTGTGCAGCAATATCTTGTGCTACCTCAGTGGAAAAGTTCTGACAATTTCCTGGAATTCTGGGAAAGGCACATAAAAATGATGCCTAAATTATATCGGCTGCATTTGAAATACTGATGTGCGCTTACAACGAAGATCAGGAACTGAGGACGATCCCTTACATGGCCCCTTATCCTACCCACGAATTGAGGACCAAGCAAGAGATTAACGCTAACGATGACTATGAAGTGTTGTGGAGACATTAGTTACTTGTTTAACTTGATACATGAGTCCGCTCGAAGTTTTAAGCGAAAAGGGAAAACGTTTACTTGTATTATACGGTTTTACATATCCTGAGAAAAAACTTTCAAAGTGGTTTAACATTCTGGACGTGTAGTGTAGATAAGTGCAATGCAAAAATATTCACCTTTGGAGCAGACAAAGTAATTTTAATAAAAATTAAAAAAAAACAGTTCGTTTTTCCGTGTTTTCATTATAGCGTGAAAATTATTGATAGAAATGCAATACGTTGTACAGACAACTTGTAGAGAATTAAAAGACCTTCTAAATGAGCGTTTATAAAAAGTGATCGAAGCATTTTTCAACGAGAAAACTTGGAAAACCCGTTAAAATGGGCCCTTTTTAAAAAATTCACCTCTTCATCCAGTTTCAAGCTAAACCGATAATTTTGCGTGAAACGTTAGGTTATTATGTCTACTTTAAGCATGCAAAAGTTGGATGCTGTCGGATGAATAGTTTTTGCACAATTATGTTATTAACAATATACACCGAAATCTTGCTAAATGCGGTGTATTAACTGAGATGGGTCGATTTTAATTTTTCAGACAGTTTTTGAAAGAGAACATCAAAACCTACAACTTGGCTATCTTGGATTTTCAGATACGTTTGGAGAAAAGTGCTAATATTATGCGAAACGCATTCAAAACGCGTGATTTCGCGTTTCAAACTGAATGGTGGGGGCTTCAAGCAGCATAAAACAGCAGTATACTTGCGCCCACCACTCAGCTCGAAATGAGTAATCGCGCAATGTTCGAGGCCATTTTTCGCACTTTTATTCAGACGTATACGAATATCCAAGATAGCCAAGTTGTAAGCTCTTTCAAAAACCGTTAGAAAAATTAAAATTTTAGTTCATACGTCGAAATTTTACAAGATTCTGGTGGATATTGTTAATAACGTCCAACTTTTGCATGCTTAAAATAGACCTAGTAGCCTAACATTTCACGCAAAATTAGCATTTCAACTTTAAACTGCACAAAGCTGTGATTTTTTGAAAGAGGGCCATTTTAACTATTTTTCTAAGTTTTCTCGGTGAAAAATACTCCGATCACGTTTTGGAAACGCTCATTTTGAAGGTCTTTTAATTCTCTACAAATCATCTGTACAACATATTGAATTTCCGTCAATAATTTTCGGCCTATGTTGGAAAAACGGAAAAACGACTTGTTCTTAACTTATATTGTTTAAAAAAAAAGTAGGTCAGATTTGTCCAGATTTTGGGTTTTTTCGTGTTTGATCCATTTTAAACAAAGTTTTTGGGTTCGTATGCTGTTAAATTTTGTCTACCAAAAAAAAAACAAACTATAAACTGTGCTAAAAGGGGACTAAATCAACCTCGTTTACCATAAAGCACAGATGAAGTTTTAAGAATTTTGCCTCCGTTCAAATTTAAAATAAATGTGTAGTCGTGAAAAAATACATTTAGATGAAACATTTCGTTATTGTACGAAGTATTTCCTACAATTATTTACCTAATATTTCGTCCAAAATTCATTGTAGCTGATTTCGAAAAAGCATTCCATAATGCTACTTCAGTATCTTGGCCGAATTCATAAATAATTGCATGCAGATTCCACCGTGGATAAGCATGGTTCAGCAAAATCCTAAGTTTAGGTTTGAGGAAAGGATTTAAAGACAATGATAGTGAATGTGGAAAGTGAATGAGTTGTATTTTCGCTTCGTCTTTAAGACCTAAAGAAGTTGGAGATTGTTTAGCAATAGACTTTAGCAGAAAATCATCCAAATAATCCAAACGTCACAAAATTAGATGATTATTTGGTGAACAATGACATCGATGGAAGTGCTCCATTTTCCCTGCAAGTTTGGGCCGCGAATGTGATAGATCAGAACACACAACAAACGCATTTAAATCGTTTCATTTTCTGTTCATTCCAAATTTTTACTCCACGCATCCTCCTATATATTCATTAATAAATATTTTAAATAAATTTCAAAGAGACAGTTACATTGGAATACAAAGCCTTACACAACTGGTAAAAGGAAAGAAACTAGTTAGACGTATACTTGATCTACTGCATGCAAAATTACTACAATATTGTGACGAATCAACACAAAGATTAGAATTTGTCAAATTTGCCTCAAATTTTCATAAACCTTAATTATCATGTATTATTTTTATATAATTTTGTACAAATATTTGACATAAATTTTGCAAAATTTGCCTCAAATTTTCATGAATTGTACCTACTAATTATTATGTATTTATTTTTTATTTTGTACAAGAAATGTATGAAACATTTCTATTTTCTGCGAATTCTTAGTCCTCAATTCAGGTGCCCCTTTTCAGGTAACAAAAATACCTTTCCTTTTTAACTACATTTCGTCTTCAATTCGTGAGCGCCCCCTGCAACTTAAGTGCCAAATGAAAGGATTTTCCAAAACAGGTAAAATCACCAACGATCATCGAAGTAGATTGCCTCCTAAAAATTTGGACGAATTTATCATAGTCTATACATTACAACTAGTCGAGTCACTCCTTTGATCTCTTCGAAAAACCGGCATTTTTTGCTACCTATCATAAATCATTTTATAGTCCCCGTAAAGGATCCGAAACTGCAATGTACAGGGGTAAAGCGTCTGTGAAATCGATAATTTAATTAAACCGTCGACATACGGGAGGCGGACGAATTTTAAACATATTTCAAGATTCAGACTAGTTGAAATTTTGTCGGCGCAAAATTATTTACAAACGTATAAGGCCGAAGTACACCATAAACAATTGTAATCAGGAATTTATCAGTACTTCTTGAAGTAATTGCTGTTTGCGAATTGTTAAGGATAAGGATTGAAATCAGTTGCAGGACTTGAAAAAGGCTCGCGTAGTAGGTACACCCTAAACAGACAAAGTACTTAGAGATACATATATTTTATTGCTAAGATAACACATAATAGCAACCAAGATATAAGTACATATGTAATGATCCTATTAGGTATAAATATAATGAAGTACAAGTTTATTGTGTATTTGCAAGTACTTACTCCAGTTTTTACATGTTTTTTTAACACATTTAATTTAGAGTTTTCCTTATTATTTTTTGATGTTTTATTTCCCTATTCGCAAACTTTAATGTATAGTAGGTTCTTAATCTTGTGTATAGAGAAATAAAATAAATATGAGGGAAATTGGGACATGGGTGTGAAAATTTAACATTTTTAAATAAATTTAGCAATGCCATTCCTACGCCCTCATGTATACAGAGGTAGTTGAATTTGGATGTAAAAATTTCTTCTTATGCTACTAAACAATTAATAAAATCAATTGGAGCGTTTGTCGCACCGTGTATAACCTTACGCGAAGACACCGTGTATAAAATGACCACAAGCTTCTCTTGCTCGGCAAGTAATCCGTCTTGGTGAGGGGGTAGAGATGACAAGAGGTGTTGGTTTTCGGCAATTCGGAGAGTGACTACACTCATTACTGTATACACTATGACTTTATTTTTATGTACTGTTTTGTAATGTAAATATAACACAACTTTTATTTTTTTGTGTTACTGAAGCTGAGAAAAAACAATATTTGACGTTAACCATATTTTCTTATATAAATTTCAACCTCCTACTTGTAAATGGTTGATGTTTGAAGTTTTGTTTTTATTTTTTCCCAATACTTATTTAGAAATAAAAGACAAGAGTGGCAAAATTAACACCTGACAAGGCTACAAGATGACATAATTTATCTATAATAAAGTTAGAATTCAAAATCTTAGAATAGTTCGAATCAATCCCGTAGGCATAGAAATGCGAACATAGAACTGGTATATAGAACAGTTTCAACATATTTGTATTCGCATTCTTAGTTGGTATTCGAATTCAACAAAATTGGTATAATATTTGGAAAAAATGTATCAAATATAAATACACCTTCACAAGAAGTAATAACTGGCTCGGTTTTTAATTGGCGGCATGTTAGGATGAAAGGGGTTTGTTCATCCAATGTCCCACAAATTGTTTCGTTTCGTTCCACTTTCTTTTCCATGGATTATTCATAATACATCCTTCCCCTGATGACTTTGATAGGGGGTTGTTGACTATCTTTGTGATAGCTGTAACAACCACAGTTGCTAGGGATAGACCATTTTTCTGAAACATAATTAATTGTGGAATTTTTTCATATCAATTTTTGTAGATCAAGATTGTTTTTTTTTGTTTTGTTATTTAAATTTGTAACTCATGCAGACTTGGCAGTATTGGATCGATAATTTTCGGTCGATATTTTGATATCCTAAATTCTTCTTTCGCTTTTCCAAATATTCCGTACTTCCATTGTCGATTTTGCAAAAAGTTTCGGTCGACGGCCGAGGTTTAGTGGGCAGTAAACGCCGAGCTTCTATGGAGATAGGAAGCACTCCTCCGAAGCGATTTTCCTTGTGAGGAAGCCAAGCGATAAGCATTGAGGACTGCTGAGGTGTCTAAAGGCGCAGATAGAACAATTCAAGACGTACTCGAGTACCTACGTCAGAGAGCGCATGTAGTAAGGTAAATTCCTTTCAAATTTTCTTTCGTTATTATTATTTTTTGGGTTTAATTGTGGTAAGGAATGGTCTCCGTGTAAACTATTTCAGAGAAAGAGAGGGCGGGAGAGAGAGAAAGAGAGAGAGAGATTGATTGATTGATTGATTCGTTTATTAAACCATCAAGGGGTGGTCGGGCCAATAGTCGCGCTCTTCCCCACCCCCTGAAAAGTATTACAATTATAATATAATTTCTACAATTTTAAATTAGGTTACATTGGATTTACGATGCAATATTACAACGTTTGTTTACACTATTTTACACACTGATTCATTAGATCAACTTAAGCATCTTAAGTAATTATTAATGTAATTTTGTATGGGCGTAGTTATGCATTTTAATTATTAATTATTCACATTACTGTAAACAGTACGTAATGAATAACATGCTATGCTGAGAGAGAGGGGGGGAGAGGGAGAGGGTAAGCTAGAGGGAGAGAGAGGGAGAGGGAGAGGGAGAGGGAGAGGGAGAGGGAGAGGGAGAGGGAGAGGGAGAGGGTAAGCTAGAGGGGGAGAGAGAGAGAGAGAGAGAGAGAGAGAGGGAGAGGGAGAGGGAGAGGGAGAGGGAGAGGGAGAGGGAGAGGGAGAGGGAGAGGGAGAGGGAGAGGGAGAGGGAGAGGGAGAGGGAGAGGGAGAGGGAGAGGGAGAGGGAGAGGGAGAGGGAGAGGGAGAGGGAGAGGGAGAGGGAGAGGGAGAGGGAGAGGGAGAGGGAGAGGGAGAGGGAGAGGGAGAGGGAGAGGGAGAGGGAGAGGGAGAGGGAGAGGGAGAGGGAGAGGGAGAGGGAGAGGGAGAGGGAGAGGGAGAGGGAGAGGGAGAGGGAGAGGGAGAGGGAGAGGGAGAGGGAGAGGGAGAGGGAGAGGGAGAGGGAGAGGGAGAGGGAGAGGGAGAGGGAGAGGGAGAGGGAGAGGGAGAGCGAGAGGGAGAGGGAGAGGGAGAGGGAGAGGGAGAGGGAGAGGGAGAGGCAGGGGGAGAGGGAGAGGGAAGAGAGAGAAAACAAGTGCTGTCCAAGGGGCTGTCCGGGAGAGCGTCGTCCCTTAAGGAACTGGCTGGACGGCCGATAGAAGAAGAAGGCAGTAGAGAGAGTATCCGGCCTGAGACTATGGTCCGTCGTCGAAGGGTTCAAAAGAAGAGCCGAACGCCCGAAGAAGAAACTACCATCTACTATACCAGGATGCCCTCCGCTACCTCACGTTATTATGGAAATCAGAAGGTTCGGACGACAGTCGTCGATTTTGTGAGTCACCTCCCTCGACTCTCATGTAGCCCTTAGAATTCGCTGTGCCTTGTTTGTTTATCTTGTTGCCCTGACTTATAGGTTCTCCGCACCAGGCGAAAAATAAAACCTTTTTTCCTTTTGTATTAATCTATTTCATTAACAGTAAGCTCTACCCCCCGTGGCTACCAACCTCTTACATCACGCGGCGGTGACATAGGGTGAAGACGTCCTGGCACGTGACATACAAAGAAATGCATAGCAAAAACGAAAGAAAAAAGGCAGAGGTAGCTGCCACAGGTCTACAAAGGCTCATACCGAACATACCAGAACTAAGTCAAAAGAAGAGAAGACTCCTGTAAAGTGTCACAGAATAAATGATGCTATACGGGACAGTAGTATGGTACGAAGCGGTCAGAAAGGAAAGCTACAGACTCCCGATGCAGCAAACCGAAAGGCGGGCTGTTGTAAGGGTATGCTCGGCATACCCTACAATATCCCGAGAAGCAGTCCTGGTAAACGTAGGAATGTTGTTAATAGAAGAGTGTATACGGGAAAGGGCAAGAGCAGCAGGTAAAATAGCACAAGAGAAACAAAACGAGAATGAAACAGCGAAAAAAGTTGGCCAGGACATGGGTAAAAGACACAAAAGGATAATGAACAAAACGCCTAATTCCGGACATAAAACCGTGGATAAACCGAAGAAACGGAGAAGTCGGTTACCAACTCACACAATTCTTGTCCGGGCACAGAATATTTGAAACATACTTAAAGAAACGCAAACGAAGAGAGACTAACGAATGTCAAACGTACGGAGAGAAAAACGACACAGTGACGACGTGTGCGATATACAAATTCCCCAAATGAGTAAGAGGTAGAATGCAACTGACACTGGTACTAGTAATGCCAAGCATAGAAATAACAAGTGAAATGGCAGTCCCCCTTATGCTACAAAACAAAAACAACTGGCAGAAGATACAATAAAGATACTAAATAACCAAGAGAAACTGGGGAGGGAAAAATAAGCGGACAACAGGAAAATGAAAAGAGGAAAGTCATGAACGGGAAACAAGGAAGGGGAAGAAGTAAAGAAAAAAGGCATAGAAACCAAACGAGAGCAAATGAAAGAAAGAGAAAGGAGAAGAAGGTGCACGAAAGAAATTATATCCAATAACACCATTTCTTTCACATAGACATAAAGCTTAGAGAAATCGAGGCGAATTGTATCCTATTCTAGGAACAAGGAAAAGAACAGCCAACAAGGAGTGGGAACAAACAAATAAGGCTCTAAAGTACTTCTACCATACCTATGGTAAAAGTACACGCAACAAAACACAGGAATAGGTGGAGAAAACACAAACGGAAGGACAACCCACAATCATAGAGCAAGACTACAGGACAAGGCGGCAAACAATGGAAGGAAGGCAGAAATAGACATCCAAAGCCCTATAGGTCCAAATAGCAAAAAAGAACAACAGCAACAGCAGAAAGCAAGAAGAGAACGGTCGGGCCGGCAGGCTGTGGAGTGGGAACCTATGAAAACTACAAACGCGTAGCAAGCCAAGATATCGAATATAGGCCTCACCGCACAACATAGCAGCTTCACCTCACACAAAAAAAAGCCAAAAAAAAAAGAGAGGCCTCACCTCATGACACAGCAAAGGACGATTCACCTCATACCATGACAGAGAGGTCTCATCACACACCAATGCGTAGAGGTTTCACCTCGGAGGGACAGCAACTACAGAAGAACCTAGGAAAGTAGAAGTAGGCGGCCCAATAACAAAGCACATGAAATAGAGAGCCAGGAGATCTAATAGTTCGTGGCGGGCCAGTTTCCTTCTGGATGGGCTACCGGGAGTGTATGTACCAATATCCAGGACCGGCACCGCTGTTGCTGAGGGTAGACACGAAAATGCCATGGCATCCTTGGTAAACCCTCGAAGAGCGTGGATGACTGGTCACGGATAGAAAAGGGTAAAAGGGGGCGAAGATGTAGAAGCGGGAGAAGCACGGCCTGCTAACGACCTGCCTCGATTTTGACCATAAACGAGAGGCGGGATAATGGCGGCCACCAAAGAAGCGAGGATGAGTCACAACTAAGTCTTAACATCACCGTTATCCCATCACATCACAAAAAAACACAGTAGGCGAGGACTATTCACAGCTAAGCCTCGACATTACAATCACCATATAATATTCCACCAACAAGCAATAGTATACCGTCCTTCAGGTGGATATCGAAGAACAGTTGCATTTTGTTCAAACGCTATAGACAATCCCCAAGTTCCTCATCCTCACCCCTCATGTTCGGTAAATAGAAACAAAATCCTCCATATCCAATCAGGAAGCCGGGCATGGCGATTGCAGCGCGAGACTGTCCCTCTTCAAATCTACCACACCAAACTAGGGCAGTTTTAGTAGCCTTGCATGGGATCAAAAGTGGTTTAAATTGCTCATGGAACTATATATATCTCCTTGAAATCGATCTCTCGCACAGGCCGAGTGTGTCCCTGGATATCCAGTCGCCACAAGGCTGGTTCACCGGCTGAATGTTGCAACTTCTTCAAGAGTAGTGGTGCGCCGAAGGCTTACATAAATCTGGCATAAGCAGCCTGATGTCTAGGCATCCAATAAAGCTCGACGGCGAAAGATAAAAAGATAATGCGACGGGCAACTTTTGAAGATTTCTCCTCCCAAAAAAAAGTGTAAAGGATAAAAATATATAAATTATGCGTGAAACTTTTTGGGAATTTTTGTTCATTAACGCAAATGCCAACCATTTCAAATTTTGACGCTTTTGAACTGTTCAGTAAAAAGAGTTTAATCTCAACGTATATTAGCACCAATGTGCTTGTAAGTATGAAAACACTTTAAAATGAGCTATTGCGGAAGTAATTTCGTTTATTTGTTTATTAGAAAAGCGCAATAAAAGTTTTCAAATAGCCATTTTTTAATTTTTAATAATTGTAAACCAAGAAATCAAAAACTCTGATTCCACATTGTAAAGGGCGGCTTATAATGCTTAATAATTTGTAAAAATTTCAATGTAAAAAATTGAATTTGTTTTTCAGAGTCTTATTTTTGTAATGTTATACTACAACAACTACGGGATCTTCTGTAATTTTCAACATACCAAATTGAAGAGGTACTTTTATAGTACCAAACTTATGAATAATGTATCCTAGAGTAAACATGAATGCCACCATTAGGAAACGTTCAATGTGCCTAAGTATACTTATTTAACATATTAATTTAATGTTAATAACAATTAATTTGTTAATTACAATGTCGTCAATGTGGAATATTCTACAATCCAATTCCATAAGTAAATGTTAATAAAACAACTATAATGAAAGTGAAATTGTAATGCAAGTATATGTCAAATATATTAATAGAAAGCTAACTTAGGTGAGTAAATTAAATTAGGTTGCGGAAAACACTGACCATATCTTCTACCATGGGCTTTGAACTGTAGTGATAGGTAAAGAGTTAAGGGTAAGCTAACCCACGAGACTCACTACTGCATCAACTTCGTACGTGCTTAAAGAAGCACGTGGTAAGCAGGGGTGGAACTCGTTTTACTTCCTAAAGTCTCTCAAAAAATGCGGCAAAGTAATAAAAACTCATTATAAATGCAAAACCGATACAAGGTGGCACCCACTAAATGTGTCGAGTTCTGTTTGCATGCTCCGAATGTTTTGCACGCTACCTTCCGTAATCTCTTTATATTACGAGTGTTTCTCCCTGAACATGTGCTATTTTGTGCGCCCGACACATCTGGCTGGCTAGCGAAGAACCACTCACTGGCGTACGGTCGGGAAAAATGACGAAATGTGCAATAATCGATAACTGAAAAAATTGCGTGCGCGTGTGTGCGTGCGTGCGTGCGTGTGTGTATGTGGGCGCGCGCTTGAACGAGATAGAGAGGGAGAGAAAGACAACACTTCAGTATATGTATGATAGTGCATTAATTTATGAAATTTTGCGGCCCTGAGAAGGGCCAGTTTATGAAAAGTTTTTCCCAGCCGTCACCTTCTCCTTGGTAATCTCAGTCGTCGTTGCCATCGTCGAATTCTTCCCAAACATCGGAATCTGAAGAAGAATCATCATTTGTGTTGATAATAATTGGTATTTTTGCCAATTTTCCTTGGAAACTTTACATATTGCTTCTTTAAGCAAATTTTTGACATCTGCTAATTTGATCGTTGTATTTGTTCTCGCCACGTCCCCTTTTATTTGTGCCCATATTAGCTCAATGGGATTCAGGTCGCAGTGGTATGGAGGAAGCCGAACCACTGTTATTCCTTTCGACGACATGCCTTTTAAAATCACCTTTACGTGAACTGGCTAAACGCAAGAGTTCTACTTTTAATAGGTTTTCGGCACATTCGATCTTTTTCAAAGATAACCATTCTGCGATACGTTGTTTTCGCCAAGAGCTATTTGATAATTTCTCTTCTAATCGGGAATGGTAACTAACGCTGTCCATAACTATTACGGAACCTTTCGGAATTAGATCGATCATTTGACCAAACCATTCTTCAAACACGTTCGCAGTCATTTCTTCATGGTAGTCTCCTGTCTTAGTTGATTCAAAAATTAGTTCTCCCCCTTCAACGAAACCATCCTCGCTTCCAATGTGGATAATAATAAGCCGTCGCCCTTTACCCAACGAAGGCTTTAAACCGGTGGACCAACCTTCTAGAAAAGCTTGCCTTCGATTAGTATCTTGCCAAAATTTTGGTATGGAATGTCCTGCGTTAATCCAAGTTTCGTCCAGATAGAAAATTTGTTTTCATTTCTAGCCTACTCCTTCGAATATCGCGCAGGTAACTTCTTCTTCAAACAATGATGTCATCTCTTTCCATCAATACAGATTTTCTATTGTGCTTCTTCCATCGAAATCTCAAATCCTTTAAAATCGTCCATAATGTACATCGGCTCATTTTTGGAAAGTCCTCGTCTTCTTGGACAGACAATAGAATTTTATCTAGTGTTGGAAGTTCGTTGCGGAAAAAGAAAGCGTGAACTTTTCGACGTAGTCCCCTTTTTAGAAATTCGTCTAGGAAATTTTCGGACGTCCTGGAGGCTTCTTCGCCGGTTGAACACGGCCACTCTTTCTTTCTTTTAATAACCTGTACACTGATGTCTTACCAACTCTCAGCATCGCAGCGGTTAATTCCACGGTTTTATCCACACTCGCATCTAAATTTTGTTTCTTGATGGAATCGAAACAATTCAAAATTAGAACTTTCTTATTAACTGAGAACGGCGCTAATTCTGTGCGTTTCGATGGTCCTGGTAAATTCTCCATACTCCAATACGTATCTCCGCACTTTAAAAATACCACTATGAACACACAGGAAAGTCACTGTCAAAGTCTGTCTAATCACACACACGTACACGTCTATAAGCAATGCTGACTGACTACTGATTTATTAGACAAACAGTATGAAAAAAAACATTACCGTAAAATATTATAAAAAATACCGATTTCCAATATTGTAATATTCAGGTAAAAAGGGAAGCGTTCCTGAGATGATAACAATCGCGGTCGTAATACCTACCTTTTAATAAAACAATTATACCGGTTTTAAGGAAACTCAACATTACATAGACAATTTTAATGCATTTATTAATATTCGTTGATTTCTTTAAGAACGGCTCTGGTTAGCGGTGAAATAATCGGTTTATTACTTCGCCGCATTCTTTGACAGGGTATAGCTACCGTAATATTCCGTGCTCCATTTCAAACCGTTACTACTTTGGTGAGTCGTCATCGTAGTTTTGCCTACATAGAACTGCGAACGTAAGGCCCACGGACCGTTTCCCTATTAATTTGCTTTTTCAGTGTTGGACCGCTGCTATTTTGGCAACTCGACGTTGTGCGCCAATCCAAAACACTCGGCTAACGTACCCATTCCACCGACCACATGTTTAATTTGTTGCTTTTTATTTGAGACTCGAAAAGTGGTACGCGTTACCCGGACACCGATTGTAAAAGATTATAAACGAAGAAGATGAAGAGGCTTAAAAATTAGTATCCCCTGATTGTAACAGGGTATTTACATATATTAAATGGACCGTACTTAGAGTACTTAGACAACAACAGGGACTTCAAGAACTTATAAACTTAGAAGGAACTTTTTCTCATTGATGAGTCGTGGTGTAAATTTAAATTACATAATAATGACGTAAAATTGTCTTAATGGTGGGTAAGGGAACTGAAAATATATTTAAACGTTGTATTAAAATAAATTCATTTTACGCTGATCTTGAAAAGTTTTCGTTTGATAATTTTTAAAATGTGGCGACCTTCATTAAACAGAGAACTTGAAATAAATCAAGAAGCAGGTTCAGGTGAAGGAATAGCAGTGGATGAAGATATGAAGTATGGCGAAAGAGAAGAATTAGGTGAGAAAGAATTAGAAGACTTCGACTACATAGAACCTGCAACGCAATGGCCTAGACACCATATACAAAAAAGAGGAAACGAGATAATTTTAAATTTTTTCCAAGGTATGGAAAAGATTAATTTGTCTGTGATCATTTAAAAATTCCGGTACGGTCCAAATATCCCATACGACCATTCGAAACCATCTCCTAATCGACAATAAAACACATCACCTTTCTTCATTCAACAGAAAATGTATGACCTTTTATTAGGGTGTTTTGTACCACGTTTACTATAATTTTGTCTCACATAAAATGCGACGTACTATAGACTGAACACCGCCGCCTCTTATATAGCTTGCCCCTTCGCTTTCTGTTTTTAGTTGTTTTAGAAACACAGTTGCACGTAAACTCCTTTTAGAAACAATCGTCTTTACTAATTTGCACATATTAATTAGCTAGCCTTGGTTGATCGCTTAAAATTCTGAACTGCTATTTCCATTTTGTTAACTTTTTCAAATTTAACTGCTTGGACGCTTTCGCACATTTTATTTTTCAGTTTTCCATATTATAAATATTCCTCTTCCGTTACAGTAATAAAAATTCTAATTTCCGTACGGAAGAGTTTAAATGTAACATAACATTTTCTCTTGATTAAAATAATAATTTCTGCTTTCCTTTAACATCACCAAATAATTTTAATAACTAGGTTATAAAAACATTTCGATTTACTGGAAATAATCATTTTAGTTGCATATTTCCGAATCAGCCTAACGCTGAGAACCGTAAACGTAAATTGTTTTTGCCTTTTATTTTCTTTCCGAACACACCTGTATCAAAATTCGTATTTATTTCGGACGAAATAAAGCGTCTCAAATAATACCGAAATTCTGATTTTATTTTTCTCTTTTTGAACTCGCGACTTTCTCTTCGGAGTACTAGCCAACCGATCAAATAGAAAAACCTGGGACTAAATCGAGTTCTCCTTCCTCGACAAGTTAAAAGAAGTGAAGCCTAACGATAAACTGAAAACCGTTAGAAAAACCTTGGAAAACTACCAACACTGGTCATTATAAAGGGAGCTTTTTTCAAAGTCTAACGGTTGACGGTGACTAAAGGTCATTACAAAGTTATACGTTCAGTTTTTCTAAAATTAAAATCGATAGATCATCCTACCTCTCGCTCATTAGCCCCTCGTATTTGTCGCTTCACCAAGAGCTCATTTGTGTGGGAATTGTTTTGAAACTTTTAACAGCTTCAATCCTTAAGCTTTCAGAAAATATTTTTCTTTTATTTCCTTAATTACTATAAACAAAGCTCAGGCAATTTTTTGAAGAAAGGGATAACTCGGCTGCTAAGGAACGCAGCATATTTTTTAAAGCTAGCTTTTCCAATCTGCAAGCAGTATTTCTCCATTTTGCAGTGCAAACGAAATCAACATAAAACTTGTGTTTCATGTCGATAAAAGACTTAAGGCACCCTTTCGAGTAAATCAGAAATGCAAAAATCGTAAGTATCGTTGAACATTTCTTTGCAACGATTGATTAAAGCTACATCTACATTAAAAAAACTGAGGGACAGGTAAGAACCGTTCTCTAACTTTTGCCTGACTCGACATATGATACTAGTCAAATAAATAATTTTACTTAATTACTAAATAATTGCTAATTATTTTATTTACTAACCTACTATTTACCTGCGACATTACAAATTAACTAGTAAATTAATACATACATTTTTGTATAGGTATTTTAGTAGTTTGTCCACCACTACATATGCGCGGACGTATATAAGGGGCGAAACATATTTCTCTGAATAAATTACTTTAACATCGTTGTATTATTTCCTTGGATGGAGTGTTTGGCCGGTTGTAGTTCATCCTTATCCAATGTGAAGGGGAAGAGCGAGCACTATGTGTCAGATCAACTCAGCAATCGGGGCACAACTCTCTGACCCCTGTTAAAGAATTTCCCAATGATGCATCCTTTAGTCCTCAGCTATGGCCCAATTTCAATGACTACTCTAAGCAGAGTGGAATGTCTCACTCTGTAGGAGTGTTGATTCCTATACATTGGAAAACTTGAGTATCGGTATCTCAAATATACCTAACCATGAGACGTCGATTAGTTTTCATTGACATGGATTATTCAAACTGATTGGGCGGAAATTCTTTGGAATCTAGGGGCTTTCGGTATAAAGGCCGTTCTTGTTCCTCACCAGCCACTGCAAAAGCCACCATGGTCACGAGGAGGAAACTCACATAAGGTATATGGCTCGATAAGAATGTGTACCCTTCGTTCCCTGCATTTTGTAGCAGGGTTAGGCTATATAATTCATGATACAATGTAAGATAAGATATAATACATAGTTGTTCAAAATTCTTCGTGTTGGCGCATGTGACGACACAGTGTGAGTTTTTGTGGTGCGTTTTAACAAGAGCAAGTTGGAATTTGGCATAATGTTTATTAGAGCTATTATTGGTGTGTTAGTTAACCTTAATTATTAAAACACTGCCCACAGAAATAATTTTCGTTGTATCACGACTTGTTTATTCATAACAGAACATACAATTATTCACAATATGATGTCAGTAGCTACGTTCAATTATGAGTGATATTTTGTCTTTTATTTCATTTTATCATGCCTATAGTAAAGGGTGTTGGTAGGAACGGAATGACCTGGTAGCCTTTTTTGGAACCTAGATGTTTCACCCTCTCCCGACCTACAGTTTGGTATGAGGCAACTATAAAGCCAGGTCTCCTGCGCGTGTTTTGCCGTACACACTACACAAAAACATCTACGAGTACACAAAACATTGTTTCGCCGCACAATTTTATTAATAAAACTGTATTTCATGTTGACAGAAACAATGTTTTTGTTTTCCGGGCCTGGCGGAAAGCATCGACACATTTTGCCCCCGTGCGCGTGAAGAGTACATCAATTTTTCAAAATTTCGCGGGTATGTCGCACTGGTCGTTACTGCGCGTTGGTTATTTTGAGGTTATTTGAGGGTTAATTGGGTATGTTTGTTTTGTACATGTCTCACTTTAGTTTTTGCGTTTTTACAATTTGGTTGGTTTGTATTTATGTAACGGAATAGAATAGTAATGTTTTGTATTCCAAAACGATCTTCTGTTCCTCATTCTTGATAAATATTAAAATTTCGAGTCAGTAAATAGGGCCTAACTAGAAATCTAGGTCTTTCCCTTAATATCAAATCCACTATTTTGAAAACTGAAGATGCGTTTACGAATTTTCCATTTGAAGCCATTCTTGAAAGCCGATGCACAGATCTTAAGTTAGGTTAGAGCAGATGGTTTGAAACATCAAATAAAAAAGATGCGACCAGGGGATCACTGTGCATATACACATTAACATGTTTTGTATAGATATTTTTGTGTAGTGTGTGGTGTAGTGTTTGCCACAAAACATATACGTTGGAGCAGCCGTAGCTGTGTGGCGAGAAGCGAGAGCTTCGAGTCAGGTCATTACGGTTGTAATGGGTTCGAATCCCACTGAATGCCATGGGTGTGTTGTGTATGTCGCGGGAAGTGCGTAAAAGGTATTCAAAATCCCCGTTCCCATTCACGCCGGTATCCAGGCTGGATAGGATCGGATATCTTGTGGGAGAGCGGGACTAGAATACACATACCCTGAGTCAGGACACGGAGTGACGGGTTTCTGGGGCATCGTAGAGGTTGCAGTTCTATCATCTCCTCGGTGTGGGCTGGTAGAGAAGTTGAGTTGGACGTGGGCTGTGAGCGTATCCTGATGTTTCCGCTATCGAAATCCTATGAAGCACAGAAATGCAATGGTTGTTATGATGAGGGCAGTTCCAAGGCTAGTTGTTATTGAGTAGTTCCTGAGTTGCTTCCAAAAGATAGTATCCAATCTATGTTTGATCTCCCAGTCCTAGTGGATTACATCTTGTAGTCCGTCGTTTTGCTTTATTACTGGTTCAAACATAGGAATTGTTTGCTTATGTAGATTTGGAAGAGTACTCAGCTCTTCCTTCATTTCCCTGGCGTATGAAACAATAACCGGAACGGCACTGACTCGTTTTGGAGTAAATATATTTTGTTTGGTTTTGACCCAACATTCTTGAGCAATCTGTTTGATGCATGTTTTGTCTATACTGATCTCTTCCCGTGTTCTGCTGCAGACAATAGCTATTCTGGATTTGTTCTGTGAAATAACTATCCATGCGTTCGCCATATAAAGCTCCTTCCAAATGTTTTCATAAATAGTTCGTTGGAGGATTCGACATCTTACTGGACTTGGTCGTTGGAACAGTTTGTCAATCACACAATTGGGTGTTGTTTCCATCTGTTTCACCGATGTTGGGGAACAGATGTGGCTACCTGATGACTGGATGCTGGTTTTGACCTCTTCTGTATTGAGTTCGAAGTACAGCTGGTTGCTGTGGTCGACGGCTAGGATTCCATCTGGCACTTCAGTTACTCAATAGGAGTTATTTTCAATTCGCCACGGTACTGGGAATACTTTTACCAGTGTGAAGTTATTGATGCCAACTAGGATAAAGTGACTGTATACATGAATGTGTTTGGTTCGTCTCTAGGAATGTTTTTATTATTGGATGATAAAAGATGTTCAACGTCTGGGGGAGTTTTCATTGTGCGTTGGTGATAATTCGAGTTACACGAGCTGGTGGTAGCTGCCCCGGCGGAGCAATACCCCTAAAAGGGCAGATAGTTTCCTGTGGATATCCGATACTAAACTGTCAGCTACTTGAAATGAGTTGATGAGATGTGTGTTTAATGCGTTAGCGTCTGTGGTTCCGTACCAGTTACTCATGTGATTGATGGCTGCAAGCCCTTGGTTCAGCCTTATTCGAAATTGTTCTATTCGTTTATCAATTCTTTGTTCCGTCTTGTTGAGGTCTATTACAAATGACAGCATAACCTTTGATTGATGATTTGCCGCTTGTATCAGTTGTTGATTTCATGATAATTCTCTAATGTCCTGATATACTTCGTCGTTTACACCGAACACAGAAGTGAGAAATTTTCGGAGTAGTCTTCACTTGTTCCTGTTGTGTGTTGTTTCTTCTAGTATATCTTTCATGTGTGTTATGTCGTCTCTCATGTTACTCAAGTGGTGTACTATTGTGTGACAGTGAATGTCTATTTTTGTCTATGTTTATTTCGGTTTTGTTACACAATTGTTCAAATTGTGTGGTAACATCCCTGACTGTGTTTACGTCGTCGTCAATTTTCCATCTATCGATCTTAATTTCCACTTAAAAGATCCCTCGCTCACTCCTGGCCAGACTTAGGTGTTCTACATGTAGTCCTAGATTTAAACGTGTTATGTTGAATGGTGACGCGTAACTTCCAAGTGGTACTAGACTCATTACTAGTGCTGTGGTTAATGAGAGTGAGTAGTGAGACTAACGACAGCTTATTTGCACTGCACTGCTTGGATGACTTATTTGGCTGTGAGGAATTTTGCTCCTGATTGTCGTCTGAATCTGAGATGTGCTGACTGATGCTTGTTTCTTTTTCTACGGGGAGTGGAATTAATTGCCTGGTGCTTCTCTTACTGAGGTGTCCTTGACTGGTCTTGATTGTTGCCATCTATATGTGGATGGACTTGAATGATACGTGCGATGGACCATCTACTGGGGTTGATATCTTTCTCCTTGATGACTATATCTCCGATTTTTGGATTTTTGTGATGTCCTTGCCATTTGTACCTTTATTGCACGTTGCTAAGGTACTCGTTTGACTATGATTGCCGAATGTGTTTTCTTATTTTTTGAATGACTCTCCATCGGCTAAACGTGGGGGTTCCGATATCTGTCACTGCGTGATAGACATCGGAGACCTCCAGGCGAGATGACCTCCCGGCCTATTAAAAAATGGGCTGCAGTGAGTACTTCTAGGTCATCATTTGCGCAGAGGGGTTTTGGGTTTAAACAGACTTCTATTTGGCATAGTAGGGTCGATAGTTCTTCGAATGTTAGGGTACTTTATCCGAGGATTCGTTTCATATGAAATTTCATGAATGTTACTCCGGCTTCCCACAGTCCTCCGACATGAGGCGCTGCTGACGAAATGAATTTCCATTGAGACCCCAGCGTTGTCAGCATATCCTGTAACTCCGATGTTTCCAATATTTTTTTATTTCTTGTTTGAGTATGTTGGCAGCACCCACAAAATTTGTCCCAATATTGCTATACATGTAGTCGCAATGGCCACGACGTGAGGTGAAGCGGCGAAATGCTGCCCGGAATGCTTCCAGATGAATTGCCTTAGTTGCGAGGCAAATAAACACTGCTATATATCCTTTGTAGGATTTCTGTCCTCGTCCCTTTGTAGTTCGGATGGCTATGGGTCCGGCATGGTCCACCCCTGTGGGTTGGAACGGAGCAAATGGAGTCACTCTTGGTGCTGGTAAGTTGCCCATTAATTGCTGGACCGTCTCTCCTCGGTAACGAATGCATGTGGGACATTTATGAATAATGATCTGAACCATTTTTCCCCGTTAGTTATCCAGAATTCTTTTCTTGTGTACGCCAAAGTGAGTTGTGGTTCACCATGTAGGGTTTGTTGATAAGCGTATCTGATGACTAAAGTAGAGATATGAGCCTGGTATGGTAGAATTATTGGATGCTTCTGACCTTACTTTAATTCTGAATTTTCTAATCTTCCTCCGACTCTCACAATACCCTTATTATCCAAGAAGGGGTTTAGATTTAGGATTTTGCTGCCTTTTTTTACAGTCCTTTGTGTCTTCAAGGCCTCGATGTCTTCTTTCATCCATTCCTCTAGTTCCATTCGAATGACCCTCATTTTGGCCACCTTGAGTTCTGCTACGCTGAGCCGTCTTTGTGCTGGTTTTGCGTTTTTGAGGATGTTCAACGAACATATATAATATGCCGTTGTTCGAATCATTTTGGTAAATGAGGAAAGTCGTGTGCTGAATGTTCCATTGTTGGCGTGTGTTATAGTTGTTTGTAGACATGTTCTTTTCTCCGTTTTGGTGGGTGGGATGCTGCATTCTGTAGGCCATTCTGTTCGTATTGGTAGCCATCTGGAACTGTTCCACCGTAGTTTGAAGTCAGCAATTTTTGAAGAGCATATGCCTCTAGATACGGCGTCTGCTGGGTTATCTTCAGTACTGACGTGTCTCCAATGTTGCGAAGGTAACAGGACAGTGATTTCGCTTACCCTGTTGGCTGCAAATGTTTTCCATCTAGACGGATCTCCCTTTATCCAGGATAATGTGACCATGGAGTCTGTTCAAGTGTACTGTTTTACTTGGTGTAAACCTAAGGATGTCTTTGCTTGTGTCATTAATTTTGACAACAAGTTGGATGGACATCATTCAAGACGTGGCAGTGATAGTTTTGTGCGTATTGGTGCTACCTTGGATTTAGCTATTAACAAAGTAATGTGTACCTTCTTGTCATTACTCATGATCCTGCAGTATATTACAGCTCGGTAAGCCTTTTCTGATGCATCGCAAAATCCATGCAGTTCGGCAATCTCTTCGTAGTCTGGTGAACTGTGAATCCATCGTCGCAGACGTATCTTCCCAAGGTGTCCAAGGTTCTCTGATAATGTTGACCGTTTGTCATATAAATCTGGTGGAGTTGGTTTAGCCCAGGCTAAGTCCTGCATCCACATTTCTTGAATTAAATGTTTAAATACTACTACTGGTGCCAGCCAACCTAATGGATCGACGAGTTTTGCTAACTCTGATAATACGTTTCTTTTTGTACTGATGGGTATTTCGTTGTTTTTACTTTAAAGCGAAATGTATCGTCTTGTGGAGCCCAAATTAGTCCTAAGGTCTTTTTGACACCATCCTCTGTGATTTTAGTCACCGTGTGGCCTTGCAATTTTTCGGAAAGGTTTTCCAAAAGTTTGCTTCTGTCACTGAACCATTTGCTTAGTCTGAATCCTGCTGACCTTAGCACGTTGATGATGTCAGATTGCAGCAGTAACGCTTTGTCGATGGACTGGCTTCCAGACATGAGGTCGTCCACAAAGAAATCTTCCATTAGTGCCTTTGTTGCTGCAGGGTATTTGTTTTTCTCGTCTATGCCAAGTCTCTGTAAAGTTTTAACTGCAAGATATGGTGGTGCTGCTGTTCCATAGGTTACAGTTGTCAGCTTACAGTTAGTTACAGGTACTCTTGAATTGGTTTGGTGTGATTCATGGTCTTATTCATAAACGCATATTAACGTTAGCCTAAAAGGCTTAGCCTTAGCCTGGGTTTTAGCCTAAAATGCGTTTAGAATGTGTTTCACTGATGTCACTACAGTGTTTTGCTCCATGTATTATTAATATGGAGGTAACTATAGTTACCTTGTTGAAACGCATTCTAAACGCATTTTAAGCTAAAACCCTCATTAAAGTTAATATGCGTTTATGAATAAGACCATAAATCTCCATACTATTCGGTGATACTGCTGGTCCTCAGGAGCTATGTTTATTTGACGGTGCATCTTTTCAATATCCGCACAAATTACCACGAGATGTTTCCTCCATCATAGCAGGATGGCTGACATATCTTGTTGTAACCTGGGTCCAACATGCATTGTCTAGTTGAGACTAATCCCAGTCGATGTTTTTGAAGACGCATCAAATACTTTCGTAGTTTTGTAGTTGTGCTGTCTTCTTTGATGATTGCTTGGTGAGGGATGTAGTAGTTGCCTTTGTTGTTCTGTGCTGCTGGAATCAATTCCATATGTCCCAAGTCTAGATATTCTTGCAAAAAGGCGTTGTATTGTTGCCTCAGATCCTCGTCTTTTTCTAATCTTTTTTCTAACTGCATAAGACGTGCAATTGCTTTTGGTCGTGAATCGCCTAATTGGGATGTTGGATCCTGTTTGAATGGGAATTTAACAATATATCTTCCGTCGGTGCTTCTTCTTACAGTCTCTTCATACTGTTTTTCACATTCTGCGTCTTCCGGGGAGGAGATCTTGGACTGTGGTGCCTGGACCTCTTCTAATTCCCAAAATTTTGCGAGCTGCTGGTGCTACCATGCTAATGACCTTGGTGTGTAATTCTCCTTGATGTTTCACACTGCCTGATAAGAGCCAGCCTATCTTGGTCTCTTGTCCAAGAAGTTCATCCTTGGACTGTTGCACGCCCTGCATCATAATGCAGCTGAGTTCTTCTGCTCCCAGAATGGCGTC
Source organism: Cryptocephalus primarius (assembly GCA_963576515.1). Lineage (NCBI taxonomy): Eukaryota > Metazoa > Arthropoda > Insecta > Coleoptera > Chrysomelidae > Cryptocephalus > Cryptocephalus primarius. Next base: position 2,269,287 of record OY754939.1, on the reverse strand, counting down.
AATGGGCCCCGGTTCTTGAAACGTTGGATCAGCTAACAGCAGATTTTGCCACTCTGATAGCAATTCAACTTTAAGGCTCTGTCGGTAAGGCTTCTGTAAGTTTTGGCAAGACGACGAAATCAATGTTGAGGGAGTATAGTCGCTCGGGAACCTGGGGATCATTCTGCAACTGATTAGTAATCTTGATGTCTTTGCCTCTTCTTCTCCTATCCCAGATACTTCTGTTACTATCTTCTGACGTGGAAGGTTTAACATCTCTTAGCAGCTCTCTCCGTAATTAATGCTATATGTGATCCTGGGTCGATGAGCAGCCGTAGATAGTCCAAAGTGCCATTTGCTGTCGTCGTTTTGATTAATGCTGTTAGCTGCACGGTGTTATCCTGCCGGTCTGTATGACTTAGTACTCTGGCCAGAATTTTCTTAGATTCTTCTCTATACTTGTAAATGTAAGATGTGTGGTAGTTCGAGCAGGTTTTTTGTTCTGTTGATTTCCTGGATGACACTGTCCACAATGCAGACACTTCCCAGTGCTATTGCAGTTGTCTATGAAGTGGTGTTGGAGACAATTGAAGCCGTCTCTTTTCTTTGATAAGTTTTGTTCTCTCTTCCGTGGTTTTCTTCTGGAACACTGGACATTTAGATCGCTGATCTATCGAATCAACGACCCTACTGGTGACCTAGTTATTGTTGCAATCTGTTAGACAATTATGTTTACCTCAATAGCAATCGTAATCAATGGAACCCTTTTGGAAATTGCATTATATGAAGACTTTTCTGTTAAAACTATGTATTAACAATCGGGATCAGCATAACCTGATGTAACAAAATGTCCCTTACAATTATCTCTATAAAATCTACATACATTCTTCCATCTTAACATATGTGCAGTGTTCGTATGAAAATTGTGAAACTTGTTTCATCTATAACCAGGGTTTCCGACTTGTGAGCAGTGTTTACGGCAATACACGCGCAGGAGACCCGGCTTAAGGAATGCAACTTTGTGAGGGTTACAATAATGTCTCCGCCCAAAAATGAGTAGTCATTGTTAAGGGGTGGTGTTATTGTTAGCCTTTGTTTACTAATTCTACTAAAAACATGGAATTTAGAAAGTAGGTGCCTTATATAAATCGGAGACATCAAATTAAAGTTTTCGTTCAATTCTGATACTAACAATGATCAAAAATAACCAGATCTAGTATCTAGTACCAGTCAAGTATTGTTTCTGCTATTTCACTTTTCTTGTAAGTCCTGAAGTTTTGGAGTTTTTATTTCTTCAATAGTATAGACACTGTCTATTATTATTCCATTGCATATCGGTTTTAAACTGATTAGAACTTGTCCCGGACTCAAAACGATATTCCTTGTGTTGTTGAAATTTGTTCAAAACTCTCGAACTTGTTCTGTTATCCATTGTGTTCTATGATGTTAACCTTCTCAAAAATGTCCCTTATTTTCAAATCAATTAGCATTGCGGTCATCTATTATTTCATCTTAAAATGAGGTTCATTTATTCCCGTGCCGAGTACTGCAGTTCAACTCATACAGGAACATATACCTGAGGTTATAATTAATAACAATAACTGAGTCTCTACCAGCTTTCCTTTAATTGTTTACTGTATATGTGGATTTTTATTAGCTACGTAAGTCGAGCTGATAAAATTGTATTTGAACGAATTAATCATATCAGCTGTAGTGTACATATAGGGTAGTATCGTGCTATGCTGTCCTCAGTAGCTCAGGTTTATTTTACTTTCCAGAAGGCGTAGATTAATGGATTACCTTGGAAAACTTGATCAAATGAAACTCAGAAAGATCACAATTTGTTTCATTGTGCTCACGTCCTTAATTATTGTATGGAAACTGACTGTGATAGAAGATAGTAAGAAATTCTTTATCCTTAAAAGTATTTAGTATTGAATCTTGCATATGAACTTACTTTAATAAATAAATATACCTTGATTTCTATAGCCCAGCTTTCCTCAGGTGTTGACAAATTACAAATTCTACGTGAAGCTTTGGACCTACATAAGGAAGAGCTTCAATTGTCGCAACAACAATTACTACTACTTGAACACTTAGAGGTGAACAAAAATGGTAGGAACCCCCTGACCATCTATGCTGTGACTCCGACTTATTACCGTCTAGTCCAGAAAGCTGAGTTGACTCGAATCTCGCAAATGTTGAGATTGGTCCCTAATGTGCATTGGGTGATAGTGGAAGATGCTGAGGAGAAGTCCGATCTAGTTAGAAATATTATAAGTGAATCGAAACTGATCGTTACACATTTAAATGCTAAAACTCCACCTTTTGAGAAACTACAGGATAAGGTAAATATGACATGTATTTTTATGTTTATTTAATGGCAGCATTTAATTCTTCTATGTTCAATTTAAGGTATGTCTCCAATCAGTAATTTGGTTTTGTTTTTTTTTTATATAGGATCCACGTTGGAAGCGACATAGGGGTGTAGAACAACGAAACATAGCTTTAAAATGGTTAAGGGATAACCTTAAAATAGAAACTGACAAAGGAGTGGTATATTTTATGGACGACGATAATGCATACAATGTGAAGATTTTCTCAGAGGTAAGGTTAGTCCACAGATAACATGTGCAGAGTGTGGGATTCGCACACACAATTTGAGGGTTCGTTGGAACCATTTCAGATTTGAATTATTTATGATGAATAAGAAAGAGAAACACTATAGCTTGTATCGAAAAAGTTTGATAATATAAATGAATATTGATAATCTAAATATATGTGTTATAGTACACAAATATATCATTGTCTGCTTATAAAACTTTATAATAACTATGCTATACTCGTAGTTGGTCAGATTACTAAAAAAAGAGCTGATATTTGGGAAAAATTATACACTTCTATTGAAGAAATAGATTCCGATTTATAAATAACCAATTCGAATATCACTTGAGTTAGTCTCCAAATACTTTGGATGATTTGCTGATTAAATTACTTTGGTTTTAGTAGATAGTTGTAAATTTAGATTAATTTTTTTCAATCAAATGCTTTCTATATTTGCATGTGTGAAGTAAGTGCTCTTTGTTAATAACTGATAAAAATTGTACCATAGAAAAAATACTCATTTATACTGTTTCCTGAAGAAAGCTCACTTTAATTAACATGTGTATTAACTTACACTGAAATACAACAAAATAATTTTTTTTATTATACAATCTTAATTTTTTACAAATCAAACAATTATTCATTTATTGATATGTTCATAATCTACTTACATTTTAAAATAATTTTTTAGCTCAAAAACCAATTATAACCGGCGCAAGCCTTTGTTATCTTACCATGTGTTTCACGTTTTTGTAAAAAGAAGCGAAATATAAGAATAAATTTATAATAATTCATACAGGTTATATGCTCAAGTAAAATTTTACTACAAAGCTAGCAACTTTCTCAGTTCCTTGGAAGTGTAATGACCGGAAGTTTTTGTATAAATGCACGCTTCCACTAAAAGGTTGTGATACAGTTTGTACTTTCATTTTGTCTTTTGCCGATATCAGCCTTTATTTTTAAAAATTTTTAAAGCCTTTATTTTTTTACCTAAAAAGGTAAAGTTTTCAATAATACTTTATTTCTCTTGTGTGATTCCAACAAACCCTAGAATTGCAACCCTAAGCACACACCTTTTACTACTTGTTAACTAACTTGTAAATAATTGCATTATTTTCTAAGGTTGTTTTAGAATGATCAGATTATTGTATTTAGTGTATTTTTATATGTGATATAAACTAGTAATAGTAAATTAACAAATTGTATAGTTTTACAGTGTTTAATATAGTCTGAAAATAATTTACTTAGACTAATATTAGACTATTAAGATACAGTAAGACTAATAATTTACTTGTGACGCTTGAATATCAGCAGTTCTGCATTCAATTGTTGAATAGGTGATGGATCAGGTTTATTCTGTCGAGGACTATATTGTGAAGTCTGCAAAAAATTATAGATAATTTTAATTTTCCATGCTTACAATTTACCATACTATATTTATTACTACAAATATGGCAATGGAAATTTCCAATTTGGTATGTATACCGGATGCAAAAATTGGCCATAAGACGAATTTGCTTGCACCAATAACACCACTAAGTCGAATCTAATATCTTCTCCACATGAATATTAGTAATCATGTTTTTTCTTAGTACTGAAAGTTGACTAAACTCTTAATCTACTACCCTAAAATGGCCAAATAAAATGCATGGTTCCGTGATATTCGCTACCTCAACAGAAACTCTAATATGTTGATCTCAAATACCTCCCATGACCAAATTTACAGTCTCCATTATTTATATCTAACTTAAGTTTACCTAAGATGACCCGATCACTTTACTAAGTCAGTGTTCCCTTACTTTCTAACAGTATCTCTCCTAATTGAGAAATCAACTCGGATCTATCCTTTCTGAGAAGTGCATTTCGCAGCTCTGACGTTCGGAGTCCCCTCCAAATCATCCCTATCAATCTCCAGATTTTAACAATCCAAATCGTAATATGCGACCCTAGGACCATAAAGCCGATTATTGTCACCATTAAGATTCCAGGTCCAACATAACCTCACTTTTCACGTTCCTGAACTGCGAGGTACATTGATGAAATTTTATTACGACACTAGTAGCACTAAATCACATCAGCACAACCTGTGTTTATTACTTTGAACAACAGATTTGCTGAGATTTTTCAATGAAAAGTTTTAATTATATCAACTTTGAATGTGGTAACAACTGACAACACGGCGAGATAGAAACGAAACGACGTGTCATTGGATAATGAAATTCAAGTGATGCATGCGCCAATCCTAGCATACAAATTCGTAATATATAAAATATGAATTATTTTTTTCTACAATTTATCCGATTTAGAACTGAATTATGGGTACTTTATTTTAAGTGATCCCTATTCGAAGGCTTACTACACAATTTACTTAGAATACAATTCCGTGAACTTTCAAAACGTAAAAAATGTATTTAGACCGACCAATATTTTCCAAAATCGGAAAAATGTTTTTTAGATAATTCGATAAGGTAATTTGGGTATTTTTTTCAAAGTTTTTGGCCCAGCAGTTTAGGGGATACAAGGGAGTCACCTTTTTTCATGGCGTTCAAAGCGTTATAACTTCGTTAATATAAGACGGAAGTAAATTCGGTGAATTCGGTAAATTTTTTTCAACTATACTCGTTAAATTGAACGCGTTATAACTTAGTTAATATAAGACACGTTCTATTTCAAACACGTTTATTTTTCGATGTCTTTCAAATGATATGACTCTTCGCTAAGATGCGTCTCCAAATTTCCTAAATTTTTGTGGGTGCCGTAACGACTCCATCGATCTCCACACAAGGACTCTTTGAGGCAATGTTGCCAACGCAGTGTAAAAACGAGGCTTTAAAGAAATCATAACGAAATTGATCTGACTGGCTATATATTTTTCACTAAAATAGAATTGAATGGTTGATTGAGGAAAAGTTGCCAACGAATCGTAAAAACAATGCTATGAAAAAATCATAACGAGAGTGATCTAACAAGTCACTTATTTTTTATTAAAACAGACTTGATTCATATTTTTCTATAACTAATTAATTACTAATTAATACTCTGCAAGATTTATACTGACATTTTATCTCAAAAATGCGTTTATTTATCTTTCAGATGAGTAAGATTAAGAAGGTGGGTGTTTGGCCAGTAGGTCTCGTTGGCGGATTAAACGTTGAAAGTCCTATTGTAGACCCAAACACTGGTGAGTAATAATGTAAATATTCATACTTGCCCATTTAAATTCAAATTCCATTTTGCAGGTAAAATTACAGGGTATAAAAGTGGCTGGAAACCAGAGAGGCCATTTGCCATCGACATGGCTGGATTCGCAATAAATTTAGACTTAATACTAGCTAAACCAGAGGCCAACTTCTCTTACAAAATGGAAAAGGGTCTGCAGGAAAGCGAATTTCTAAGTTATTTTACCACAATGAGCGAATTGGAACCTCTGGCGGATAACTGCACCAAAGTATATGTGTGGCACATTCGCACTGAAAAGCCTGTAGTAAAAGGGATTGTCCCAGGTTTTGAGGTCTAAGTACGATGATTTGGTGGCTAATTTTTTGCTCTCTGCTTAATGAAATCAAGGTGAATAGTGAAAGTAGTAGATTTATGAAACGTGCTTCCTAAATAAAATGAATTTTATAGTACTGCCAGATTAAAATTTACTACAAGTGTCAGTTTGTTTGTGGATCTTTCATCATATTTATTAGTCCAGAGTGAAATCTGATAATCTATATTCTAGATAACTATCATAGAAATCATTGATGTAGTAAAACGAAGACGACTACTACTAGAAGATATTGCTAGACATTTTTACTACTTCAAATAAGCTAACAAATTAACTAAATACATCAAGGACTTTTGAATTAGCGCCCGTCAAGTTACCGGTAGTCATGATTAAAAGTTGTTTTTACCACTTCTAGTTATCGCATTAAAAATAATGCACTAAAACTTGACAATTACAATTGTAGTGTGATTATAAATGCTTTGTAGTAAAGTCTACATCAAATTTCATTTAGGGACAAAATCCCATTGAAATATTTTTTCTGATATTTTAAAATGTATTATAAAGTGTGATAAAGTTGTTGCGGTAGATACTTATCTCGATTTGGTTACAATTGTTTAGATATTTGAATTACGAATTTTATTTGTTGAAGGTTTGCACAATAATGTATATAATGGTTAAAGAACATTAAGGTTGTTTGTTATGTTGTAATATATCAGTAAGTATAAAGGGGGTTGAATAAAATCAGATAATAATTATCTGTGGTTTCTGAAGTTAACAAAGGTAAAATGAATTATTTGTTTGTATTCAGTCATTTAATATGGAATACATCAGATGTATTAGAATTATGAAGTATTAGTCAACTCTTAGTTTTAATTTAACAAAAAAGGTGTAGAAGCAGATTTCTGTAATCAGGATTTTGAAACATACTAAAGTTTTAATTTGTGCAATACATCTAAATTGTATTAGCTTTGATAAATGCAACATGTTAAATGTAATCCATTTAAACTTTTACATATCATTCATTTGTATTCCTAATTTAATATGAAAATAAAAATTGTCCGACTAATTATTGTCTTGTCATTAGGGAGGATAAATGTACAAACTGGAAGATACAAGAGAAACACTTTTGATAAACATTTTATTCATGAACCACATAAACTTATTACATCTTAATATTCATAGGGAAACGACAATGGTAATTCGAGGAAATGTTGATCAAAAAATAATTGATCGCAAATAAAATACGAGGAGCTTCATTCCAAATATTTGAAAATGATTACTATTTTATAATGTAATTCTAATCTATGAACATTTTTATTAAGTCAATTAATGGTTACAATAAACATTATATTTAACACAACTAAGTTCAAATATGCGTAATCTATTTTCATGAGATACACCCTGTGTAACTTTAAGACCATCTCTTTGGCCTTTGGTCCCCTCACCAAAATAATCATTGATACTTGCCATTTCATTATTGGTGTAAAAAATACCATAATAAATTAACAATTCCTTACTCATATAAGCAATACAATAAAATAAATATGGTAAAAAAAACAACAAACATGTTCATTGATCCTAATTTTATAATTCTCATGACCCATTTAAAAATATATGAATAATTTAAACGGCTGAATTCAGTTCATTCTCATATTGTTCAAACCATTCCTTAAATTGTTTATTGAAAAAGTACAGGAAAGACTTGAATGTCTTCTTGTAAGATACGATTTTCTTAATTTTTACAATGGCTTGGACAGGATCATAACTTAGTCTGAGATACAGCTCGAGTTCGATAACATTCTGAATGTTTGTAATATGTGAATATGATTCCGCTTGTTTATCAGTCAATGCTTTCTCCCTTTCAATGACGCCTTTAACTTCATCCTGCTTGTTCTTATCAGAGACCTTGCGACCCTGCCAAAAATTAAACCGAGCCGCACATTTGTATCGGACCTGCGCTGTATCATACACGTCCGATTGGTGTGGACCCTTCTTGGTTTTATTCGAGTTAGTCTCGATTTCTTCGACTTGGAATCGTAATATCTTTTTCAACATCATCAAAATAAATCCTTTGAGATGGCCAAACCACAACTTCTGTATCTCTTGAGATCGATTCGGACAATTATCAAGGGTCTTCTCTATGTATCTTACATTGACGCTCATTGGTATGATGACTTGGATGGAATCCGTCTTTTCGTCGATCTTCGATTGGATTTGTGGAGGCTCCTGCATCATGAGATTGTAAATCAGTTTGCTTTCGCCTTCCTCGCATAATTTCTTTCCGTAGATGCAACAGTTCAAAAAAGTATGCAATACTGGGGCTGAAACGACTGATGTTGTATTACGAGAATGCTCAAATGGATCCTGTAAGCACATACACGAGTTCACTTTGAGTGGTAGGTTTTTCGTGTTTTGAATGTACTGCTTGTAAATTGTGTAATCTTCAGGGATGTTCTCAGCAGTTACAAATTGAACTTTTTTAATGGTGCGTCCCAAGTATGGGCACATTACATCATTTTCGTAATCAAATTCTGAATAAAACGTGAAAAATTTAATCAACAAATCAATTATTGTTGCCTTATGCAGAGCAGGTCTTAGTACTTGTAATTGGCAAAATCTACCATTCCAAAAGTCTTGTAACTGAACAGATGGAAGGTTTTTCTGCAGAAGCGAAACTGAAGGTAAGTTAAATGGTGGTTGCTGGAGGAAAAATATTGTCATCATACTGACTGAATAGTTTGTTAATAGGTGATTTTGTCCAGTGATTCGATGTCGTTTGGCCCAGCATTTTAAAATTACCATCAACTTTTTTACTTTAGGGTCGATATCCGTGTAATACTTTATCAATTTACTGTTATGAACCCCTAACATATTCCTCAGATTGATGTCACAATGGATGTTAGTTGCTCTATGAACACATTTCAAGATAGGGATTTTTGCATGGGCTATTACAATTATGTTGGTAAACAACTGTGATTTCATCAAAATTGTCTTTATTTGGAATAAATAGGGAGAGTCTCTTTCATTATGTGGTTTAATGCCTGATGCAAACACATCAATGTCGCTCTGCTTGAAGCTGAGTCCTGTGATTGTAGAGCCAAATGGATGCATAATACATCTTGGAAAAGTTGGCAAGAGTACATTGTATAAATCTCGGCAAATCTGGTGGTACATTGGGCATCGATACTGCCATTTTCCTTGCAGGTATTCCACTAGCATTTCGACCTGTGAGTTTAAGTCGCTGATTGGTTTCAATGTTTCCAAAAAGATTTCCGTTTCATCCTCAGCAACGTCAACCACTAAGTACAAAAAGCAAAAGTGACTAATCTATATTAAGGGTCATTAGATGAAACTCCAACTTGAAATTATAATACTTACTCGGTTTGATTGCCCTGGGTTCTCTGTATCTTATAAAGAGTCGGCAACGTCCGAGAAATTGAGGCTTACTGAGGACATTTTTAGCTGCCTCGGGATTAGAGTAGTCCAACATTAGGTAATTTCGGCCAAATTGAAACCAAACCAATGTGCCATAGTTAGCGAAGTAGTTAATTATTTCATCCTGTTCAATGTCAGATGAAAATCCTTTGGTACAACAGATTACTTTCACTAATTACATTTGTTATTTGAAAAGTACCTTTTATGAATAGTCCACATTTCATTTTAGCCCTGTCATCAAGATCCATAGCAGCAAACAAATCCTGTCTCGCTCCGTTGAGATGATAAGTTTGCTTCCTGTTAGCGTTTGCATTGTCACTATTGGATGTTACCATTGTGGATGTGTCACTTTTCTGAAAGCTACTGGAACCTCCTAAAAGATAATGATTTGGTATTCGTTAAAACTAGATATGATGACTTAACCAATACTTATAAGGAAAGATTTATTAAAGGCATACTGAATAATATTTGATAACAATGAGCAATCCACAAAATTATTGATCCAGATTAAATAGCAAACAAGAATGTTATCGTTTGTTTTGAATATTTCTAGAAAATAAACTTGTTACTACACTTCATATTATTATTTTAAAGTCGCAACCGTTAATTTTTATGTAATATTATGATTCAATTATTATCATTAAAGTGTGTCAATTGTCACAGGCTAAATTATCTATTTCATTTACTCACAAAAGGACAACCTCCATCAAAATACAACAATGAAAAATCGCTATATGAGTACCGATTTTAGGACAAAAAAGTTTCAAATGAATGTTATAGATATTAAACAGCTAAGTCAAGTTACAAATTGTGGAATAAATTACAAAGGGCATTTTGGAGAAAATTAACAAAAAAATAAACATTTTCAATAGTAAAATGCATTGAAAGTGGTAGGCATTTAATGTATTAGTTCAGATGTGAAGTTCGGTAAGAGTAGGTAAAGCCATTTTGGAGAAAATTGAGAAACACTATGTTCATGTGTGCAAAGGGCCCTTCAGACATGGTCCGTCAAGATAATGATTATGGTAGTCAATATGGATTAAACAGTACATCAAATATACAAAGTTTGAAAAAAAATGAACTAATTTTCAAAACAACACAAAAATGATAGGAGTAAAGTATGTTAAAGTATGACAACAATGTAAATTTAAAAAATTACACATTTTACTTGTCCTTTGCAGAAATAAGGAAAGGTCAGGTACATACAAACACTTGTCTTCAGTATAAATTTTAGTTGGTTAGTTATATGTTTTAAATCAGTCTCTACAAATCTGCCAAGTAATTAAGACATCCTTTTGAACTTGTATTACAATTAGTAATTAAGTTATACTACTCTTTGCAATTACAGCACCTACTTTCTTTGAAATAAAAGGAAGTCAACTCCAAACAGTCAGTGAAATCATTAAATAGCTTGTGCTCAAAAATATTGATAGTATACATACTTTATTACAAATCTTATTGTGTGTGCCACATCTAAATGCCAAATGTCTTAAAAATTTAGTAAAAACAGATAAATAAAAGTAACACCAAATAATAGAGTAGTGAACAATTCTCATGTAGTTTTATTCAGCGTAGTAAAATTTATACTTACTTCTGATTGAATTGGCTATTTTCTCTAGGTTCTGAACCTAAACCCAAAATACTTGATTTTGAACTTACAAAATGTTATAGTACAGGGTGCTCACAATCACAGCAATAATGTCGGGATAGAGGTGTATCAAGAACTAATGTGAAATAACATTCTTAAATTGTAACAAATTTAAATAGCAAGACAAAATAAAAGTTCTTGAGAATCATCCTTTATATAATTTTTAAAATCTTCAGTTTGTTATATTAATGAGCTATATTGTATCTTACTATCGATAAATTAAAATAGTAATTAGGCTTGATACTCACTTTTCTCTTGAACACTCATATTATAATAATGACTTTCCGGCTCTATTAATAACTTTAAGAAAGTATTTCGATTCAATGATACCACATGAATTACCAGGGCTTAAAATGACATCATTTGCGGATTTGTAAAATACGAGGCCATCTAAGATGGCTGATTTCACATCCACGAAAATGAAGACCTCAGTGTTTACTCGAACACCACTTATAACTTTTTCATCACCAGGTAGACCAATTGAGAAATGCACATGATTTCTTCTCATTCGGTTGATACCATCAGTTTTTATTTTCAGCCAGTTTTTGAAGAAGGTACCATGTATGACGACGGGGAACTGGTCACCAGTAATTTTGATTAAATTTGGATTTTGTACAAACTGAAAGATTGAACCGTTAGGTAAAGTGTCTAAATATCAATTGTGCTTACTGTTATAGTATGTCCTTGGTTCGCACAGATCTGTAGAGATCCCTCATTATCAGTCCTTAATGAAAATCTTCGCTTGTCATTATTTAAAACCACCCTTTCAATGTCTTCTACTGAGTATTTGTTTTTTAAATGTCTGTTATTCAAAACTTCGCCAACGTTTATATAACCATCAGATTTGATCTTTAAACCCTCTTTAATAGCAGCATGTCTCAATAACCAACTCAGAGTCTTGCTTAGGTGTACGTCGCTGTTCTCTCTTTTGCCCTGAAACAAAAACTATAAAGTATCATATTCTGTACAAACAGAAAGATTGAACCGTTAGGTAAAGTGTCTAAATATCAATTGTGCTTACTGTTATAGTACGTCCTTGGTTCGCACAGATCTGTAGAGATCCCTCATTATCAGTCCTTAATGAAAATCTTCGCTTGTCATTATTTAAAACCACCCTTTCAATGTCTTCTACTGAGTATTTGTTTTTTAAATGTCTGTTATTCAAAACTTCGCCAACGTTTATATAACCATCAGATTTGATCTTTAAACCCTCTTTAATAGCAGCATGTCTCAATAACCAACTCAGAGTCTTGCTTAGGTGTACGTCGCTGTTCTCTCTTTTGCCCTGAAACAAAAACTATAAAGTATCATATTCTGTACAAACAGAAAGATTGAACCGTCAGGTAAAGTGTCTAAATATCAATTGTGCTTACTGTTATAGTATGTCCTTGGTTCACACAGATCTGTAGAGATCCCTCATTATCAGTCCTTAATGAAAATCTTTGCTTGTCATTATTTAAAACCACCCTTTCAATATCTTCTACTGAGTATTTGTTTTTTAAATGTCTGTTATTCAAAACTTCGCCAACGTTTATATAACCATCAGATTTGATCTTTAAACCCTCTTTAATAGCAGCATGTCTCAATAACCAACTCAGAGTCTTGCTTAGGTGTACGTCGCTGTTCTCTCTTTTGCCCTGAAACAAAAACTGTATAAAGTATCGTATTCGCAAATATTTATAATAGCAAACTCACTTCAGTTCGACGTAAATTAGACATAAAATCTTTTAAAAATAAATACAATAGATAAATACTACTCGAGCACCGAAGCACAAATAGAGCACAACAATCACAGAACAACGAATATCTATGCTCTTAGGATACCATAGTAGATCAAAAAGTGTAATGTTAAAAAAGCGACGCGGCGAGCGCCCCCTTTACTCTGCCGTCATCGAAATCGAAACTAATTTCTTCTTATTTGCTGCATCCAACTTCTAACTAAAAATTTCATCTCTTCTCACACCGTAATAAAATTACATATACAACAGAAGTTATTATAATTTTCCAATATTAGCATTACCAAATGAATTCAATACATATAGTAGGGGAGCCCAAGCGGGGATTTTGGGTTTTACTTAAGCGCGACAGAAAAACATAAGGAAAGAAGCCTTGCCCCTGTTATGAACCACCATCATATATGAACCCTTAATGTAAAGGGGTGCGTCTAGGGCAGCCGATCAGATTAGTAAAAAAAAACGACCCTTGAATTAACTCGAGCTTGTCAAATTAACACAAGGTAAGTTGATTACATGCAGAAAAGTGTAGATTTCAATATTCTGACGATTTGACCATGACGCAAGAAAATAAGCGAGTCACGAGTTTGCAAAAAAAAACGTCACCTGGAAGTATTCGAGCGCGGTTAATTTTTTTTTCATTTTGAAGGAAATCATGTAAGAATTACGGATATAATATAATCTGCCGGTTTCTTTACGGTAAAAGAGCTAAAATTATCAATAATTAGAGCTACGGCAACATGTATTACGAACGCAATACATTGCGTGCTTATGGAGAAACGCCCACTATCGAACTGCCACTGAGATGTCACCAACAGATTTCGGGTGGAAAAATGTGGATGGCAAGTTGGAGATGACTTGGTTTGTTGGGAATCAACTACCAGAAGCATATGAAGATATTGTCATAACACCTGACATTTTAGGGGATACTCCGGATTCAGGTATGTTTTTTTTTTAATACACTACTAATATCATGAAATAAATGCAATATTGTATCATAACCATTTCTGATTACAGATATGCAAGATGTAGATGATGAAATTAATTCGAACTCCGAACATGAGGATGATTCATCTGATGATGAAGATTAAAAAAATCCTGCTTCCTTTTACCATTAAACTATTTTCTTATAAATGAATGGTGAAAGTTTACACATATATTTATATATTTTTACATTTGATATATTATTTTCTGTTTGCTGTAATTCCATTGAGTAATGAAAAAAAAAATTATTTTTTAAACTGTCGGAACAATGGAATTTCTCTACACAATTGTCAGATTTTAGGTCAGCACAGCAAGGATATCAAGCTGAAACGTCTGTATAAAAATCTGACGAGCTTGAGTATTTCAAGGTCACGATTTTTTTTACATGGTCAAAAATCGGCCGTGAGTTCTGGTCGCGTCCAAAGTCAGTCTTTTGAAAATAATACCTTTTACAGTTCACTTGAAATTCCTTTTGAATATCTGATACGCTTGAATATTTTTTTTTAATTTTCAACCCCGTCATACGGCCACCCCCACCTTGTAAGCCGGCAGATAAATATTTTTTCGTTATCAGAAGCACGTAGGGCGTATACGATATTAATGTCTGACGCGCTCTAGTATTTCTATGTAACAAATTTTTTTAACATTTTCGAAAATTTGTACACACTTACCCCCGCAGTGAAAGGGCATATATCATATATTATAAACTTTTTTCTTTTTAGTATCTAAGCTTCACAATTTAATAGGTTCCCGCAACGCTTGAATAACTTCCCATATAGCCTCTTGGGCTCCCCTACTAATAACACAACGCAAAATTTATACACGACTGAGATGGAAATGAAATTGTAACAATTCTCGTGTATCACAAAACATAAGGGTACACGTTTACCTTTTACCAGGAGGAATTTTGATAAAAGCTATATATGACTAGAAAGTACATGAAATAACTAGTTCGAAAACATCAGTTATAACTTTAAGGAATGATTCGTTTAAAAGTTATAGCCTTTTGAAAATGCGACTTTCCATGAGTAGTTAACTGCATGAAAATTAAAATCTCATCAAAAAATCACCACTAATTAATAAAAAAAACCGTATAATACGATGTGCGCATTTCAATTTCGCCTTTCCTTTTCCTTTTAAAAAAAAATATTTTTCATCTGCACTCAGTTTTCAGCGAAACACTATTTCGTCGACTTCTAACCAACATGGCAAGTATGAGGGGACACCAATTACTCTTTCGACTACATCCATGGAATCTCTTCTATAAGTGTCGTACTAATTTTCACACATTTTACAATAACACATATTAATTAACTATTTTTTATGGACATGTACTTTTTCATCGGTTTTTCCATTTATTTCATATGGATCATCAAAATAATCGCTGGGTGGAACACGACGATGACACTTATATTGTAGTGGTTAATCCTTTTCAATCGTTTGTTCCTTTTAAAATACTTTCGAAATGAATGATGGCTTTCCAGAAATACATTGTACTCATATATTTACAGCGAACAGCTCAATATTTGCAATCGAATGAATTAGAGGCAATCAACCGTACATTCAATGTGTATTGATAGCTGCAGTCTTCTCGTACCACTTAAAAAACCTCGGCGAGAATATTCCAATTCATTCCAATACATTTTCCCTTTTGTTGAAGAACTTAATTTTTATTTTCACTCCATTTACGTTAACTGATCGGTTTTGCGATTATTTCATGCTTTTTATGTATTATATTGTTAGTTTACTTTCGAAAACTGCAAATTTGGCTATTCTATTTAAACGTAGCAGATCACAAGCGGGCCCAGTTACAGAAAGTCGCTCACGCAGTCCTGGGCACGAGAACAGATCGAGAGAGATCAGATATCGCGCCGGATGCCAACCGCCTGACATAGGACAATTAGAGATCCTATCTATTTTAAGTTTAAGAAGTAACCACACACTCGTGTGTGGTTTCAATCAAATGGCGAAAGAAGGAGGATCAAGGCGATCCTTGGAGGAAATTGCTGCAATCTTGTAGAATTTGCAACACCGGGCGTGTTCCCCGTCCTCACCAACCTTAACTGCTGCTCAACCTTCCAGTCAGACGCCTGTTTCTTTGCCCCAGCCAAGTTTCGATCCGGACAGTACAAATAGTAGCCTTTGCAAAAAAAAACAGAATGTTACAAAGTTGAGTGTGGTGGGTCAGATCGAAAAACTGTTAGTAGAACTGGCCCTTTTTTTAAAATCCGCCCAAAGATAGTTTTCAGCATGGTGTTGGGATTCCGGCGTTCGAAACACTTTTTTATTTTAAATAGTTTCATTTAATTTAAAATATTAACTATCGAGCAGAGGTACGTCTCGCCCATAAAAATGATTGAACGAAAAAGCGTTGAGGATCGCGAGTGGCTGACTTTTATTAGGACCTAATTAGTCGTTATCATGAACCGGCCTTCTTTATGAAGTGATATTTTGTTAAATACAGGAAAGAAAAATAAATAAATCAGGTTGAATAGAAAAACAAGTCAATAAATTTTTCTATGAGAGAAGATATTGTCTTCTATGATAAATGAGTAAAAAAACAAACCAATAAATTTGGTCATTACCTCATTAGAGATTTTTGGTATCAATTTCATAGCTGAAGATTACCTAATTGGTTTTATCAACAAGAAAAAGAACTCGATTCATGATAAACCTACGATGAGATACCGCGTTTGATATACAGGGCGTTACAATGGAAGCACACGGATGAAACATGGGAAAATTTTAAACATTTTTAAACATGATTCGCAACCGCAACCCTTACGGTCTCCCATTACTTTATCCGGATTTCTAGGATGGGGAACGATCGTTACACATTTCATCGAAGCATCGACTCAAATCGACACGGTCACTCTTCCGATACGATATTATGTCATCAACGACAAAAATTTCAGGCATGACGTACTTATTGGCAGAAATTTCACAGAGAATAAAAATATTACCGAATAAACGATGAGCTAACATTTAAAAGTAGGATTGAAACCCCGAGTTGGTTAAGCGACGTTCACTATGGACCCTTATCACCTACTGATAAGAACACTTTACATACCCTGCTCACCCAATATGAAAGCTGTTTCTCTTAAACTTCGAATACTCTTGGTAAAACCCACTCAACTACTCTATCCTTACAATTAACTTCAGACAAACCTGTCAATCGGCGAGCCTACCGTTGCACCGAACAAGATAAGCAAATCTTTCGAAAAGTTATTGAAAATCTTTGAAGATTGCAGCACAGCAAATAATGTCTCAACTCTTCTTGCTGTAGAAATTGAAGAAAATAGCACTGAAAACATTAGGTTTGTATTGGTTTGTACTTTCTTCTCTGAGGTAATTTTTACATTTCTTGCAGTCCCGAAAATAAATTTGTTGCGGAAAAAACAGAAAGGGATTGTCATCTTGAGGGAAGAAGGCTAATTGCAATAGATTTCTTTCTAGAACAAATTTTCTCATCTAAAAGCCATACACCTTTCGATTGCAACATAACCGATATGTATGTTGTTAAAGAGGCTACCATGGGTCTTTTTAGCATTATAACTCTAAAATGTAAAATATGTCACACTCCAATGGATTTACAGACAGATTATAAAGACAGGACAGAATTACAAGTAAATGACGCTGCAACTTTAGGCATCATTTCCTCTGGTATTGGTTACTCAACTGCATGTGAAGTGATGTCTGTTTTAAATGTTCCCTTCATGAATTTTGCAACTTTTGATAAGTGTAATAACAATGTAGCTGATCAAATGCATGAGACACTATGGGAGCAAATTGAAGAAAATATACACGAAGAGGCACGTTTGGCTAGATTTCATGGGGATGTTGATGCTGATGAAACACCAACTATCACGCTTATCGCTGATAGAGCGCGGTCGAAACGGTCTTATAACATAAATTACAACGCCTTGTCGGGGGTGGTAAGTTATTATAACGCAATGCGTAAAACGTACATACCTAAATACATCATATAATATTTAAACGAATACTAATATTTGGTTTCCTCATAACGTTCATTGCTATACATACATAGGTTTTAAGTGATCTATTCAAATATGCAATGAAATACTAGATGTTATGTTTAAAAAAATATAATTTTCCTACGTAGCTCAAACGGTGAAGTACCTTATATGGTATATATATATATATATATATATATATATATATGTGTGTTAGAATATAAGGTACATTTATGTGTATTATGAGTGTATGTAGCGCCATCACACGCGAGAGACTGTAAGCGTTCGACGAGAGCGAGCGGACAGGACTCGAGAGTCAGCCTCCGCAGAGAGCGGTTGTAGAAAGTAATAGTCGGGAGCTTAAGTGTACTTAGTAAATAAAGTAGTAAGTTAAGTTGTGTTACAAAGGAGTGTTTATTGATTGCCGCCACCTCACCAATTCGATCTACGGACCAACATCGATTATCTCAACATGGTAGCGGAGACCGTGGTTTTGGTTTAAGAACAAAAGGTGAAAATTGAAAGTGACAAAAGGTTCGTTACCGGCACATTTAAAATGGCGGCTGCAGAGAACAAAGGATTCACGTTACAAGTGTTTGACGGCACACACTATGATAAGTGGAAGTACAAATTGAAGTTGTTCTTGGAATTTAAAGAGTGTAGCAAAGTTATTGAAAATGAAGGAAGACCGTCAAATATAACGGAAGATGAGTGGAAAAAGAAAGAAATACGAGCGAAAAATTATATTGTGAACAGTATGACTAATACACAATTAGAATTGATTATTTCAGAAGAAAGTGCAAAGAAAATGATTGATAAATTAGACGAGAATTATTTGGTTAAAAGCAGTGCAGTGAAATTGTTATGTAAAAGAAAATTACTCGATTTGAAAATGGAAGAAAGTGGAAACCCGACTAACTTTTATAACAATTTTGAAAGACTTGTGAACGAACTAAAAAATGCAGGAGAAAAGGTATCAAAGGAAGATAGATTGAATTATTTCTTATTAGCACTGCCGGAAAGTTTATCGCATATAGTAGATATTGTAGATGCATTACCGGAAAAGGACAAAACAGTGGAATTTGTAAAATCAAAGTTGGAATTAGAGTTCAAGAAAAGAAATGGTGATAGTGAAAATTCAAAGTCGAATGCTTTTGTGTTTGAGAGAGGAAGAAAAGTGAAAAATCAAAAGACATCCCAGATAGCCAAACCTGCCGGCAGGATCTGCCGGCAGATGGGCGGCAGGCTGTGGCCAAATCTGCCGCTGATCTGCCGATCCATTACCGCCACCTATCGTAGATTAGTAGAAATGCGAGATGTAGAAATAGATGCAAGACCTTTATTGGTGGTTGCATATCTATTGATCGAGGTTTCAAAAAGAATTTATAAGCAGGATACAACCGGCAACGTTGTCGATTCGACGGCAGTCGAAATAGGTTCGATATAGAGGGAACTTTCCGTCCACATTACTTTTCTCGGTCTCGTTAATAGGGAAAATTTTACCAAATGAAACATAATAAAGTAATAATCGTGTAATTGGAAATATAGAAGCAAGTAAGATGCGAAACAAAAATTTTATACCAAAGAAACTATAAAGAAATTTATACAAATAAAGAAAAAGTCCAGTAGAAAAAAACGACAATTAAATGTATATACACAATATATAATAATGTAATATAATAGACATCAAACTGATAATAAAAAGAATTTTTATAACACTATATTTACCTACATATAACACTAAATTTTACAACTTTCGGTGAACTTACAATATGTACATATATTTACATTTCATATTATAACTAATAACTAGAGACAATAAAATAGAAATTTTAATACGATTTACTGCACTACTGGTCAGATGCGGATGCTTTTTTGATCGTCTCAGCCCGGGCTCTCCCTTTTGCAGCTTTTATTCCTTTCGTCACTCCTTGCTGAAGTTGCTCTTTCCGGATTGGACCAAATCGCCGGGAGAACATTAAAGCAGCTATAAAATTGATAAAAAAATATGTGTATTAGAATTAATAATCGTACCTATATTTATGTTATGTAAGAATAATATCTAATAGGTATAACTGAAGTGTCTGAAGTCAATGAAAATAATTAATATCAATTAATAATGTTAAATTAATAATTAATTATTTGATTAAAGTAATGAACAAATGAGTTAATATCGCCAAATATCCGGCACTGTTAGAAATAAATGATGATGATGATGATAATAATAATAATAATAATGCGAGACTTACAATAGATCGCCTGTACGAGACGACTATTTGACAAGGACTTCTCGGCGTTTTTGCCTCCTTTCACCTCATTCCCGGTCCAACTCAAATGGGTTACAAGGGCTGCAGTTATGCTCTCGGCCAGCATCGACATTGTTCTTTTTCGTACCTCGAATTTGGCAACCTAGGTCGATTTGCATTCGACATTGTTGCGCGACTAACACCGACGATAAACTGGAAGGTCTGCTGCGACGAAAACCACCCGAACCACCCGAAATCCCTTAAGTACCTAAGTGTCCTTATGGTAAGTTTCAATAAGGACTAGGTGAAGAATCGCTTCGAATCCATCCAATCACGTATTAGACTTAAGTTCGGTTTCATACCACCGCATTTATTTTCGTTTCTTTTCCCTTTCGTGTGGAATTTATTTATACATTTTGTACGTCGTATCAATTTATAAATAAGTATTATTTATTTAGGTATCAAATTCACACACAAAAACGCTGTAGTTTTTTAATACATATAATTTGATATAACAGAAGACGTTACTACATCTACTAGCTGCTATAATATTTTGAATTGACCTTAAACTGTTTTTTCGGTAACCATTACTGTATACAAATTTTGCACATAAAATTTTTATATCTAATTAAGGAAGCTTTGTCTTTGTGACATGTTGACACAATAAATACAAAATACATAAAAAATTATTCAACCGATTTGGACCAGCGTAATCCTGTAATAAGCCCAACTGAAATTTTAAGAAAACGAGGGTTTATCCCTAACATTTTGTGTAAATAACTGATAAGCGTTAGTCCGACGAATGTCAGACATCTGTTTTATTACCTGTGCCGTGCCCTTTGTACCTTTAATGGTTTTACCTGCTATACCAACACGAGACAGAAATATGAAATTCATTGTAAAATCCTTTCGAACACGTTTGTTAGTAAAAACAAACTGGAAGTTTATTTCATGGGCATTCGATACAGCACGCGAAATTAGGCATTGTTAGGTATAATTCCACAATTCACAGTATTTTGAAGTAAATGTTTTTTGTCACTTTATATATGAGGAGTTTCTGTTAATTTGTCACTTTCGGTTTTCGAGGTAGTTTTAAATTACGAAAACAGCAATTTATGTAGTCTTCCTTAAAGTATATATTATGTATTTGTACTGGCAATCTGGTAATGTATCTAGTACTATAAGGGTTCAGCTCTGAAAGAAAGGGATTTAAATAACGATTTAAGATTATTGTTAAATTAATAACTTTGTGTTTTAGAAAAGCAATGTATTTCACGATGGTCATTATTCTCTAAATACGTTTCAAAATAAAGTTTTCACCTTAAGGTGATGAATATTCATCAAAGGTCTGCCGTTTTTGTGTGTGAATTTGATACCTAAATAAATAATACTTATTTATAAATTGATACGATGTACAAAATTTATAAATAAATTCCACACGAAAGGGAAAAGAAACGAAAATAAATGCGGTGGAATGAAACCGAACTTAAGTCTAATACGTGATTGGATGGATTCGAAGCGATTCTTCACCTAGTCCTTATTGAAACTTACCATAAGGACACTTAGGTACTTAAGGGATTTCGGGTGGTTCGGGTGGTTTTCGTCGCAGCAGACCTTCCAGTTTATCGTCGGTGTTAGTCGCGCAACAATGTCGAATGCAAATCGACCTAGGTTGCCAAATTCGAGGTACGAAAAAGAACAATGTCGATGCTGGCCGAGAGCATAACTGCAGCCCTTGTAACCCATTTGAGTTGGACCGGGAATGAGGTGAAAGGAGGCAAAAACGCCGAGAAGTCCTTGTCAAATAGTCGTCTCGTACAGGCGATCTATTGTAAGTCTCGCATTATTATTATTATTATTATCATCATCATCATCATTTATTTCTAACAGTGCCGGATATTTGGCGATATTAACTCATTTGTTCATTACTTTAATCAAATAATTAATTATTAATTTAACATTATTAATTGATATTAATTATTTTCATTGACTTCAGACACTTCAGTTATACCTATTAGATATTATTCTTACATAACATAAATATAGGTACGATTATTAATTCTAATACACATATTTTTTTATCAATTTTATAGCTGCTTTAATGTTCTCCCGGCGATTTGGTCCAATCCGGAAAGAGCAACTTCAGCAAGGAGTGACGAAAGGAATAAAAGCTGCAAAAGGGAGAGCCCGGGCTGAGACGATCAAAAAAGCATCCGCATCTGACCAGTAGTGCAGTAAATCGTATTAAAATTTCTATTTTATTGTCTCTAGTTATTAGTTATAATATGAAATGTAAATATATGTACATATTGTAAGTTCACCGAAAGTTGTAAAATTTAGTGTTATATGTAGGTAAATATAGTGTTATAAAAATTCTTTTTATTATCAGTTTGATGTCTATTATATTACATTATTATATATTGTGTATATACATTTAATTGTCGTTTTTTTCTACTGGACTTTTTCTTTATTTGTATAAATTTCTTTATAGTTTCTTTGGTATAAAATTTTTGTTTCGCATCTTACTTGCTTCTATATTTCCAATTACACGATTATTACTTTATTATGTTTCATTTGGTAAAATTTTCCCTATTAACGAGACCGAGAAAAGTAATGTGGACGGAAAGTTCCCTCTATATCGAACCTATTTCGACTGCCGTCGAATCGACAACGTTGCCGGTTGTATCCTGCTTATAAATTCTTTTTGAAACCTCGATCAATAGATATGCAACCACCAATAAAGGTCTTGCATCTATTTCTACATCTCGCATTTCTACTAATCTACGATAGGTGGCGGTAATGGATCGGCAGATCAGCGGCAGATTTGGCCACAGCCTGCCGCCCATCTGCCGGCAGATCCTGCCGACGGAAGAGCAGGATCTGCACACGATCTGCCGGCAAGCTGCCGGCATTTGGCTATCTGGGATGTTATGTATGTGGCGGTATGGGACACATACAATACGATTGCCCGATGAAAAACAATTCCGGGAATCGCGCGCCACAGCGAGGAGGCGGCCGGGAGAGTCACGCGCCACAAAGACGAAGGGGAAACAACGGCGGACGCGGCGGACAAGGCGCCAGCCAACATCGCGGAAAGTTCAATCGGCGCGGCGGCAGCGGCTACGGGCAGCGCTTCAAAGGCGTAAGAGACGGCAGCGATAGCAACCAAGGTCAACAAAGCTCAAGCGATGAAACGGCATTTAGCGCGTCAATACAAGTTAATTCTGCGAATTATGAGGACGGTAATGTAAACAAAATTGATTGGATTTTAGACAGTGGTTGCTCAGACCATGTAGTAAATAATGATAAATATTTTAGTAAAGCGATTGATTTAAAAGAACCGATAAATGTCAAAATAGGAGATGGTAAAATTTTGAAAGCGACTAAAGTAGGACAGGTAAATAGTAAGTTTGAAACTTTTAATGGAAATGTTACTAATATCGAAATGAAAAATGTTTTTTTTGTGAAAGATATGGATAGAAATTTAATTAGTTTTGCAAAAGTGACAGATAATCATAAAGCTGTATTAATTGGAGAAAATGCTAAGATCTATAAAAATAATAATTTAGTAGCAGTAGCTTGGAAAAAGGATAGAATTTATAGGATGACGAGTTATTTAGAAATTAATCAAGAAGCAAATTTGACAACTAAAAGAGATAAGGATAAAATGACTGTAAAAGAGAAATGGCATAGGACGTTAGGTCATGTAAATTTTAATTATTTAAATACTATGTGTAAAAATCATATTTTAGAAGGTTTACCTGACGAAATTGAATCTGAATATTTTAAATGCGCTACATGTATAGAAAATAAAATGCATAATATTCCTTTTGATAATAATAGAAAAAGGGCCAGAGGAATTTTAGAAATAGTTCATACAGACTTAAATGGGCCACATTCTGAAGGATATAAAGGGGAAAAATATTTTCTTACGTTTATCGATGATTATAGTAAATTGGCAAAAGTGTATCCAATTAAGACAAAAGATGAGGTGTACGATAAATTTGTTGAATACATAAATTTAATCGAGAATAAGACCGGAAAGAAAATTAAGAAATTGAGATGTGATAATGGCACCGAATATTTGAATAAAAATATGTATAGATTGTTTAGAGAAAAGGGAATTGAAGTTGAACCGTGTCCACCCTATGTGCATGAGTTAAACGGTACTGCTGAGAGATATAACAGGACAATTATGGATAGTGCTAGGTGTTTGTTAGCCGAATCAGGGTTAGAGAAAAGGTATTGGCCAGAAGTAGTCCGTGCTGCGGCTTACTTGAAAAATAGAGTTATAGCAAACACAGTAGATAGAAATAAATCTCCTTATGAGATAGTTTTTAATGAGAAGCCAGATGTAAAATATTTGAAATTATATGGAAGTAAAGTATTTGTGCGAGTGCCAGAAAGCAAAAGAAATTCTAAATGGGATAGGAAAGCTGATTTAGGAACTTTGGTAGGTTATGACGTTGCAGGGTACAGAGTTTTGATAGGAAATAGAGTCATAGTAGCGAGACATGTTGATGTTATTGAAGAGGATGTCAAATGCATAGGTTTAAATGTAGCGAATGCCCCGTATAAGCCGTTGTTATGGAAAAACAATAGTAGTTGTCTATGTGATTTGTAGATGTTACGTTGACATTAGGTAGTAAAACCTCTTTGTGCATGTAAAACCATTACATTGGGGGCTCAACCGGGATTTTGTGAACCGGAATAGCGGATAAAGGTTTGGTGGACCTGGGATGGCGTACGGAAGTGATGGCGATGGCACGCGGCGGAGAGGCGAGGAGTGCAGTCTGTGCGGCGTTGTGGAATTGTTGGGCGGCTGGCGCAACTCGAAACGCTACAGAATCCGAAGCTAAGTACCATTACACAAATACACACCACTATAACACCAAGGTTTAGGTTAACTTAAACAGGTCTAGATTTAGGAAAACACTCGAATGGATTGACTGCGTGCGGCTGGCGCGCGTGGCCCGTTTGAGTGCTACACTCACATTCGTGACTCTTATTGGGAGACGGGCGCTGTTCATCTTTAGTACAAGAATTGGTGATGGTTGACCACTGGGTTGTGCGTCTGGAACCATGAAGCAGTTGCTGGGGATTTCAGTAACTGCAGGAGCAGCGGAGGATTTCAAGAGACAGGTCCCTCTTCTACCTGGAGCATTGGATGGGATTGGTCATCCCTGGTGTCTCTGATGGTCAGAAGTAGGATTGGCCTGCTTGGAGGATTTCAAGAGACAGGTCCCTCTTCTACCTGGAGCATTGGATGGGATTGGTCATCCCTGGTGTCTTTCATGGTCAGAAAGAGGATTGGCCTGCTTGGTTTCGATTTGCTGCTGACGAATTTTTGTACAGGATTTGCAGTCCAACCCGCTCAATGGAGTTAATCACACACATACACATGCACACAATTACACATATACTTGCAATTTATTGCGAATGGATTTGGCAAGGATACTGGCGTGTTTTGTTTGATTTTTAGATCAACTATGGCGAGATTCCCGGAGGTGAACATCGCCTGGAGAGGACAGTTGGCTCTCGATGTATAAGTTCTGGCGGAATTTCTGAAAAAGGGGAGGAGCGGTGCGCATGGTAGCAGTAGCAGTAGCAGTAGCAGTAGCAGTAGCCGAAGCAGTAGTCGAAGCATTAGCCGTAGTAGTAACAACAGTAGCAGCAGTAGTAGTAGCTGAAGCAGTAGCCGAAGCCGTAGCAGGAGCAGTAGCAGTAGCAGTAGCAGTGGCAGTAGCCATAGCAGTAGCAGTAGCAGTAACCGAAGCAGTAGCCGAAGCATTAGCCGTAGCAGTAGTAGCAGTAGCTGTAGCAGTAGCAGTAGCAGTAACCGTAGCAGTAGCAGTAGCAAAAGCCGTAGCCGTAGTAGTAGCAGTAGAAGTAGCAGTAGCAGTGGCAGTAGCCATAGTAGTAGAAATAGCAGTAACCGAAGCAGTAGCCGAAGAAATAGCCGTAGCAGTAGTAGCAGTAGCAGTAGCCGTAGCTGTAGCAGTAGCAGTAACCGTAGCAGTAGCCGTAGCCCCAGCCTAGCCGTAGCAGGAGCAGTAGCCGTAGCAGTAGCAGTAGTAAAAGCCGTAACCGTACTAGTAGCAGTAGAAGTAGCAGTAGCAGTGGCAGTAGCCATAGCAGTAGCAGTAGTAGTAGCCGAAGCAGTAGCCGAAGCATTAGCCGTAGCAGTAGTAGCAGTAGCCGTAGCAGTAGCAGTAGCTGTAACCGTAGCAGTAGCCGTAGACGTAGCAGGAGCAGGAGCAGTAGCAGTAGCAGTAACTGTAGCAGTAGCCGTAGCAGTAGCAGTTCGCTGATATGGTAGTCATTCGCTGATATGGAGTGCTGTGGAAGTAGATGGTCCGAGGGTCGAGGGCGACCCTGAAGACGGGGAGGGATAGTGTAGCGAATGCCCCGTATAAGCCGTTGTTATGGAAAAACAATAGTAGTTGTCTATGTGATTTGTAGATGTTACGTTGACATTAGGTAGTAAAACCTCTTTGTGCATGTAAAACCATTACAATATGTATAGATTGTTTAGAGAAAAGGGAATTGAAGTTGAACCGTGTCCACCCTATGTGCATGAGTTAAACGGTACTGCTGAGAGATATAACAGGACAATTATGGATAGTGCTAGGTGTTTGTTAGCCGAATCAGGGTTAGAGAAAAGGTATTGGCCAGAAGTAGTCCGTGCTGCGGCTTACTTGAAAAATAAAGTTATAGCAAACACAGTAGATAGAAATAAATCTCCTTATGAGATAGTTTTTAATGAGAAGCCAGATGTAAAATATTTGAAATTATATGGAAGTAAAGTATTTGTGCGAGTGCCAGAAAGCAAAAGAAATTCTAAATGGGATAGGAAAGCTGATTTAGGAACTTTGGTAGGTTATGACGTTGCAGGGTACAGAGTTTTGATAGGAAATAGAGTCATAGTAGCGAGACATGTTGATGTTATTGAAGAGGATGTCAAATGCATAGGTTTAAATGAGGAATTCGAAAGTGAGGACTCAAGTGAGAATCTTGAAAATGAGAAAACTGATGACAAAGACAATGAATCGGAATTAAGGAAGTCTAAACGAGAGATTAAAAGGCCAAGTAGATTTGACGATAATTATGTATACTACGGGTGTATTTATGTAAATTATTGTAGTGCCGATAGTCCTGTAAGCTTTAAAGAGGCAATAGAGAGTGATGAATCTACTTTTTGGAAGAATGCTATGAATAAAGAGATGAATAGTTTAAAGAAAAATAAAACGTGGAATTTAGTTGAAAAGCCAAAGATTGATAAGGTGCTTGATTTGAAATGGATTTATACAAAAAAGTCAGAAAATGTGTATAAAGCGAGAATAGTTGTAAGAGGTTTTCAACAGATAGATGTTACAGACGATATTTATTCACCTGTTGCGAAAACTCAAACGTTAAAAGTATTATTGTCATATTGTTGCCAAAATGGTTTGACAATAGAACAAATGGATGTAGAGACAGCGTTTTTAATTGGTAAAGTTAAGTCAAAAGTTTTTGTTAAACAGCCTGAAGGTTATGAGGATGGAACTGAAAGAGTGTGCTTATTGAATAAAGCGTTGTATGGATTGCGTGAGAGTCCACGAGCGTGGTATGAGTGTCTTGATGATTATTTAAATGAATTAGGTTTTGTCAGAAGCGAACATGACCATTGTCTGTATATGTTAAAAGAAAAGGATGAAACCATTTATTTAATTATATTTGTAGATGATCTGTTAATTTGTTGTAAGAATAGAAAAAATTTAGATTCGATTAAAAGGTTGTTAAAAGAAAGGTTTCAAATGAAAGATTTAGGCAAGATAAGTACGTATTTAGGTATTAATATTGAATATGATGAAAAGAAACATGAAATGTCATTAGATCAGGAAAAGTATATTGAATCGTTAGCTAGAAAATATCAAATTGAAGGAGCAAACTTGTATGAGACTCCAATGGAGCAAAATCTAAAATTAGAACCTGCAGAGGAAATGAATGGTAATGTAAAATATAGAAATTTGATAGGAGCACTTTTGTATATAAGCTCAGGTACAAGATTAGATATAAGTTACAGTGTTAACTATTTGAGTCGTTTTCAAAATTGTTACAATGAGACGCATTTTAAATATGCTTTGAGAATTTTAAAGTATTTGTATTTAACTAAAGATTTGAAATTAAGATTTAAGAAAGATGAAAAAGTAGATATTCTTGAATGTTATATTGATGCCGATTGGGCAGGAGACTGTGTAGATAGGAAATCAACAACTGGTTACCTTGTAAAATTATATGGAAATGTAATTTATTGGAAGTCTAGAAAACAAGGAAGTGTAACAAAATCTTCGACAGCTGCAGAATATGTTGCACTGTCAGAAGCAGTAAGCGAAGTTCTATTAATTAAGGATTTGTTGAGCGATTTCAATGTAATGTTAAGTAAATCGGTGAATATGTATGAAGACAATTCTGGTGCAGTTAGTATTGCAAAATTTGGAAATTTGACCAAGAGATCAAAGTATATAGAAGTACATTATCACTTTGTAAATGAGAATTATGAAAAGGGCTTAATAGATATTGTAAAAGTTAGTTCAGAGAAAAATGTTGCAGATATATTAACCAAGGCTCTAGGACGAGTAAGATTTAAAAAATTGAGAGAATTGTTAAATTTAAGTTAAAGGAATTGTATTGTGTACTACATAAATGTAAGGAGGCGTGTTAGAATATAAGGTACATTTATGTGTATTATGAGTGTATGTAGCGCCGTCACACGCGAGAGACTGTAAGCGTTCGACGAGAGCGAGCGGAGAGGACTCGAGAGTCAGCCTCCGCAGAGAGCGGTTGTAGAAAGTAATAGTCGGGAGCTTAAGTGTACTTAGTAAATAAAGTAGTAAGTTAAGTTGTGTTACAAAGGAGTGTTTATTGATTGCCGCCACCTCACCAATTCGATCTACGGACCAACATCGATTATCTCAACAATATGAGCTTTTCACTTAATTCGTGGAGGCGGTGCAGGTTCTTAGTCAGCAAGTATTTTATTTAGTCGGTCTTAGAATGTATTATATAAACAAAAATGATATGTCCAACAATACCACGAAATTTAAAGAAAAAATCTTAAGGTTTTAGGTTGAAACGACGTGGCTCTTTGCGTTTAGATCATGAGTATCCGAACGTTGAAATGACGTGCTATTTGCTATAATCTGTGATGGAAATGGAAATGATGGAAACCATGGATAATTTTGTAGTATTGGCCAAATAAAAGGTAAAATTCGAGGACGAATTTAGTGTCAGGATTGGCCGTGTGAGCTTTTCACTCAATTCGTGGAGGTGACGCAGGGGCTTAGTCAGCAAGTATTTTATTTAGTCGTTCTTAGAATGTATTATATAAACAAAAATGATATGTCCGTGACGTTTATTCGGTAACGATTCAGTCTTGTAAGAAGAAGGAGAGAAGGAGGAAGTATATCGGAGTTTAGTAGAAACAGTGATTTATATATATATATATATATATATATATATATATATATATATATATATATATTCCTGTGAGTCTTCACTTTATTTCTCCATTCATTGTTATAATTTTAAATTGTAAAATTGTAATATGGACTATGTATCAATTGCTTTTTGTTGTAGACGTGTATTATTGGACAGAGGACTGGCAAAGTTTTGTATATTGGCGTTAAAAATAAATATTGTTGCATATGTGCCCGTTCTAAAAAAAAAAAGGTATAACTTCTATGGACCATATCTGTTACAAAAATTTTGAAGGACCTCCTACAGCGATGGAAGCAGTAATAATTGTCGACGGTTTCAAATTTATTTGGGAGACATATGGTATCAAATTTACTAGACTTGTAGGGGACGGCGACAGCAGTGTCTACAGAAGATTACTCGAATCACGGCCATACGGTCCGTGTGTTATAGAAAAAGTAAAGTGTACAAACCATTTAATAAGAAACATGTCCAAACATCTTAGGGAGATCGTAAAGAGAAAAAGAAGCAACTCAAAAAATCTCCCAGTACCTCCAGAACTTAGAAAAATTGTGTCTTCGAGGAGCTATCGACTTGTTGCTGCAATTAAAACGGCAGTGCAATATAGAAGAAATCAAAATGCAACGTTACAAGAACAAATCTCCTGTCTTGTAGATTTAAAAAATGCCCAATCTCATGTTTTTGGAGAACATAAAAAATGTAAAGAGATTGGTTACTTCAATTGCACCATAGAAGCAGAAGACATTAATCATGTCTCCATGATGAAACTGTGGTCTGTATGACGATATTTTGATGTGTTTCCAACGTCTAATAGACAATGCACACAGTTTAATATTAAATATGACAAATAATGCTGCTGAGCATTATAATTCAATAGTTGCCAAATTTGTAGGGGGAAAGAGAGTAAATTATTCCCAACGAAGACAGTTTACAACGAGAGCCGAAGCATCAGGTGTTTCCTATAATAGTAGAGGTGAATACTACCGGGTAATTTACAAACACATGGTAAACAGAAGCCCTCGTGGAGTTTTAAAAAAATATATAACCAAATTAAAATACCGGGAGACAAACCTTAAAAAAAAATAGGTCATGCAAAAAACGGTTGTTCCCCAAGAAAAATCAACCTGCATTACCTGATAAACATTATGGGAAAACAACTGAACCGATTCCGGATTTAACACCTGAAGAGTATAGCTACAAAGAAAAAGTTTTTCTTGATAAACTGAAAAGAGATTCTGAACAAGTGAAGGAAATTGAAGAACTAACCAGGGGGCAGGCAGCTAATCCTATTTGGTTCCATGAAAGGGCTAATAGAATTACGGCATCAAATTTCAAAATGATATGTAGCTTACAAAAGAAAACATCGTGTGTCAATGTTGTAAAAAAATACTCTATAGTAAATTCACAGGAAATATTAGTACAAGATATGGTAAACGAAATGAGTTGAGAGCAATTCATGCATTTGAACGGCAGTATAACGTTGAAGTGAAACCTTGTGGATTTTTTATAGATGTCGAATATTACATGTTAGGAGCTAGCCCTGATGGAATAGTAATAGATCCAGATGGAATACAGACTCTACTTGAAATTAAATGCCCGGCAAATTCTGAAAAATTGACTCCAGAAGACGCCATTCGTCAAAAAAAGATTAAATTTGCTGTAATGGAAGGCCATAAGCTAAAATTGAAGCGAAACCATCAATATTATTTTCAAGTGCAGGGTCGGCTGCAAGTAATTGACATAAGTATGTGTTATTTTGTTGTGTGGTCGCCATTAGGCATATTGGTTGAGGAGGTATGCAATCCATGTTTAATACATTTTGAATTGACCACTTACTAAATTTGTTTCAGATAAAGCGAGATGTACAGTTTTGGAAGGACAAAATGGAGAATAAACTGCAAACATTTTTTCTATAAATGTGTTCTTCCTGAAATAGTTGATTCCAGGCATTCGAGAAACATGGACATCAGAAATCCACCAAGAGAATAAGGGGGGCTTTGACAATTTTACGAAGAAATAACATGATTTCCATGCCGTAGAATTAGAACGGTCAGTTCAAAACCTACAATCTTATGGTCTTATTCATAAACGCTTATTAACGTTAATGTGGGTTTTAACTCAAAATGCGATTAGAATGTGTTTCACTGATGTCACTACAGTGTTTTGTTCCATGTATTTTTAATATGGGGGTAACTATAGTTATCTTGTTGAAACACATTACCGTCGTAAACACATTAACGTTAATATGCGTTTATGAATAAGAACATTTCATTGTACAAAAATATTCTTGCTTTTTAGTGACTGACTGATCCATAGTGATCGTCATTTCAAGATAAAAAAGGGAATACATCCTACGGTATGACGAGCTAGAATATCCCAGGATTAAAATCATTTTCACATAAAATTTGAGCTTTTGAAAGGTATCGTACACAAAAAAATTTTTTATTTACCCTTATATTATTTTACCTTTTAAAATTTGGCGCTGAAAGTTGACATATGCTCTTGGTGCCATCTCGCGCGGGCTAGTTATAATAACATGTACAGCAGAAATCTGCAGAACTATTCTACTAAACGCTCTATTCATAACTTTTTGTGGAGTGTCCTGATCAGAAAGCAGAGTTTCCAAACAAGAACAACAGGTAGTGTACTTTTTCATGACTTTCGGGTCTCGTTTATTTAAATACTGCAAATTAACACAGTAGAGTATTTTAGTCGCATCGAAGGCATGTATAATTGTCATATAGGTTATATAGGAATATACGGACGAGCTATACTGGTTGACACACGCACGAATGGCTTCGGCTGTCCAGATGATCGGTATTTTCCCCTTCACGTTTCCTCGAAGTAACTCGTTGAGCGGGGCTTGGGTTTCGGCTGCCTTCGGAAGGAATCGCCTGAAGAAGTTCAGCACCCCTAAGTACTGCCGGAGCTTCTTCACGGTGTCGGGGCGTGGGAAGTTACGGATAGCATCGACTTTCTCCGGGAGGGGGCGTGTACCTAAATCGGATACGAGGTAACCTAAAAATTTTACCTCCCTTTGACCGAAAATGCACTTCGCCGAGTTGATAATAACTCCGTACTTCTTCAACCGCTCGAAGAGAATCTCCAGGTGTCGGAAGTGCTCCTCCAGGTCCGAAGATGCCACGAGGATGTCGTCGATGTACGCGTAGCAGAAGTCCAGGTCGAGTAGTACCTCGTCGATGAACCTCTGGAACGTCTGTGCGGCGTTTCGTAGTCCAAAAGTCATATATCTGAACTCGAAGAGTCCAGGCGGTGTTGTAATTGCTGTCTTCGGAATGTCCTCTTCGGCGACCGATATCTGGTTGAAAGCACGCACTAGGTCTATCGTCGAAAAGATGGACTTACCCCGGAGCGTCTGCGTAAAGTCCTGAATGTGTCTCACCGGGTACCTGTCGGGACATGTCCTAGCGTTAAGTGCCCGATAATCCCCACAGGGTCTCCATTCGTTGTCCTTCTTCGGCACCAGGTGTAAGGGTGACGACCATGGACTCTTGGACGGACGGGCGATACCTAGTTGGAGCATAGCTTGTATCTCTTTCTTGGCT
This sequence comes from Cryptocephalus primarius, assembly GCA_963576515.1. Lineage (NCBI taxonomy): Eukaryota > Metazoa > Arthropoda > Insecta > Coleoptera > Chrysomelidae > Cryptocephalus > Cryptocephalus primarius. The sequence goes on along the minus strand of OY754939.1, from coordinate 2,236,151 downwards.
GCCTTCAATAGATCCGGCGCGAGACGTCGTGGTTTACTTGACACGGGAGGGCTTGGAGTAGTGGTTATATGGTGGCGGGTGTTATGTGCAACCTCTCTGGAAGCGTCGTCGGGTCGGGTGATCTCCGGGAATCTCGCTAGGATGTCGTGGAACGGACTGCTTTCAACGATGATCTTGATGGTCGGTGTTTCATCGTGAACGACCTTACCAAAAACAGTCAGGTTGGTACAGCCCTCTATGAGTTTTTGATTCCGCACATCTACGAGCAAGTCGTAAAATGCGAGAAAATCGACACCGATTATTGGCCTGGATACATCGGCAACGACGAATCTCCATAGGAAATCGCGACGCAGTCCAAAATTTACGGTGAGGGACACTGTACCATAAGTTCCAATGGGAGTACCATTCGCGGCGGAGAGTTGGTAGGTGCACTTCTCTCTCGACGTCTTAATTAAATTTCGAGGAAACACGCATAGGTCTGCACCCGTATCGATCAAAAATTGTCGTATCAAAAAATTGCGAGGGTCGTCTGCCGCCATTAATGACTACCCGTTGCGTTTCCCGACCTGTCGACCTGCTGCAACGTGCAGGGCTTCTTGCACTTGTGGGCTTGTCCTCCGAACTTCTCGTGGTACCAACACATACCGCTTTCTCGGTTCCGACTGCGGGAACGGGATCGTTCTCGAGAATATGTTCTTCTTCGATTCCCAAGAAGTTCCGTCATACCTTGGAGCAACGTGCTGTTAATGGCCTGCTGCTCCTTCATGAAGGATACGGCTGCCTGGAGTTGTGTAGCCAGCTGATCGACTTCCGGGGACGGTAATGATGTTCGCGGCGGATTCGGCGACGGCGACGACATACTCCGTGTACGCGAATAAAATTTTTCGACACTAATCACCTTTTCACGCATATCACGTCGGGGTCACCACTTTGGCGATTCAATGTGTCGAGAAATTCGTGAATAAAATTTCTGGGCACTTTACACTATTTACAATATATTATATACAGAACTAAATTATTTACAGATACGCGGGAGAAATATATACAACAGGAATTACCGACCGAAGAAAAATAGTTAGTACTTATGAGGTGGGAACCGTACCGCAGCGCGTTGCAAGTAGAAGTGGAGTCAAAGCATGCCAAAATTGCCAGGTCAAGAATTGACCTGACGTCAGGCACCAATTGCGGGTTTTCCCCCGTTCGGAAGTTCCATCCCTTAAAGGAGGGATTCTTCTCCGAACGAGGGTGTGTTGAGCGGCAGGGACGGTTCCCAGAAAAATATAATTATGACGGCGGAAAGGTTGTTAAATGGTACACTGAGGGATAGATTAAGAAATAGCGCTGTAAAAGATTAAATAGAAATAGGCTCAAACTATCGTTAGGGGAAAAGCGAAAGAATAGAGGCTGTAAAGAATTTAGAGAAATACAAGGAAGGCGATAGTTTGGAGAAGATAAAAGTTAAGAAAGAAGATGGTCGGTAATAAATAAATAAATGAATACAATATTTTATAAATAAAAATATGGCGACGGAAGGTCGCCACATAGGTATTGAACGTCATATTTTTTACATAGGATGCATGTTATATATGTGAAAACTTTGTCTTATTAATTCACAAATGTTAAATTTCATGTACTATTATAAATAAATATCCAAATGAAAATTATTTTCTTTCTTATTTACATGCGGCCTTCTAGGACCCTATTTCAAACAGTTTCATAAATTCCTTGCAAAAATTAAACTTCATTGACTGGAAATGTCTACTATAAATTTCTGTTTATTGATGTTTAATTTTTGCAATGAATTTATAAAACTGATTGAAATTAATATGAAATATATAAATACCATCATAAATCAAACATGGCTTCGTTACGAGATGGTATTGAACTGTAACCAAGGTGATAGCGAAGAGTTGACTATCTATAGCCTAACCTTATCTGTGGTCACCTAACCTAACCTTATCTGTGTAGTCATCCTTGTCTATGATCGTCATGTCCACGGGGCCGGGAAAGTCATGGGAGGATCGGAGACACGATAGTAGTTTTTACCACTTTCAACGGATGGCGCTGCTACACAACTTTTTTAGGCTAAGTGTAAATTAAAACGCGGGTGACGCGCTCGAAGACTGCGAAGTGAAATGACGGGTGGGGCACATAGGACGCGAGGGCACGAGAAGCTCTCTATCGCAGCGCCATGCGTCTCACGACTCATACGTGGCGGCGTGTCGTCAATATACGCTAAATCATTCAGTTCGGTATGTTTCAAAAATACGCACTCTGTCACGTTGCGTTAAACACGCCGTGGCGTAGCTTGAGCTTAAGGAACACGACGTCACGGGTTCCGTGTGTACAATTTGTAGCCCGTAACTTTTAGTAATCTGAGTTTCATGTATCGTAAATAAGACGCGCCACGAGGTTCGTTGTAATTAGTGTGATATTTGGTGTAATAACGGTGTTGTTATAAGTTTTGAAAGGTAAGACGGTAAGATTGTTAAGTATAACGTATTTCAGTGTAAAATTGTAGGGTGTAGAATATAACCAAATATACGGTTGCCTTATTTTGCACACACACCCGAAGAGGGAAAAATCCCAAATTGGGATTTTTCCCTCTGGAAAACTGGATTGATTTCACTTTAATTCTGTTGATCGTTGTAGTTTGTATTACAAATATTACTAGTAGTACCATAATTAACATCAAATATTTCATTAAGGAAGCAATCATATTTATGCAACTTTCCATATCGCACAAATAAGCACAAATACTGCTCATCAGTTGTAAACTCTGCATATGTATCAAACATGTTTCACAATTTTCTTGCGAACGCTGCACGTATGTTAAGATAGAAGCACGTATGTTGATTTTATAGAGACATTTGTAAAAGACATTTTGTTACATCAGATTATGCTAATCCCAATTTAAAAATAACTGCCTGCACCAGCACCTAAATGTATTGATAACTGTAACACAAACAGTATTATTATACTATAAATTATAGTAATATTTACCATGATACCGTGCCCACTCCATTAAAGATGAACATCCCTATTGTAAGTGGTTCTGATAATTGTAGTCTTGATGTAAATCAAGAACATGAGATTTAATTTCTGAAAACAGAATTTCTGAAACAATTAAATTTAAATAAATCAGATTCATCAAGTCTTGAAAGTAAAATGTATCAGATACATAAAAATGCAGGTAATTATCTAAACAATGCAAGCTCATTAAGTAATGAGAGCAGCTAATCTAACACTTGAAAACTTATATGAAGAGGGTAGGTTCAAGTTTATTTAACTATTTGTTTCCAGTTTTAAGAAACTATCGAACGAAGAAAAAGGAAGATAAACTTTGTTTCATAACATGTCCATGATTTGCGCTCTAATTAGGAATTTGTTTTAGGAATCATGCAGTTCAAAACTAAAGACGGAGGACGACAAATCTTACTGAAAAGCATTAGAATTAAAGTTGTCGGTAACTATTACGGTCTCTAATGTTAGAATAATTTCAGTTCTATTCTCTATCACTAAATATAAATGTTTTGTTTGAATTTGTGTGTTCTTTGTTATTTGTCATTCAGTAATAACTGCGTGAAGTGGAGGTGACACTTATTCATTGGTTTATAAAAACTTGGGATCGTTTACACCAAGCAATATATAAGATTATTTAAGATTATGGAGCACTTATTCGTAGAATCTTTACAAAGGAAAACGTTCTTGTAAGTGTTACATAATTTTAATTAATAATAATAATTACAATAATAATCGAATTTCAAAATTCCCGCCAATTTCAAAATCCAGCAATTTTCGAATTTCCCGCCAATTTCAGTAGTCAGTGGTGGGGAGAGCAAGGAATAAATATGGCGGCAAATGTCATCGGTGTCGCCTCAAAGTAACACGGTAGTTACGCTTCTCTAAGGTATATGTTTTGTGAATATATGTCTAATGTAAATGTTTTGTGGTATGTGTGTATATGTTTTGGTGATGGGTATTAACAGTTCGGTGATTTTAATCGGTCCTTCAGTTTATAAATTACTTTACGGAAAGTAACATCGAAATGTGATTTGACTTCGAGAGTTCCACTGATATTACAACACAAACCCGAGTCTGCTCATCGTTTCTCCAACAGGCCACGAAGAGGTTTTCGGCAACATGTCCGACTCGGACGCTAGCAACTTCTCTGACAACGAGAACGCCTCCGATGCCGGCTCGGTACGTTCGCGAAGCTCCCGCGGTAGCGTCCGGAGCAAGTCTAGGTCGCCCTCAAGGTCTAGGTCGCGATCTAGGACCCCCTCCAAAAGCAGGTCGAGGTCCCCCTCTAGAGACTCACGGGCGTCCCGCTCGAGATCCCCCTCTCGCTCTAGATCTAGGTCGAGATCAAGGTCCAGATCCAGATCCAGGTCGGGGTCGAGGTCCAGGAGGAGCAGATCACCAAGATCTGGGTAAGTTTAGCTACTGCTGTTCATATTTTGTTCATTTTGTATTACATTGCTATGTTTGAAAGTCTTAATGTAACATAGTCACTAGTCTGCAGATGAATTTGTTTTTAGTTCAGAAGCAAGGGAAGCCTCAGGCCCTGAAGATGTAGTTGAGGAAGAGGAACCGGATGGTGAAAGTATCAGATCAGATGAATATGATAGCGAAGAAGATGAAAGTGATGATGGAAGAAATAAAAAACGTACGTTTTTCCGTTCTTGTTGATTTTTAACTTGTAGTAGATTTTCTTTATTTATTAATGGTAGAACTAAACATAGTATTCAGAAACCATTCTCAAATATTTTTCAAGTTTTGCTTACCTAACGTAAAATAAGACATTTTTTATCCTTTTTATCCAAAGAGAACAGTATGAGTGTACTGGAAGAAATAATTTTACCTTTAGCAGATCAGTAGTTTTTGAGAAAATAATTAAAATATGAAATATTGTAAAAAAATGATAAAATTGAAAATATTTCCGAAATGAAATTTCTCAGCATTTTCATGTTTTATTTTTACATGCTCAATGTCAGTAATACTGTTTGATGATTGGACTATACAGTAATATTATATTTTCACTGAAATGATATTGGTAAATAAGTGAAAATACAATTATAAACACAAACGTTTTCTCGCCTTCATCATATTCAAATTGTGTTGACAGAAGCTAAGGGGAGATTTACTAGTAATTAAAAGACTGGTATCACAGGTGGTACTGTCAGTTGGATAAATGTAAGGAGTGATTATGTGGATAGCAAATGTTTAATATAACAAAGTGAATGTGTAAAATAAGAGAAATGTATGCAAAAACGGTGCTAAGTGAGGTATAAAACAGAAACATGTGTCGTGGGTATTATTCTTGAATGTTATAGTATACCCACAGCCACTCATATTGCTAGTGATTATGTAATGAAACACCAACTAGTATTAATGTTTCACATTCTTAAAATGTTCTTATAAAATACAAACACACCCTATCAAACTAACCTTTACCAGTTGGTCAATTGACCTATAGTCTGACGAATTGTTTCCGCCAGGCAACCGTACACTTAGCACTCGCATTACTACTCAAATAAATATTGTTCTAATTTATATTGTATGGTTGGCTGCTTTGATTTATTCCAAACGACACAGTTGTTCAGAAAGGTTCATTCATTAGGTATCTCAGGCATAGAAACAACATGGTCAGAGTTTTGCTTTCGAAGTGTACTTCTCCTAGGATAGATAGATAGTTGAGGTATGGGCACAGGTTTTTCCATTTTTTTTTGAAATTTTTATTTTTTAATTTATTTTGGTTTATTATGTACTAAACTATGCTTGACATTTTCCACAAAATTATTGAATTTGGATATGTGTAAGTTTAGTAACCTGCATTCCACTTTGTAGAATTCACACACAGCTTGGTTGATATCAGTAAATTTCTAAGAAGTTGGAATTGGTCTTTAGGAGATGAGATTACAAAAGAGGGAAATTGGCACCTTTGAAATTGTAATTTATCGAATCTACAATGTAGTTACATTATATTATACTATCATATTCTAAGAGAAGGATCTTTCCTAATCTTTCTCCGTGCTCTAAACACCCAATTTTCATGCATTAATGTATGTGGTTGTTCTACATTCCTTCTATACTTCTTCAATTTTGGTGCCAGTATGGTCTGCGTTCGCCATTTGCATTTCAATAGGTTTCAGTTTTTAAGAATTTTCTTTGTACTATGCGGTTTATAACTCAGTTATTATTATGATTGGTCAGTTATAATTGTTGCTCTCAAGTTCAACCCTACACAAGGATTAATAGGTACATTCCACAAACAGATACTGAAAAATGTGCTTAATGTGATCATGTTGGTACCTATACAATGTAATCAGCTGATTACATAAGCAAAGAATAAAAAGATACTATATTTTCTTTGCTATGTTGGAAGCATTGATGAGAGGATTTGCTATAAGGTTGGCAATACAATGGGTTTTAATACATAAAAAATGTTATTTTAATAGATAATATAATATAAAACTGAAATGAGTGTGTTTGTGTATTACAGACTTCAAAGATTTGAGAGTGTACATTATTGTCATACCTCTATGTAATCTGTCTCTTTCAGAATGGTGTGACACTCATGTCTCGCATGTATGTCGGTGTTGGTCTTAAAATGACACTGTCTATTCTTTTTATTTTGATGTTTATAGACACCTCTTTTGATTTCATTGATGCTTGCTATATTTAATATTTATTATGCAGGTCGAAAGAAGGATTTCGGGTTCATTATTGATGAAGCTGAAGTAGATGATGAAGTTGAGGATGAGGATGAATGGGAAGAAGGGGCTCAGGAAATTGGTATCGTACCAAACGAGGTTGATGAATTTGGTCCTACCGCAAGAGAGATCGAAGGGAGGAGAAGAGGGACCAACCTTTGGGAGTAAATACATTTTGATTGATCTATTGAGACTCTGTTATTAACATACTTTGTTACAGTGCACAAAAGGAGCATGAGATCGAAGAGTATCTTAGGAAAAAATATGCTGATGATAGTGCAGCTATTAGACATTTCGGAGATGGTGGCGAAGAAATGTCTGATGAAATTACGCAGCAAACTCTTCTCCCTGGAGTGAAGTAAGACAATATCTTTTCAGCAACTATTAATGTTTAATAAATCTTCACCTTTTCAGAGATCCCAACTTGTGGATGGTCAAGTGCCGGATTGGTGAAGAGAAATCGACATGTCTGCTGTTGATGAGGAAGTTTTTAGCTTATCAGAACACCAATGAGCCGCTTATGATAAAATCGGTCATTGCACCTGAGGGTGTTAAAGGTTACATTTACATCGAGGCTTACAAACAACCCCATGTTAAAGCGGCTATTACCAATGTTGGGAACCTGAGGATGGGTATTTGGCAGCAACAGATGGTACCCATCAAAGAGATGACTGATGTACTGAGAGTGGTCAAAGAACAAACAGGTATACATTGCCCAATTGTATGTTTTATTGTTTGGTTGACAATTCATTATCATTTTTAAAGCCTAGAAAAATTGTGTGATATTGTTAGTGGTACTTATGTTGTTTTAGGTTTGAAATCCAAACAATGGGTGCGTTTGAAAAGAGGATTGTACAAAGATGACATTGCGCAAGTTGACTACTTCGATATGGCTCAAAACCAAGTTCATCTCAAGTTATTGCCACGCATTGATTACACAAGGCCCAGGGGCGCCTTAAGAACTGCTCAAAGTGTAAGATTTTATTATGTTAATCTAAACGATGGCGCTAGCTATTTTACTTTAGGAATCGGAAGCTGAGAAACGGAAGAAGAAACGTCGCCCACCTAGTAAACCGTTTGATCCTGAAGCGATAAGAGCCATAGGTGGTGAAGTCACATCTGATGGTGACTTCCTGATATTCGAGGGTAATAGGTACTCCCGCAAAGGATTTTTGTATAAGAACTTTACTCTGAGTGCCGTCATAATCGATGGTGTTAAGCCTACACTTGCGGAACTCGAAAGGTTTGAAGAACAGCCTGAGGGTATTGATTTGGAGTTGCCTGCTGAGAAAGAGGACAAAGCTGTAACACATTCCTTTAGTGCCGGGGATAATGTGGAAGTTTGTGAGGGAGAATTGATAAATTTGCAGGTACATAGACATTACCTAAATTTGATAAAAGAGTGAAGTAATGACGTAACTAACTGATTTTAAACTTTATTGCACTTTTTAGGGTAAAATTATGACCATAGATGGCGCTATGATTACAATTATGCCAAAACATGAAGATCTACGAGATCCCCTTGTATTCCAAGCCAATGAGCTCAAAAAGTACTTTAGGATGGGAGATCATGTCAAAGTATTAGCTGGTAAATTCTTTCATCATTCCATTGACTTGAATGTAATTTTAACTATTTTAAAATTTCAGGTCGTTATGAAGGGGACACAGGCTTGGTTGTAAGAGTCGAAAACAATCGAGTCGTCTTAATATCCGATTTAACTATGCACGAAATGGAGATATTACCAAAGGATCTCCAGTTGTGTACTGATATGGCTAGCGGTGTGGATTCTCTTGGGAAATTTGAATGGGGAGATTTAGTTAATTTAGACGCGGAAACCGTTGGAGTCATAGTACGATTAGAAAGGGAGAATTTTCATGTACTGAATATGCACGGTAAAATCTTAAGTTCCCTATTATAACTGAATCAGTGATCTATTATAAAATATGTTAAAAAACCAGATTTCTGTTTTTGTAATATGCAATAACCAATTTTTTTTATTGTGTTTCAGGGAAAGTTGTAGAGTGTCGTCCTGGCTCTTTGCAGAAAAGACGCCTGAATAAGTACACAGCAGCCTTGGACTCCTACAGAAACAATCTCCACAGGAGAGATATGGTGAAAGTCATTGATGGACCTCATTCTGGATTTTCAGGAGAGATTAAACATCTTTACAGGTATATATATTTCGAAATTGTTTTTCAATTCAAAATCGATTTCATATCCTGACAGCATAGCAAGACAAAACGTTGCCGTAATAACGTCGATGTGAAAAATTGTTGCTGTTGAAATATTGTAAATACATTCCCTGCAATACTATCCAGCATACAAAATATCGTTAGTTCGAAATGTCGCTGACAATAATGTCGCAAAGAAATGGTTGATAAAATTCCACGCTGACATTAGGAAATGTGCATATATGTTGTGGGGAGCCATTAATCAAATTACGTATAATATTTGTTAATGCATTAGAAATATTTCACTGTTTATTAGAAGAAAACAAGTATGCAACACATGTATTTGATGTCAGAGATTTGCTGGATAGGATAATGAAGATAGTCCTGGAAATTGATATAAGCATGTATTAACTGAGATCACATACAACTAATCTATTACAAAAGAATCTGCAATAGTGTTAATTCATGACTATGTTGGGTCCCATGTTGTTTCGGCATTCCCCAGATTTGAAGCACATATGGGAGGTGGAATCAAGACCTCTCTTTTAAAAATTGCGGAATTGCATTATCTGCTAAATTTTAAAAACGAGATTATTTAATTAAGCAGAGAGGAAAATTTAATGTCCAGTGAAGAGGTCAGTGAAACTGCCATTCCTGTTCCTGACGGGTATAATTTGTACCTGAGCACTTTGGATCCCACGCCTATATTTTTTTTTTTTCAAAAACTTTAAATATGTTTTCTTTCGGGCTATAAGGCCATTGTCTGTGTAGGTCATTACGTCCTAACATTTTGTCCACATCTTCCGCAGACATTTTCAAATGCATTGGTCTTGGTCTTGGTTGTTGGTGTTAATGACTGTTGTGTGCTCGTTCTCCCTCTTTATACCTGACCTACCTGGAAGGTCGGGTTGTCTATCTTCCATGCATCCACGTCACAGACAGGATTGGTAAGAAGATGAATAAAAAAGTTCTCAAAGCCGTATTGCATCCCACTCAGAAGATTCACAGTGCCTTAGGAATCCTGAGGATCCACGTGACCCTTTCACTACAGCGGGTGTGTACAGAATCCTTTACACATGTGAGCAGGTATACATAGACACAACAAAGAGATCCGTAAACACCAGTATCAAGGAACATGAAAGGAGCTGCAGACTGGGACAGATAGAATAATTGGCCGTAGCGAAGCACACATTGTAAAGCACAGAAGACCACGCAAGTACTACTTATCGGACTACATTATTATAGCAGACTGTACAACAAGAACTTAGATTACTCGAATAAATTTGACGCAATATTTATTGCTTCGTAGTGACATTATGCAACCTGAAGAAAACATTCACGCAAAGGAATTTATCTTCACATTATGAGCACTTAATATTAGCTTGTTTTGTACATTTAATAGCATAATTGCGGCCATTTTGAGTATTGAACTTTCTGTAGCAAACTATTTCTTCACGGATTTTGATAACATTTTATTATTTACCTGCTCATAAAGAACATGGGCATTAACAACTGGCGTATTTGGCAACATTTCTACTGCGACTTTCCTATACCACTTTATTCTTCTTCTGATAGGTGTTGCAGATGATGTTTTTTGATCTGAGACATCTATAGAGGATTTGGAAGTATTATAGTCAATAATTGTGGATGGTTTACGTTTAACATCTCCACGGGTTTATACGTCTACAAGTTTTGGCACAGATTTTGTTGTCAAAAATAAAACATCTCGATGATCTTTCCTTTCTATCGCCTGATCGACCTTTCCAAGCATAGCAGCAATAAGATTCTCATTTGCTGTCAGAGCACTTTAAAATTTTTTAATTAACTAATCCACCAATGGTGATATTTTATAGAGGCGATCATTATTATTTGGAACCTTGTTATCTGACAAGTAAAAGTTTGATAAAAAAAAGTGCCAGCGTCTTCATGGTATCAGTTTTGAAACATCACTCCTATGTACAATTTTAGTACTCCAGTAGTCCCTTATCAACGGTTTTCCAGATAATCCCATCTAAAAAATTATGTTTATAGAAAGCCAGATCCTTTTTTCATTTGTGTTAGTCCAAGTAACAAGAAGTAAACTATTAGAAATCATTTAGTTTAAAATACCATTTATAGTTTGTTGCTCCACATGGAAATTGGTTTCTCTAACAATCAAGCTAATAACTTCTGCGTCCAAGAACAGATTGTAAAAAATCAATGGCGTAACCCCATTTCTTTTATTGACAAAATCATTGTTCACACCAGATATAATTTGAAACATAAAATTATTCATTTTACCTAAAATATTTTGTCTAAGCATATGAAACAAACTTATTTATACTGAAACGTACCACTAACAATGTTTCAGTAAAATTCCTTGTTTCTATCTTCTTCATCATTCTGGTGAAAATTCTCAGATATTACATCCGAGTTATTGTCCTCAGGATGGTCTTTATTTACTGTATAATTTCCTGAAGGACCCGCCGAATTATCTTACAAATCACTCAGAGATAAAAGTCCCAGTTGATCATCCAATTTACGTCTTTTTTTGGCTGTAGACTGCTCTCTGACTGAAGATTCGTCGTCACAACTACTTTAAAGTTAGTTTGGATTCTCATCCGAATCGTCGAAATAAGAATAATTGGTCAGCTCACTCAAGATTTCTGCCACAAATTCTAATTCTTAGCCACTAAGAACTTTTTTTACATGTTTGCCGAAAAACGAACAATATCAATGTCCGAAACGCACTTAAATACCCATGGACCAACAGGTGATGGAGAAATGTTAAATTAAATGGGACTGTATACCTACAACGCCCACGTATTATAAGTCGGCCGCACAAATTTTAACCTAATCTAAAACGCATTGGTTTTGCCATATGTTAACAATACCCTGGACCAACCATAGAAACATTTACATACGGACCAGACCAAAAATCCACTTTATAAGGAATAATTCAATTCCTGTAATTCTCTTAGTGATGTTTTCTCACCATCCGCCTTTCTCTCTCCCTCCCTTTCCCTCTCACTCTCACTCACTCACTCTACCGGAGTGGTTTAGGTTTTCCTATTCTGATCAAGACTTTTTATGTTAACAATAATTTTGTATGTGTTTGGCAGGAAGAAAAACCTAGTAAAATATATTATGTTTGTTAATGGGACACTAAAAATAACTTCACCCATAAGGTTGTCGCTTATTCCGGCACAGTACTGCATGTCAAAAAACGGACAGGATTAAGTCAATGTATGTAAAGGGTCGCAAGGTTCTATATAATATTTTTTGCATTTTAACCTTCCTCAAACTATTACGATACTTTTAAAAAATATGTAGCATTATCGGCCCAGCCTTCCTCAGTGATCGGCTCTACGAAACTGATTTCTCTATGTCTCATTATTATTATTCTTTTTTGAATAAAATCTTTCTCAGCTTTTTTGTAAAAACGGTGTTAAGGTAAAGTTCGCAGTGTAAATGTGTTTTTATTATTATAATTAGTTTTACTATTAACATTTTCAATTCCTTTTTTCTTTGATTTAATTGATATTGTATTTATTAATTTTATCTCGGACTCGGAACGCGAGTTGAACTTTTGCTGAGGAGAAGCTATGAAAAGCAATTACCTAATACTTGTATAATTGTAAATGGTACTAATTTACAGATTTTGTAAATACTAAAATGATACTATATTAACTAGTAATTCTAACATCTTTTATATATAAATGATTAATGAAAAGTATACGTAATACTATGTTTCAAAACAAATTTATTTCGTTAAATTTGAAAAAAGCAGTGAGTTGGATCAATTTATGTCATTTTCCCGGCTCTCTGGAATCCAGGCTTCTGTGGATCGTGACGCACTGTCTAATGGAAAATCTCTATAAAAGTTCTGATGCTTTTTTTGATAATGCCGTTGAATGTTATGTTTTTTGAATTTTACAAAGCTTTGCCTACATATGACGCATAAAGTGGTGTTATAAATTTTGACAGCCCCAAATAAATCTCCCCCATTTAGTATCGTAATCTTACCCCCTTCTGATTCCATTACGCACAAGTTATGAAAAAAATGAGAAAATGAAAATCATTTCAAGTCAAAGTTGACAAACGGAACTGGAATAAAACAAACACTCTGTAAAATCTTTTACCCATACAAAGCACACTAGTACAGTCACTCACAGACTACATATTATTAACCATAAGGTGGCAATTTATAGATTTTTCTAATGTGACGTCAAGATTTTGTGGTAATCACTCAGTAACTTGACCTATTTTTACCTGATCATAACGACGCATCGGGTACATTTTTCTTGAAAGGATGAAGGATAATACGTTAATTCGCAATCATCCTTACACTTACTGGTTACTGGGAACAATTACTTAACTACTTGTACACGATTTTGTGTACTAAATATTTAGGAACAGGTAAAAACATTTTTGGTATGCTCGTATATGTTTCATATATGAAATAATAAAATTCTAAAATCTCAAACACGTCTAACTAAAATCATATTAATTCAACCCTGCATCTCCTGAAAATGGCCCAAGAGACGAGCGGTAATAGCTTTATGGGTGCCATAAATTACCGGTACCATTGATAAAGCGTTTGCTTCCGGGAGCTCGAGAAACACGGTTAATGGACATTCTTGCCATAGTCATAGTGTATACAGTAATAAGTGTAGTCACTCTCCGAATTGCCGAAAACCATCACCTCTTGTCATCTCTACCCCCTCACCCGGACGGATTACCGGCTGAGCAAGAGAAGCTTGTGGTCATTTTGTACACGGTGTCTTCGCGTAAGATTGTACACGGTGCGACAAACGCACCGTCAACCACTAACGTTAAATTTATTGGAAAAAAGTATTTTTTTGCAGCACAACAAATCGTCATCGTGGAAACAAAAATCAATTTTAGCCATTGAAACTTCTAACTAACGAAATTTACAAACTGTAGAAGGTAACGCACTTGTATATGTCGGTGGATACTTTTTACGTAAGTGTATTTTAAAACACTCATGTGACGTGTGTCAATTACAGCAACAATAAAAAATCCGATAAAAATACCAAATTTTGCGAGCTACAGAAATGTAAAGGCAATCATGGTGGGATATTTGGAGGTTTACACGTCCCTCCAATTGATTTTATTAATTATTTAGTAGCATTAGAAGAAATTTTTACATCCAAATTCAACGACCTCTGTATACATGAGGGCGTAGGGATGGCATTGCTAAATCTATTTAAAAATGTTAAGTTTTCACACCCATGTCCCAATTTCCCTCATATTTATTTCATTTCTCTATACACAAGATTAAGAATCTACTATACATTAAAGTTTGCGAATAGAGAAATAAAACATCAAAAAATAATAAGGAAAACTCTAAATGAAATGTATTAAAAAACATGTAAAAACTGGAGTAAGTACTTGCAAATACACAATAAGTTTGTACTTCGTTATATTTATACCTAATACGGTCATTACGTATGTACTGATATGTTGGTTGCTATTATGTGTTATCTTAGCAATGAAATATATGTGTCTCTAAGTACTTTGTCTATTTAGGGTGTATAGTACCTACTATGCGAACCTTTTTCAAGTCCTACAACTGATTTCAGTCCTTATCCTTAACAATTAGCAAACGGCAATTACTTCAAGAAGTACTGATAAATTCCTGATTACAATTGTTTATGGCACACTTCGACCTTATTCGTTTGTAAATAATCTTGCGCCGACAAAATTTCAAGCAGTCTAAATCTTGGAATATGTTTAAAATTTGTTCGCCTCCCGTATGTAGACGATTCAATGAAATTATCGATTTCACAGTCGCTTTACCCCTGTACATTGCAGTTTCGGATCTTTTACGGGGACTATAAAACACTTTATGATAGGTAGCAAAAAATGCCGGTTTTTCGGGGAGATCAAAGGAGTGAACTGACTATAGTCTGTCTAAAAATGAGGCGAAGTAATAAAAACTCATTATAAATGCAAAACCGATACAAGGTGGCACCCACTAAATATGTCGAGTTCTCTAATGTTTTGCACGCTACCTTCCGTAATCTCTTTATATTACGAGTGTTTCTCCCTGACCATTGGCTATTTTGTACGCCTCGGCACATGCGAAGAACCACTCACTGGCGTACGGTCGGGAAAAATGACGAAATGTGCAATAATCGATAACTGAAAAAATTACGTGTGCGTGCGCGTGTGTGTGCGTGCGTGCGTGCGTGCGTGTGTGTGTGTTTGTGTGTGGGCGCGCGCTTGAACGAGATAGAGAGGGAAAGAAAGACAACACTTCAGTACATGTATGGTCGTGCATTAGTTTATGAAATTTTGCGGCCCTGAGAAGGGCCAGTTTATGAAAAGTTTTTCCCAGCCGTCACCTTCTCCTTGGTAACCTCAGTCGTCGTTGCCATCGTCGAATTCTTCCCAAACATCGGAATCTGAAGAAGAATAATCATTTGGGTTGATAATACTTGATTCTATCAACGACTCCGAAATGTTATCCAACTGTAACATTTGGTCTTCAATTTTCAGAACGTGATTTATGCATTTTTGCCAATTTTCCTTGGAAACTTTACATATTGCTTCTTTAAGCAAATTTTTGACATCTGCTAATTTGAACGTTGTATTTGTTCTCGCCACGTCCCCTTTTATTTGTGCCCATATTAGCTCAATGGGATTCAGGTCGCAGTGGTACGGAGGAAGCCGAACCACTGTTATTCCTTTCGCCTTGGCTAATTCATCGACGACGTGCCTTTTAAAATCACCTTTACGTGAATTGGCTAAACGCAAGAGTTCTACTTTTAATAGGTTTTCGGCACATTCGATCTTTTTCGAGGATAACCATTCTGCGATACGTTGTTTTCGCCAAGAGCTATTTGGTAATTTCTCTTCTAATCGGGAATGGTAACTAGCGTTGTCCATAACTATTACGGAACCATTCGGAATTAGATCGATCATTTGACCAAACCATTCTTCAAACACGTCCGCAGTCATTTCTTCATGGTAGTCTCCTGTCTTAGTTGAATCAAAAATTAGTTCTCCCCCTTCAACGAAACCATCCTCGCTTCCAATGTGGGTAATAATAAGCCGTCGCCTTTTACCCAACGAAGGCTTTAAACCGGTGGACCAACCTTCTAGAAAAGCTTGCCTTCGATTAGTTACACTGGTATCTTGCCAAAATTTTGGCACGGAATGTCCTGCGTTAATCCAAGTTTCGTCCAGATAGAAAATTTTTTTCATTTCTAGCCTACTCCTTCGAATATCGCGCAGGTAACTTCTTCTCCACACAATGATGTCATCTCTTTCCATCAATACAGATTTTCTATTGTGCTTCTTCCATCGAAATCCCAAATCCTTTAAAATCGTCCATAATGTACATCGGCTCATTTTTGGAAAGTCCTCGTCTTCTTGGACAGACAATAGAATTTTATCTAGTGTTGGAAGTTCGTTGCGGAAAAAGAAAGCGTGAACTTTTCGACGTAGTCCCCTTTTTAGAAATTCGTCTAAGGAACTTTAGTATTTATCTGCACCTCGATTAGACAGCACCCACTTTTGTACATCGGTAGGAAATTTTCATATCTCTTCGTTTCTTCCATATCCCGAGGATTTATTAGACAAACAGTATGAAAAAAAACATTACCGTAAAATATTATAAAAAATACCGATTTCCAATATTGTAATATGTTATATTAATGACGAGTTAACAACAATTCAGGTAAAAAGGGAAGCGTTCCTGAGATGATAACAATCGCGGTCGTAATACCTACCTTTTAATAAATCAATTATACCGGTTTTAAGGAAACTCAACATTACATAGACAAATTTAATGCATTTATTAATATTCGTTGATTTCTTTAAGAACGCCTCTGGTTAGCGGCGAAATAATTGGTTTATTACTTCGCCTCATTCTTTGACAGGGTATATTTGTATCTATTGACTATGCCCTTGCCCTATACATACCTTATATTATATATGGAAGACCGTTCATTAGGCCGGTATGGCACGGCAGGGCGCATCCGTGCGTGCCGGTCAAGTGAGCGACAACCTTTATTCTACTAAGTATATCGATTCACGGTCTAATTAACGATTTAGTTTGTTTCATGATTTACGCCCTATTGCCGGACAAAGACAGTCCACAAAGAAATGGCTTTTAGAATAACTAAGAAATTTGAAATATCATTCATTTCACAAACTATGATGATGAGCTTTAAAATCGGCGATGTCCAATTTTAAGAAAGTTTTGATGGTATTATTAACTGGGGTTGTTTCTTTCATTTTACGCAATGCCTGTTTAGGAAAATTCAAGAATTTCCTGACTTACTGAACACTTCTAGCGTTGGCCTACATTAAACAGGAGGTATTATTTCAAATTACAACAAACTTGAAGAATTCTAGTGTTACCATAGCGCAAGATTATTGCTATTGCTGTTGTTGCCTAGCCCCTAGCTAATCCCTTATAATATTCAATCTCATTTCATTTGTCCGTGAACTCCCATTTGTTTTTGAGGCATGAAGTTAGATAATTAATTTTCATTAGAGCATAAATTTCTTAAAGATTAATTGCATTGTTTTTTCAGAAACTTTGCCTTCCTTTATTCAAGAGAATTTCTTCAGAATGGCGGCATTTTCGTTTGTAAGACAAAACATTTGCAGTTAGCTGGAGGAAACAAAAGTGTCCCCACAGGTGATGGTGGCACTGGAATGGAGTACATGTCCCCCAGGAGAAGCTCGCCAATGCATCCCTCGAGCGGAGGCGGTGTTGGCGGAGGAGTAGGAGGAAGTAATATTTTTTTTAATACAAAATAATATGATCATTATTGTTGTGAAACATTTTCTATTTTTTAATATATTTAAGTTGGTGGTGGCTTTGGAGGAAGCAGAGGAGGTGGCGGGGGTAGAGGCAGAGTCTCCCGCGATAGAGATATAATTGGTACAACAATAAAAATAACACGAGGACCATATAAAGGTAACATTGGTATAGTGAAGGACGCCACACAATCCACGGCGAGAATAGAACTGCACACCTCATGCCAGACAATTTCTGTAGATAGAAACAACATAACCGATGTCGGTGAGTTGAAATTAAGATGTTCTACTATTTAAACATAATATAAAACGTTTTATTTTCCCAGGAACTCCTTCAAAGGATGGGAGCATATCCAGTTATGGGAGAACCCCAGCTTATTCTGGAAATCAAACTCCTTTGTACAGGGATACTGGAAACAAGACTCCTATGTGCGATTCCGGGTCACGTACGCCATTACATTATGGTTCAATGACTCCCATACATGATGGCTCGAGGACTCCAAATGCAAGTACTGAGTGGGATCCTGCCACGTCTACAACTTATCCTTCACCTGGATATAATCCAAGTAAGGAGACTATCTTTCAGTGGAAAAGCATTTGTACTGTTTATTTTTTATTGTCTCTATAGGTACTCCTGGATATCAAATGAATGGACCATACACTCCTCAAACCCCAGGAACGATGTATGATACCTCTTACAGTCCTTACCAGGCTAGTCCTGGATATCAAAGTGTTGTTTCTACTCCGAGTCCTGCCACTGGTTATGGACAGTCCCCAGCTAGTAATAATCCTTATAGTACTCCCAGTTCTGGATACAGCCCAAGTATGCCATACAATCCGCAAACTCCTGGTGCAAGTCTTGACGTCCTTCCTATGACTGATTGGCATACAGTGGATATTGAGGTAAAAATCTACATATTTTAGAAAAATAATTATAAAATCTTATTTTTCATACCATAATAGGTTAGGATCCGAGACAGTCATGATGATCCAGGCCTAGTAGGTCAAACTGGCATAATCAGAAGTATTTCCGGTGCGATGTGTACTGTATTCCTACCAGCAGAAGACAGAGTTGTGAACATTATGTCTGACCATTTGGATCCCGTTCAACCACAGAGGGGAGATATGTTTAAAGTAAAATGTGTTGGATATAAAATTTGATATAAAGAACCTAACAAACCTATTAACCTAACAAAATTAATTTCTCTCTTTCTAGGTAATTATTGGAGAAGAGCGGGAGCAAACTGGAGAACTGTTGTCTATAGATCTTCATGAAGGTGTAGTTAAGATAAAGAATGATATCACTATGTTGCCGCTTCAAAATCTATGTAAAATGAGAAAATCTGATATCTAATTTTTTTACAATATATTTGTGTTTAAAATTAGAATGCGATCAAATGAGTTTTTATTAAAAGTTTTATTTAATTGGAGACTTGTTTTCAACCCAGCAGAAAGTGTGAATGTTTTTGTTGTATGTCCAATAAACAAGTATGTTTCAAATGATGAAAATTTAAAAGTCGGTTCAAAAATGAGTTTTATTTATTTTCTATCCATACGGACCCAATCAATGAAGATTTTTATCACATTAGCTAGTAGTATACTCTTCTTGTCCAAGGAATCTCGTGTACTCTTGTGGCAGAATAGTACCTCGATTTCTTCCAAGGGACGTGTTTTGTAGATAAACAGTTCGATGTTTATCCGTTAAAAGACTTGTGAGTAAAAAGATTAAACTATTCGAGTTTCACAATTTAATGTTTGTGATTTGCAGTACATTTAGATATTAGCAAACGCCTTCCGAATTACTTCAATCGAATAAATAAAATGTAATCAGATGGCAAATGAGCTTATGTACGAATGGAGGTATTAGGTTGGCATCAGTTGTAGTGGAGATGGAACAGAGCGAGGCGCCAGAGTGAAGATTTACTGATTTACAGGGAAGCGATCAACAGGCGATGTTATAAAGTCTGTTGTCTGTCTAAAAATGAGGCGAAGTAATAAAAACTCATTATAAATGCAAAACCGATACAAGGCGGCACCCACTAAATGTGTCGAGTTCTCTAATGTTTTGCACGATACCTTCCGTAATCTCTTTATATTACGAGTGTTTCTCCCTGACCATTGGCTATTTCGTACGCCTCGGCACATGCGAAGAACCACTCACTGGCGTACGGTCGGGAAAAATGACGAAATGTGCAATAATCGATAACTGAAAAAATTACGTGTGCGTGTGCGTGCGTGCGTGCGTGTGTGTGGGTGTTTGTGTGTGGGCGCGCGCTTGAACGAGATAGAGAGGGAAATAAAGACAACACTTCAGTACATGTATGGTCGTGCATTAATTTATGAAATTTTGCGGCCCTGAGAAGGGCCAGTTTATGAAAAGTTTTTCCCAGCCGTCACCTTCTCCTTGGTAACCTCAGTCGTCGTTGCCATCGTCGAATTCTTCCCAAACATCGGAATCTGAAGAAGAATGATCATTTGGGTTGATAATACTTGGTTCTATCAACGACTCCGAAATGTTATCCAACTGAAACATTTGGTCTTCTATTTTCAGAACGTGATTTATGCATTTTTGCCAATTTTCCTTGGAAACTTTACATATTGCTTCTTTAAGCAAATTTTTGACATCTGCTAATTTGAACGTTGTATTTGTTCTCGCCACGTCCCCTTTTATTTGTGCCCATATTAGCTCAATGGGATTCAGGTCGAAGTGGTACGGAGGAAGCCGAACCACTGTTATTCCTTTCGCCTTGGCTAATCCATCGACGACGTGCCTTTTAAAATCACCTTTACGTGAATTGGCTAAACGCAAGAGTTCTACTTTTAATAGGTTTTCGGCACATTCGATCTTTTTCGAGGATAACCATTCTGCGATAAGTTGTTTTCGCCAAGAGCTATTTGGTAATTTCTCTTCTAATCGGGAATGGTAACTAGCGTTGTCCATAACTATTACGGAACCATTCGGAATTAGATCGATCATTTGACCAAACCATTCTTCAAACACGTCCGCAGTCATTTCTTCATGGTAGTCTCCTGTCTTAGTTGAATCAAAAATTAGTTCTCCCCCTTCAACGAAACCATCCTCGCTTCCAATGTGGGTAATAATAAGCCGTCGCCTTTTACCCAACGAAGGCTTTAAACCGGTGGACCAACCTTCTAGAAAAGCTTGCCTTCGATTAGTTACACTGGTATCTTGCCAAAATTTTGGCACGGAATGTCCTGCGTTAATCCAAGTTTCGTCCAGATAGAAAATTTTTTTCATTTCTAGCCTACTCCTTCGAATATCGCGCAGGTAACTTCTTCTCCACACAATGATGTCATCTCTTTCCATCAATACAGATTTTCTATTGTGCTTCTTCCATCGAAATCCCAAATGCTTTAAAATCGTCCATAATGTACATCGGCTCATTTTTGGAAAGTCCTCGTCTTCTTGGACAGACAATAGAATTTTATCTAGTGTTGGAAGTTCGTTGCGGAAAAAGAAAGCGTGAACTTTTCGACGTAGTCCCCTTTTTAGAAATTCGTCTAAGGAAATTTTCGGACGTCCTGGAGACTTTTTCTCCGGTTGAACAGGACCACTCCTTCTTTCTTTTAATAACCTGTACACTGATGTCTTACCAACTCTCAGCATCGCAGCGGTTAATTTCACGGTTTTATCCACACTCGCATCTAAATTTTGTTTCTTGATGGAATCGAAACCATTCAAAATTAGAACTTTCTCATTAACTGAGAACGGCGCTAATTTTGGGCGTTTCGATGGTCCTGGTAAATTCTCCATACTCCAATACGTATCTCCGTACTTTAAAAATACCACTATGAACACACAGGAAAGTCACTGTCAAAGTCTGTCTAATCACACACACGTACACGTCTATAAGCAATGCTGACTGACTACTGTCTTAGGCTTAAATGGAATAAATGGGCCGATCTTATACACATAACCACCTGATATGTTAATGCAAGCATTAAGCGCAATCAGTTCCTTTAACTTACCTAGAATTAACGAGAAAATAATAGCCGTCTAGTCCCTTCTTGGAATAGTTAATCACATAATCCGAACTTTAGTATTTATCTGCACCTCGATTAGACAGCACCCACTTTTGTACATCGGTAGGAAATGTAATACCTACCTTTTAATAAAACAATTATACCGGTTTTAAGGAAACTCAACATTACATGGACAATTTTAATGCATTTATTAATATTCGTTGATTTCTTTAAGAACGCCTCTGGTTAGCGACGAAATAATCGGTTTATTACTTCGCCGGATTCTTTGACAGGGTATAGTAAAAAGTAATAATGTAGAAGTAAGTCTACGTACTTACTTCATTTGGATGTGTCGGTATTTACTGTACATAGTTAGCTACATATTATAGCGAATATAGCATGTATTTTGTTAAAGAAATGTTTTACTTTTTATCCTAGCAAACAATATGCATGACAAATTACTGCGAGTAGTTGCGCAATTGATTACTAAATACTTTGCACGCCACTGATCTGAATAAAACTGTCAACTGAAATAAGCAAGCGATAATGGGTTTTAATGTTGTTTATTAGGTGAACCACAGATCAACGTCAGACAGAAAGCGCCGTGAAAGTAAGTAGGTAGAGATAAAATTTGTGGAAAATTTCAAGTTATCTTTCCATCATTCAATTTAGTAATTGAACACATTTATTGTTTTAATTTCATTATTTTCGACATCGTGTTTATCGTCCATGATTGTTTAAATGCTCCCGATATAAAATATTTTAATCTAAAATTCATCGTCACGGCAACTATCAGTGATTCTGTAAATTATAAAATTGTAAATGGAATAACTTAAAATTTTCGAAATTCGTAAAATTCTACAAATTTTAAATTAGGTATCCTTAGATAAAGCTTTCACTATTAAAAATTTGAAATTTTTTTACATTTTTGGACGTTTCATTTATATTGCTGACGCTGTTGAACTTTAAAATTAGATTGTCGCAATCTTTTAACACGATTTATAAATATATCCGCATTTCGTGTTTCAGCTATCAGACGTTACAACATGTCATCGATTCGATCTGTGATTCTGAGTAACAAAGCGAAATGTCCGACCTTAGGACTGGGAACTTGGTTGGTATGTTTCATTTTATTAATTATAGTCCCGATAATCGTTTAATTATGGTAAATTTAATACCATTTCATTACTGGTGTGTTTAGCATGTATGATCGATGTGATAAAACAAGTGTATTATATCACAATTCAAATAATTTTACAAAGTCAGTTCAAGTTGTTGTTGAAAATTTCGGATGATTTTTTCCGCGTCTTCAAGTTGTCCTTGTAACGCCATAACTTCTTTCCTTTTATTGTCGTAAGCTTCCGATATGTGCTGCAAAGCGATTTCGGTATCCACGGATACCCGTTTAGCCCTGTTGGCTTCGTTCATCTCCTCTATCATGTCTTTCTTCAGTTTTATTTTTTCGTTCTCTAACGCGGAGATGACATCCCTCAGCCTGTCTTTCTCGTCTTCCAATTCGTAGCATTTCTTCGTAGCTTCTTTAGCCTCATCACTGGCTTCCTGCATTTGCCTCTTGTAGTTCTCAACGTCTTCGGCTAATTGCTCGCTTTCGAACTTTAGTTTCGTGTTCTCCACTTCCAGGTCTGTAATCAGTTGCTTCATGTCGTTGATCCTCTCTCTGAGAACGTACTTTTCGTCGTCTTCTCGTAGTTTTCTGATCGTTTGTGTCGCCTCTTCATATTTCTTCTCTACCTCCGATAATTTCCTGGTTAGTTCTAAGACGGTTTTGGTGACGTTACTTCCAGTTTCTTGTATGGATGGCTTGTCCGATTCCGTTATATTCTGTATCAGCTTGTCGAGGTCCTTCACCGTCCTCAGGATTTCTTCCTTCTCCCGGTTCCCTTTCTCGATGTCGGTTGCATTCAGTTTTGCCGCCGGGGATTTCAGGTTTTTGATTTTGTTCTTCAGTGACTGGTTTAGGGAGAGAAGGTTGTTTTTCTCCCTCTTCAGCGAGTCGAAAATCTGCGGGTCGATCGAGGACCTCTTCAGCTCGTCGAGCTGCTTTGATAGTCTGCTGACGTCTTCTTGAAGTTTTACGTTTTCTGAGTAGAGGAATGCTTGGTTTTTCAGGAGTTCTTTGTTGATGTCGTCGAAGTTCGGCACCTCTCTATTGCCTGGGTTGGTTGCCATGTTTCACTGGGAATTTTAACGGGCTGATGACGGCCGAAAGGGGTTCGTGACATATAGATGTCAAACGCATTTGTTGACATTTGCTTTCTGGAGTGTCTGGTGGTTGTTAGCTTGTATACTATTCTGACAAAGTGTGTGATAATCATAAACCAACAGAATAGATACTAAACGGAGAAATGTAACAAAAAATAATAATAAATCACAGAAAAACCCTTGCCCTTTGGAATTCTTCCAAAACGATCCAATATTGGACTTTCAATGCTTCAGTGGCAAACGAAGGAAATTGATTCCAAAAATACAAAAATTTCGTTTGTAGTGTACTTACATTCCGAATTATTATTATGGAAGGACGTGGTTTTTGAAAATATCTCGATATCTCAAAAACGATTGGGCTCAACGAGCTGAAACTGGATCACATGTCGTATAATCGACTCAATGGTCCGAGTTATCGCGAAATTAGAAAATTAACTTTTCTAGGAAGAAAGAGAGGTAGATGATTTTGTGATTGGTGTGGTTTTTTCTAAAACGGTCAAAAAATTGGATTTTCGATGTTTCCATGGCAAACGAAAGACAGCAATTGCCTGATTCTGAAAGTGCCAGAATTTCTTTTATAGGGTACTTACTTTCCGAGTTTTTAGTTATCGAAAAACTGGTGTTTTTTTTAAATTTTTCCGTAATCTCGATGTCTCAAAAATCGGTAGATCTAAAGGGTTGATTGAAACTCGGTTGCACGCTTCTCGGAATCGTTTCTTCGGTCTATCCTGCGAGTTGCAACACAGCGAGAATTTACTTTTTTAGGATCAATAAAATGTAGGCTTAGTCCTTGCGATTATTTCAAAAATCGATCCAAAATCGGATTACTGAGTGTACGGAGTGTACTTACTTTATGTGTTAACTATTAAAAAACTGGTTTCTATTTTTTTTAAAAATCTCGATATCTCAAAAATCATTGACGCTAACGGGCTGAAACTCGACTATATATTTTATAATCGACTCGTTCACCTACCCTCAGAGTTTCATACCGAAATATGAAAATTTATTTGTTGGCCCGAAAACAAGAAACTTTTCCAAAAACAAAACATATATATGAGACCACAGTTTTCAGAAAAATAACGACAGTTTCATACTTACAAGAGAATAAATCATGCTACCGAATCATCCGAATTGTTTAACGTTACAAAGTAGATACTTTTCTTCTTCTATCCGGAGTGGCTATGAGTTGATACTTCATAGCATTATAAACACGAAAATACATTTACCAATTCGGTTCTCGATTCTGCAACTGATTAACCTTCCATGTGACAGTTTTAGTAATGTGATAAAATCAGTCGAAGTTTATTTTACATTAGTCAGGAAATGGAGCACTATCCGAGCATGTGTCAATTTTGTAGTGAAAACAGGGTTTGTATCAAAAAGTAGTACTAAACGAAGTATTCAAATTAACGAAAACTTCTCGAATTCAATACATATGGTTCTACGCTTTTGTGCCATATTATAGAAGTCAAGTTCATAGATAAAGGTCAACTTGTGAAATACAGTAAACACGATTAGCCGCTCTTTGTTCGTGGATTTTCGCCGCCGTTCGAGTAATGGCATATTCCAGGCCCGTATTCTCTCGTGACCGCCGAAACCCGGACGTTTTATCTTCAAGCTAAGTTCCAATAAGCACATGATAATAATACAATACGGTATCTATGAAGTAATAATAGTTATTGAAATTAAGTTCGGTTAAGAGTTATCTATTTTACTAGGAATTAACAATCGGCAAATATCTTACCTTTCTGCAATTTAAATATTAATTTAAAAACGAAAAAGGTGCGATAGCGGTACTTAAAAATTTTACACCGTCAGTGAAGATCATAGGTATGTGAAGATATTATTCGTCGCACAGTATATCCGATTTATCAAGAGCAACTTGTTTCAACATTAGGCCATTTAACCACAGATCATGTTACGCATAGATGTTACTTTATTCGTAGTCAGCTCTCTGCTATCATTTTGGTTACAGTTCAGAGTCATCTCGTAACGAAATCGCGTACCAAACTATCAAATATAGCGGGAAATTTGAAATCTGATGGTATTTATATATTTCATGTTAATTCCAATCAATTGCATTTACAGTAGACATTTCCAGTCGATGAAGCTTCATTTTTGCAAGGAATTTATGAAACTGATTGAAATAGGGGCGTGGAAGATCTCATATAAATAAGAAGGAAAACAATTTTCATTTGGAAATTTACTTATTAATAATTATTAGATTAAACATAAATAATGGGTTCTTATCTTTTTCCTATATAAAGTAATGAGCTGTATCCTAAAGATATACAATAAACGGGAAAATCCATGAAATTAGACGATTCCGAATTAAAAAAAATGTTTTTAATATATATAATATTAATAGCATATAAGAAGCATGTTATGTACAAAAATATCAATTTAATGTTTATATCACAATTGTATGCCCATTCATTCAAAACAAATAAAATGCATTTAAAATAAAGAATCAGGGAGCATTGTTTTTAGATGATATTAATTAGACGTCTTTATTGTTGGAATTTCCTCTAAATTAATAATTTTTAATGACAAAAATTATTTTATTAGTCTTAGAATGACAGATTAAGGTCTCCGTTACCATTTCACAAATGCCATGTGTTAGGACAATAGAGTTTGTTGAAAGTTTGGAGAAAAGCCATCTAATTCGGTATAATCTTAATATAAACCAATCGATACACATATTTGACAATTTCAGCACGTTGAGTATGAAGCAATTTTCAGTTAGCGATTTGTCAAAAAACAATAGCGTTCGAAGTGTCCATGACAAACCCGGGGGCCCTCGTCGTTCTCTCATACAGCGGGATTGCCGATCAACTTAACCCTCAACCCAACTTGTTCTTAAATGGGATTCTTGGGGAAAATATGCCTAAAAAAATTAATATTAATGCTAAGAAATTTAACTAGCTGCGACATGAATAGCTTCTAGGTGTTGTATCATCACATACCGGTGCATAATATTGTTTAATACCCACATTGTTATGATAAAGTAGAATACCACACTCACTAAATAATACAATAGGCACTTACAAGTAGAAATGGAAATCACAAAAGAAAGTGTATTTAAAAATGGCGTCGATCGTGGTCCATCCGTTCCGCAACCGAAAAACCAGTTATATTTGCCACGTTGTATTGAACGATATCGATAAATTTTCGTTTTAAGTTGTTTTAAAATCGGCTTCCTGTATACGTTTGCAGAAAAATGGGAAAAGCATATTGGACTTAAAACGAAGTCGTTTCACTTTCATTTATTTCTTTTTAAAGTATCTCGACAAATTCGGCTAGTGTTTTAACATTATAATGTTATTAGTTATTATAATCTGTGTTGAGCAAAAGCTGCTGTGTTTTCACGAGTTTGGATGTTTTTCTCTTTAAACATCCTGTAGATCTGTGATCAATCCCATGAAATCTTCTTAATTCTGTAGCTTCGTATATTTATTTACTTATAAGAAAAAAGAACAAACACTTTAGCACTGTTTTATATGAACCCTATGTTGAATTCTTTGTAAGCAACATTTTTTGTTATTTTTAATTTGGCAAGCTTTAGGTAAGGAAATATCGTGAAAAATGGATGAAGATTGTTAGATCGTTGAAGTCCTTTTGAAAATCAGTTGATTTACCGATGAGTCGACAGCAGGGATAACATTGCACAGCTCATCCAATTTTAGAACCACAGCGATCATCTAAACAATTCAACAGCGTCATCTACCGAAATCTTTTCGAATTTAGCCTACTTAGTTGATGACCTCGTCGAAACACGCCGCTGTTTTTTGCCAAACCAAGTGCGCCTATTTCAGTTGCCAGGCACTGCATTTAATACTATCGCGAACACGCAAGGAGTGACACATAGACTTTTATTCTATGAACATTTACATTACCTATTTTTTCACATAAACAAAACGGATGGCAACTATCCTAATAGAGAGTCGATCGTTAGAATACAGAGGCTTGCTGGAAATACCGATGAAATCAGGTATTAAATCAACTCTGTTTAGGACGCATTGGGTTCAAATTTTAATACACGATAAAAGACAGGTACTGATGAAATCCCACCGCCTACAGTTGCGACGGTTGGAGTATTTAACTAAAATTAAAGGGTATCGAACAAATAACAGAACAATTATTTATTTGGTTGAAACATGTTTCAATATTTATGATACTCCATCAAAAGGTTGGGTTGATAATAGTAAATATTGTACAACAAAAGCACCATGTAATAAGGGAAAAAGAATAACTATATTTCCTGCTGTATTTATAGACAGATGGCTTTAAATGCCTTTTCTTTATCTTAAAAAAATGTTTCTGAATCTCTTGTGATCATCATGAAGATACAACTACGAAAATTCAGAAAAAAAAGTTGTCAAATCGAAACAGCATAATTGTATAGGTACATACCATAACAGACAATTAAACAAATGTTTCTGTTCAAAAGATATTAAACAGGCTATACAAAACTACATGTATAATAATAATATTTATTTTGAAGAAAATAGTACAAAAAAATTTACTAGACTAGAAATTTTAACGGCTTCCAAAGAAAAAGAATATTTCTGTGACAATTACGTTAAAAGTTTGGGTAATATCGTTGTAAGACTTTTTCTCTATCCTATACCATACTAACACAATAGAACATATTTGGCATCAGTTGAAATCCGGAGTAAGGAGACACAATAATTCACCAACTTTGAATGCATCTGCGCTAGAAGCAATTCGTAGTGAAATCATCAAAACTGATGAATAAATTTGGAAAAATATAGTAGCACATATTCAAAACGTTAGACTCTTATCACTCTTATCAAAATTTTCCAAATATTGTCATAAATTTGGAAGCAGATAGCGAGAGTGACATAGAACTAATGTAATTTTAGCTTCGTGCACTCCGTGTCTCCCTATGGACTTAATACCAAATCTCCCTTTGCGCGCCATACGCTTAAATATGATTCCAAAGTTTTCAAAGTTAAGTCAAAATTAGTGTACTGTTATCATGTTTTCATATTTTTACGATTAATGTAGAACAGAGGACAACTTCAAAAATACTTTAACCCAAGGTGCTGTAGCGGAAGGAACTTGCCATGCTTTACTTGCTTTAATTGAAAACATTTTCGTTACTTTTTTTCTAAAATGGGGAAAATTGTTTTTCTCTTGTCTATTCAATGTGTCTATATACCGTGTAATCAACATCATTTAGTAATGAAACACTTTTGAAATGACATATGATGGCATTTATAACATTCTAAACTTTTTTTTTGTGATATTTCTGTAATTTAACGGATTAGTGCATGTATGTTGTTTATAAATATTGACAAAATGTCAAATTTATGAAAGATTTCCTTTTATTAAAACAAAACATTAAATAAGAAATACATAAGGAATTTTATTTTATTTTTTAATTTTTATTTACATTAAAAAATTACTCCGTACGTAAGTACATAATTACTTTTGTAATACAAATTTTATCGAATTTGTTCCAACCTTGTTTTTCTCACTATATTAGGTGGTTGTTGGCACTATTTATTTTTAAACAGCGCGCGGAACTATTTTGACTTTTTTGCCAAAATGCAAAAAATAATAAACAAAAAATTTGTCTCTACAATTTCGAAAACAGAATTTGTCCGAAAAATACAATATATGCGTGTCGTAAACATTAAGAAAACGTTCAAGTGTTTGTCACCTTGCTTCATACAAAAATCGACAAAGTAAGGTCCTCCTAATAAGAGTTGGTCCAGTTAAAAAATGAAACAATTACCGACTTTATACCGAGCGCTTTTAAGAAATACGGTTTTACGTTATTAAATATATTAAATTTGAGCGCCAAGCACGTGTTCATTTCCAGTCGTCATTAGAATTCATTGGCGTAAGGTAAGTCACAATTATTATTTTAAAATGGCTTTTTGGAGACCTTTCGACATGAACCAAATTAATAACGGCAATGATATAGACATTATAGACAATACTAATAATGCAATAGCATCAAATGAGGCACAAATCTGGGATTTCGTCATAAAATTTCGTTGACAAAGTGAGTAACAATCTTTGTGAGTAAGAGAGACAAAGTGAGTAGCAAAATATGGCGCGCCTATGGAGCTTTGGTCTTTGTAAGTCGTTAACATGGATATTAAATTTTATTGCTTTTTTTTCAACTGGACCAATTGGGACTGGAAGGACCTTACCTATGTATATGCACAACATATGCAACGTGGTGTTGTGCCTATTGTTCTCAGCGGCCGGTTCTACGTGGGCTATAAGTTTTTCCAGTGTGTTAACTTGTCTTAAATACGAAGCTCTTTAGGTAACGTAAGGTCTGAGCATAATCATGCCTAACCTGGACCAACGGTCGTTCGCAAACGGTCTTCTCATTTTTTCCTCTCTGCTACAGTGAGATACCAGCGGCATTGGCTAGCTATACTCTACGCTGGCAAATGCTGGTCCAATGTTTTTGTCGAAAATATGTCTAGAACACCAAGTATAAGTATATTTTTAAACAGACATAATTAGAGAACTTCAAGCATATTATGGTGGTCAGCTGTCTTCTCGTTTCTCATAGTCTAAGAAAACGATTACTCCTTAGTTCAACACTTTTTTACAATAAAAAAAAAAGTGATCACTGACACAGCAGCTCCTAGATGAAATCTTGTCTGTTTGTAGAGCTGAGTAAAATGTAATTAAATTCCATGCACTGTTAAAAAATATGACTCAACTTAATCACTAATCACTTTATATAAAATATCTAACCTGAGCTATTCTTTGAGGCTGCTCCAGGCGAAGTCGGCGAGGTGATCAAATACGCTATCAGCATCGGCTACCGCCACTTCGACTGCGCCTGGGTCTACGGTAATGAGAAAGAGATAGGCGAGGGTATAAAAGCAAAACTTCGAGACGGCACCGTCAAGCGCGAGGAACTCTTTGTCACGACGAAACTTTGGAATACGTTCCACGAGCGGGAATCAGTTGTGCCAGCTCTGAGGGAGTCCCTCAGCAACTTTATGCTCGACTATGTTGACCTCTACCTGGTGCATTGGCCGTGTGCCCAAAAGAACCTCAAGAACTTCGACCACCTGAATCCGTTCCACGGGGCCGTGAACATCGAATATGACTTCACTAAGACTTGGAAGGGAATGGAGGAGTGCGTGAAGCTAGGATTGACCAAAAGCATCGGGTTGTCAAATTTTAACAGTCAGCAAATTGAGAAGATACTTAAGAGTGCCGATATCAAACCTGTCATGAATCAGGTAAACATCAAGTCTGTTCCTACAATAAGTAAATATTTCATTTTTCCTGATGTGAGAGGTCTAGTAAAGTTGTGACATTCGATTCGGTTCTTATTATGAGTAAAAATAAAAACAATAATCGTATTTAAGAAATGTTGTGTAATTATCAAAGTAAACTGCAAACTACCACTAATATACAACTTTTGTAGATTTAAATTATTTATGTAAACATTTAGCCCTGTTGGCATTGTAGTTCGGGGTGTACCACTTGGAAGTAATTTATACAGGTACAGTATACCGTTGTTAGGGTGCCATTGATGAAAGGGCTAACACTGTTGCCGAGAATTTCAAAAAGTAATGAGATCGAATTTGCTTAAGGTCAATGATCTTCGTCTTATTTTTTTGGCACATTAATTGCACACGTATTCAGTACAATCTATTAATAAATATGTTCTCAAAAGTCAGCTGGCAAACTGAAGTCTTTACCATTGTATTTATTACAAACTATAAAGTCGGCAAACAAATCGACGAACTATAATGTAAACAAATATACAGTTATGTCAAATTCGATCGATCCGATCAAACGTAGAACAAATCCGACATTATCTCTCACTGTTATCAACATGAAACAAACACGTAAATTTGAATTAGGATATAACAGTTATTTGCCTAAGCCCCGCTACGATTGGTACATATATGACGGAACCGGGTCACGTGCGAACAGATTTGTTTTGAATAACTGTATTTAACAACTACATTCCCTGTTACATTTTCTTTGTTTTATAGATCGAGGTGAGTCCGCTCCTCAATCAGAAGAAGTTGATTAAATTCTGTAAAGAACGTGACATCGCCGTCACGGCCTACAGTCCATTTGCCTCCCCCACGAGGACGTGGAAGAAGGAGGGTGATCCCACCTTAGACCTTAATGACTCCAGGTTACTGAAAATCGGAGAAAAATATAGCAAGACAGGATCACAGGTGATTCTAAGGTACCTTCTTCAGCTCGAGACGATACCTATCCCGAAATCGGCGAATAAGGAGAGGTTGAAGCAGAACATCGAGATCTTCGATTTCGAGTTGACATCAAACGAGATGGAGGTTCTGGATAGTTTCAATTGCGACGGAAGGGTCGTGCCAGCTTTGGAATTAAAGAATTCTCCAGACTATCCATTTAAAGGCGTGGAATATTGAGCACATTAAGATTGTGAAAAATAATACTGGAAATAAATATCTAACGTTACTTTTGACTTTTATTCCTAATTTTAGAACTATAACCTAGTATGTATGATAACTTGCTAAATGAAGTGAGGGGCATTTCTGGGTGATAATTGCTTCCCAAATTTCATTAAGAGTGGTAGGTAAGTAGGTTGATCCATGTCAATAATAGGAGGTTTTGGCATTTTGGAAGACACCGCGCTTGCCAAAAACGAGTTGGTGCCTGTTGTATTTCAGCATCCATTATGGATCAGACGCTGTTTGCAGCCACCCATCCTGCGTCAGACGCTGCGTGGGAATTATTTTAGCTTCGTCTCCATCACATCGAGATCTTACCGGCATGTGTAGCTCTACCAGTAGCTATGCTACCGCCGGCATCGCTCCCTAGATAGACCTCTCACCGACGACAAGGTGCTAATTCTCTAGAGAGGGAAATCATAGACGTACAAAATAACATATCCACATCCTGGACATAATCCAGAGAATAGCGAAATTGAAAGGGTAATGGGTTGGGCATGTTGCGAGATTGGAGAATAATACACTGGAGACTTAAAGATACGAAGATAAGTGTAGGTAGACCGCAGAGGAGATAACTTGACGACATTAAAACACAAGTGAAGCGACGCTGATTCCAAATTGCATAGGAACGGAATACATGGGAATTAGAAGAGGCCTATGTCCTGCAGTGCACGTCAAGAAGCCGAAGAAGAAGAATAAGAAGGAGGAGGAGGAGAAGGAGGGGTAGGTAATCTGCAATATTATGAAGATTGTGGACTTTCTCTCCTGGGAAATACCCAGTTGCCTTAATATTGACTTTGTAAATATGAAAATGTAAAATTGGTAACGATTGGTAACTTTTTATTTTTTGTGCACATTCTGTTGTGATTTTTTTGAATTTAGATATGGTTGATGTACGAAAAATAACATCCCAAAAACTACCTGGATCATCCCTTTTTCTTCGTTTTATCCCCGACAAAGGCTTTTAGACAGTCTTTAATAGGCCATTGAAGTCGTCACTTGTACAAATAATTTTAGCAAACCATTTTTTTACAAACAAGTGTTTCGCAGTCTTTTGTCAACAAATTAAACAGTGCAGACTTTATAAAACGATTTTGTAAATTAAAGAAAAATGGTTTTCCTTCATCATTAATTAGCATTCGTATTTATAAACATTATTCTAATACTGGAATACAAAAAACCTACTTTACGATACGCTACTGGTTGCGGCCCTCATCGTTCCGCCAGCTAAACATATAATGAACTCTAGTTTTCCGCTTAGAACAGTTAAACTGATAATAAAATGAAATCGAATCTCTTCCAGCGTTCTGCTCAGATTTCATAGTATCTGAAATTATATATAAATACACTCGAAGACTGCCAGATCTCTCACTCCTACAAATAAAACGGTTTCAAACCACTTCATCCATCGATTGTTTTGTACCTGTAGTAGGTAATCAACATGTTAAAGGTGCCACAAGTGAAACTGAATAACGGCCTGTCCATACCGGCTTTTGGTCTGGGAACTTGGAAGGTAAGGGTTGAGCATTTGATTGTACCAAGTATTGCCACGGATAATCGTTTAATCCCAGTCGTAGTAACGCTTGTGATTTTGTGAGGTTCAAGGTTATCACTACAATAAAGTTTTATCTTCTAATGATTATTCTGAGTCGCGGCGACGGTGTCGAACAAGGTTTTGTAAGTTGCGTAACATTGTGAAATTATGGTATAGTTATCGAAATAGGAATATCGAGCTATTGTGTTATAAACTCTGTATTACAGAATTTGTTTCAAAGTAGAAAAGTTTTATATGGCGACTAAAACCAACAGTATTAATCAACAAAATATTCTCTTCTGAGGGAGTAGCCTCTGTTTTAACTGATTTGTTTCTTCTGAGAGAGTCTCTTCTGTTTTAACCGATTTGTTATAATATGTACTACCGTGTATGAACATTATACAAAGTGAAATTATTAATTACTATAATTCGTTTTCGCTGTTTTTTTTTTCATAGCCGAAAGAAGTTAATATTAACGAATCAAAACCCGCCCTTAGTTTGTTGAAGAATCTTCTAAACTGGTTTGAAAACTAATCACACTGGTGAAATAACTTTAACTTCTAAAATAAGAACTTCAATTGTCACCTTACCTACTGTTCTGAAAACCGCAAGTAAATTGGCCTAAGAGCAGAACAGATTAATTGGAATACCTTAATTTTTATGATCGGTACTTGAATTTTATTCCAATATGCCCTTCAAATCGTATTGATGCATTTTCTCTCTATTCAAGTCAAAACCTGGTGAGGTAGAACAGGCTGTCAAAGACGCGATCGACATCGGTTATCGTCACATCGACTGCGCTTTCATTTATGGTAACGAGAAAGAGGTAGGAGCTGCCATCTCTGCCAAAATCAAGGATGGTACGATTAAAAGGGAAGACATCTTCATCACCAGCAAGCTCTGGAACACTTTTCATCGACCTGATCTGGTCGAAACAGCTTTGAAAAGAAGTCTCGAAAATTTGGGATTGACCTATCTCGATTTGTACCTCATTCACTGGCCAACAGGGTATAAGGTACAGTATGTGATAGTACTGAGTACAGAGATATATGAGACAAGTATTAGTTTTAAAGTATTCTTAATGCCAATTTTAGACAATTCGATGCATAACTTCTAAATGTATTGCACTGATTGTTGGATGAGTAGATATATTGGGTTGTTCAGTGTGGTCATATTAATTATTAAGTGGATGTATGTATCGCATATACATATAGTGCGAAAAACTATATAGTCCCTTGGGAGTAGTTGTTTAGGATTAGTCAATATTTGTTGAATACGTAGCACGTTCTGTTACTAAGATTAATCAGTACATCAAAGTAACTAAATTGTTTTAGCAGAGATGTAGAAAGTGTTTAAACTTAAGAACACAGTTAGCACTTCAACTGTTTATTAATTAATGTCGGTGATAAAACAATTATAATTAATAGCACCTGAGTATACTTGAAAATTTTAAGTACCTACCTAATACTTTTTAGATATATTGCAATGACGAACTTTATTTAAATATTTGCACGATTTCAATCATTTCAGTAGGTTTATCTACGAATTTCTGAACAATTTTAAAGCGATTTCAAATTGGTCACTCCTGGGGATAGTTGACATTATTTTAAAGTATTAACCATCGTTTGTTAAGTAAATATACTGATTTGGAAATGGGGTTAAAGAGAGTGTTCTGCAAAGAGGCAGTAACTATCACCTATAAAATGGTTGATAATTGACGTTAGATAAATAGCAATCTTTGAACAATGTCTGACATGTTGAACTATTGTTAATTTAAACATTTTTCGCTAATTTTGTTGATTACAGGAAGAGCTGGAACTCTTTCCGAAGGGTTCCGACGACAAGATCTTGTTCAGCGACGTCGATTATGTAGACACCTGGAAAGCGCTAGAGGAATGCGTCAGAAAGGGCCTGACGAAATCTATCGGTCTTTCCAATTTTAACAAACGGCAAATAGAGAGGGTCCTTGCCATCGCCAAAATTAAACCAGTGATGAATCAGGTAGAAATGGAATATTCTTCAAGTACAAAGTCAAATTATGTTGAAGGTTTTAAGGAAAAAAATGAAAATGTTATTTAATAGTAGTTCTTTTGACCATTGAAGTTTTTAATGGTTCCTTGGTGGTTTTTTTGAAGTTTAATATTTTCCTTTAATGTTCTAATGTTTTTAATGAATTGGAGAGGATTCCAGTGGTTCCAGTCTCGCTGGGAAAAAAATGTCCTTCCTTACCTGTATTAACTTTAATCCCTTCGTTTCCAGATCGAATGTCACCCATACCTCAATCAGAAGAAACTGATAGAGTTCTGCAAGTCGAAGGATATCGCTGTGACAGGTTACAGCCCTTTGGGCTCTCCGGACCGTCCTT
The DNA here is from genome assembly GCA_963576515.1 of Cryptocephalus primarius. Lineage (NCBI taxonomy): Eukaryota > Metazoa > Arthropoda > Insecta > Coleoptera > Chrysomelidae > Cryptocephalus > Cryptocephalus primarius. Next base: position 2,199,920 of record OY754939.1, on the reverse strand, counting down.
GGGCTAAACCAGGAGACCCCCAACTCCTTGATGATCCCAAATTGAAGCAACTGGCTACTAAGTACAACAAAACGCCAGCTCAAATTCTTCTGAGGTATCCTATCGACAGGGGCATCATCACTATTCCTAAATCCGTCACTAAATCGAGGATCCTGCAGAATTCAGAGATATTCGACTTCTCTTTGACCAAGGAGGATATCGCCTATTTAGACACTTTCGATTGTAACGGAAGGTTATGCCCGTTGGCAGCGTAAGTTCACAAATTTGAATATTTAATGCAGTGTTTAGTCGAAGAACCTCTCCGTGGGTTCTTAGTTTCAGTTGAATTTTGATCACGTTATGAATGCTTGAATCGTTCTAAGATATAGTTAAAAACCAAAATTCTTTTACAGTGTTGTTCCATTCTGTAATGGTTTTGGTTAGTTATTATTTTTCTTTTTCAGGGGTTATGGCCATCCCCACCATCCCTTCGAGAAAGACGAGTACTAATTTTCGACGTGCCTGCATTTTGTAATGGACTCGGGACTCAAGACGAACTCGGAGAGTTTTATAACGTTTATTAACTAGCAGCGTAACAATTTAGGCAGAGTGGTGAAATGGAAATCTTTTTTCAATAGTTGGTACATCCGAATTTAAAGGGAGAGCTTATCGTATGTAAATGGACAATATCCGAAAAACAAGGAGTTCGAGAAACGTGAATGTAAATAGCTAATGATGTTGGATAAAGTCCGAGGGAAAAGTAAATAATCAATTAGGATGTTTTTGAAAAGAAGTAAATAGTATTTTGGAATTTATACAATAATTAGAAGAATATGATAAGCGCGCAGTGATATGATACGATAAACTTTCCTTACATCATATACAGGGTGTTGCATACATTACACCTCCCTCCTTAAGATATTTTTGTTAAAGACATTATGTGAATATATGTTTTTCAAAAATATTAAATGTAGTAAAAGATTAATAATAAAAAGGAAAATATATATATATATATACAAATAAGAAAAATTATATATATGTAAATAAAGAAAAAAATACATAAAGTAATTGTTTGAATCTTAACCTACCTAATTATACCATAATAAATTTATACTTGTAATCATAATACGAGTAGATACATCAGTACATCAAAATTATATATATATGGATGAGATACACAAACGTAAGTATAATTCAGAAATATGATAGATTACATAATATATAACATGATATGATCAAAAATGTTCTTTTAATTGGGCAATTCGTTCACTACGTCTTAATGGAATTTCTTCATTAGTTCTTAACCCTTTGTCTTTTATCTCTTCAACGCTTACTTCAATGGAAGATTTTTCCCTTTTATGAGTTTGACAAACATTCAAGGTTAGGTAATTAGTTATTTTTGAGCATGTATTTCTCCGATTTTTACAAAATCTTCTCCTTAATAATTTAAATAGACGATAAGCAATATAGAGAGCTAAGAATTTCAAAAATGTGCAGAAGAAATAAATGAGGTATGAATTGGAAGTGAAGGCGTTAGTTATTTGCTCAAAGGTTGATTCATATGTTTCATTTGTGATATTAGCTATTCTATCTAATTTATGACTTGCAAGGTTCAAAGCTTCAACATCTAGATTCGTTAATCTTAAAGGTATTAAATTCAATTTGGAATTGTTTTGGTTTAAATTATATTTTTCACAAAGATCAGCATCAAATGGAAAATCTGGTATTATAGACTGGAATGAGCTTTCTTTGGGATTTGATTCTGAAACTAAGACAGTGGAACCTGTGTAGATCTTACAATCACGATTCACTGTTAAAATTCCTATTTTGGACAAACTTACAGTTTCAGGTGTCTCTGAAATGCAACTGATAGTAACATCAGTCGGCTTTGGAAGGACGTAAATCCAGCTATTCGGTTTGGTGAGTTTATGCCAAATTTCATACAAGGTGTGAACGACTCGAACATCGCAACTTTTAGGTAGCTCAGGTGTTGAATTAAGTAACTCAACTTCGCAAATAGGATGTATATTAGCGAATTGGAAAGAGTTTGGGTTTTCGCAGATAAGATCTTCAAAAGTTATCGAATGGCAATTATTCAAGTCATTGAGAGAGACAAATAAATTTTTGTTTTCTGAAACGGCTAAATAGTTCATTTTGGGTAAAATGAAGGTTAACTGATTAAGTGCTGAATGAAAGGTAGGTAACGAAATTAATTTATATAATAAATATCTGATATTATTGACTAGGGGTACATTAATTACGAAAATAATTTTATTGTCCACGTATCTATACCTTATTTTTATAATTTCAAGGTATTTGTTTGAATATTCAGGAGATAAGGGTAAGGGGTAACTTACAGAATTTGGCAAATGAACAAGAGTTTTTGTTAATTCTTGTATCAGTTGACGTGGCGTAATAACAAAAGGATGTAAGTTATTTGATTTAGCGAATAAGATTGCATTAATGAAATGTGAGTATTCATTTTGTAATTCTGTTAAAAAGAATGTTATTAAGGAAAAATGTTCTTCAACTTTTTGTTTCAAGTCTAAGATATTTAATTTATTATAAATATCCGATGAGTAATTCGAGATTAATTTAAAATTTTGATTAAACACGTCTTTATTCCTATCCAAATTCGTAATAGTGTTATTAAAATTCACTATCGTAGTTTTAACTACTTGAGTTTGTTCTCGTAATAACTCTATTAGGTGTTTTTCATTAACTTCTGCCTTGTTAATTGCTTTATTATAATATTCAGCGTCATGTGAATCTAGCGTTCCAAAGAGAGTTTTGAACACAGAGCCAATACCATTGAAAATTCCGCGTTTTTGTCTAATGTGTTCGTGACCTATCATTTCTTTTAACGTTTGCTCCTTTTTGAGAATTTCGGGAATTAGTTGTTTTAGAAGCTTCAATGGGGTGTCGCAAAGTTTAAGATCAACTATTATCATTCTTTTCTCACAAATTAAAAGAGTTTTTTGAAAGATCGAATCAATAAAAGTCGTTTTCTCTAGAAACGGGGTAATAGGAATGTAACTGACTAGATTCCAGTGAGACTCAATAAATTTTATGTCGTTAACGTGTTCATAGTAGATACCTGATGGTTTGGAGACAGGAGTATTGGAAAATTTCCCATGACTCGTTGCTAGACATGCTATGCTGACTCTGAAACAAAAGCATGCTTCAGTCGATTCATATGTACTTTAGTGGGTTTTTTACCAATTAATATAGTACAATTTACTGGTGAACAAACTTCTAAAATTTTGTAAGGACCTGTATACTGCTGGGTTAGTTTTTTACTGTGTCCTTTCTTGGTTTTTTCGTTTAATAAATAAACGTATTGACCTACAGAAAAATTCATGTCGTTGACCCTTTTGTCGTAATATTTTTTATTAGTTTCTTTGGATTTAAGTAAATTTTCTTTTGCTATTTCTCTTGATTTTTGTAGCTTTAAGGTAAGATTGTCGAGGTAGTTATCGTAGGTGTATTTAAACTCCGGGGTTTTCGTGATACTACTGGGAAGTTTTGGTTCAGTTCCAAACAATAACTCGTAAGGAGTAAACTTCGTGGAAGAATGAGTTGTTGTATTGTATGAGAACATTGCGAAAGTTACCCATTGGTCCCAATCGGTTTGATCTTTATTGATGTAGTGTTTTAAATAGTCGGCTAATGTCGAATGACTGCGCTCTAAAGCTGCATTTGATTGTGGATGGTAGGCTGTGCAGTTTATTTGCCTAATTTTGAATAATTTTGCAACTTGTGATAACAATTTTGAGGTAAAATCCTTTCCTTGATCTGTTACTATACAATCTGGTTTGCCAAACTTACATATGAATTCGCGTACAAATTTTTCTGCAATGGTTTGTGCCTCATGATCTGGAATAGGGTATGCTTGTGAAAATTTTGTAAGATCATCTTGTAATGTTAATATAAACTTGTTACCAGATTCGGTAAGGGGTAGTGGTCCTACAATATCTAGGAAAACCTTCTCCAAAGGATTTGAACTCGTAGTCGTAATTTCCATTGGTTTAGTAGTTTTCTTTCGAATCAATTTGTTTTTTTGGCACGATTCGCATGATTTTATGAAATTTTTGATGTCTGTTTTCATATTTTTCCATTTATAATTTGATTTTATTCTATTGTAAGTCCTATGAAAACCCGAATGTCCAGACATGGGAGTGGAATGATTCTCTTCAAGTATCTTAGGAATGTCCTGAGGTTCAGGAGAAAGCAAAATATCATGATGAATTTTTATGAGAATTTTTGTGTTCCTAAATATAAACCTTATCATTGATCTAATTTTATTCCAACTTAACTTATCAAAAGAAGAACTTATTCTAGGTAAGGATATATTATAAATATTGTCTAGGAGAAGAAAATTTTTCAACTTGACTAAAGAATTAAAAATGTCTCTATAAGAGAGTGTATCCCAATAATTATTTTTTATGAAAACGTAATAAAGACGTTTGTTATTGCCCTCTGAAATATATATTATATCAAATAATTTGGGGTTTTTCGATTTTAGTTGATCCTTATGTTTAAATAGAGTTTCTATTTCCTGTTGAAATGGTTCTTTAAATTCCAAGTCGACGGACTGAAAAACAGCTACATTTTCTTTGAATGTCGATATCTTTTCACTGATTTCTTCTAAGTTATTATTTGTTATGAGTATTTTTTCAGATTTCACTAGAAAATTTTCGTAACTTTCTTCATCGAGGACAGTTGAATTTAAATTACTATTTTTATTTGTAGTGTTTAGATGATAAATTTGAGTTTGTAGGTTATCTTCAGAGGTTGACTTTATAGCTTGGTTCGTTGGTGGAATACGACTTAAACAGTCTGCAACATAGTTAGATTTACCTTGTTTATAAATGATTTTGTAATTATACTCTTCTAGAGCAAGTCGCCATCTAACAAGTCGTGAACCTGGATCTTTGTTATTGAAGAGCCAAGTTAACGGTCTGTGATCAGTATAAATGACAAATTCTCTACCATATAGATATGGTCGGAAATGCTTAACACTCCATACTATTGCCAACAATTCTTTTTCAGTTGTACTGTAATTCGATTCGGCCTTATTTAAGGTGCGACTAGCGTAAGCTATTGGGAGGTCATTCGGTATATCACCTTGAGATAGAACTGAGCCAATAGCATAATTACTAGCGTCTGTCGTTAGTATAAATGTTTTGGAAAAGTCTGGATACTGTAATATAGGTTCTTCACAAAGTATTTCCTTCAAACTTTCAAAGGATTTTTGCTGAAGGCTTGTCCAAAGAAATTCGGAATTTTTTCTTAAAAGTTTAGTTAGGGGTTGTGTCAAATGACTAAAATTTGGTACAAATCTCCGATAGTAACCGGCGAGACCTAGAAAACTTTTTATATCGCGAGTATTCTTTGGAATAGGGAAATTATAAACTGCTTTTACTTTTTCTTTATCAGGCTTTACACCATTTTCAGTTATGACATGACCCAAATACATAACTTCGTGTCGAAGAAATTCACATTTTTCAAGTTGAACTTTTAAATTAAATTTAGATAATCTTTCGAAAACTTCTCTTAAACGCTTATTATGGTTGTCTAAAGTGTCTGCATGAATAACAATATCGTCTAAATACACAAAACATCTGTAATTTTGTATACCTGAAAGTACAGTGTTCATAAGTCTTTGAAACACAGCAGGGGCGTTTTTTAATCCGAATGGCATACGGTTATATTGGTAGTGCCCAGAAGGGGTAGAAAAGGCAGTTTTTTGTGCATCGTTAGGACTCATTTTAATTTGATGAAAACCGGACGTTAGATCAATGGTTGTGAAATATTTTGAGTGGCCTAATTGATCGAGGATATCAACGATATTGGGTAGAGGAAAAGAGTCGCCAATCGTGATATCGTTTAGACGCCTATAATCAATGACAATTCTCCACTTTTTGTTTCCAGCTGAATCTGTTTTTTTGGGAACCACCCAGAGGGGGGAATTCCAAGGTGATACCGACGGTTCAATGATATTTTGAGCAAGCATTTTACTAATTTGATTTTCGACCTCTTGTTTGTGTATTTCAGGGTACCTATATGATTTTACATTAATTGGTATATTTGATGAGGTAGGGATTTCGCACATCATAGCTTCAGTACAAGTTAGTTGATCGCCATCTAAATAAAATATATGGTTATATTCAGAGCAAATTGCGAATAATGATTCCTTTTCTTCAGAGTTAAGATGATCTACCTTGATTTGTGATTTTATTTTATTAATACGTTCAGAATCGAAATTTAAGGAATGTGATCTCGAAGTTTTATTGATATTGACCGCTTGGGGATTTTGAATTGGTATTTCTTCTAGGCTGATTTCAATTTTCTTTATTTCTACATTTTGATCGGTTGTATTTAAAATAGAAGTGATAGCTTTATTATTTACAACTTTTACGATACTCGGGCAGAGATAAACACCTTCTAATATTTTTAGATCAGGGCAAAGACCTTCTTTTATACCTGAATTTGCTACTTCTATTTGTACCACAGTTTCGGTTCTGGGTTTTAAAATGATAGAGTTATTTTTTATTGGATTTAGACGTTGATCGAGAGATTGGGGTTGAAGTTGATTTTGAACTTGAGTTTGGCCTTGACCTTGCTTCTGAGTTTGATTTCGATTTTGAATTGGAGGTTGATTTTGATTTTGAATTTTATTTTGAGCTTGAATTTGATTTAGAGTTTGATTTTGAATTTGAGTTTGATTTTGGTTGAGAGTTCGATCTTGAATTTCCTTCGCCTCCAACGGAACCTCAATTTTTTTGATTGGAATTGTAATATTCCTAATGGTTAATATTTCGTTATCAAAATCTATTTGACATTTGAATTTCGCTAAAAAGTCACTTCCAAGTATTCCTTCGAAATGAATAGGGAATTCGTCCGGAACGGCATGAAATTCGTGATTAAAAATTGTATCCGAGATTTGTAAGTCTAGATTAGAATAGCAAATAGTTTTAGTGGGTTGGACAACATTTTGATCGATACCTTTTAATGTGATCGGGCAGTCATAGGATTTTGAAACATTTTTTAATTTAGAGATTTTGATAAGAGATATGTCGGCGCCTGTATCAACGAGAAGGTTGCAGTTTCCTAAATTCAAAATGTTGACCGTAACATAAGTGGTTATTGCGATGTTGACGGCTGAAACGTGGCCTGGAGAGAATGAACACCTCGAGAATTGGCCACTGATTGACGAGGTGGTGTCGAGTTTAAAGAAGTCTCATTTGAACCAGAAGGATTTGGAGTTGAAGAATTTGTGCTTCCGGGATTTGCCTTTTTCTTATTATTATATTCACGTTTGCGGCATTCATTTATAACATGACCGTTCTTCTTACAATATCGACAAAATTTTTGTTGACCTGAATTATAAGAGCCTGAATTATTTGGATTTGTATTTTGAAATTCTTTATTCCTATTTGGATTTGAGTTAAAATTTTGAAAATTATTACGATTTTGATTTTCAGCTTGAAAATTTCGAACATTACGTCCGGATTGATTTCGAAATCGACAATTTTTTGTGGAATGGTTCGTTCGATTACAAATTTCACAGGACGATCTAAAAATTTCTTGTCGGGAAAGATGTTCCTGTTCTTCAGCAAGCGCGAAGGTAATAGCTTTTTCTAGAGAGTCTGGATTTCGTGATTTGACCATAAGGGAAATATCTTTGTTTAATCCTCTATTAAAAACATTTAGAGCTTGATTTTTTATTAATTTGACGCAGGCTTCTCTAGCTTCAGTAGTAAGTTCGGAATCTAATGTATTTAAAAGTTTTATATAACAATTTTCTACCTTATTTGCAAAAGACATTACATTTTCCCCAGGTAATTGTCGGAGAGAATGGAGTTCAAGTTGCCACTGTGCTTCAGTTCTCTTTTCAGAGTACGCATCTAGTAAGAACTTTTTTAATTCATTCCAATCATCAAATTTTCTATTGCGGGTTATGGCCCTAGCTTTATCAGTTAATTTAGTTTCTATTATTGCTAAAAGAACATTTTTGAATTCGGGTTTAACTAATTTAATTGCCTTATCGCAGTTGTCTATAAACTCGAATAATTTATGTTTCGAACCATCAAATTTAATTAATAATTTTTCGGCAATTTCTAACGAAACTGATATGTTTGTTATTGATTGAGTTTGTGAGTTAGTTGAATCAACAGGAGGAGCCATTTCGATAAAAATAGCGAAGTGAACGTGATATAATAGTGATGTAAAACAAATGTAGAGTATATGACTTACAAGCAGCTGATGAACACTCCGAATCGCATTGGTCTTCTGGATCCTCTACGCTCTGCACCACTGGGACGATCGGAACGGACGAGTTGACGCCTTCTGGCTTCGGGGCGGCGAAACCGGCTGGATGTCTTGAAGTTCCTGATGATGGCTCTGGAATCTGCTTCCTCGTTGACCAGGTGGTTGAATTCGTGGAACTCAGGTGACCTTCAGGATCAGACGGCAGGATCAGCTTCCAGTAGGCTCGAACTCGGTGGTGAATTTGATTCCAAAAATCGACAATGAAAATCGCTGATGGAATCCCACTTCTGACACCAATTTTTGTAATGGACTCGGGACTCAAGACGAACTCGGAGAGTTTTATAACGTTTATTAACTAGCAGCGTAACAATTTAGGCAGAGTGGTGAAATGGAAATCTTTTTTCAATAGTTGGTACATCCGAATTTAAAGGGAGAGCTTATCGTATGTAAATGGACAATATCCGAAAAACAAGGAGTTCGAGAAACGTGAATGTAAATAGCTAATGATGTTGGATAAAGTCCGAGGGAAAAGTAAATAATCAATTAGGATGTTTTTGAAAAGAAGTAAATAGTATTTTGGAATTTATACAATAATTAGAAGAATATGATAAGCGCGCAGTGATATGATACGATAAACTTTCCTTACATCATATACAGGGTGTTGCATACATTACAATTTACTTACAACTTATTAAGCCATTCGGCATATCAGTTTTGTATTGCATAAATATTAAATAATAAAATGTTTTATTTTCGTTTCTCATTTATTCGAAATTTATAATCTAGAAACTGTTTGCTAAATAAAACTTGAAAACGGGTTGTGTGTTTTATTTTATATGTACAAATGTTATTAATGTTTATATATACATTTAGCCAACCTGTGAAGTCAAAAAGGAATGTGTTACGTCGTGTACGATTTTTAGAATTTTCGTTACTGAAACTTCTTCGCTGTTCGTACACTTCACACGCCAAATTAATTTTGTGTAAACAGTTCAAATGAATAACAATAATTTTAGTTTGATAAATTTTACTTAATTAATAAGATGAAATTATTTACATAAGGTGAGAGTGAACTTTACAAATGAGTGAATAGATGTACCCGCTTTGAGGTTACAACATAGACTGAATGTTAAACCTAATATGTCCTAGCTAATAGGAACACACATCTGTTAGCCATATATTTTCAAAACTAGACTTCTCAAAAGTCAGGAGGAAGTGCAATCCCGTCCCGACCACCAACCGGGAAACGGGTCATTCCTGACCGAAAGGACCATTGTTGCCCTTACTGAGGGAACAAAGGCAAAAGCAATACCCTGTTGCTACCAAACACAGAGAAAAAACACATGGATCTAACAGTATGAAAGGTGATTTTGTATGTTGTAGTGTAGTTTCTTACATCAATTTGAAATCTTCCATAAATTTCTGGTATTAGAAAACGTGTTTATCTTTGATCATGATGATGTTAATATTTACGTAGCCAAGATCACTTCATGAATTCAAGATTAAAACTTTATAATTTATCTAATGTATGAAAGATGAGATAGGGATACGTTGTTTCTAGTGGAAATTTATAAACTGATTGTATCTTTTCAATAAGTACTCTTGGCATTTTCCTCGAAATTTAACTTACATAACGAACTAATAGAGTTTCGAAAAATAGCATTTGTTTCTTAATTTGCACCTCATTATTGCACCCTAATTCCTACATAAACAAATAATTATTCTTTTAGTAACATTACCCTTCCACAATAATAAAACGATTACGTTATATTTTTGAGTTCAACACGGGCGCCGTATTATCTCGCCCGTAAGCGATAAGTGTGAACTATCAGAGTTGGAAAATGTATATTAATCGTGCGTTTCTTCTTCAGAATTACTCGTTCGCTGGGTGCCGTCGCTGTCGTTTCCAGGTGTCAGGGTTTCCTCACAAAAACACTTCAGTTTCAGTAAATATGGCCGTCACAATACCAAAAGTCAAGTTCAACAACGGACGCGAATTCCCCATTTTCGGCTTGGGAACCTGGAAAGTGAGTAGAAAATTTATTTACGGGATTATTTTCAATTGTGATAATACAAGGAACCTTGAAATATAGTTACCGGTTTGAATCCCTGTTAGAATATCATTTAGCTTGACTGATTTTATGCGTGCCGATTTCAATGAGCTGATCAGATTTGGTTCGATAAGAGCTGTTGTGGTGTTTTTTAGAATCCTATATTTAAAATCAGTTGTTTGTCTGTTTGGATCAAATCTTGCACTTCACAGTTACATCAAGTACTTCTAGATGAGTTAGAAGGTTAAAAGTTTCGGGAGATATGTGTACTTTAAGGTTGTTTATCTAAAAACTGTGTGAACCTGAATTCTGGAAGCTGTTAGTAGGATTTTGATATTTTTAGATTTCTAAATGCATGAACTAATTAATTCATTAGTGTCATTTTACCCACTTTTCATTAAAGCTAATATAACTAGCCCCGTCGAGAACGTCCTTAGATATTAGGCGGCATTTTAGAGAATTTATATAATTTTTGAAATTCAATTTTCTCAAAAATTTTCAGCTCGTACAAATGAATTTCCTAATACAATGCCACAAACGACTATATGATTTCGTAATGATTCGCTTTAAAGAATAATTACTCGACACAACCTCATCGTCAAATAAATAAAAAAGCGACAAACTTTTGTTATTCGTTGCAATCCTTCTGGTAAATTCGTTTTCATTTACATTCAGGGAAAAATAATCGATGCATAATATTCATTTACATTACAATATGATGTAACAAACGTTTACGTTTAACGCTTTTATGTATATAGTTGATATTTTTCATTACATTTATATTAGATTTCAAATGAAAATGAGTTTTTTAATTTACTGTTAATTTAAGAATCCAAGAAATCCAATTCCGAGAAATTTATAGTGTCAAGAAATTCTAGGGTCAAAGTTTTTGCGTGCGCAGAGTTTGGACTCATCAGGCCTTCCCAAATTGTTTCTAAATCCCTAATTCGTTTGCCGCATCATATGAATTTTCTGATTTGTTAACTTCCAGATTGCATTTTTTTTCTATACTTTTTAGTCTAAACCAGGTGAAGTGACCCAAGCAGTCAAAGACGCGATCGACGCAGGTTACAGGCACATCGACTGCGCCCATGTGTACGAGAATGAGCACGAGGTCGGCATCGGCATCGCCGCCAAACTGGCTGACGGCACAGTCAAGAGAGAAGAGCTCTACATTACCAGCAAGTTGTGGGACACCTACCACAGAACAGAGCTCGTCGAGAAGAACATCAGGATCTCGCTGAAAAACCTGCAGTTGGAGTACCTCGATCTGTACTTAATCCATTGGCCCATCGCATTGAAGGTACCTCAGAGTTTATGTGATGATGGAGAAATGTTTTCTAATTAGTATTAATGCAGCTTTTCCGACCCTTTATAATTTAAAAACAAGTTTGTTCTGTCAGAAGCTTAGGTATGTCACTTACATTCCCAGCGAATGTAAGCATATTGTAACTGCAGCTATTAAAATTTTACTTCTCTAGATATTCCAAAACGTTCCTTTGTACAGTGATATCATCGGTACCCTTCAAGTGTACAGATAAAACCATTTTTAAAATAACAATTACTTCATTATAAATAATATTTCCAATTTAGATAACCCTTGCACGGAATTTTTACACTTTTAAGTTGTATTGACGTTTACCCTTATCAACGGAATGACGATAGCACCGTTATTAATGTAAACAAAATAATAACGAGCGTTATATAATTTGAAGTATGTTACGCAAATATATGGTTTACCAATTTAGTTTTTTCAAAATTTTTACTACCCATTCCAAATTATTTCCACTATCCTTATGTATGGTAAAATTTTTCAGCCAGGAGATGAGCTCTTTCCGGACAATCCAGACGGTACCCCAATGTACGACAATGTGGACCTTGCTGACACCTGGAAAGGTATGGAAGGCGTCCAGAAGAAAGGTCTCGCCAAATCTATCGGCGTTTCCAATTTCAACAAGAGGCAGTTGGAATACATCTTATCCAAAGCTACCATTCCTCCTGTGACCAATCAGGTATGCCCAACTCTTGTACAATTAAAAGCCAAAGTATAAAGGGACATCCAGTTTCCTTACCTTATATTATATTCATTGTAGATTGAGGTTCACCCATACTTGAATCAGAAGCGCCTGATCGAGTTCTGCCGCTCGAAGAATATTGTGGTGACCGCATACAGTCCCCTGGGCTCTCCTGACAGACCGTGGGCTAAGCCCGAGGACCCCCAGCTATTGGACGATCCGAAGATAAAAAAATTGGCCATGAAGTATAAAAAGACCCCAGCCCAAGTGGTTCTCAGGTATCAAGTTCAGAGGGGTAACATCACAATCCCAAAATCGGTTACGAAGTCGAGGATAGTGGAGAACTTGAGGATCTTCGATTTCGAGCTGTCTCCAGAGGACATGGCCCTGATTGATACTTTTGATTGCAACGGTAGGATATGCCCGGAAACGAAGTAAGTGCTAACTTGTAACTCTAAAACCCGTGCTGTGTAATGCTTACGATCATGTTTTGTTTGCAGGTATGCTGGACACCCTGACCATCCATTTGCTCACGGCGACGAGTACTAGAACACAACCATTAAAGTTAGCATTTTTCATTGTTAACTTGCCTATGGGTATGTTATCCAATATATTTTTGAATTGAATCGAATTTCTGTTTACCTAATAATTACGATATGATGTGAATAATTTTGCATAACCCTCGTATCTTTTACCGACACGATAAAATCGACCTTTCATTATCCATCATTCATTCTGACCTTGCACGAAAATATACCATGAAACTACGATCAAACTACACGTATTCGATAGCAAAACAACGGAAAAATACCCGACTGTAAATCCATTAGTACTGAAGTTTTTCGCTTCTACAATGACTCACGTATCTATAGGGAAGGTTCAACAACTGATGGTCGGTATACTTGAACCAAATGATTGTTTTTAAACTCATTACAAAATATAAACGATTTAAATGCATTGAACTTTTACAACAGTAATAAAAATTTAGATCTATTCGTGGATATAATTCCCAGAATGTTTTCGTCTTCTTTTACTGTATGACTATATATCTATGATTTGTCAAAGGTTTAGAATTTCTCTTCACCCCCCCCCCCCCCCCCGGATAAAAAAGCGAATTTTCCAGTAGCTGATTTTATGCTCTCCTTAATCTCTAAGTTTTTCTGTAAAAACCAATTTTTATTGATTTTCCGGATATCGAAATTAAATCACTACTATCCTGACCGTAAATTGTTTATTCGCTCAAATAAATTAATGGAAATATTTATTCGATGAAGTCACAAATTAGGGACCGTTACATTTGAGAAAAATTTAGAATTTTAGAAAAGAATGAAGGTGTTTCAGAAAACTGTTTTAAATTTCTCACTGAAAATAATCAAATCATCCGAAATATTTTGCAGTTTAGAGATAGTATGCGTTTACTAAGCACAACTGGATATTTTTTCAAATATAATTTTGTACAGAGTAGTAACAGAAATTAATTACGGGTTAACCACACCACCATGGATCTATTACGTGGATTCTTTTTACATTCCGATCCATTTTATATCCTACATATATCTATATTTTGTACAGAATGGATATCAATTGAATGTTACACCTTGTGGAAGATGTACATTCGTCGTACATACCTTGGGAAATAACGCACGTCCATTGTACGTGCTATCCATATGTCCATCACGAATGTCTATTGTAGGTTCATTGCATTTATCTGTGTTGTCTGGATTGGACGTTCCTTGTAATACACAGTTTTTTTTTCTTATCCTATCTGAAGTGTTTTTTTCTAAAAATTTCCGTCCTATTTTTTCTTACTTTGGTTATCCTATTTACAATTGCGCATAAATTCGTATTTTTGTACTGATCTGAATCGATCGATAAAATAAATACCTTAGTGTTAATGTAATAGTCTATTTGAATAATATAAATTTTGCTTTCTTATTAATGACGTAATATTATTGAAAAAATGGAAAAGTCAAATTATGAATATAGTGATTGAAGAGTCACATAAAGTTGAGGTCTATTACAAAAAACAACCTTCTAGACAACATCTATCTGTGTATCTAAAATTAATTACTGATTTCACAATATTCATACCCGAACGTACATAAATCTATACAAAAAGTCTTCAAGTTATTTTAACGACTTAAATATTTGATACCTACACACAATAGAAGTACCCTTTAAATGTTTCCCTTTAAAAACTTAAAAAATGGGCCCATTATGAGAAGTGTTCTTTTTAAGCGGCTGGGGGCGGGAATTTAAATTTTACGTGTCTGTCTACTTGTTAAAATTATAAATGGAAAATCTTTAAAATTACATTTAAAATTGGAAACAAAAAAATTAAATTAACCAGCAATTTTTTTATATAGCTCATTTTGGAAACATACTAAGAAGTAAAAAATAATTTCTCCCAGCCCAGTACAGATTTATAACTCCATACAGATTCATAATTCCATACAAATTTTCAAGAGGAATTGTACTAAGTTGTGAATTTTCGTTTGCTGCAAAAATAATTAGTTTCAAAACTGAATCTAATGAGAGAGCAGTTTTAACTTACTACTAAAGTTTAAAACTAGTAACTATTTTTAATCTATCTACAGGAATAGATCTCAAATTTAATTTATGTGTTATCATTCTGCTTCAAAATTGAACAAAAATGTGAAAAGTGATGAAAGATCGTGACGTAACAGGATGGCTTGACCGATTCTCATTTATCAGTTAATCTTTACCTGTATCATTTCTCCCATATTCCGCCTATTTCATACGAAGTATGTAATTTAGACGGACCAGCGTCTCGTAATTCGTAATCCTAACAAGTGCTGCTGCGTAGCAACATGGCTGAAGTCCCTATCGTTAAGTTCAACAACGGCGAAACATTTCCGATTTTCGGACTGGGCACCTGGAATGCAAGCAAAAAATTCTAAAATTTATTTTCATCAGTTTTTATAATATCCATTCGTTGACTGTTCATTTAAATATTTGTGAATATGCATAATTTAAATTTAATTCCTCTATTTTAAGCAATTATATTTAAATTATTTGAATCATAACTCCATTGTAATTCTGATAAGTACGTATCTAAGTGCACTTACATCTTTATAAATTCAAGAACAACGTTTATTGAAATAAGAAATATCCATTTGATTTATTTTTCATTCCACTTGTGAATTTATAAGGACAATTGTTTAGTGCGAACGATTCTGTCGGTTTAAAAGTTACAATTATTTTTCGGGTCGGTAGTGACGTTCTACGAACATTGAACTGATTCAATTTCTAGTCCAAACCCGGCGAAGTAACTCAAGCAGTCAAAGACGCTATCGACACCGGTTATCGTCACATCGATTGTGCCCTTACTTATTGAAACGAAAAAGAGGTTGATGAAGCCATAAAGGCTAAAATTGCGGATGGAACAGTCAAAAGGGAAGACATTTTCGTCACCAGTAAATTGTGGAATACCATGCACAGACCGGACCTCGTTGAGTCAGCCATCAATACCACTCTCAAGGATTTGGGCTTGGACTATTTGGATTTGTACTTAATTCACTGGCCATTTGCATTTAAGGTGAGATAAAGATTGGTGAAATGAATTCTTAAAAAATACTTTTTTCATGTAAGCAAATATTGACACAGTATTGATAAGTTAAAGTATCAGTAGGCCTTGACTTGAGCCTCTTCTTTATTGTAAAAGGACTGAAGTTCTTTTAACATATCTTTTAAGTTCGGGATCGTTAAAATATCAGGATGAATAACATGCAGATTTGCGGACGTTATAGCATTTTCCAAGTTATCCAAAAGGTAACGTTTAAATGTGCGTTTAAAAACAATTCGTTTAAATAACCTAAATACACTGAATATCTATAAAATTGATTGGATATATTATATATTAGTTCTTGATAGTCGTTAGCGTATTTAGAAAGTTTTTCTTGATTTTTAATTATGGTTTCTAAAGTATTTGAATATTTCTCTGAAAGGTGTTTGGACAAGGAAATTTGGGTGTTCATTTCTGACACGAGTCTTTGTTGATTTCGTTTTAAGATATAGTTTTGTCGTATCTTTCACCGTCTTTAACGTCAAGGGTGCCAAATAGCCATTTTTGAACCGTACCACCTAAATTTGTTAGACCACGTTTAGTTCTAAAGTTTTGCTCAGGTTTGATGTTTTTGGATTTCAGAGAGATTTCGTCTACGAAAGGTTTTAGATGTTCATAATGATTGAATAAGCTCTTTAAGAGGATTAGTTGTGTATTGGAGACGGATAACCTTAGTGCTACGTATGCACTTATTAGATTCTGTATTACAGATTCTAATTTTTCCAAATTGATTTCATGTAAGAAAACATGTTTTCTATTTACCAAACGAGCAGTACCTAGTTTAAAAGGGAGGATACCGGGGGAATCGGTTAGTTTCGTCAGTTCAATTTCTCGAGCTGCTGTCGTCACTATCAGCATCAGAACGAGGATCATCGTCATTGTTATCCTGTAACAATTTAGGTTTTTTTAACTCTTTGATATGAATGGTTTCAATTTTATTTTTTGGGTTTCGAATTTCAACTTTATTGTGATCAAGTAGTTTAGTAATAGTATAGGGCCCTAAAAATTTGTTGTTTTTTATTACGATTCATTGGATTCTTTTTAAAAACTTTTTGATTAATCTTAAACTCAACATTTATGTCACCTTGAACGTTGGTCTTTGAACGATTTTTTCTTTTCGTGACTACCTTTTGTTTGACGTTTTTGGAAACTTCTGTTAATTTCTGTTTATGATTTTGTACGTAATTTGAAAACAATTCTTTAGTGGTGAATATTTCTTCAGGGTTTCGGGAATTTGTATGACCAAATACTAGCTCCAATGGTGTGAAGCCGGTGGAACTGTGTATAGAACTATTATATCCTAATTCCGCATAATTAATCAGATCGTTTTCGTTAGGATGTTTTTCTTTTAAAGTTCTCAAATGTTCAATGAGCGTGGAATGAAAACGTTCGACAATACTATTAGATTCATGGTGACCAGGTGTCGTAAAATGTACCTCAATTTTATGTAAATTTAATAACTCTTTTACTGTATCGTTGTTAAATTCGCGTCCGCTATCTACAATTTTTTGAGGGGTACCAAAACTTGCAAAATGTTTAGATAGTGCATCATATATGTGAATAGCGGTTTTTCCGGTTATAGGCGTTGCTTGGGCAAATTTCGAGAAAGAGTCCACTAAGTTGAGATAGATTTTTGCATTGAAAATAAAAGTGTCTATATGTAGCAATTCAAAAGGTTTAGATGGAGTTTCGGTTAGGGATAATGTGGTTAGGGATAAGGTTTATGACGAGAATACTTCGCTCTTTGACAAATGTCGCACGAATTTATAAATGTTGTTATTGATTCTTTCATGTTTGGCCAATAATAGTTTGTTTTTAGGTATTGAAGCGTTTCTACAATACCACGGTGATTGGTCTTACCTTCATGATGGGCCTTTATGAGAAAAATTTGTTCTTCGAGGTCATTAATCGTGTTGACCAGTTTAGTGCAACGAATTAATTTCAAAGTGCGAAGGTCGAATTTTTCTGAATAAACTTTGGAGAAATTCGGAATAAATTTAACATCGTCGAAGAAAATGTAGTAAGAAGTTGTTGGTTTTAAATAATTTTTCAAGAGGTCGAAAATTAACGCCTCATTATCTTGTAATGGTCGCTTGGCGAAAAGTACCTTTTGTGAACCAAAATTCTCTTGTTTAACTAATAGATTTTTTTTGATTTATTCTCGAAAACATGTATCTGATTTGGTTTCGAATTTACGATATCGTCTAGAACCTGGATTCCGTTGTTAGCTAAGTTTATTGAGAGAGAATGAGGTGTTTGATCGTCTGAGGATTCAGGGTTGGTTTGAAATATTACAAGGGGTTGAATTTGTATATCAGAGATAACAATTATTTTGGAATTTGTGTCTTCATTTTGCAAGACAGATAAGTCGGATTCGTTTAACTCTAGTAGTTCCGGATTAGTCAAGAGTTCCCTAACATAATCTTGAATGTCTTCATTAATGTCGCCAGGATTGTTTATTATCGATTTGGTTTCATGAGTGTTTCTGTACTACCCTTTTTGTAATCCATTAAACCTATTCAATTCTCAGGGCGAACTGGAAGTTTGACTACTTGTTGAGATCTGGGTAAATTTTTTATCTTGTAATTAAAATTAGAATTCATGAAAGAGGAATTTGATTGTTTGTCGTCAAAATAGAGTGGTACTAATGCTAGTGGTGTCATGAGTAACTTCTGCTTTATATCTATTACGGCCTGAAATTGACATATAAGGTCCATTCCAATAAGTCCATCATATTTCGCGTTAAAGTCAAAAATAAAAAATTTATGAGTTTCATTTGTATTAAAAATGCTGAATATTTGTATAATCGCAACTTCATTGTGCAAACTGACATCATGAGAGGTTTGAATACGAAAATCTTTTTTATATATTTTGTTTTCGTAAAATTTGTGTGCCAAATTGTTACTGATCAAACTGCGAGTACTTCCGGTGTCAAGTAGAAATTTTGCGTCAAGTTCGGGAACATAAATATAAGGTAAATCGTTTTGAATATGATTAAGAATTATTACGTCGCGTTCGGTGGGGTCGGAGCCTGACAAAAATTTTGCTCTCCATTTCTATCGGCAATAGTCGAATCTGTACCTTGACATTCGTCTGATAGATTATCGGAAATTTGATAATTTTGATCATACGGATAGTTATCAAAATGATGGTCGGCAATTTGTTGGGTGTGTCCATATTGTTCGGAATTAATTTCAGGATTTTCAGAGTGGTTGTAGTTTTCAAATGCATTGTCGAATTGTACGAAAGCATTAGAATAAGGATCATTCGTCTCAATATTATAAAATTTGTTAGCAGCGAAATTTTGGTTGTTCGATTTTTGAATGGAAGTGTTTCTTGTTGAGATGGACATTGGTTCCGTTTTGTTTTGGGGTACTGTACCGGTTGGTTTAAATACCTCTCGAGGCTGTCCTAAAACTTCGCGATTAGAGAGAAATCTGGGTTGTTGACAATTCGGTTTTGGCTGGATATTAATAGGTTGTGAGGAAAATTTCTGTCTGATTTTTGAATAAGGGAAAAAAGAATTAATCGGTCGATAATTTTGATTCGTGAAATGAGTCGGTGGATTTATTATATAGGGTCTCTGGAAAGTCGGAATTGGAATTTGGTTAATGACCGGATATCGAGGAAATCGAGTTTGGCCTAACAAAATGATTAGATGGGTTAATATGAGGGGGCGATCTGTACGTATATTTGTGATCTTGAGGTGGTTCTGGTGCAAAACCTGCTTGTCTTTGATTATGAATGAAATTTTCCTCTTCTAGAACATACGAAATCGCTAATTCTAACGTATTAGGGTTTCTTAGTCTAAACATGTCTTGAATTCTTCCTGAAAGTCCGCGGATAAAAGTTTTTAGAGAAAGTTCATCGTAGTTAAAAATTTTGAAAGCGAGTTCTGCCGCAGCGAGGTTCATCGACATTAATTTTGAAGCAATGGCACTTCTACTTTTCTGAATTCTTTGACCGAATTGGAAAAACGATTCGTTTTTGTAAGGTCTTAAAACGATTAGTTCTTGAACTAAAGAATCCAAACTTCTTTGGTCTCCAAAACTGAGCCGGAGTAAAGCTTTAAGGTGATCCCTAGTTCTAATTTTGGGTCTACTACCTATTAACTTGAAAGCCTTACCATTAAGCTTACTAATGATCGCTCTAATTAAAAAAGCATTTAATGGGTCATTAGGGTTTAATTGATTTCTGTAAGTGTTTATCAATGAGTCACAATGATCAAGAAAATCTTCTAATGTGTAGTCGTCGTTTCCGCTAAAATTAGGTATAGTATCTATATACAATCTAAGTAATTGATGATTAACTTGTCTCTCGGCAGCGCCTGCCGGAGCGTTTGCAGCATTTCCTGCATTCATTTTCAACTTATTACTTTGTCTCTTAATTGTACTACTATAAAATTTCTATTTATGTCTCAAAAAATGTCATATGCCTTGATGAATTTTGAAACGCAATTGATAACAATTCAACTTATAGTTTGATCATATGCATTGCTCGTGATTCAAATTTTCGCCTTAAGGTTGGGAAGGTAAAGGATGGCTCACCGGTTTGTGGATGGCTCCCGTACTCTGGTCCCGATCGTCTCCCCGATGTCCCTTCTTCGTGGATCCTATGTAGCCCTTAAGAGTTGACACTCACAAACTCCGAAACTCGGAAACGGTCTTTTTAAAATTTTTTATTTGTGTATAGCGCGATGCTTACAGTTTGCAGGCGAAAATGAGAATGAGAGTGAATACAAACGGCGTAAAGCAACAAGATTAAGAAAATACATATGTCAGCAAAAACAATTAAACATTATCTTCTAGTTTCCTAGATTCGGGCGTCGAGGTGCTGAGTCGTGCAGGTACGTGGGACGTAACTCACGTTTGTTATTATTCAATACCGATACATTTTATTAAATAAATACGTTATTTTAATATTTGCTCTAAGAAAGCATCATGAGCGTCCGACAAATAAAAAAGTCATTTTTTTATATACTCTCGTTCACATAATTTTTCTCAATTCCTCAAACTATTTTAATACAAATACGTCATAACGATTAGTAAAATTACGGTAGTTAACTTTGGTATGTTTGTGAGAATAATTAAATTTTAGGAAAATGGAAGTTTGGAGGAAGGAGAATGGAAAATGGAGTGTTTCCGATTGGTCTCGATGAGGCCGTTGCAAACAGCGACGTCGATTATTTGGACACGTGGAAAGCTATGGAAGACGTACAGAAGAAGGGGTTAACAAAATCCATTGGAGTCTCAAACTTCAATAAGAGACAGCTTGAGAGACTTTTAGCCAGTTGTAGCATTCCCCCTGTCACTAATCAGGTACCTATCACAAATTTTAACCAATCCGACAGGTATTAAATTATTAATCTGGTCCAGGTTGAGGTACATCCGTATTTGAACCAGAAGAGGCTCATCGAATTCTGTAAGTCGAAAAACATTACCGTAACGGCATACAGTCCGTTGGGGTCGCCTGATAGGCCTTGGGCTGAACCTGATGATCCCCAGCTCTTGGACGACCCCAATCTCAGGAAGATTGCAGAAAAATACAAGAAGACGCCTGCTCAGGTCGTGCTAAAATACCAGGTCCAGAGGGGCTGCATCACGATCCCGAAATCAGTCAATAAAACAAGGATCCAGCAGAACTTCAATATATGGGATTTCTCTTTGTCCTCAGAAGACATTGCTCTCATTGACACCTTCGATTGTAACGGGAGGATATGTACATTCAAGGAGTAAGTAAACTGTCAACCCATTTATAAAAGTTGATTTTCTGTTTATTAGATTTCGTTTATTTCGGGATGTTCGGTCGTAATTCAAGCACGGTTTTGGTACTTGTCGTTTCGTCTACTAACTGTGGTATAATTGCTGTCAGAATCCATACAATTATGAATTCCGAGTGGGGTTTCAATTGATGGCCGCGATGATCAGAAGGGGTTTCTAGGGTTGTTGTTTTTTGACTTAATGCTTCATTTTCAACGTTTCTACGTTTCTACAGTTCTTGTTTACTTATACATTTCTTTCGCTTCTCCTCGTTGTCTGGTGTGACTGTGACAAGTGGTTAAGAATATTTGTCTTCGAAAATTACCTTATTGTCTCAATGTTTGGTACCAATTTTCCATCGCTCAGTAGGCGTAGGACTTTCGTGTTCCTTTGTATTCGCAGACATTTTTGTTGTTTCTATATAGACCTGCCAGTATGCGTAAGGGATTCTATACATACATGATGTTGTTAGATGGTCACGCTGATCTTTGGTGCCCCGCACCGTTCCTGTAGTATTTGAATAGTTCGGGAAATGGCTTCTATTCCCCTCATTCTATTCTGTTCGTGATGCTTTTTATGTACGTCAGCTGTACTACTCCATCATGTTACTCTACCAGTTAGTTACCGTTACTTACTCAACCAGTAGGTACGGTACCGCCGGCATCGCTTCCTAGATAGGCCTCTTACCAACGACAAGGTGCTAATTCTCTAGAGAGGGAAATCATAGGCGAACAAAATAACATATCCACATCCTGGACATAATCCAGAGAATAGCAAACTTGAAAGGGTAATGGGTTGGGCATGTTGCGAGATTGGAAAATAATAGATGGTTGCAGAGACTAATACGCTGGAGACTTGAAGATACGAAGATAAGTGTAGGTAGACCGCAGAGGAGATAACTTGACGACATTAAAAGACAAGTGGAGCGACGCTGATTCCAAATTGCATAGGAGCGGAATACATGGGAATTAGAAGAGGCCTATGTCCTGCAGTGCACGTCAAGAAGCCGGAGAAGAAGAATAAGAAGGAGGAGGAGGTGGAGGGGGAGGAGGAGGAGGGGTAGGTAATCTGCAATATTATGAAGATTGTGGACTTTCCCTCCTGGGAAATACCCAGTTGTCATAATATTGACTTTGTAAATATGAAAATGTAAAATGTTCGATGTTGACGATTGGTAACTTTTTATTTTTTGTGCACATTCTGTTATGATTTTTGTGAATTCAGATATGGTTGATGTGCTAGAAATAATATCCCAAAAACTACCTGAACCGTCCCGTTTTCTTCATCTTATCCCCGACAAGGACTTTTAGACAGTCTTTAATAGGCCATTGAAGTCGTCACTTGTACAAATAATTTTAGTAAACCATTTTTTTACAAACAAGTGTTTCTCAATCTTTTGTCAACAAATTAAACAGTGCAGACTTTATAAATCGATTTTGTAAATTAAAGAAAATGGTCGTCCTTCATCATTAATTACCATTCGTAATTATAAACATTATTCTAATACTAGAATACAAAAATCCTACTTTACGAAACGCTGCTGGTTGCGACCCTCATCGTTCCGCCAGCTAATCTCTAATGAACTCTAGTTTTCCGCTTAGAACAGTTAAACTGATAATAAAATGAAATCGAATCTCTTCCAGCGTTCTGCTCAGATTTCATAGTATCGGAAATTATATATAAATACACTGGAAGACTGCCAGATCTCTCACTCCTACAAATAAAACGGTTTCAAACCACTTCATCCATCGATTGTTTTATACCTGTAGTAGGTAATCAACATGTTAAAGGTGCCACAAGTGAAACTGAACAACGGCCTGTCCATACCGGCTTTTGGTCTGGGAACTTGGAAGGTAAGGGTTGAGCATTTGATTGTACCAAGTATTGCCACGGATAATCGTTTAATCCCAGTCGTAGTAACGCTTGTGATTTTTTGAGGTTCAAGGTTATCACTACAATAAAGTTTTATCTTCTAATGATTATTCTGAGTAGCGACGACGGTGTCGAACAAGGTT
Organism: Cryptocephalus primarius; assembly: GCA_963576515.1. Lineage (NCBI taxonomy): Eukaryota > Metazoa > Arthropoda > Insecta > Coleoptera > Chrysomelidae > Cryptocephalus > Cryptocephalus primarius. The sequence continues at coordinate 2,176,241 of OY754939.1, read as the reverse complement.
TTGTTAGTTGCGTAACATTATGTAATTATGGTATAGTTATCGAAATAGGAATATCGAGCTATTGTGTTATAAACTCTGTATTACAGAATTTGTTTCAAAGTAGAAAAGTTTTATATGGCGACTAAAACCAACAGTATTAATCAACAAAATATTCTCTTCTGAGGGAGTAGCCTCTGTTTTAACCGATTTGTTTCTTCTGAGAGAGTCTCCTGTTTTAACCGATTTCTAGTTATAATACTGTTATAATACTACAGTGCATGAACATTATATAAAGTGGAATTATTAATTACTATAATTCGTTTTCGCTGTTTTTTTTTTCATAGCCGAGAGGAGTTAATGAACATTAACGAATCAAAACCCGCCCTTATTTTGATGAGGAATCTTCTAAACTGGTTTGAAAACTAATCACACTGGTGAAATAACTTTAACTTCTAAAATAAGAACTTCAATTGTCACCTTACCTACTGTTCTGAAAACCGCAAGTAAATTGGTCTAAGAGCAGAACAGATTAATTGGAATATCTTAATTTTTATGATCGGTACTTGAATTTTATTCCAATATACCCTTCAAATCGTGTTGATGCATTTTCTCTCTATTCAAGTCAAAACCTGGTGAGGTAGAACAGGCTGTAAAAGACGCGATCGACATCGGTTATCGTCACATCGACTGCGCTTTCATTTATGGAAACGAGAAAGAGGTAGGAACTGCCATCTCTGCCAAAATCAAGGATGGTACGATTAAAAGGGAAGACATCTTCATCACCAGCAAGCTCTGGAACACTTTTCATCGACCTGATCTGGTCGAAACAGCTTTGAAAAGAAGTCTTGAAAATTTGGGATTGACCTATCTCGATTTGTACCTCATTCACTGGCCAACAGGGTATAAGGTACAGTATGAGATAGTACTGAGTACAGACATATGTGAGACAAGTGTTACTTATAAAGCATTCTTAATGCCAATTTTAGACAATTCGATGCATAGCTTCTAAATGTATCGTACTGATTGTTGGATGAGTAGATATATTGGGTTGTTTCAGTGTGGTCATATTAATTATTAAGTAGATGTATGTATCGCATATACATATAGTGCCAAAAACTATATAGTTTTTCAATAATTTCAGTAGGTTTATCTACGAATTTCTGAACAATTTTAAAGCGATTTCAAATTGGTCACTCCTGGGGATAGTTGACATTATTTTAAAGTATTAACCATCGTTTGTTAAGTAAATATACTGATTTGGAAATGGGGTTAAAGAGAGTGTTCTGCAAAGAGTAACAATCACCTATAGAATGGTTGATAATTGACGTTAGCAAATCAATTTTGCATAAATTGATTGCATAAATAGCAATCTTTGAACAATGTCTGACAGGTTGAACTATTGTTAACTTAAACATTTTTCGCTAATTTTGTTGATTTCAGGAAGAGCTGGAACTCTTTCCGAAGGGTTCCGACGACAAGATTTTGTTTAGCGACGTCGATTATGTAGACACCTGGAAAGCGCTAGAGGAATGCATCAGAAAGGACCTGCCGAAATCTATCGGTCTTTCCAATTTTAACAAACGGCAAATAGAGAGGGTCCTTGCCATAGCCAAAATTAAACCAGTGATGAATCAGGTAGAAATGGAATATTCTTCAAGTACAAAGTCAAATTATGTTGAAGGTTTTAAGGAAAAAAATGAAAATGTTATTTAATAGTAGTTCTTTTGACCATTGAAGTTTTTAATGTTTCCTTGGTGGTTTTTTTGAAGTTTAATGTTTTCCTTTAATGTTCTAATGTTTTTAATGATTTGGAGAGGATTCCAGTAGTTCCAGTCTCGCTGGGAAAAAAATGTCCTTCCTTTCCTGTATTAACTTTAATCCCTTCGTTTCCAGATCAAATGTCACCCATACCTCAATCAGAGGAAACTGAGTTCTGCAAGTCGAAGGACATCGCTGTGACAGGTTACAGCCCTTTGGGCTCTCCGCACCGTCCTTGGCTAAACCCATCGACAGGGGCATCATCACTATTCCTAAATCCGTCACTAAATCGGGGATCCACCAGAATTCAGAGATATTCGACTTCTCTTTGACCAAGGAGGATATCGTCTAAATAGACACTTTCAATTGTAACGGAAGGTTATGCCCGTTGGCAGCGTAAGTTCACATATTTGAATATTTGATGCAAAGTGTTATGTCGAAGAACCTCTCCGTGGGTTCTTAGTTTCAGTTGAATTTTGAACACGTTATGAACACTCGAATCGTTCTAAGATATACATAATTAAAAACCAAAATTCTTTTACAGTTTTTTCCATCCTGTAATGGTTTTGGTTAACTATTATTTTTTCTTTTTCAGGGGTTATGGCCATCCTCACCATCCCTTCGAGAAAGACGAGTACTAATTTTCGACGTGCCTGCATTTACTTACAACTTATTAAGCCATTCGGCATATCAGTTTTATATTGCATAATTCATTAAATATTAAAATGTTTTATTTTCGTTTCTCATTTATTCGAAATTTATAATCTAGAAACAATTTGCTAAATAAATCTTGAAAACGGGTTATGTGTTTTATTTTATATGTACAAATGTTATTAATGTTTATATATATACATTTAGCCAACCCGTGAAGTCAAAAAGGTATGAAAGGTGATTTTGTATGTTGTAGTGTAGTTTCTTACATCAATTTGAAATCTTCTAATCTTTGAAATCTAAGTACTCTGGGCATTTTTCTCGAAATTTAACTTACATAACGAACTAATAGAGTTTCGAAAAATAGCATTTCTTTCTTAATTTGCACCTCATTATTGCACCCTAATTCCTACATAAACAAATAATTATTCTTTTAGTAACATTACCCTTCCACAATAATAAAACGATTACGTTATATTTTTGAGTTCAACACGGGCGCCGTATTATCTCGCCCGTAAGCGATAAGTGTGAACTATCAGAGTTGGAAAATGTATATTAATCGTGCGTTTCTTCTTCAGAATTACTCGTTCGCTGGGTGCCGTCGCTGTCGTTTCCAGGTGTCAGGGTTTCCTCACAAAAACACTTCAGTTTCAGTAAATATGGCCGTCACAATACCAAAAGTCAAGTTCAACAACGGACGCGAATTCCCCATTTTCGGCTTGGGAACCTGGAAAGTGAGTAGAAAATTTATTTACGGGATTATTTTCAATTGTGATAATACAAGGAACCTTGAAATATAGTTACCGGTTTGAATCCCTGTTAGAATATCATTTAGCTTGACTGATTTTATGCGTGCCGATTTCAATGAGCTGATCAGATTTGGTTCGATAAGAGCTGTTGTGGTGTTTTTTAGAATCCTATATTTAAAATCAGTTGTTTGTCTGTTTGGATCAAATCTTGCACTTCACAGTTACATCAAGTACTTCTAGATGAGTTAGAAGGTTAAAAGTTTCGGGAGATATGTATACTTTAAGGTTGTTTATCTAAAAACTGTATGAACCTGAATTCTGGAAGCTGTTAGTAGGGGTACATGAATTAATTCATTCATTAGTGTCATTTTACCCACTTTTCATTAAAGCTAATATAACTAGCCCCCTCGTGAACGTCCTTAGATATTACGCACCATTTTGGAGAATTTACATAATTTTTGAAATTCAATTTTCTCAAAAATTTTCAGCTCGTACAAATGAATTTCCTAATGCAATGCCACAAACGACTAATGTGATTTCGTAAAGATTCGCTTTAAAGAATTAGTCGCGTCAACGAACGCGAAAAAAAAGGAATTTTTCGGGCAAGACGGATCGGAATGCGGTTTTTTGCATTCGCTTCTAAAAATTATTTGTAAAAAAGTTACCTAATTTTCAATGTGCCAAAATTGGAAATTGCATTGCTGCAGGCCAAAATGCATTCGAAAAATGCATTCTCTGAGACGCCCTTTGGAAAACGTAATAACTTTGTAGAAAAGAGTCAGAACTGGCCCAGAATGGGTGACCTGGGGTTTTTGAGGTCGCTGATCACGATTATGATGTTCAAATTGACACCCTGACCACCTGGGGCTCAGGAACGCCGACGAACGTCATCTCCGTGGAACTCTCCCAGAATTCATGCGGGGAAGGAAAAACACTTGGCGCCCGAGGGTTTTTTGGGTCGCTGAATTCAAATATGGCATCGGCGAACACCCCCCACACACCTGGTGCGCCCCAACCTGGACGTAGACGTCCTCTCCGAGAATTTTTCTGACAAGAGTGTCAAAAACAACCCAAAAATCATTGTGGGGGCGTTTTATGGGTCGCTAAAGCAGAATTTGGCGTCGAAAATGATCCCCCGAGCACCTGGTGCACTGCAACCTGGACCTGAACGTCTTCTCCGAGGCTTTTCCAGGCACATTCGAAAAAGACGAACCGAAAATCGTTAGGGGGGGTTTTTTGGGTCGCTAAAGCAGAATTTGACGCAAAGTTTGGAGCATAGATACAATGTATCTATGGTTTGGAGATCTAGCCGGAGATTATTTTCGTCATTCATACAGGAATGCATGAACTTTTTCGAGGGCCACAGGGCAAAGTTATGAGACGATTTTGCAGAGTTTTTTTGGGATTGTATCTGTAAAACTATCAGAGAAGACGTTGAGTTCCAGGTTGCGGAGCACCAGGTGCTCGGGGGATCGTTTTGGACGTCAAATTCTGCTTTAGCGACCCAAAAACCCCCCCTTAACGATTTTCGGTTCGTCTTTTTCGAATGTGCCTGGAAAAGCCTCGGAGAAGACGTTCAGGTCCAGGTTGCAGTGCACCAGGTGCTCGGGGGATCATTTTCGACGCCAAATTCTGCTTTAGCGACTCATAAAACGCCTCCACATTGATTTTTGGGTTGTTTTTGACACTCTTGTCAGGAAAATTCTCGGAGAGGACGTCTACGTCCAGGTTGGGGCGCACCAGGTGTGTGGGGGGTGTTCGCCGATGCCATTTTTGAATTCAGCGACCCAAAAAACCCCCGGGCGCCAGGAGTTCTTCCTTCCCCGCATGAATTCTGGGAGAGTTCCACGGAGATGACGTTCGTCGGCGTTCCTGAGCCCCAGGTGGTCAGGGTGTCAATTTGAACATCATAATCGTGATCAGCGACCTCAAAAACCCCAGGTCACCCATTCTGGGCCAGTTCTGACTCTTTTCTACAAAGTTATTACGTTTTCCAAAGGGCGTCTCAGAAAATGCATTTTTCGAATGCATTTTGGCCTGCAGCAATGCAATTTCCAATTTTGGCACATTGAAAATTAGGTAACTTTTTTACAAATAATTTTTAGAAGCGAATGCAAAAAACCGCATTCCGATCCGTCTTGCCCGAAAAAATTTCCTTATTATGGCCTTTTTCCGCGTTCATTGACGCGACTAAATAACTACTCGACACTACCACAACGTCAAATAAATAAAGAAAAGCGACAAGCTTTTGTTATTCGTTGCAATTCTTCGGGTAAATTCGTTCTCATTTACATTCAGGGAAAAGTAATCGATGCATAATATTCATTTACATTACAACCCGACTAGAAATTTGGGTAGGCAAACCCGAAAACGTATCGGGTCCCGATCAGGAAGTGGCCCCAACTAGAAATTATTTCCTGTACCCGACCAGGACCCGGGCGGGATTGCTCGTCTAGCACCCGGCAAGGACTGTAACGCAGATGTGCCGTCGGGTCCTGATCAGGACGACCTGGCGTGGACCCGGTCAGGTCATCCTGACTAGGACCCGACCGGGCCGTGGTTATACGGTGCTAGACGGGCATGCCCGGCCGGGTCCTAGACAGGAAGACCTGACCGGGTCCACGTCAAGAAAATGTAATTTATATTTTACAATATTTTATTGATATCACAGCATAAGAAATACACCAAAAATCGACATACAAAAGAGACAGTACAAATAGAAACATATTAAAGAATAAGAATACATGAATAAATAAAATAAACAAATATAAACACTTGAAATACAAACGATATATACAGGATAAAATAATAAAGTGATAATATACTAAAAAACACAGTACAAATACAAAGAATCTCAAAAAAACTTAAAACACAACAGAAACCAATTTTTTTGGTTTTTTAATTTAGAAGAGAACGCCCTCACCTGTTTGCTTTCATCTAGTGGGGACCTCGAAATGTCAGAGTCTTCTGTAAATTGAGAAATAATTATTTTCTAACAAATATTCACGTTTTAGTAAATGAATTACCTCATCACAGTCGTAGAAAATAACATTTACGCCGTCACCTTCACGAACCTCACTTCACAAGACTTGAACAAAAACTGGTCGGAATAGTAGGTTGCGAACGAAGGGTCGCTTTTACCTGAAGCGTTAATCCGGAAACAATAATCGTTATGCGAATCATAAATGTCGGTATTGTCGAATTACTAGCACTGCGAAATTTTGTTGTCAACATCTGTGTAACGTAGAATATTAAAGATAGAAATAATTTTATAAATTCGTACTTCCTATGATGTTACGTGAACTGCTTTTTTGGCACTAGTTAGTCACTATCGCGGTAATCGTCATTCAAAGAATTTACTCCACTAACGCTGAAATATGTAGTTGTGCCAAATTCACTATTTTTTCCCTCTAATTCAATTTGACTCTCGAGGAACTCGTCGATCTAACTCGTTGGTGAGTAAGTTCAAGTATTCGCCTTGCACGGTTATCACACATTTTTCCCTTTGTCTTCTCTAGCATATTGGATAATGATCTAAATAATTAACAAAATTAATTTATATTATTTTATTCCGGCGTTAATACTTCGGAGACTTATTTAATTGATGATTTTCGAAATTAACAAAATTCAAAAAATCAGAAAATTATAAATATATTTTGTTACTTAGATTTGTACACAATGTAACAGAGTTTTAATTACCTTTAATCACATTTAATTACACTCAGTGTTTAATTTTGTCACATTCTTAATACGTATATTATGAATAATGGGTGTAATGATAGATTGCGCGGGCATGCCTGGCCAGTACCTGGTCGGGTCCTGATCAGGATCTGGTCAGGTAATGCTAGCCGGGCTTGCCTTGCCAGTGCCTGGTCTGGTCCTGGCCAGGTAATTCTAGGCGGGCATGCCTCGCTATTGCCTGGTCGGGTCCTGATCAGGATCTGGCCAGGTAATGGTAGACGGGCATGCCTCGCCAGTGTCAGTCCTACCCTGGCATGCCTCGCTATTGCCTGGTCGGGTCCTGATCAGGATTTGGCCAGGTAATGCTAGACGGGCATGCCTCGCCAGTGTCAGTCCTACCCTGGCATGCCTCGCCAGTGCCTGGTCGGGTCCTGATCAGGATTTGGCCAGGTAATCCTAGGCGGGCATGCCGCGCCAGTGCCTAGTCGGGACCTGATCAGGATCTGGGCAGGTAATCCTAGGCGAGCATGCCCGGCCACTTCCTGATCGGGACCCGATAAGTTTTCGGGTTTGCCTACCCAAATTTCTAGTCGGGGCAGGGCATGCTCGCCTAGGATTACCTGGCCAGATCCCGGTCAGGACCCGATCAGGTAATGGCGAGGCATGCCCGCCTAGGATTACCTGCCCAGATCCTGATCAGGGGCCGACTAAGCACTGGCGTGGCATGCCCGCCTAGGATTACCTGGCCAAATCCTGATCAGGACCAGACCAGGCACTGGCGAGGCATGCCAGGGTAGGACTGACACTGGCGAGGCATGCCCGTCTAGCATTACCTGATCAGATCCTGATCAGGACCCGACCAGGCACTGGCCAGGCATGCCCGCGCAATCTATTATTACACCCATTATTCATAATATACGTATTAACAATGTGACAAAATTAAACACTGAGTGTAATTAAATGTGATTAAAGGTAATTAAAACTCTGTTACATTGTGTACAAATCTAAGTAACAAAATATATTTATAATTTTCTGATTTTGTGAATTTTCTTAATTTTGAAAATCATCAATTAAATAAATCTCCGAAGTATTAACGCCGGAATAAAATAATATAAATTAATTTTGTTAATTATTTAGATCATTACCCAATATGCTCGAGAAGACAAAGGGAAAAATGTGTGATAACCGTGCAAGGCGAATACTTGAACTTGAATGAATGAATGAATGAAACTGGGGTGCCTTTCGGCGACACTTAGACTTGAGTCCATTGTGTCATCCCCCGCAGATTAAGGTCTCACCCTAGTCGCACTTTCCCCATAAAGGTACTAATGCTTCCTAGTGAGAGGTTCCTCGCTTCCTCCGGGAAGATCTTCTCTACCCCGAAGATGGTCCACCTGGCTCCTGCGAGTGCTTCGCAGTCGCACAAGATGTGATAGGAGGTTTCATCTTCCTCCCAACAGAACCTGCACAATGAGTCGTCTTTCAGACCCATATTGTGCAAGTGGTAGTTTAGCGTCCAGTGCCCGGTCAGAACCCCGGTTACTGTACGTATGTGTTTCCTGCCTAACCTAAGCAGTTCTTTTGCCTTCTTCTGGTCGGGTCCCTCAATGAAGGCCCTCGATTGCCGAAGTCTATGCTGTTGGCTCCAGTGTTCTCCGAATTCCGCTCTTAGGCGCCTTCTGAAGTGTTCCACTGTAGTCTCTTTGGTAATTCCACAAGCCGGCTCGGGCCCGGCGAGGAGAGTTTCAGCCCCTAGCCGGGCCAGTCGATCAGCCCGTTCGTTACCTTCAATGCCGCTATGTCCTGGCACCCATATCAGACGAACTCTGTTTCGCTTTGCTAGCTCCTCCAAGGTTCTCTGACACTCTAGGGTAAGCTTGGATGAGGTTCTATGTGACCCCAGAGCCTTTAGCGCCCCCTGACTATCAGAGCATATGTCAATGCTCTGCTTGCAATAGTTCCTTGACAGGTTCTCTTGTGCACAAGCAAGGATGGCGAAGATCTCTGCTTGGAAAGCTGTGCAGTGTGTCCCCAGGGGTATCGTTCTTGACACCCGCGGCTTGACTCCTGCTACTCCTGCCCCGGAGCCATGCTCCGTATGTGATCCGTCCGTGAACCATATCAGTCCATGTTCCCTGATTATGTTCTCCGGAGTGTCCCAGTCCTCCCTTCTGGGGATTTCTATGGAGTAGTTCTTGTCGAACCTATAAGTAGATACGCGTCCGTCCCTAAATTCTAGAATGGGGTTCTCTCTGGTTGCACGCCACCAAATAGAGGAGTGTCCCTGATCGATGTTTCCCCCACCCCATGCTCCCCAATCTTGTAGCCTGCCGGCGGCTCTCCCCGCCTCGTTTTCCACCACCAGGTGCAAGGGAGGCAGGTCAAGTAACACCTCCAGGGCCGCCGAAGGGGTTGTTCTCATGGCTCCTGTTATGCTTACGCATGCCAGGCGCTGCATTCTGTCGGCTATACGTCGGTTGGTGTCCCGTTGCATTCCGGTCCACCAGACGATTGCCGCATAGGTGAACATGGGTCTCGTGACCGCCTTGTAAAGCCACATCATGACTTCAGGCGCGAGGCCCCACTTTTTGCCGATGGCAGCTCTACAAGCCCATAGGGTTGAGGTCGCCCTTTTGGTTTGTCTCTCAATATGGCTGTTCCAGGAGAGCCTAGCATCCAGGGTTACGCCCAGGTACCTAGCTTCCCCGGCCAACCGTATTGGTGTGTCGTTGTAAGTTGGAACCTTCCATTCCAGCTTCTTTTTCCTGGTGAACGGGACCATCACTGTTTTGTCAGGATTAACATCCAGTTTTGTTCTCCGACACCACTTATGTACAGCATTCAGTGCTCTTTGTATGAGCTCCTGTATTGTACTGCTATGTTTGCCTTTAGCCAAAATTACAAGGTCATCCGCATAGCCTTGTGCGTATACTCCCCCTATTGAGTTCAGTTGCCTCAGTAAGGAGTCGATGACTAGGCACCACAGAATGGGAGACATGACGCCTCCTTGCGGGCACCCTCTCTGTGCTTTAACGCTGATGGAGGTTTCCCCCATCACCGCTATTACGTTTCGGTGACTAAGCATCGCTCGAATCCAACCTATGAGGGACGGTTCGATTTCGTGCTCAGTTGCCGCTTGTATGATAGCTTCGAGGTTCGTGTTGTTGAACGCCCCCTCTATGTCTATAAAGACACATGCAGCTATCTCCTTACACGTCAACGACCCTTCCACTTGGCTAACCAAAGTGTGCAGGGCCGTTTCGGTGGATTTCGCCTTCTGATAGGCGTGTTGATTTAGGTGTAGAGGCTTGCGAGTCAACGCCCCTTCCCTTACGTAAACATCGACCAGCCTCTCCAATGTCTTTAGGACAAAAGATGTTAGGCTGATCGGCCTGAAGTCTTTGGCAGTGGAGTATTTAGCTCGTCCTGCCTTAGGTATAAAAACTACTCGGGCTTTCCGCCAGGAGGCAGGTAAGTAGCTCCAGGCGATACTCGCCCGAAATAGATTCAACAGGTAGGGTAGGAGTATGTTCTCCCCGTTCTGAAGGAGTGCTGGGAAGATGCCATCAGGGCCCGCGCTCTTGTATGGTTCGAAAGAATCGATAGCCCATCTGAGCCGGTCCACGGTGACTACCCTCCTAGCTGTCTCCCAGTCAGGTACAGTGGTTTCCAGTCGGACCCCATTTTTCTGCTGATGTTCATAGTCCACATTTCCAGGGAAATGCACATTGAGCAGCTCCCGAAGATTTTCCTCCTGGTGCATAGCCCCCCGAGGATAGCTCCAGGAGTTCTGTTCCTTTTGCAGTGGTTCTGGCTAGCACCTTCTGCAACTTTGCTGCAGCGGGTAGGCTCTCTATACTGTCGCAGAAATCCTTCCAGCTGTCTCTTTTGGCTCTCTTTATAAGAGTCTTGTAGAGTTTCTGGGCCGCTTTATGCTTTGCCCAGTCCTCAGATTTTTTTGTCCACATGGCTCTGTTAAAGAGCCTGCGTGTTTCTTTACGTTGCTTTTCCAGCTCCCGGTTCCACCATTTGGCTTCCCTGGGATGCTTTAAGCTTTGCAGGGGACAGCTATCCTCGAAGGCCAGGTTCATCCCTTCCCTTAGTCTCGATGATAGCTTTTCAATGTCGTAGGTCCTTCGGCAGACCTTGGCATCATTTTCCAGGTTTTCCCTTAGGATGACCCTGTAATGTTCCCAATCCGTTTTCCTTGGGTTGCGAAAGTCCAGACGGTCTCGACCCCCGTGTAGTCCTTTTAGTCTAAAGAGTATGTATCGATGGTCCGCCAAAGTCGGCTCATCTGATACTCTCCATCCCTCTACCCTTACTCCCATGGTGGCAAGGGTGATGTCTATAACCTCAGCCCTCGCGGCATTCACGAAGGTTGGTCTGTTTCCCCTGTTGTGTATTTCCAGGTTCGTGGTGCTAAGATACTCCAGTAGGCTCTCACCCCTGTGGTTTGTGCCGCTGCTCCCCCATATTACATGGTGGGAGTTTGCATCACACCCCACAATGAGTGCAAGTCCTCTCTCCCTGCAGTACCCTTGGAGTTGAACCAGTTCCTTAGATGGCGGTGGTTCCTTCGAGTCATACGGTAGGTATGCCGAGCAGATTACCATGGAGGTTTTGGTTCCTCCCTCCTGGGTAACTTCCAGTTGAACTGCCACCAAGTCTCTATGGCAGAAGTTCGGAATTACCCTGGCTCCCGTTCTTCTGGCAGCGAAAACGCAGGCGCGGGGGTTGTCAGTTCCTGCCCTGTAAAAGAGAAGCCCTTTATTTAATCCTTTAACATGTCCCGTATAAGCATACGGTTCCTGTAGGAGGTAGAGGTCTGTGTGCCCCATGGACATGCGACGATCTATTAAGTAGGTCGCCGCTTTGCCATGTTGCAAGTTACTCTGTAAGATGTCTAGCCCTCCAGTCATTGATCAGTCCTGGCGGCTAGCTTAGTTCAGCGTCTCCTGGGTCCCTTTTGGAGACTCCATGGACGCCATTTCTTCGGAGAGGAGAGTTATCTCCCGCTCCATTTCCTCGGGTGTGGGTGGTGCCCTCCCCGGCGGCTGTGGTTCGGCCGGCTTAGTCCTCCGGCTGAACACCACGTTTCGAAAGCCTGCATAGGCCTTGAAATTCAGGGTTTCTAGTACCTTCGCAGAGGTCCCATCCACCCCCAGGATGAAGAAGGTTTTGCCCTTCTGCTCCCTGCGGTAGTAGACCTTCCACATCTCGGTGCGGAGGCCCTTATTTTGCCTTTTCAGGCGCGCTAGGACGGTCTCGGCTTCATGATTTCCCTCAATCACCGCTCCCGGCTTGACATACCTTGGGACTTCTGCGCCCTGCGCAATTCGCAGTGCCGCGCCGTCCCAGGGCTTAATTTTGCTGATCGCTTCCCTCAGCCATTCCACAGTAAACTGGTCCCCGCAGAGCATCTTTACGACGCCTCTGGTGTCCCACCTCATCGCTTCACAGCGTGGGAAACGATCATCAGTGACCTGATCGAGGAGCCCCTCGAGGGCCCGCTCTATCAGTTCACTCTGCTCCCTAGTGATCATGTCCTCGGGGTAATCCCGAGGCATGACCACCAAGGTCAGACTTTGGACGGTCGCCGAGCTGTAGCTCGTTCCTGTCTTTACCCTCTTTGTTGGAAGGGCAGGTTTAGTGGGGGTGCTTTCGTCCGACCGTTGCCTTTTGGGCCCCGGTGTTCGTTGTGTCCCTCCACTGGTAGAAGGTGCAGCAGATCGTGTTTCAGCTCTGCTCTCCTCTTCAGAAGTGCTCTGGGAGAGTTTCCTCTCCCTTCGCGCCTTCCTGCGTTGTGCCCCCGAGAGCCTCTTTTTAGGGAGTTCCTCGGTTGCACCGGGTGGTTTTTTGTTTTTATCGGTGTCCATGTCTGGTCCCACGAGTACAACGGAAATAAAGGTCCGCCCCCACAGAGCCGTGTTATGGGGGTAAGGCGATTTGATTACAATGGAAGGTCGCCAGGTATTCCAAGGGCATCGTTCTAGGCACTGCTCCCCCAGTGTCATGCAGTCCTCGGCACGATGGCTTACACCTTGACTTGGGGGATCCCTCTTAGTCATTCGGCGCCTGATTCGCCCTCCTTGGAGGGCGCACCCAGCGGCGAACTAAGCCCCGCCACCACGTCAAGGTGGGGATCCGTTCGGGGGGAATACTTGAACTTACTCACCAACGAGTTAGATCGACGAGTTCCTCGAGAGTCAAATTGAATTAGAGGGAAAAAATAGTGAATTTGGCATAACTACATATTTCAGCGTTAGTGGAGTAAATTCTTTGAATGACGATTACCGCGATAGTGACTAACTAGTGCCAAAAAAGCAGTTCACGTAACATCATAGGAAGCACGAATTTATAAAATTATTTCTATCTTTAATATTCCACGTTACACAGATGTTGACAACAAAATTTCGCAGTGCTAGTAATTCGACAATACCGACATTCATGATTAGCATAACGATTATTGCTTCCGAATTAACGCTTCAGGTAAAAGCGACCCTTCATTCGTAATCTACCATTCCAACCAGCTTTTATTCAAGTCTTGTGAAGTGAAGTTGCGGTGCATGGTGAAGATGTTGTTTTCTACGACTGTGATGAGGTAATTCATTTACTAAAACGTGAATATTTGTTAGAAAATAATTATTTCTCAATTTACAGAAGACTCTGATATTTCGAGGTCCCCACTGGATGAAAGCAAACAGGTGAGGGCGTTCTCTTCTAAATTAAAAAATCCAAAACATTGGAATGGGTGCATAAAAAAATTGGTTTTTGTTGTATTTTAACATTTTTGCGATTCTTTGCATTTGTACTGTGTTTTTTAGTATATTATCACTTTATTATTTTATCCTGTATATATCGTTTATATTTCATGTGTTTATATTTGTTTATTTTATTTATTCATGTATTCTTATTCTTTAATATGTTTGTATTTGTACCGTCTCTTTTGTATGTCGATTTTTGGTGTATTTATTATATTGTGATATCAATAAAATATTGTATAATATAAATTAAGTTTTCTTGACGTGGCCCCGGTCAGGTCTTCCTGACCAGGACCCGGCCGGGATTGCTCGTCTAGCACCCTGTAAGGACTGTAACGCAGATGTCCCGTCGGGTCCTGATCAGGACGACCTGACGTGGACCCGGTCAGGTCCTCCCGATCAGGACCCGGGCGGACATGCCCGTCCAGCACCGTATAACCACGGCCCGGTCGGGTCCTGGTCAGGATGACCTGACCGGGTCCACGCCAGTAATGCCCGGTCGGGTCCACGTCAGGTCGTCCTGATCAGGACCCGACGGCACATCTGCGTTACAGTCCTTGCCGGGTGCTAAACGAGCAATCCCGGCCGGGTCCTGGTCGGGTACAGGAAATAATTTCTAGTCGGGAATATGATGTAACAAACGTTTACGTTTAACGCTTTTATGTATATAGCTGATATTTTTCATTAAATTTATATTAGATTTCAAATGAAAATGCGTTTTTTAATTTACTGTTAATTTAAGAATCCAAGAAATCCAATTCCGAGAAATTTATAGTCTCCAGAAATTCTAGGGTCAAAGTTTTTGCATGCGCAGAGTTTGGACTCATCATGCCTTTCCAAATTGTTTCTAAATCCCTAATTCGTTTGCCGCATCATATGAATTATCATCTTTGTTAACCTCCAGATTGCATTTTTTCTTCTATACTTTTTAGTCTAAACCAGGTGAAGTGACCCAAGCAGTCAAAGACGCGATCGACGCAGGTTACAGGCACTTCGACTGCGCCCATATGTACGAGAATGAGCACGAGGTTGGCATCGGCATCGCCGCCAAACTGGCTGACGGTACAGTCAAGAGAGAAGAGCTCTACATTACCAGCAAGTTGTGGCACACCTACCACAGGACAGAGCTCGTCGAGAAGAACATCAGGATCTCGCTGAAAAACCTGCAGTTGGAGTACCTCGATCTGTACTTAATCCATTGGCCCATCGCATTGAAGGTACCTCAGAGTTTATGTGATGATGGAGAAATGTTTTCTAATTAGTATTAATGCAGCTTTTCCGACCTTTTATAATTTAAAAACAAGTTTGTTCTGTCAGAAGCTTAGGTATGTCACTTACATTCCCATCGAATGTAAGCATATCGTAATTGCAGTTATCAACATTTTACTTCTCTAGATATTCCAAAACGTTCCTTTGCACAGTGATATCATCGGTACCATTCAAGTGTACAGTTAAAACCATTTTTAAGATAACAATTACTTCATTATAAATAATATTTCCAATTTAGATAACCCTTGCACGGAATTTTTACACTTTTAAGTTGTATTGATGTTTATCCTTATCAACGGAACGACGATAGCACCGTTATAATGTAAACAAAATAATAACGAGTGTTATATAATTAGAGGTATGTTACGCAAATATATGGTTTACAAATTTAGTTTTTTCAAAATTTTTACTACCCATTCCAAATTATTTCCACTGTCCTTATGTATGGTAAAATTTTTCAGCCAGGAGATGAGCTCTTTCCGTACAATCCAGACGGTACCCCAATGTATGACAATGTGGACCTTGCTGACACCTGGAAAGGTATGGAAGGCGTCCAAAAGAAAGGTCTCGCCAAATCTATCGGCGTTTCCAATTTCACCAAGAGGCAGTTGGAATACATCTTATCCAAAGCTACCATTCTTCCTGTGACCAATCAGGTATGCCCAACACTTGAACAATAAAAAGCCAAAGTATAAAGGGACATCCAGTTTCCTTACCTTATACTATATTCATTGTAGATTGAGGTTCACCCATATTTAAATCAGAAGCGCCTGATCGAGTTCTGCCGCTCGAAGAATATTGTGGTGACCGCATACAGTCCTCTGGGCTCTCCTGACAGACCGTGGGCTAAGCCCGAGGACCCCCAGCTATTGGAAGATCCGAAGATAAAAAAATTGGCCATGAAGTATAAAAAGACCCCAGCCCAAGTGGTTCTCAGGTATCAAGTTCAGAGGGGTAACATCACAATCCCAAAATCGGTTACGAAGTCGAGGATAGTGGAGAATTTGAAGATCTTCGATTTCGAGCTGTCTCCAGAGGACATGGCCCTGATTGATACTTTTGATTGCAACGGTAGGATATTACCGGAAACGCAGTAAGTGCTAACTTGTAACTCTAAAACTCGTGCTATGTAATGCTTACGATCATGTTTTGTTTGCAGGTATGCTGGACACCCTGACCATCCATTTGCTCACGGCGACGAGTACTAGAATGCAACCATTAAAGTTAGCATTTTTTATTGTTAACTTGCCTATGGGTATGTTATCCGATATATTTTTGAATTGAATCGAATTTCTATTTACTTAATAATTACGATATTGTCACGCCTAGGGGGTGTGGGGTGTCCCTAGGAGCGCTCTTGGGGTTTGCTCAGAGGTAGGGAATATAAAGTGGGTACAAAACAAAGTGAATTTTATTTACGTCTAAAACACGTTCAATGCAAAAGACGTCAATTACTAATCCGAAACAGGATAGATTGAGGGAAGAGTAATCAGAGTGAAAACCGACAAATAAAGTGTGTGTAAAATACAATGGTCAAACTTAAACAACGGGGTATCGTTACATAAAAAATACCTGCTTATATGGTCCAGAGGTACGAGGGAGGCTGGCACGATTGCGGGACGGTCTCAGGGGTGCCGGGCGGCAGCGTGGCGACGGGTTAAAGACTACTCACTCCCCTTATTGGGACCGACAATTTATATGCCTAATATTCGCAGGTTCAGCGGTTCTGTACTCATGTGGGTCGCCGAATTTGCGAGATTCGGTTCACCACAGGTGAACCGATGGACCCGTGAACTAGTTAATTTCGTCATGAAGATATTTATTATTTGCCAATCTGCAACTCGGCACATGGCGACGAACTTGTGGCCCGGGTCTTAGTAAATGTAGGTCGATAATTAACGCAATCGTGACGATATGATGTGAATAATTTTGCATAACCGTCGTATCTTTTACCGACACGATAAAATCGACCTTTCATTATCTATCATTCTGACCTTGCATGAAAATATACCACGAAACTACGATCAAACTACACGTATTCGATAGCAAAACAACGGAAAAATACCCGACTGTAAATCCATTAGTACTGAAGTTTTTCGCTTCTACAATGACTCACGTATCTATAGGGAAGGTTCAACAACGGATGGTCGGTATACTTGAACCAAATGATTGTTTTTAAACTCATTACAAAATGTAAACTATTTAAATGTATTGAAATTTTACAACGGTAATAAAAATTTAGATATATTCGTAGATATAATTCCCAAAATGTTTTCGTCTTTTTTTACTGTATGAATATATATCTATGATTTGTCAAAGGTTTAGAATTTCTCTTCACCACCCCCCCCCCCCCCCCCCGGATGAAAAAGTTAATTTTCCAGTCGCTGATTTTATGCTCTTCTTAATTTTTAAGTTTTTCTGTAAAACCAATTTTTATTGATTTTCCGGATATCGAAATTAAGTCACTACTATTCTGACCGTAAATTGTTTATTCGCTTAAATAAATCAATGGAATTATTTATTCGATGAAGTCACAAATTAGGGACCGTTACATTTGAGAAAAATTTAGAATTTTAGAAAAAAATGAAGGTGTTTCAGAAAACTGTTTTAAATTTCTCACTGAAAATAATCAAATCATCTGAAATATTTTGCAGTTTAGCAACTGGAGCACAACTGCAAGTTTTTTCAAATATAATTTTATACAGAGTAGTAAAAAAATTAATTACGGGTTAAACTTAAAAGTCATTAATGTGTACGAAATTAATATTTATGTAAGGTACAGTTTACTTCTCTTGAATTTTATTAACTGCTTTCCAATAAACACGAGAATTCTATGGATATACACTTCATGTCTATCATTAGTCCATATAGATATGGACACGTATCTGACATTGGATGTCCATTTCCTGGCATTATAATAAATTTCTTTCGAGAACATCCATTGGATGTCCATTTTTAGTCCCATCGAACGTAAAGATAATTGACTTATCGATATTCGTTAGACGTCTAGTAGATCTTCATAGGTCAGCCCTTTTTTGGATCTTTACGTGTCGGAGGGATCTATTACTAAGTGGTTTTCATTTTCCATGTTAGCGGTAATGTTCTAATTAAAAACGATTAGTGAAGCGCCCAGTAAGAGAAGAGGCAAAAGATTATTATTACAATGAATCTGGTAAAAATGTTCCAATAGTGACCAGTAGAAAATATTACTTGAGCCACTAATTCGACTTCACACAAGCCGGTTCACAATGTATTGATCACTGCCGATAACATCCAGTTCAGGTCCATATTGGAACCAGTTAATGTCTACAATAATAGCAATTATTATTATCAAAATTCGTTTCAAATTCTCTTCCCTAGTTGATCCAATTTATGTTCACAACCTTTCTAATTCAGTGGCATCAACAATCAGCGTATGTCCATGATCAATACCATACCACCATGGATCATATCTAACACCTTGTGGAAGATGTACATTCGTCGTACATACCTTGGGAAATAACGCACGTCCATTGTACGTGCTATCCATATGTCCATCACGAATGTCTATTGTAGGTTCATTGCATTTATCTGTGTTGTCTGGATTGGACGTTCCTTGTAATACATAGTTTTTTCTTTATTCCGTCCTATTTTTTCTAATGCTCTATAATTGTACTTCACATTACTTTGGTTATCCTGTTTAGAATTGCGCATAAATTCGTATTTTTGTACTGATCTGAATCGATCGATAAAATAAATACCTTAGTGTTAATGTAATAGTCTATTTGAATAATATAAATTTTGCTTTCTTATTAATGAAGTAATATTATTGAAAAAATGAAAAAGTCAAATTATGAATATAGTGATTGAAGAGTCACATAAAGTTGAGGTCTATTACAAAAAACAACCTTCTAGACAACATCTATCTGTGTATCTAAAATTAATTACTGATTTCACAATATTCATACCCGAACGTACATAAATCTATACAAAAAGTCTTCAAGTTATTTTAACGACTTAAATATTTGATACCTACACACAATAGAAGGACCCTTTAAATGTTTTCCTTTAAAAACTAGAAATTGTGACAATGAAGCACTACTAAAACTCACGAATTCTTAGATTGCTTTCGGTGGCTTTTAAGTGGCTGGGGGTGGGAATTTAAAGTTTACGTGCCTGTCTACTTGTTAAAATTTTAAATAGAAAATCTTTAAATTTACATTTAAGATTGGAAACAAAAATATTAAATTAACCATCAGTTTTTTATGTACCTCTTTTTTGAAACATACTAAAAAGTAAAAAATAATTTCTCCTAGCCCAGTACAGATTTATAAGTCCATATAGATTCATAATTCCATACAAATTTTCAAGAGGAATTGTACTAAGTTGTGAATTTTCGTTTGCTGTAAAAATAATTAGTTTCAAAACTGAATCTAATGAGAGAGCAGTTTTAACTTACTACTAAAGTTTAAAACTAGTAACTTTTTTTAATCTATCTATAGTAATAGATCTCAGATTTAATTTATCTGTTATCATTCTGCTTCAAAATTGAACAAAAATGTGAAAAGTGATGAAAGATCGTGACGTAACAGGATGGCTTGACCGATTCTCATTTATCAGTTAATCTTTACCTGTAGCATTTCCCCCATATTCCGCCTCTCTCATACGAAGCATATAATTTAGACGGACCAGCGAGTTACATCCCACGACCTGCACGACTCAGCACCTCAACGCCCGATTCAAGGAAGCTAGAAGATAATATTTAATTGTTTTTGCTGACATGTGTATTTTCTTAATCTCGTTGCTTTACGCCGTTTACATTCATTCTCATTCTCATTTTCGCCTGCAAACTGTAAGCATCGCGCTTTGAACAAATAAAATTTTTTAAAAAGACCGTTTCCGAGTCTCCGAAGTTAATTGGCGCAGTCAGTAGGATTCAAGTCCCATCGATTCATCGCGAATTCGTTGTGAGTGTCAACTCTTAAGGACTGCATAGGATCCACGAAGAAGGGACATCGGAGAAACGATCGGGACCAGAGTACGGGAGCCATCCACAAACCGGTGAGCCATCCTTTACCTTCCCAACCTTAAGGCGAAAATTTGAATCACGATCAATGCATATGATCAAACTTTAAGTTGAATTGTTACCAATTGCGTTTCAAAATTTCGTCAAGGCATATGACATTTTTTGAGACATACAATTAGAAATAACGTAGTACAATTAAGAGACAAAGTAATAAGTTGAAAATGAATGCAGGAAATGCTCCAAACGCTCCGGCAGGCGCTGCCGAGAGACAAGTTAATTATCAGTTACTTAGATTATATATAGATACTATACCTAATTTTAGTGGAAACGACGACTACACATTAGAAGTTTTTCTTGATCATTGTGACTCATTGATAAACACCTACAGAAATCAATTAAACCCTAATGACCCATTAAATGCTTTTTTAATTAGAGCGATCATTAGTAAACTTAATGGTAAAGCTTTAATGTTGATAGGTAGTAGACCCGAAATTAGAACTTGGGATCACCTTAAAGCTTTACTCCGGCTCAGTTTTGGAGACCAGAGAAATTTGGATTGTTTAGTTCAAGAACTAATCGTTTTAAGACCTTACAAAAACGAATCATTTTCCCAATTCGGTCAAAGAATTCAGAAAAGTAGAAGTGCCATTGCTTCAAAATTAATGTCGATGAACCTCACCGCCGCAGAACTCGCTTTCAAAATTTCTAACTACGATGAACTTTCTTTAAAAACGTATATCCGTGGACTTTCGGGAAGAATTCAAGACATGGTTAGACTTAGAAACCCTAATACGTTAGAATTAGCGATTTCGTATGTTTTAGAAGAGAATTTCCTTCATAATCAAAGACAAGCAGGTTTTGCACCAGAACCACCTCAAGATCACAAATCTACGTACAGACCGCCCACTCATATCAATCCATCTAATCATTTTGTTAGGCCAAACGTTCCTCGATATCCGGTCATTAACCAAAATCCAATTCCGACTTTTCAGAGACCGTATATAATGAATCCACCGACTCATTTCACGAATCAAAATTATCGACCGATAAATTCTTTTTCCCCTTATCCACAAATTCGACAGAAATTTCCCTCACAACCTATTAATATCCAGCCAAAGCCGAATTATCAACAACCCAGATCTTTCTCTAATCGCGAAGTTTTTGGACCCCCTCGAGACGTATTTAAACCAACCGGTATAGTACCCCAAAACAAACCGGAACCAATGTCCATCTCGACAAGAAACACTTCCATCCAAAAACCGAACAACCAAAATTTCGCTGCTAACAAAATTTATAATATCGAGACGAATGATACTTATTCTAATGCTTTTGTACAATTCGACAATGCTTTTGAAAACTACAACTACTCTGAAAATCCTGAAATTAATTCCGAACAATATGATAACACCCCACAAATTGCCGACTATCATTTTGATAGCTATTCATATGATCAAAATTATCAAATTTCCGATAATCCATCAGACGAATGTCAAGGTACAGATTCGACTATTGCCGATAGAAATGGAGAGCAAAATTTTTGTCAGGCTCCGACCCCACCGAACGCGACGTAATAATTCTTAATCATATTCAAAACGATTTACCTTATATTTACGTTCCCGAACTTGACACAACATTTCTACTTGACACCGGAAGTACTCGCAGTTTGATTAGTAACAATTTGGCACACAAATTTTACGAAAACAAAATATATAAAGAAGATTTTCATATTCAAACTTCCCATGATGTCAGTTTGCATAATGAAGTTGCGATTATACAAATATTCAGTATTTTTAATACAAATGAAACTCACAAATTTTTTATTTTTGACTTTAACGCGAAATATGATGGACTTATTGGAATGGATCTTTTATATCAATTGCAGGCCGTAATTGATATAAAGCAGAAGTTACTCATGACACCACTAGCATTAGTACCACTCTATTTTGACAATAATCAGTCAAATTCCTCTTTCATGATTTCTAATTTTAATCATAAGATAAAAATTTTACCCAAAACTCAACAAATAGTCAAACTTCCAGTTCGCCCTGAGAACGGAATACGTAAAATAGTTTACAAAAAGGGTAGACTGAATACCAACGCAGATGCTTTATCTAGAATTCAAATTAACACTCATGAAACCGAATCGATAATAAACAATCCCGGCGACATTAATGAAAACATTCAAGATTATGTTAGGGAACTCTTGACTAATCCGGAACTACCAGAATTAAACGAATCCGACTTATCTCTCTTGCAAAACGAAGACACAAATTCGAAAATAAATGTTATCTCTGATGTACAAATTCAACCCCCTGTAATATGTCAAACCAACCCTGAATCCTCAGACGATCAAACACCTCATTCTCTCTCAATAAACTTAGCTAACAACGGAATCCGGATTCTAGACGATATCGTAAATTCAAAACCAAATCAGATACATGTTTTCGAGAATAAATCAAAAAATCTATTAGTTAAACAAGAGAATTTTGGTTCACAAAAGGTACTTATCGCCAAGCTACCATTACAAGATAATGAGACGTTAATTTTCGACCTCTTGAAAAATTATTTGAAACCAACAACTTCTTACTACATTTTCTTCGACGATGTTAAATTCATTCCAAATTTCTCTAAAGTTTATTCAGAAAAATTTGACGTTCGTACTTTGAAATTAATTCGTTGCACTAAACTGGTCAACACGATTAATGACCTCGGAGAACAAATTTTTCTCATAAAGGCTCATCATGAAGGTAAGACTAATCACCGTGGCATTGTAGAAACGTTTCAATACTTAAAAAGAAACTATTATTGGCCAAAAATGAAAGAAACAATAACAACATTTATAAATTCATGCGACATTTGTCAAAGAGCGAAATATTCTCGTCATAAACCTTATGTCCCATTATCTCTAACTGAAACTCCATCTAAACCTTTTGAATTGCTACATATAGACACTTTTATTTTTAATGCAAAAATCTATCTCACCCTAGTGGACTCTTTCTCGAAATTTGCCCAAGCAATACCTATAACCGGAAAAACCGCTATTCACATATGTGATGCACTATCTAAACATTTTGCAAGTTTTGGTACCCCTCAAAAAATTGTCGTAGATAGCGGACGTGAATTCAACAACGATACAGTAAAAGAATTATTAAATCTACACAAAATTAAAGTACATTTCACGACACCTGGTCACCATGAATCTAATAGTATTGTCGAACGTTTTCATTCCACGCTCATTGAACATTTGAGAATTTTAAAAGAAAAACATCCTAACGAAAACGATCTGATTAATTATGCGGTATTAGGATATAATAGTTCAATACACAGTTCCACCGGCTTCACACCATTTGAGCTAGTATTTGGTCATACAAATTCCCGAAACCCTGAAGAAATATTCACAACTAAAGAATTGTTTTCAAATTACGTACAAAATCATAAACAGAAATTAACAGACGTTTACAAAAACGTCAAACAAGAGTTAGAGTCACGAAAAGAAAAAATCGTTTCAAAAGCCAACGTTCAAGGTGACATAAATGTTGAGTTTAAGATTAATCAAAAAGTTTTTAAAAAGAATCCAATGAATCGTAATAAAAAACATAACAAATTTTTAGGGCCCTACACTATTACTAAATTACTTGATCACAATAAAGTTGAAATTCGAAACCAAAAAAAATAAAATTGAAACCATTCATATCAAAGAGTTAAGAAAACCTAAATTGTTACAGGATAACAATGACGATGATCCTCGTTCTGATGCTGATAGTGACGACAGCAGCTCGAGAAATTGAACTGACGAAACTAACCGATTCCCCCGGTATCCTCCCTTTTAAACTAGGTTCGTTTGGTAAATAGAAAACATCTTTTCTTACATGAAATCAATTTGGAAAAATTAGAATCTGTAATACAGAATCTAATAAGTGCATACGTAGCACTAAGGTTATCCGTCTCCAATACACAACTAATCCTCTTAAACAGCTTATACAATCATTATGAACATCTAAAACCTTTCGTAGACGAAATCTCTCGGAAATCCAAAAACATCAAACCTGAACAAAACTTTAGAACTAAACGTGGTCTAATAAATTTAGGTGGTACGGTTCAAAAATGGCTATTTGGCACCCTTGACGCTAAAGACGGTGAAAGATACGACAAAACTATAGATATCTTAAAACGAAATCAACAAAGACTTGTATCAGAAATGAACATCCAAATTTCCTTGTCCAAGCACCTTTCGGAGAAATATTCAAATACTTTAGAAACCATAATTCAAAATCAAGAAAAACTGTCTAAATACGCTAACGACTATCAAGAACAAATATATAACATCTCCAATCAGTTTTATAGATATTCAGTGTATTTAGGTAATCTAAACGAATTGTTTTTAAACGCACATTTAATCATCACCTTTTTGGATAACTTGGAAAATGCTATAACGTTCGCAAATCTGCATGTAATCCATCCTGATATTTTAACGATCCCGAACTTAAAGGATATGTTAAAAGAACTTCAGTCCTTTTACAATAAAGAAGAGATTTTAAATGTAAATTTACATTCCTGGTATTCTATAATTAAATCAAATTGTTATTATCGCAAAGATAAAATAATTTTCGCCTTAGAGATTCCTATATTTCACCATAAGATCTATCAGTACTTTCATCTCCTACCAATACCAACAATCAAAAACACAATTATCATTCCACCGAAACCTTATCTGGCTCTAGAAGAAAAAACCTTCCAATACATGGATGAAAAATGTACGCTCATAGAAACCACCCACGTCTGTTACCACGAAGAACTTAAATTTGTCAACGCGAACGACTGCATAACATCTCTCATCCAAGATGGACCTGCCCACTGTCAAGAATTTCCCATCGAACCACCAATACTCATCTTTAACAAAATTAACGATGAATATATGATCGTCGTGAGCCAAAAGGAAATACGGATGAAGTCACAGTGCCCTGATGAAGAAACCATCACCGTGCAAGGCAACGTCTTATTACACATCCCATGGAATTGCAGCATCCTATATGGCACAATGAAATTTGGTAATAGCCAATCCTCCACCACCGAAAAACCGATGATATTGCCAAAAATCAATCACCAATCAACAATCGTCGAAATAAAGAAGAGGGAACCACTTCGGATAAATGACATCCCCTTAGAGGAATTACACCGCCTTTCGAAACAAATCGAAGCCACCAGCAGCCTGTCACTTGAAGATACCAGAAAACTACCACCTGGCTATCCTGGACCAGTCTGATAACAATATTGATCTTGATAGCAGTTCTCGCCGGATCTAAACTCAAGAAGATAATCCAACGAGCCATTGATCATCAAATCAATCCAAGCGATCAACCTCCTTCGGTCCTTTTCCAGCCCGAAGTCGAAGCTTAGGGGGGAGGAGTTACATCCCACGACCTGCACGACTCAGCACCTCAACGCCCGATTCAAGGAAGCTAGAAGATAATATTTAATTGTTTTTGCTGACATGTGTATTTTCTTAATCTCGTTGCTTTACGCCGTTTACATTCATTCTCATTCTCATTTTCGCCTGCAAACTGTAAGCATCGCGCTTTGAACAAATAAAATTTTTTAAAAAGACCGTTTCCGAGTCTCCGAAGTTAATTAGCGTCTCGTAATTCGTAATCCTAACAAGTGCTGCTGCGTAGCAACATGGCTGAAGTCCCTATCGTTAAGTTCAGCAACGGCGAAACATTTCCGATTTTCGGACTGGGCACCTGGAAGGCAAGCAGTAAATTCTAAAATTTATTTTCATCAGTTTTTATAATATCCATTCGTTGACTGTTCATTTAAATATTTGTGAATATGCATAATTTAAATTTAATTCATCTATTTTAAGAAATTATATTTAAATTATCTGAATCATAACTCCATTTTAATTCTGATAAGTATGTATCTAAGTGCACTTACATATTTATAAATTCAAGAACAACGTTTATTAAAATAGGAAATTTCCATTTGATTTATTTTTCATTCCACTTGTGAATTTATAAGGACAATTGTTTAGTGCGATCGATTCTGTCAGTTTAAAAGTTCCAATTATTTTTCGAGTCGGTAGTGACGTTCTACGAACATTGAACTGATTCAATTTCTAGTCCAAACCCGGCGAAGTAACTCAAGCAGTCAAAGACGCTATCGACACCGGTTATCGTCACATCGATTGTGCTCCTATTTATGGAAACGAAAAAGAAGTTGGTGAAGCCATAAAGGCTAAAATTGCGGATGGAACAGTCAAAAGGGAAGACATTTTCGTCACCAGTAAATTGTGGAATACCATGCACAGACCGGACCTCGTTGAGTCAGCCATCAATACCACTCTCAAGGATTTGGGCTTGGACGATTTGGGCTTGGACTATTTGGATTTGTACTTAATTCACTGGCCATTTGCATTTAAGGTAAGACAAAGATTGGTGAAATGAATTCTTAAAAAATAATTTTTTCACGTAAGCAAATATTGACACCGTATTGATAAGTTAAAGTATCAGTAGGCCTTGAAGTAAATCATTTCAATTTATTTCTATCAAACGTTATCTTTCTATTAACTAATTGCGCTAATCCGAACGATAAAAGATTACATGGTTAAATAATCGAATGCGTTAAACACGTTTGTTATTATTCAATACCTATACATTTTATTAAATAAATACGTTATTTGCTCTAAGAAAGCATCATGAGCGTCCGTCAGATAAAAAAGTCATTTTTTTAGATACTCTCGTTCACATAATTTCTTTCAATTCCTCAAACTATTTCAATACAAATACGCAGGGCTGCCCCAAGGGTATGTGCCGCCCAGGTGCAAGATGTAATTTGCCGCCCTTCTCCATCAGAACATTAGTGTTATATTCCATTCAATAATAATAATATTAATGACAATAATAACTGCGTTGATTTAAAATTCTAATTTTAATTTTTTGTTAACTGTTAATCTGTTTAAAAAAGAAAATAAAATTATTTTAAATAAAAATCATTAAGGTAACTTTTTTATAAACTTTATTACTTTGTATATATTTAAAAAGTAAATATTTGAAACAAACATAAAGAAGATAGTACTTTCATATAATACTTAGAACAAAAACGAAGAACCTGCCTACATAATATTGTATTAATCTTTTATTGTCTATTAACACTTTGAAGTTGGATGTTATACATATAAACTAAACTAGTAAACTACCGAGGTACATACATTTTAATTATTTAAAGGGACTTTTCTTACTTTGAATCCTCGAATATTTCCAGTCCAACATTTTCAGCAGCAACTTCCTTTAGAGTTGGTGATGGTGCCGTTAGTGGATCCGATGTGTCACTGTCCTGAGCTCCTGCCTCGGAGTCGGATGTATCGCTTCCTTGCTGCTGTATTATTTGTAGATTTTCCAAAAGCGTGTCTTTGTCCAAATCAAACTGTTCCTCCACGTCAACTGGCTCCACTTGCCAGCTTGTTGACGGTTGTGCGGTTGTGGCCGTCGGCATCGCGGATACAATAAATTTTTTTAAAGAGCCAGCAAGTGGTTTTGTTAGTGAGATGTACTGTGTGCGCGATCTAACCAGACTATGAACCTTGGCCCGTCTAGTGTGCCTTATGTTTCCATAACACCTTGTACTGTTTTAATGATAACATGTCAGTCGTTGAATAGATGTTTAGCAAAACCAAGAGCTTCATATTGATTCCTACAAACCCTAAGTTATCTAGCGATAATTAGACCATCAGTCTCCTGCACTCTGCACAAACAGGTTATGGGTCCAGGATTCGCGTGACTGGAAAAATAGTTTTACTGTGCGAGAGAAGAAACCTTCGATCTCGAACACCCGTCCGAGTGAGGTTAGGAACAGCACGTGTTTCCCAAGAGAAAAAGCCGGAAAGATGTCTTCGTCGAACGCGACGCGTATCGAGACCCTCAACAAGGAAAACTACGATACGTGGAAGATGCAGATGGAAGCGCTGCTCATCAAGAACGACGCGTGGGACTACGTGAACGGCACCTCCAAGAAACCGGAAGAATCAGACGCTGCAACCTTGTGGGAAAGAAACGACAGCAAGACCAAGTCTGATATCGTACTTGGAATAAGCCCTTGTGAACTCAAACAAATTAAAGGATGTACAACATCTAGGGAAGTTTGGCTGAAACTGGAGAGCATCTATCAGTCCAAGGGACCGGCGCGAAAGGCGACACTCTTGAAGCAGTTAACTCTGCAGAAGATGGAGGAACCAGGCGATGTGAACGAGCATCTTCGAAAGTTCTTCGATGCGGTCGACAAGCTGAGTGAGATGGACGTTTCAATCAATGATGACTTGCTAACGATAATGCTGCTATACAGTCTACCGGCCAGTTTTGAAAACTTTCGTTGTGCTATCGAGTCTAGAGATGAGTTACCATCTCCTGAAGCTCTACGAATTAAGATCGTCGAGGAAAGCAACGCCAGGAAGGTCGAAGTCACTCAGAAGCCACAAGGAGCGTTATTCAGTAAGGAAAGCAAGTACCAATATAGGAATCAACGAAAACAAGGAAATTCGGACAAGAAGCAGTCAAATGGGAGAAATAGCACCAAGAACGCCTTCAAGTACCGTTGTCACAGATGTAGGGAAATAGGTCATAAGGCTGCAGATTGCAAGAATATGGAAAATCACAAGCCTTCAGCCAACAATGCAGTAGATGAGTCCTACTACTTGAACAACGATGATCATATTACGAAGAGTGGAAGCTGGTGTCTAGACAGCGGAGCTTCGTCACATCTTTGCAGTGATGTAAATGTCCTTTCCGAATTGAAGTCCAGTAATAGGAAGCTCAACCTTGCCAACAAAACCACGACATCGATAATGGCCGAAGGAAAAGCTCTTCTAAAAGCAGACGTTTTCGGTGAGACAAGAAACATTCAGTTAAAGAATGCTCTGTATGTTCCAGACTTGCGTACAAACCTGATGTCGATAGGAAAGATTACAAATAAGGGGTGCGAAGTAATATTCAGGAAGCATGAGGCTTTAGTCATCGACACCGAAGGAGAAGTTCGTTTAGTTGCCAAGCGGAAAGGGGATCTCTACTACGTTTGTGAAGGAAACGACAGTACCAAACAGACAAGCGGAAGTTCAGCGCTAATGGCAGACCCTACTTCAGATTTAGAGAAATGGCACAGACGCTTGGGTCATCTAAACTTCAGGGATCCTAAAGAAGGCATCAGCAAGAATGCGGTAAGAGGCCTTGAATCGTTAAGAAATCTGAAGAATGTTCAGGACATGACCAGATGCGAAACATGCATCCAGGGAAAGATGACACGAACACCATTTCCGAAGAAATCTCAGCGAACAACTGAACCACTGGAACTAGTGCATTCCGACGTATGCGGACCGATGCGAGTCGAATCACTCAAAGGAGCACGGTACTTCATCGAGTTCATCGACGACCATTCCAGGTGGTGTGTAGTAAGATTTCTGAAATCCAAAGGAGAAGCTCTACAAGCGACGAAGGAATTTATCCCTATGGTGGAAAACCAGAAGGGAAGAAAAGTAAAGCAATTTCAGTCGGACAATGGCACAGAATTCGCCAACAAGGAGTTCGACGCTTACTTGAAGGAGCACGGAATTTCGAGACGGCTCACTGTCCCTTACAACCCCGAGCAAAATGGAACGGCGGAGAGGAAAAACAGAACACTTGTGGAAATGGCCCGGTGCTTATTGATCCAGTCCGGATTACCTTCCAAGTTTTGGGCGGAAGCCATAAACACCGCGAACCACATAAGGAACCGCTGTCCATCGAAAAGCTTAAATGGAAAAACGCCGTATGAGATTTGGAACCAGAGGAAACCAGATGTAAGTTTCTATCGAGAATTTGGATGTCGAGTATTCTGTTTGAAGAGGCAACCCGGTTTGGGAAAGTTCGACACTCGCTCTAGGGAAGGTATACTACTAGGCTACTCAGAGGAAAGCAAGGGTTATAGATTATGGATACCGAAGGAGCAAAGAGTGGAAATCTCTAGGGATGTAAAATTTCTCGAAGGAAGTCCAGAAACCGTCGGGAAATTTGAGGAATTTCTGCCGGAGAACCTAGTGGAAGACACAAGTAGCCAGATGTCACCTTCACAATTCGTGGAAATTGCACCGAATTCAGTCGATGAAGAAGAAATCGACAATGAAGAAGAAGTCGACATTGAAGAAGATGATGAAAGGTCTGAGCGGAAGAGGGATGTTGACCGACCTAGGATCATTAGAACTGGAATGAGGGGAAGACCGAGAAAGGAGTATAAATACAGAGATGAAGCAGGAACTTGTGAAGAAGCTTTCGTTTCTGAAGTACCCTTGACGAACGCGTTGAATTCGCCAGAATCAGAGGAGTGGTACAAAGCTATGGTTGAGGAACTGAAATCCATCATTAGGAACGAGACTTGGAAAGTTGTTCCACGTCCCAATGACCGTGAAACGATTGGCAGCCGTATGACTTTACGGAACAAGTATTCCGCAGATGGAAGACTCGTGAAGAGGAAAGCTCGACTAGTAGCCCAAGGATTCAGCCAGAGACCAGCTATTCACTTCAAGGAAACCTTCGCCCCTGTTGCCAGATTGAGTACCATCAGACTTCTGACCTCGATTGCTGTACATTTTGATATGGAAATCCGACAACTGGAAGTCACCAATGCATATCTAAATGGCGAACTAGATGAAGAATTGTTCATGGAACCTCCGAAGCAACTGTCCCTACTACTCGAGAGGATACGTTCAGAGGAGAAAAATGATCTAGGAAAGAAAGCTGAGAACATGCTTCGAGAACTGAAGAAGGGAGATAAAGTTTGCAAATTAAAGAAGGCTCTGTATGGGTTAAAACAGGCCGGAAGAAGCTGGTTTAACAAACTTAGCAACGTCTTAAAGGAGTTTGGCGCAACACCAACGAACGGCGACCCTTGTCTTTACAAGATAGGTAAAGGACCCGGATTGACTTTAATTGCAACTTACGTCAACGACATTATAATCGCTTCTAGAAAACCTCAGGTAGCTGAAAGACTCATCAAATTCTTATCAAAACGGTTCGAAGTGAAAGATCTTGGGGAGATCAGACATTGCCTAGGAATAGAGTTTCGAAAGAAGAAAAACCAAATTTCGTTACATCAGAAGGGATATATAATGGAACTACTCAACAGATTTGGGATGAACGACGCGAAGCCAGTTTGCACTCCAATAAGTGCCGGTTTAAAGCTGCAGAAAAACGAGGATACTTCGACCGGGAATGTTCCATTCCGGGAACTCGTGGGAGCTTTAACTTACCTGGCGGTCAGCACTAGACCTGACATCAGCTACGCAGTCAGCTATCTAGGACAATTTAACAATTGCCACGGCAGGGAACATTGGACCGCAGCGAAGCGTGTACTTAGATACCTGAAAGGAACCATTGACCTGGGACTAGTTTTTGGAAAAGGAACCAAATCCACCAAGGGATATGTGGATGCAGATTGGGGTGGATGCCCCATTGACCGACGTTCTTACACCGGTTTTGTGTTTATGGTTGGCGGAAACCCTGTATCGTGGGACTCGAAAAAGCAAAGGACCGTAGCCTTATCATCCACAGAGGCCGAATACATGGGGATGTCAGAAGCCATTAAAGAAGCCATACACCTCAAAACATTCCTTCAGGAACTTGGACTGGAGGATCTGTCAGCAATTTCGATACTCGAAGATAATATGGGAGCTATAAGATTAGCCGAGAATCCCGTATTCCATGCGCGTACGAAACATGTGGACATCAGGCACCACTTTATAAGAGATGCCATCAGAGAGAAGACCGTCGATCTTCAACATGTTCCTACTGAGAAGATGGCGGGAGATATCCTTACAAAGGCCCTACCTGGACCTCGTCACCTCCAGTGTTTAAGGATGATTGGACTGGAAAACCTTTCAGAAGCTGGGTTCGATCGCGAGGGGAAGTGTTAGTGAGATGTACTGTGTGCGCGATCTAACCAGACTATGAACCTTGGCCCGTCTAGTGTGCCTTGTGTTTCCATAACACATTGTACTGTTTTAATGGTAACATGTCAGTCGTTGAATAGATGTTTAGCAAAACCAAGAGCTTCATATAGATTCCTACGAACCCTAAGTTATCTAGCGATAATTAGACCATCAGTCTCCTGCACTCTGCACAAACTGGTTTTCTACTTTCGTCTCTTTCTGCGTTTCTTTTTCGATACTGGGAGCCGGAAAGTCTCTTTCTACCATCACTTATCTAAATTAATGTACAATAAAAATTAATTTCAAAAATATCGAAATAGAAAAAATAAAAATAAGAGCTTAAATATATAAAATAATCAAAAATACTTACGTTTCTAAACTTTAAACATACAAAAACACTTGACTACATTAACTGTTATTTTAATTTTAGTTCACTTTTACTTCTTACTCGTATTCAGTCAGGAACTAAATTAAATTAAGACCCCTTTCAACATTGTCGTCATATATATACCGACGCCATACATCCAAAGAGTACCGCCTATAGCCTAGTTCGTAAGTCTAGTTAATTTTCCAGAATCTACATAAAATCTACTGTTTTGCTACCGTCTTGCCTACCCATATCAACAAAGCGGTAATTCGTGTGTCGGCATATTTATAGTGCACAAAGTAATATTTTTATAGCGATCGGCATCTTTGTGGATGTTTATATAAATAAATTATTTTTTTTTTCATTTTCTGCTGCCCCTTAGTAGAATGCCGCCCGGGTGCGATGCACCTCTTGCATCTCCGGCACGGGCCGGCCCTGCAAATACGTTATAACGATTAGTAAAATTACGGTAGTTAACTTTGGTATGTTTGTGAGAATAATTAAATTTTAGGAAAATAATGGAGTGTTTCCGATTGGTCCCGATGGGGCCGTTGCAACCAGCGACGTCGATTATTTGGACACGTGGAAAGCTATGGAAGACGTACAGAAGAAGGGGTTAACAAAATCCATTGGAGTCTCAAACTTCAATAAGAGACAGCTTGAGAGACTTTTAGCCAGTTGTAGCATTCCCCCTGTCACTAATCAGGTACCTATCACAAATTTTAACCAATCCGACAGGTATTAAATTATTAATCTGGTCCAGGTTGAGGTACATCCGTATTTGAACCAGAAGAGGCTCATCGAATTCTGTAAGTCGAAAAACATTACCGTAACGGCATACAGTCCGTTGGGGTCGCCTGATAGGCCTTGGGCTGAACCTGATGATCCCCAGCTCTTGGACGACCCCAATCTCAGGAAGATTGCAGAAAAATACAAGAAGACGCCTGCTCAGGTCGTGCTAAAATACCAGGTCCAGAGGGGCTGCATCACGATCCCGAAATCAGTCAATAAAACAAGGATCCAGCAGAACTTCAATATATGGGATTTCTCTTTGTCCTCAGAAGACATTGCTCTCATTGACACCTTCGATTGTAACGGGAGGATATGTACATTCAAGGAGTAAGTAAACTGTCAACCCATTTATAAAAGTTGATTTTCTGTTTATTAGATTTCGTTTATTTCGGGATGTTCGGTCGTAATTCAAGCACGGTTTTGGTACTTGTCGTTTCGTCTACAACTATGGTAGATTTGGTGTCAGAAAGCCGACTGCTTCTTCGGTTTTATTTTCGGCCTTGATCCTTTGTGGAATTATGATTTCCGAGTGGGGTTTCAATTGATGGCCGCGATGATCAGAAGGGCTTTCTGGAGTTGTTATTGTTTGATTTAATGCTTCCGTTTTCAACGTTTCTTCGTTTCTACAGTTCTTGTTTACTTATAAATTTCTTTCGCTTCTCCTCGTTGTCTGGTGTGACTGTGACAAGTGGTTAAGAATATTTGTCTTCGAAAATTACCTTATAGTCGCAATGTTTGGTACCAATTTTCCATCGCTCAGTAGGCGTAGGACTTTCGTGTTCCTTTGTATTCGCAGACGTTTTCGTTGTTTCTATATAGACCTGCCCGTATGTGTAAAGGATTCTATACACACGTGATGTTGTTAGAGGGTCACGCTGATCTTTGGTGTCCCGCACCGTTCTTGTAGTATTTGAATGGTTTGGAAAATGGCTTCTATTTCCCTCATTCTATTCTGTTCGTGAGGCTTTTTATGTACGTCAGCTGTATTATTCCATCATGTTATTCTTCGTCTAGTATTGTCGACCGGTTATGATGTGTTGAAATATTTTATGTATTCGTAATTCTGCAGTGTCATTTCAGAAGGTTGTTCCCATCAGAACATTAGTATTATATTCCATTCAATAATAATAATATTAATGATAATAATAACTGCTTTGATTTCAAATTCTGATTTTATTTCTTTAATAATTGTTAATCTGTTTAAAAAATAAAATAATTTTTTTCTAAATAAAAATCAGTATGGTACCTTTTTTATAAACTTTATTACTATGTATGAATTTAAAAAGTAAATATTTGAAACAAACATAAGAAAGATAGTACTTTCATATCATACTTAGAACAAAAATGAAGAACCTGCCTATGTAATTTTGTATTAATCTTTTATTGTCTATTAACACTTTGAAGCCGATGTTATAAATATAAACTAAACTAGTAAACTACCGAGGTAGATACATTTTAATTATTTAAAGGGACTTTTCTTTCTTTGAATCCTTGAATATTTGCAGCCCAACATTTTCAGCGGTAACGTCCTTTAGAGTTGATGATGGTTTACGGTGCACAAAGTAATATTTTTATAGCGATCGACATCTTTGTGGATGTTTATATAAGTAAATTTTTTTTTTCATTTTTTGCTTCCTCTTGGTAGAATGCCGCCCGGGTGCGATGCACCCCTTGCACCCCCGGCACGGGCTGGCCCTGTCTCTAGGTTGACATGTACGTTTCACCTGGTAAATAGTGCTCGCCTCTCTTTGTCTTAACGTTTTTCTCAGCTGGACACACAAACAAACTTACAGCGTGTTTGTAAGTCGAACAAAGCAAAATAAGAAATTACCAGATGCGTTCTGATTAAGTAAGGAATGTAGTACTAACGACATCTACTGTCAAACATACCAAATTAATAATTTCGTGGATTTACTTTATAGCCTATTTTAATACTACGCTATGTAAATAGCGTGAGTAAATAGAGAGCCGGGCTATGGGTGAGAAAGAACGCATGAGGATTAACTCACTAATCAGTAGCGTGTAAAAATTAAACGATACAATGAATAATTAATGATCATTGAAATGGAAAACAACCCTTATACAATATTGGTTCGTTTCATAACCTTAGTTATGAGGTGGGTAACTTATTAGTGTTGTATTAAGTAGTTATACTAGCTGGTGTAGATGGTTTTGCTAGGAGGTTTGCTCCCGCCACTTCAGAAAGTACAATTTGAGATTATTAATTTTTTCCAAATTTTCAGTTCTTATGTATTTAGTAATTATTGCATAAGTTTTACTCCATTTTACAAATCTTCGATAGGTGAAATTCGGGGTTTTCAAATTTTTCGAGGTATTTCGAGCTTGACTATCACTGTGCAGTATTTAATGTTCCTGTTCATTTCTATATATCACCTCCTAGAAATGGGAAACTCGGGATTTTCGAATTTTTCTGAACCTATTAAAGTCGCTAAAATATATTTCCAAATCCAAAATTTATATCGATTTCTCGAGATTTGGAGACCCCTAAGAGTTGCTCTAGGCTTTTAGTCCGCTACTCCTGTCCGACGCCTACACACTTTGTTATTTAATATTCTCCAAATGACATTATTTCTAGGTCTGTTTTTTTTTCTTTCAAGGGCGATTACTCACAAGGACCATCCATTCGTTAACGATGAATATTGAACCAAAGAGAAGTACAATACTCTTCAGTCACAGGGCAGATGAATGTATTTAAAAAAATAACATGTAATTATTTAATTACGCGAATAAATTATCTGTCGAAAGTTGTGTACAGTAGATTACTGATTAATTCCACATCAAATAACCTATTTTCGAAGCACAACTTTTTTGTGGCGTTTTTGTGGCACACATCCCACTGTATGTAAATGCATTGTGGCGCATCCTGTTTATGTCAGAAGAGGGGTGAAGGATCGAGAGAAACCAGAGAAATAACCAATAGCGTTGGCGCTCGATGTTGCCACCACCAGACGGCACGAGGCTCTGTTACGTACCGCAGCCTTTACCAATCATTTCTTATTTCAGTTATCACAAAACTATTGTAACTTTTGTTGAATGTAACAATTACAATTAATAGTACTAAATTAAACTAAAACAAAATAATACGTTAGTCTTTTATCCATCTGTCTAAAACTATTCAATTGATAAACATATTCAGTTCTAATTTATCACGATAAAATTGTGGGTAAAATGCATATAGTACATGAATAAGGTATTGTAACGAACGCCCCGTATAGGTTGTTGTTTATGTGAAAACAGTTAATGTCAATGTCGACATTGGTAGAATAAAACCTCTGTCTGTGTCACTCCGTGTAAAACTGCTACAGTTTTGGGGCCTCAACCGGGACGGTGAACGGCACGGGAGTTATTCTGATGAAAAAATCACTGCGGAGTTGACGGACTGGGAACAACGACTGACGCTATAGACTGGCGTGAATCGAGACACCGCAGCTAACTGTAGCTACGAGAATGCACGCGAATCTAGAGTTAAGTGTCGCCACACACATATATACACCACACTACTATAACACCAAGGCTAAAGATAAATAGGTTTATATTTAAGAAAACACTCGAATGGATTGACTGCGTGCGGCTGGCGTGCGTGGACATTTTGAGTGCTACACACAAATTCGTAGCTCGCATTGGGAGATGGGCGCTGTTCATCTTAGTACAAGGATTGGTGATGGTTGACCACAGGGTTGTGCGTCTGGAAGCTTCAAGCAGTTGCTGAGGATTTCAGTAAATGCAGGAGCAGCAGAGGATTTCAACAGGCAGGTCCCTCTTTTACCTGGGGCATTGGTTGGGATTGATCACCCCTGGAGTCTTTGTTGGTCAGAATGAGGATTGGCCTGCTTGGTGTCGATTTGCTGCTAATGTATTTTTGTATCGGATGTACAGTCCAACCCGCTCGATGGAGTTAATGACACACATAACCATGTATACATGTATATATTTTGACATTTACTTTTGCAAATGGATTTGGCAAGGATACTGGCGTGTTTTTTTTGATTTTTAGATCAACTATGGCGAGATTCCGGGAGGTGAACATCGTTTGGAGGGGATAAGGAGAGGACAACTGGCTCTCGGTGGATAAGTTATGGCAGAACTGCCGAAGGTGAATATCGTCTAAAAAGAAGGGGACGAATCTGGCGGGAACAAAAGGAGATAATCAATTACACTATTCCCTGTCGCCAACGGGCCACTTCTAATGACTACTTCGGGAGGCCGGTCCTTCGCTCACACGGTATGCTGTCGAGGAAGATCATTCGCTCGGAGGATGTCGCCGTCGAGGACGACGCTGAAAAGGCAGGAAAGGGCAGTGTAACGAACGCCCCGTATAGGCTGTTGTCCATATGAAAACAGTGAATGTCAATGTCGTCCTTGGTAGAGTCTGTGTCACTGCGTGTAAAACTGCTACAATATGTTATGAAGCCCGATATATTACTGAAGCGTATTACTACCCGTCGGTTTTAATAGGAATATCGGTACATACTATACACTATCTAAAACTAATTAATGGAAGCTGGAATAGAGAGCTTTTAGTTTATATAATTTCGAATAGTTTAGATATTTGCATATCTTTATTTAGCCCTGACGATATTTACTATATGTTATTTAGTCCTTTACTAGACATCGCATATTTTGTTCTTTATGAAACCCGACTATTCGCCACTCTAATTTGATATATTTTTTTGCCTAATGTAAACTATGAATTATTTTTAGAAAAAGTCCTTTTTAATGCCTCACGAATATGACGTGCTGTTTACTGGGGACTCACAACGTGCCAGTTGTAAAAAAATCTATTTGAAAATTTTTATAACTATCATTAGAAACCCTCTGGTATTTATGCAATTTTGATGGAAATGAATAAAATAAAAAATAGTAGCACTATATGTTTATCAGAAACGACTTGGTTCTTTCATCATGAATTTCTTCTAAGCTAAAAATGAGTTAAGACATTTCCAATATTTGCATTGTAAATACTTGGTGTATCGTAGGGGAAATTGGATTAGTTAACATTTTTCGCAGATGTTGCTTCATGCAAGTTCTCTAGTATAACAAAAAATAAAAAAAATCGATTCATCGACCACAAAAAACCATAGTAAATTATTGACAGTTATATCAGGGATGTATATGTATAATTTTTATTGTAACAACACTAACTT
This sequence comes from Cryptocephalus primarius, assembly GCA_963576515.1. Classification (NCBI taxonomy): domain Eukaryota; kingdom Metazoa; phylum Arthropoda; class Insecta; order Coleoptera; family Chrysomelidae; genus Cryptocephalus; species Cryptocephalus primarius. The sequence goes on along the minus strand of OY754939.1, from coordinate 2,138,114 downwards.
ATGGAAGGAGTAGGATATCTTTAAAAGAGTCCTTTGTTTTGAATCTACAAGTATACAATAAACGGCATCAAATGCTCATCTCGTAAAAATCACATGGAATGTCATTCTCGCTAACATGTGGTTGAATTATAAATTAGAAATGGTTTTCAAGTGAAAATTATTTCATTTATTTATTACTTTAACGCTTTATATATAAACAAGTTGGTCGATTCAAGCACACATTATTTTCACATGAAACAGGTTATCCTCGTTTATGGAGAAAACAATTGAAATCAACAGAAAATTTACCTTTTCACATAGTAGACACAGAGTAATGTATAATGCATGCATTAAGCATATTTTCGTTTAATATCGGTTCTGGTGTTTCCAACATTATTATAGCATACATTTTTGGTTTGAACAGGGAACAAATCATTTTAATCATCAAAAAATACATTTTACTATCTGGGTTCAGTCCAAATGTCATATTACGAGGAGATCTAATAAACAATCACGCTGAGTACATTTTCCTAAATAATTATTTATTTAAATAATTATACATATTATAATAACAAATAATTATCTTGATTTAATATTTCACGAGAATTTTTTAATCGGGCTATATTAAAAAAGAGACCTATTAATGAATCAGAAATATCCAGGGCAGAAAAATATTGAATATTGATTGACGGTTTATAGATGTCTCATATTTAGAATTACTTGATTTTGCATGCTCTAATGTCAGCAATGAAAGAACATAGGTTCCCATCTGCAAACAAAAAATTTAATATATCTCGATCCTTGACGAAGGTCACATGGGATACAGAAGCTGCCTACGATATCCATAGCCAAAAGTATTAGCCTTTCGGCTTATTTCGATAGAAATGTAGGCTATGTAGAGTAGTAGTGGTAGTAGTAACATTGAGGACTTCGGTGTTGGAATAATTCGCGCTCGACCACTTTCGCCAGTTCCTCGTGCACTTCCTTGAGTCGTCGTCTGCTCGCATGCATCGGAGGTATCCGCCTCCATCCCTTCTTGCTCCTCGGCGATGGTTTCTTCAACGTCTGAGGAACTTCGACTTCTCTTCTCATTCAGGAGCGTCACAATATCGATCGTACGCGGACCTCGTGCAAACGACGCACGGAGAACGTCCCCGCACATCGACAGCATCGACCATCAGAGAGAGGCAACATCGACTCCGTTGAGAGACGAGTTCCCGAATTCGTCTACCCCGACGCTTACCTGCTCGAGTACCTGGCTTAGGTACGCCGTAAGTAGTCGACCCTTCGTAGCGTGTTAAACGTAGTTAGCTTTATCTTTAGAGAAGAGGGTACGTAGTTAAAATTTTGATTATTTCCTTTTTAGATAATATTGTTTTTACAATAGAAGCTCCAGTATTTAGACGTAGATAGTTTTCATTCCCCGTAGAGTCGTTAGAAGTAGTAATTTCCTACCTGATGTTTCACCCTAGTCGACAAACGGACACAGAACAGAGTTCTCGTTCCGCGTTTTCCCCTTTAACTGCCGACTGAGTAGCAAAGCAACGCAGGCGGCAGGTATCTATTTCAGAGTGCTGCGAACATGGCGAACCCGCCGGCCGCAGTGACGTGTTCGTTCGACTCCGACTTCGTCCTCTCTATAATAGAGAGGAACAAAGAGCTTGTGGAGGAAGTACAAAAATTATCCGTGTGAGTCGAAGGACTCGCAGCGGATAATGAGCGTCTCATGGCGCTCCTGAGACAGCAGTCCAGCTCGGAAGCAGAGGAGGTTGAAGAGATGGAGGAGGGCGGCGTCACGCCGACCGAATCCTCCGCTGAAGACGACGACGACGCCGGACCCAAGACGGAGGATCTACGGAAGACGCGGTCAAGGAAGAGTAAGAGGGATAAGCGTAAGGGGTTGAGCGCAAGCTCCTCCGACGTCGACATCCTCAAGGCGCCGAAGAAGACGCCAAACCCCAATGCAGTCGCCCCAGCTCAGGCGACGCCGTCCATCACCTCAACGGAGAAGGCGTCCACCACCTCGGTGGAGAGGACGTCCACCACCGAAGCCACCTCAGGGGCAGCCGTCCGCCCCGCCGCGACTACGAAGGCCCCCCCACCGATCGTCCTCCGCGATCAAGGGAAGTGGACCGAGGTTTCCCGGAAGCTGAAGGAACGCGACCTCAGGGTGAAGACGGCGAAACTCGTCGGAGACGGCATCAGGATCCTGCCGGAAACGACGCAGGACTACCGAGAGATCCATCGACTCATGGAGGGAGCTGAGTATGAGTTTCATACCTATCGTCTTCCAGAAGAGCGTCAACTCCGGGCTGTGCTGCGAGGAATTCCAGCAGGAGTACCGACGTGCGACGTCGAAGAAGACCTCATCAAGCAGGGCGTCCATCCCACCAAGGTGAGCAGGATGACGGACAGGAGGACGAAGAAGCCGATGCCACTTATCCTCCTGGAGGTGCCGCTGGAACAGAGGAACGTATTCCAAATTACGACGTGCTGCCACCTCGTCGTCAAGGTGGAGCCGCAGAACGCGAGGAAGGGACCCTCGCAGTGCCACCGGTGCCAGAAGTTCGGGCACGCGCAAGGCAAATGCCAGGCGGCGCCGCGCTGCGTTAAGTGCGGTAAGGGCCACCACACGCGCAACCGCAAGCGGGAGGAGTCAGCCCCGGCGAAGTGCGCTAACTGCGGCGGCGAACATCCGGCCAGCTACCGAGGATGCCCGGCATTCGAGGCGGCCAGCAGGAGGAACCGCCAAGGACAGTCGACGCAAACGACGACGTCGAGACCCCCAGCAGGAGCAGCCCCGCGGACCGCTGCTCGCCGGGTGACGCCCCAGGTGAGCTTCGCCCAGGCCGCAGCGGCCCCCCGCAGTGGAGCATCTGCGCAGTCGAGCGCGACGCGAGCCCCGCCGCCGGCGAGGACGCCGAGCTCCAGAACAGCGGACGATGCCCTGATGACGGAGGTATTGGAGCGGATCATGCGTGAGCGTATCGACGCTTACCTCGAACGCCATGGACTTTTCCGGCCATGAATCCGAAGCCGACAAGGCCGTCCTTCCTGAGGATAGCTTCCTGGAACGTCAGGGGTGTCGAAAGTCGAAGACACGAAATAGGTGAATTCCTAGAACGTGCAGGCATCGACATCCTGGCAATCCAGGAAACACTGCTGAGCGAACGGACACGTGACCCGACCTACTATGGATTCACCACGTACAGAAGGGACAGAGGACGGCGCGGAGGCGGTGTCGCTCTATTGGTGAGAAGGGTAATCGATCATTTTCAGGTCCCGACCCCAGAGCTACGAGGCATCGAAGCAGTCACGGTGGCGGTGAACACCTCCACGCACGGGCTGCTTTACGTCACGTCAGCTTACTCACCGCAGGGCGGCGACCTCGACGAAGGCGACCTTAATATCCTGCTTAACACCGGCAGGAGGCAGGTCGTAGTCATCGGCGACTTAAATGCCAAGTCTACGACATGGCATAGCAGGACTACGAATCGAAGAGGACGTATCCTGGACAGCTTCTCCGAAGATCACCACGACGTCATCACCATGGGCCCCCACACCCCCACCCACTACCCCTCCGCTGGAGGGAGGGGGGACGTCTTAGAGCTGGCGATCCTGAGGCGGGTTTACTTGCCGACGGAAATCGTCACTCTTCAAGAGGGGTCTTCCGACCACAACCCGATCCTGTTGACGCTGGGCAACCAGCCGGAGGAGGAGACCGGACCACGAAAACCATCGTGGACTGGGACCAATTCCGGCACACGATGCGAGGCGCCATAAGACCGATTCCCGTCATCCGGACTAGGACGGATCTGGACCAAGCTATCTGCGACCTGACCACGAGCGTCAAAAACGCTCTGGCAGAAAATACGAGGGAGGTTCCCTACAGAGCTTGGAGCAGGTACGGCCAAATCCCGGATTTCCTGCAGGACCTCATACGGGAGAAGAACAGAGCCCGAAGGAGAGCTCAGCGTACCCCAACCGTCGAGGCGCGAGCGGAGGCGAACAGATGGAGCCGCGAGGTGAAGTCTCGCCTCCAGGAACATCTTCGGGAACAGTGGGATCGACGTCTGGAGGAGCTGGACCCCCAACAACCCGGGTTCTGGAATCTGCAGAAAGCTCTGCGGAACAAACGTGGACCGATGCCACCGATCCATGGGGAGCGAGGAATCGTCTACACCCCTCTCGAGAAGGCCGAGGCGTTCGCCGACTGCCTGGAGCGGGAGCGTAGGGAGAACCACCACGCGGACGAGGACGACGACCACGAGGACATGATACGACGCGAGGCGGCGAGGATCCGGAGGACCCCAACAGAGGGGACACTGGAACCTGCTACGACCGACGAAATCTATCAGATCGTCCGCAGGCTCAAGCAGAAGAAGGCTCCCGGAGTGGACGAGTTGAGCAACCGCGCCCTTAAGCACCTCGGTCGTAAGGGTGTGGTCGCTCTAACCAATATTATCAACGCCATGATGGGTCTCCATTACTTCCCGGAGCAGTGGAAACACGCCATCATGGTGATGATATTGTACCGGTGATGAAACGACGCCACTGTCTATTCCAGCATCGCCGAGAAACTTCGAGTCGAGCCTCGATGTCTACTAGATTGTTCTGGACTTAAGACTCGATTCGAGAAATCGCGCGGAAGCGTATATAAAAGACAGGCAGCCGAGCGGAGACGGCGGAGAGAGAGACCGAGAGTGAAGGAGCCGAGAAGTAAACAAGTGGTAAAGAAAGATAAGAAGCAGACAAATTCCTACCTGCGACTAAATACGCGGTATATAAATTAGTCTATAGAGTTAGTGTAAATAAATTACATTTAGAATAAGTAAATAAATTACGTTAAGAACAATAAGTGGACAATTAATTTGTGTGAACCCGCGTAAAACGGAACAAATTGGTGTCAGAAGTGGGATTATTAGTGACAGACAAATAAATTGGGACAATGAAGAAACTCTGTGAATTAAAAGTGGCGGATTTGAGGCGGGAGCTGGAGGAAAGGGACATCGACGCTACGGGCGTAAAATCAGTCCTGCAGAAACGCCTGAGGGATTATTTGATTGACAATGGGGAAGATCCGGAGACGCTCGAGTTTGAGGAAGAGGGTGAGCGTCTTTTGAACAACAAAATAGAAGATCTCCGCGGCGGCCTGTCAAGCGAAATAGAAGATCTCCGCGGCGGCCTGGACGATAAAGTAAAAGATCTCCGAGGTGGTTTGATAAACGAGATGAAAGATCTTCGCGGCATCCTGACAAGTGAAATAGTAGATCTTCGCAGTGGTCTCGGCGGTCTGGAAAATAAAATGAAAGCGCAGAAGGAGGAACTGGAAACTAAAATAAGGGAACTGGAGGCGCGCTTGGCAGTGAAAGAGGCAGCTAAGGATTTCAAGATGCCGGAGGTGAACCTCAAGGTAACGCCAGTTGAAGAGCCGTTAAAAGAGAACATCGGAGCCTCGGCACGTTTGAAACCACCAACTTTCGACGGCAAAACATCGTGGCCGAATTATCTGAAACAGTTTGAGGCTGCAGCCAAGGCCAACGGCTGGACACCCAGAGACAAGGCAGGAGCGTTAAAGGTGGCGCTGCGGGGAGACGCTCTGGATATCCTGCAGACAATTACACCGGAAGAGGAAGGCGACTACGATGGGCTGGTGAAGCGTCTGGAGATGAGGTATGGACAGGCGCACTTGGAGCAGGTCTACCAGTCGCAGATGAAGACCCGGAAGCAGAAGGCGAACGAGAGCCTCCAAGAGTTTGAAGCCGACGTAGCCAGACTAGTTCGCTTCGCGTATCCGACGGCTACCGACCACCTGATGGAGTGTCTGGCTATTCAAACGTTCGTCGATGGCCTGCGAGACCTCGAAATTCAGAGGACGGTGCGGTTGGCGCGCCCTAAGACCCTGATAGATGCCCTGGCCATCGCGTTGGAGTTTGAGGCTGCTACCGAGGCCTCCAAATGCCATGGTCGGGTAAGGGCTCTCAATGAGGCTGACAGTTCCAACGAAGGTGCCAGGGAAGACTCCATTGAGCAACTGGTCAACGCCGTTAAAAGCCTGGTTAAAAACAAGCAGACAAGACCCGTCCGCTGTTGGAATTGTGGTGAGGTTGGCCACCTGCGTCGTTCCTGTAAACGACCGAAGAAGGAGGCGGTGGTGTACAGAACCACGGTCGTGAGTGAGGACTGGTTACCTGCCGACATCCTGCAGCAGCAAGAACGCGACCCGGAACTCCAGAAGATCAGGAAGTGGAAAACAGAGGGACGGCGACCGAGCTGGCAAGAAGTGGCTCCATTTTTCAGAGTCCTTAAGTCGTACTGGGCCCAGTGGAAGTCCCTGGTACTCGAGAACGGGGTACTGAAAAGGGCACTCGAGAACAATGAGGGCACAGAACGAAGGATGCAGTTGGTTATCCCCAGGAGTAAGGTGTCGGAGATACTTCGGCTGGTGCACGACGAGGCCTCGGGAGGACATTTGGGTGTGACGAAGACCCTGCAGAAGGTGCGTGACCGCTTCTATTGGGTTAACTGCTCCAACGACGTGAGGGATTGGTGTCGAAGATGTGCCACTTGCTCCGCCAGTAATGGTCCACATCGTAAGCCGAAGGCGCCGATGCGTCAGTACAACGTCGGGAGTCCCTTCGAAAGGATCGCCCTGGATATTACGGGGCCGTTCCCAGTGACCAGCAATGGGAACAGGTACATCTTAGTGGCCATGGACTACTTCACGAAGTGGGTAGAGGCGTACGCGATCCCAAATCAGGAAGCTGCGACTGTGGCAGACGTCCTGGTGAAAGAGTTGATCAGCCGTTTCGGGGTACCGATAGAGTTACACTTCGACCAGGGCCGCAACTTCGAGAGTGAACTCTTCCAAGGAGTCTGCGAGAAACTGGGCATTCGCAAGACCAGAACTACGGCGTTACATCCCCAGTCTGATGGCATGGTCGAACGAATGAACCGGACGATGGGGAAATACCTCTCGAAGGTAGTATCTCAACACCAACGAGATTGGGATCAACACCAAATGAATCCACTGGGCAATCCCCGGTCAACGTTCTCTTCGGCAGAGAAATGAGGCTCCCGTGTGACCTGAAGTTTGGGTGTAGACCTGGGGAAGACCTGGCAGGAGAGGATTACGTTACCAAGCTCCGGAGGAAGATGGATGAAATTCACGAGTTGGTTCGAGGCCACCTCAGGATCGCCAGTGACCGAATGAAGGATCGGTATGACGTTGGAGCGGACGACGGCCTTTACAACGAGGGAGACTTAGTGTGGCTCTACAATCCACAGAGACGACGTGGACTCTCGCCGAAGCTGCAGAGAGCGTGGGAGGGCCCCTATGTCGTCAAGGCCCGTATCAACGATGTCGTCTACCGAATCGTTAAGGTCCCTAATGGAAAACCCAGGGTGGTGCATTTTAACCGGTTGGCACCGTATGAGGGAAACCACGACCTGGAGGAGCAAGTCACACGGGTTCAAGGAGAGGAGGTGGAGCTGTCTTTCGAGCAGTTCATGGGCGCCTATGGAGGCACAAGGAAAGCGAGGTTCGGCGTCACTAGGGAAGAGCATCGTAACCTGTTCGAGGTGCCCGAGGACTATTCGTTAGCACACTGTGTCGCCCAGGATTTGAAGATGTCCCGAGGGATAGCGACAGTCTTCAAACGAAAGTTCGGTAAACTCGATGAGTTAGAGCAGCAGGGCCCGGCAGTCGGACGCACCTTGGTGATAGAAGATGACGGTTCTCAGGGGAGGTCGGTGTTCTACTTGGTCACCAAGAGGAGGTCATACGAGAAGCCAACGTATCAAGATGTATGGAACACTCTATGCGATTTGAGAGTGGTTTTACTCGGTAGAGGCATTGGAAAGCTGGCCACCCCAAAACTGGCGTGCGGCTTGGACGGCCTGGACTGGAGGGTCGTGAGGAATATGTTGGAAGTACTGTTTAGGTTCACCGACATTGAGATTCTGGTATGTTCTTGGGCCCCTGGCGGATACCAGAAGGAGAAAACGGTTGACTGCTATTTCCACCAATCCTCGCGGTGTAGAAATGGGTCCAGCTGCAGGTTCCGACATCGGCGTGACGGAAGAACGTTTCGGGACGAAACGTTTTTTTTAGGGCGGGGGCAGTGTACCGGTGATGAAACGACGCCACTGTCTATTCCAGCATCGCCGAGAAACTTCGAGTCGAGCCTCGATGTCTACTAGATTATTCTGGACTTAAGACTCGATTCGAGAAATCGCGCGGAAGCGTATATAAAAGACAGGCAGCCGAGCGGAGACGGCGGAGAAAGAGACCGAGAGTGAAGGAGCCGAGAAGTAAACAAGTGGTAAAGAAAGATAAGAAGCGGACAAATTCCTACCTGCGACTAAATACGCGGTATATAAATTAGTCTATAGAGTTAGTGTAAATAAATTACATTTAGAATAAGTAAATAAATTACGTTAAGAACAATAAGTGGACAATTAATTTGTGTGAACCCGCGTAAAACGGAACAATATATAAAATTAATAAAGACCTTCTGTTTCCACAGAATTACCGACCGATCAGTCTCCTTCTTGCTATCAGCAAGATCGCGGAGAGGGTGATCTACAAGAGACTTCTCGAAGCCACCGAGGAGCTACAGGTTCTTCCCGACGAGCAGTTCGGCTTCAGAGCGCAACATTCGGCCGAACTCTAAGTTTGGAGGTTGGTCGAACAAGCTACCACGGAGCTGAACCGCCGACGAGTCACCGGAGTCCTCTTCCTAGACGTCGCCAATGCCTTCGACCGGGTATGGCACGACGGCCTCGTTTACAAGATGTCCACCCTGGGGTACCCAGGACCCCTCGTGAGGATCATCGACTCATTCTTACGAGGCAGGAAACTGCAAGTGAGAGTGGGTCACGAGCTGTCTACTACCCGCACCCCGGAGGCCGGAGTACCACAAGGAGCCGTCCTATCGCCGCTGTTGTACTCCATCTACACTTCCGACGCCCCCAAGTCCGAGAACACTACGTTGTCTCTGTTCGCAGACGACACGGCCATCGCAGCCAGCTCTCGCAGCGCCGACCTGGCAACCCGCTACCTCCAGCGTGCGGTCGATAAACTCGAGGACTGGTGCGTCAAGTGGAAGATCAAGATTAACGCGAACATGTGCCAGGCGCTCTCGATACAACGTCGACGGCAGCGACCGACGGGACACATCCGACTGGGAAACGAAGACGTCGAATGGAAGGACACCGCGAAGTACCTCGGCGTCACGATGGACAAGGGACTCACCTGGAAACATCACTTCGATTCGACGATAGCGAAGGCGAGAGCTGCGCGCGCCAAACTCAATCCCCTGATAGGGAGGCGAAGCGTACTTCACCTAAGGCAGAAACTGAGGCTGATCAAGACCATCATCCTGCCGATCTTGACCTACGCTTCCGTGGCATGGGGCCACGCCGCCAAGACCCACGTCAACCGACTCCAAGCACAGGAGTCCATAGCGCTGCGCTGCGCAGTGGACGCCCCCTGGTACGTGAGCAACCGACGCATCCTGCAGGACCTCGAACACCAGCCCCTTAGGGAACGGATGAGAGAGCGAGCAGAGAAGTTCTTCCTTAAGGCGGAGGATCATCCAAATCCGCTTGTACGACAGGCGGTGGATTACGACCCCCGCTTCAGGGAACGATACCGGCGCCACAGGACCCTGATCGTAGTCGAGGACGACTAGGATTGAATATCACCGACTATGACACCACCGACTTTGACGCCATCGATGTGATCGATAAGGTTCCGCTAAGGAACCCTAAGCAGCCTTAGGCCCTCCAAGGACCGCCACGCCCCGCTCGAGGCTGAGTAGGAGCCCCGACAGGAGCCCCTTTAAGGAGCCACCAGCCGGACCCTGCCCAGGACCACCCCGAGAAGGAGCCCCCCGACGCCGACCACCCAGGACCGTCAAACGGATCTCGAGGCAGCCCAGCTGCCGGTCCCAGCCCCCCACGCCCCGACGGCCCCGAAGTCTCTCCAGGACGGAACGGGCCAACTCACATGGCTGAGTCGTCGTTTCGACCGTAACCAGAATTGGCAGCCACCTCCCGACGGATTCAGAGGGCCGCAGCCTTCCCCCTCACTAACTCCCGTACATATAATGTACCACGATTATGTTAACTTTTGTATATTTTAAAACTTAGTTAGGACGATGCCATAGGCTTATTTTTGTATATACGTAGTGATAGTAGTGATATAAAGATTTTAAAAGTCAAGGAGCGTCATCGGGCTCTCGTTGTCCGCTGCGAGGTCTTCGATGCGCACAGATAACCGCCGAACTTCCTGTATCAAGGACTTATCCCTGGGGGCGGGGGTTGCACCATGGAAGTTAGGAGGTACACTTTTCTTTGAACCTGAAACCTGCCGCCGTTATTTACAGAGAAAATGAAAGAGAACGGTGTTCTGCGTTCGCGGGTCGAAGTAACGGAGAAAATATAATAAAAGGAAAGTAATTATATGTACACTAAGCTATCTACGGTAGAGCGCTATTAGATAGCGGAATTGTGCTGGGGAGAATTGTTAAAATACCAATATCGTAAATACAAATATGGAAAATTCAATCTGTTAATATACACAAAACACAACTTTTTCCAAACACAAAACACAGCGTTTTCAACACGCTAATGGTAGGGTCAGGTACTTATTGAACCCTTGCAGGTTCGGTGGCAGTGAATTGGGAATTTAAAATGTCTACATGCACCCCCACAGGTACCAAGGAAGATTGCAATAATCACGTCGTCGTCGTAAGGGCTGGTCTGCATCGTTTAAGAGCTGCTGATATAATCCTGGCGTTCTGGACTGGCTTCCTGGCTTCGGGAATGTCATCCCTCGATCTCAGCGGGAAACTATCCTCGAATGGCCGTCCGTTGGTTTCCATGGGAAGCGGCGGGTGGAGGTGCATTGGTCCCGCAACCCTTATTTAGGTAGGCATGGAGGGGACGGTACTCAGTAACGGCGGCTGGTCGGAGTAGTGGCTTGGAGCGGGGTGAGCGACTGGAGCGGGGATGCCGCGCGCGAAGTCTACCGTAGAGGGATGTAAGCGGTATCGATTTTGGGACGCGATCTGCAGGCGAAGGGTGCGTATCTTAGTGAGTTTAACGGGGTATGAGAAGGTGGCGCTACAATCTCCATTAATTATAGAAGGCGTGGGTATCGCGTACGTTTTTAACAAAATGGTATACATATCTTTAAAAAAGGTTTAGTAAATTGTACAGATGACAAAGCGATAAATACAATTTGTTATCTAGCTCATACTAATAGGGTATTACAACTGAGGAATTAAACTTTACCCGTAGTAGCCGACAAGCCTGAACTCTCCTCCGACGACTAGGAGCTGCAGCTCCTAAGTCCAGATCTGAACAAGAAGTATCCCCATCCCAGATAGCTTTACGTGTTAAAAAACGAGCAGTAAATGTTCCAGCCAACTAACATCTAGAGGCAGCTATCCTGAAGGAACTTAACGAAAGCACTGAAGAAACAAATGAAGACGCCAATATCTAGTCACCATTTTTAGAAAGTGAATTACGGAAAGCAATAAACTCCCTGAAACTAAGGAAAGCAAAAGGCTTGGCTGTAGTTTTTCCGGAGATTATCAAGCACCTAGGCTCTGTGGCACTCAAGTGGCTCCAACAATTTTATAATAATATACTCAGCAGCGGATGTGTTCCTCAACAATTCAAAATTGCTCACAAGCTTGCCATATTAAAACCAGGAAAATCGAGTAAAGACTCCACAAGCTACCGCCCAATTGCACTTCTCTGCGTCTGTTACAAAATTCTCGAAAGGCTAATATATAATAGAATATACGATCTCATCGACAGAGTGATTTCACCAAGTCAAGTCGGATTTAGAAGCGGCAGAAATTGCTGCGAGCAGGTTCTGGCTCCTACTTCTTACACTGAAGCAGGATTTCAAATATGATACCGCGTGGCTTGACGCCTTAATGCTTAAATTGCAAAGAGTCATACCCTGCATTAAAATGACGAATCTATTCGAACATTTTAAAAAATCGTTACTTCGAGGTAACTGTGGGAGAGCTGACTAATAAGTCGTACACATCCAAAAATGGTTTACCTCGGGGCTCAGTCCTGGCCCCGCTCCTTTTTAACATATACATAAGTGACATGCCAACCACCGACTCACCAAAATTAGGCTATGCTGATGATCTTGCAATAGTCACCCAGAGTGAAACCTTTGAAAAAGTAGAAGAAATTCTCACTACCGATATGGGAAAGCTGAATCAGTGTTATAAGAAATGGAGACTTAGCCCTAATCCCAACAAAACTGAAGTGAGCGCATTTCATCTAAATAACCGCCTCGCAGATACTGAATTGAACGTTAACTTCTGCGAGGAAAAACTAAAACATAATCGTTACCCGAAATATCTGGGCATAATTCTAGATAGAACTCTGACATGAACCTGAAAGAAAAACACCTCTAAAATCCCAGTCAGAAAATGAAGACTTGAAATAACCTGAATAGGAACCTTGCCGGAACCAGTTGGGGAGCAAACGCAACAATTCTAAGAACTGCGGTACTCTCTCTCTCTCTCTCTCTCTCTCTCACGTACTCCGTTGCTGAATGATGTGCTCTGGTCTGGAACGGCAACTGTTACACAAACAAAATAGACATCCTCCTAAATGACGCAATGCGAATTTTGTCAGGAACCCTAAAGTCCACGCCGCTGCCCTGGCTTCATGTCACTGCTAAAATTGCACATCCAGACCTCAAACGACGCCAATTAACAATTCGTCAGTGGGAAAGAATAAACAACCCTTCGATATCAAAGGAAACTCCTGTCCATACTGCCATACACAAGACTGAAATCGCGGAAACCTATATGGGAAAATAAAGACCTTGATTCCACCCGATCCTTTAATATGGATGAAGAGTGGAAAGCCAAACGACCATCTTCTAATGTACACCACCAATCAGCCCAGCCTGACCCAACCATCCCTCTTGCCGGCATGGAACTACCCAGGAGAGTATGGAGCAGGCTCAATAGGATCAGAACTGGTCACGCTAGTTGCAATTAATTCTTATATAAGTGGGGGGCTGTCTGGCGATCCACAGTATGACTGTGGAGCACCTCAGCAGACGGTTAGACACATAGTGCAAGAATGCCCAAATCGAAAATTCCAGGGAACCCTGGACGACCTCGTAACAGCAACGCCTGAAGCAGTTCAATGGGTGAGCTCACTGGACATCAACCTATGATTCTAAGATATAGAGCTCCGTTCACATGCTCTAGACGAACAACCTTTCTTCTCTTTTACTTCTTTTTTATTTTATTTTCTAACACTATGATTGTGACTTGGATAACTACATAAACATATATGTAGTTATGATTTGATTTTATCACTATTTGGTTGTTCTTATACACTGTTTATACCTTATTTACTTATAATTTGTCTCTGTAATTGTGCCAAACGGTAAATAATAAATAGTAAATCTCGTAGGTCCCAGAAACCTTAATCTATTACAGGTAATGTCCTTCCTCATTTCCCAAAAGTTAACCTGTATTCTAATAAACGGCATTTTGGGGAACTTTATACCTCTGAGAGTAAATCACAACTACTTTCAGAATTTTTAGCAATAACATCTTTAAAATAGCGTTTAATACGGTAATCCAAGTTTTCACGATCAGGTAACTGTCCCAAGTGATTATCACCATGAAAAGTACTAAAAAAGTTGTATGTATGGAATAATCTTTCCTTTTCAAAGTATTAGTTTAAATTGTTCAAATTATTTTAAGTAACGCCGGTTAAGACTTAAAGTCCTTAGCGTGAAAGATGTGAAGAAAATATGTATGTATAGCATTTCGTCTCTTACCGGTTTAATAACTAAAAGCGCGCCTATGGATTTATTCTAATGAGGGTATATACGGTCAGAGGTTTGTGCTATCAACACCTCCAAACGGAGAATAGTGAAATGCGATGTAAATATGCGTAATGTAATGACCTGAAATGTCTGTTCATACTTACGTCCTAAGGACCACAAAATTTACAAGGTTTTAAAAGGTGCGTTATCGCTTTGTAGCAATTTCGCAAAAAAGCTTCGCTTCCGCACCGACTGTGCAAACAGTACAGTACCTTATACAATATATACATATGACACACATTTTTCTTATTAAAAAGTTTTTTTTAATAACCTGGAGTTTAATCGCGGAAAATACTTAAGCGCACTGATTATTGTAATACCTTTCTACGGATTTGAGAATAAACGTTTCAGTTTATAAAAGTAGAAATTATTATTTGTTGAGAACTTCTAACGCTTATCACTATTGTAAATTAAATCATAACCAAACTAAAATGCCGAGTCCTTGTTTCTGAATGTAAATTCGACGATTTTCAGCTGTTGACCTAGTTTTCTAGTATAATTCTAACGCATCGCCGTGATTTGTATTCATAGACCTCGTTGTACAGTAAGTATATGCAGTTTTAGTATGGTTTAACTGAACATGATTCAATTACTCTAGAACCAATTACAAACAAAAATTACATTCGCTTTAGTTAATTCAAAGAAAAACCACTTTTATACAACACCGAATAAAATAGCTTCACGAGCAGTCTCAATCAAATTACTTAAATACAACCCTGTGCTTTAAAACTCACACTATGCCTTCTCGCTATTCCTCTTCCCGTCCGCGCTCTACATTATAGAGTACGACGTTTCATCATTCGCCATTTCCCATTTTCCATAGTGACGCTGACAGTTGGTTTCCACATTTTGTCGAGTACACAGCGTGTCAGTTTCACGGACAAGATTCGTTTCAGGATAAGGCTGAGGAGTAAAACACCTGAAAATGTCGAAAGTTCCTAGGGTAAAATTCAATAACGGGCTGGAGTTTCCGATTTTTGGCTTGGGAACGTGGAAGGTGAGATTATTTAGGTTCGTTGTAACATGTCAGACTGCATGAGACTTATATAATTACGAGGTACTGGCAACTCGGTTTGTCTTCCTCAGTTTCGTCATTTAATTGGAATAAAGGGGTACAACAGCTCGGAAAATCAACAAATTTATTGTTTTCCAGTCGAAACCCGGAGAAGTGACTCAAGCTGTCAAAGACGCAATCGACGTGGGTTATCGGCACATAGACTGTGCCCACGTCTACCAAAACGAAAAGGAAGTCGGCGAGGCCATAAAGGCAAAAATCGCCGACGGAACCATCAAAAGAGAAGACATTTTCATCACCAGTAAATTGTGGAATACCATGCATAGACCGGACCTTGTCGAACCTGCCATTAAAACCACCCTTACAAATCTAGGGTTAGATTACCTGGATTTGTACCTGATACACTGGCCATTCGCCTTAAAGGTAAATAAGGAGAAAGTGAAGGGAAGAGAAAAATGAAATGCAGACCTATACCTTTTTGCTATTGGAATTTTGATAAAAGCTATTGTTGGCTAGAAAGTACATGAATTAACTAGTTCGAAAACATCAATTATAATTTTAGGAAATGATCCGGTCAAAAGTTTTTTGAAAATGCGTGAACAACGTGAAAATTAAAAGTTTATCAAAAAATCACCGCTGTTCAATAAAAAACTACTGGTTTCCTAAAGTTAAAATAATTTTTTCCACCACCCTAATACTGTCCTCTTATAGTAAAAAAATGCCATTCTTGAGATCGGACTTCAACAAGAAAAATGTTTACCCTAGTTTTAAACATCGTAGAATTATTTTCTGTTCAATGAAGCATGAAAAATCAATGATACATCTGACTATTTTCAGAAGAATTCTTGTTCATTATTACCTTGAAGGAAAGAACCTGAAACATCCATTTCAATCGCATCAAACTTATCGTGATATTTGTGATTATTTTAATTTCTATTAATGGAGGTATTTTCAGGAAGGGGGAGATCTGTTCCCCCAAAATCCAGACGGCACCACAGCTTATAGCGACGTGGATTATGTGGATACCTGGAAAGCCATGGAAGAACTTCAGAAAAAAGGACTAACCAAATCAATCGGAGTGTCCAACTTTAACAAAAGACAACTGGATCGACTTTTGGCTAGCTGCACAATTCCACCTGCAACCAATCAAGTAAAAATAACAAAATGAGTCTCGTTACAATTTTAATTGTCTCCTTTAAGATCGAAGTGCATCCCTACCTGAACCAAAAGAAGCTGATAGACTATTGTTATTCAAAGAATATAACCGTAACCGCCTACAGCCCTTTAGGATCTCCTGACAGACCATGGGCCAAACCGAATGATCCTCTGCTGTTACATGATCCTAGGATCAAACAAATTGCTGAAAAATACTTCAAAACTCCAGCGCAAATAGTGCTAAAGTATTCGGTACAGAGAGGGTTGATTACCATCCCGAAATCCGTTAACAAGCTGAGGATCGAGCAAAATTTTAACATCTGGGATTTCGAGTTGAGCAAGGAGGACATGGAGTTGTTAGATACTTTCGATTGCAAAGGCAGGATTTGTCCTTACAACGAGTAAGTCATTTGTTAATTATTTTTATCAAAAAAAAGTATTCCAAAACTTCCTGAATTCCGTTGGAAAGGTAAGAAGGCAGGTAACAGTTATTCTTTTATTTGTATTTGGTAAATGTTTAATTATAATTTACCTGTGTAGTTCACTGCAGGTCATTATTGGTAACAATATTATAGTAGTTTCTTCAAAATTTCGTCCAGTAAATATATTCTGAATGCACCCCACTCCAACTTTGTGGAGAGGCGTATTATGATATAAAAAATGACATAAAAATTGTTAACAAACAGGTAAAGCTTTAGGCATGAGGGGTCAAAACAAATATTTAATAACAATTCGCTTTTAAACATTCACTCCTATCTTTGAGGCAAATGACTAGAGAAAAACGCTAGAAGAAACATTTGTAGAGAATCACATGGACGACAAAAAATCTGTCATAGAATCTAGAGTTGGTTATTAGTTTTGACACAAAATGACTAGGAAAAAATGAGTGAAAGTATTTAGGTATTACTTATGTGCGATCCAGTGAGTCGGAGTCGTTCGTTATAATGGAAATGGGACAATTCGCCGTCGCCGGTTAGCCGTAGGGACAGTTCGCAGTAGAGACAACTTGCTATAGGGACAGTTCACCATAGGTATACATATTTCTTGCCGAGTAAAACATTGTTCGTTGACTACGGGGGATTTTACAAAGAAAAGTTGACAAATTTACCGTCTAATATATATTTTGTAAAAACTGTGTGAAAAATGTATGCCTGGTCCATCCAGTAAGAGTTGGTCCAGTTAAAAAAACAAAAAAATTACCGACTTTATACCGAGTGTATTCAAAAAATATGTTTTTACGATATACAAAAGCAGAGTATTCATCTAACGTACCGTTTAAATTTCCCCGTATATTTGGCACGGAGAAATGTTGTTAGTTGCTACAATACATCCCTATATATGCAATGCCTATTATAGTCTGTCTAAAAATGAGGCGAAGTAATAAAAACTCATTATAAATGCAAAACCGATACAAGGTGGCACCCACTAAATGTGTCGAGTTCTCTAATGTTTTGCACGCTACCTCCCCTAATCTCTTTATATTACGAGTGTTTCTCCCTGAACATCTGCTATTTTGTGCGTCTCGACACATGCGAAGAACCACTCACTGGCGTACGGTCGGGAAAAATGACGAAATGTGCAATAATCGATAACTGAAAAAATTACGTGTGCGTGCGCGTGTGTGTGTGTGCGTGCGTGCGTGTGTGTGTTTGTGTGTGGGCGCGCGCTTGAACGAGATAGAGAGGGAAAGAAAGACAACACGTCAGTACATGTATGGTCGTACATTAATTTATGAAATTTTGCGGCCCTGAGAAGGGCCAGTTTATGAAAAGTTTTTCCCAGCCGTCACCTTCTCCTTGGTAACCTCAGTCGTCGTCGTCATCGTCGAATTCTTCCCAAACATCGGAATCTGAAGAAGAATCATCATTTGGGTTGATAATAATTGGTTCTATCAACGACTCCGAAATGTTATCTAACTGAAACATTTGGTCTGCTATTTTCAGAACGTGATTTATGCATTTCCGCCAATTTTCCTTGGAAACTTTACATATTGCTTCTTTAAGCAAATTTTTGACATCTGCTAATTTGAACGTTGTATTTGTCCTCGCCACGTCACCTTTTTAAGAAGGTAACTTCTTCTTCAAACAATGATGTCATCTCTTTCCATCAATACAGATTTTCTATTGTGCTTCTTCCATCGAAATCCCAAATCCTTTAAAATCGTCCATAATGTACATCGGCTCATTTTTGGAAAGTCCTCGTCTTCTCTGACAGACAATAGAATTTTATCTAGTGTTGGAAGTTCGTTGCGGAAAAAGAAAGCGTGAACTTTTCGACGTAGTCCCCTTTTTAGAAATTCGTCTAAGGAAATTTTCGGACGTCCTGGAGACTTTTTCTCCGGTTGAACAGGGCCACTCTTTCTTTCTTTTAATAACCTGTACACTGATGTCTTACCAACTCTCAGCATCGCAGCGGTTAATTCCACGGTTTTATCCACACTCGCATCTAAATTTTGTTTCTTGATGGAATCGAAACAATTCAAAATTAGAACTTTCTCATTAACTGAGAACGGCGCTAATTTTGGGCGTTTCGATGGTCCTGGTAAATTCTCCATACTCCAATACGTATCTCCGTACTTTAAAAATACCACTATGAACACACAGGAAAGTCACTGTCAAAGTCTGTCTAATCACACACACGTACACGTCTATAAGCAATGCTGACTGACTACTGTCTTAGGCTTAAATGGAATAAATGGGCCGATCTTATACACATATCCACCTGATATGTTAACGCAAGCATTAAGCGCAATCAGTTCCTTTAACTTACCTAGAATTACTGAGAAAATAATAGCCGTTTGATCCCTTCTTGGAATAGTTAATCACATAATCCGAACTTTAGTATTTATCTGCACCTCGATTAGACAGCACCCACTTTTGTACTTCGGTAGGAAATGTTCATATCTCTTCGATTCTTCCATATCCCGAGGATTTATTAGACAAACAGTATGAAAAAAAACATTACCGTAAAATATTATAAAAAATACCGATTTCCAATATTGTAGTATGTTATATTAATGACGAGTTAACAACAATTCAGATAAAAAGGGCAGCGTTCCTGAGATGATAACAATCGCGGTCGTAATACCTACCTTTTAATAAATCAATTATACCGGTTTTAAGGAAACTCAACATTACATAGACAATTTTAATTCATTTATTAATATTCGTTGATTTCTTTAAGAACGCCTCTGGTTAGCTGCGAAATAATCGGTTTATTACTTCGCCTCATTCTTTGACAGGGTATAGTATCGAGAATTAGACAGATCCACTACAGCCATCAAATTTAAGCACCGAGCACGTGTTCATTTTCAGTCGTCATTAGTATTCAGTGGCGTAAAGTAAGTCACAATTATTATTTTAAAATGGCTTTTGGAGACCCTTCGACGTGGGCGAAATTAATAATGGCAATGATATAGACATTATACACAATACAAATAATGCTACAGAAGCAAATGAGGCACAAATTTGGAATTTCGTCATAAAAGTTCGGCTATGGGCGGTGCTATGGTCTTTGTACGTCGTTAACGTGGCTATTAAATTTTATTGCTTTTTTTCTTCAATAGAACTAATTCAGACCGGATGGACCTTATGTGGCTTTTGTTATTATAATATCATTTTGCTTCAGTCTATCTGCTGGTTTGCCAGTGTCTTACCTAGGTAGCACGCATATTAAACAATTTTGCTATATTTTAAAGCTAAATTATAATTGATGATACAATTATGATTTGTAAATAAAATATATAAATGCATGTTGTATGTAAATAGTTTTTAATATACGTTTTTGCACTAAAATATTTATAACAAATTAATTAATGAGAGTTGCGATTGGAAAACACATCAGAATATATTTACGCACTGCCTTTTGAAGGACTGCAAAGGTAGTTTGCTAGTAGCATATTTGCAAACGTATTGATTTTTTTTTTTTGGTGTATTGACTTGCCTAATATAAGAGGGTAAATTTTTCAATTTTTCTTTTTGATTCCTCCTGGAGTAAGCTAACAGTGTTTTAATCGGTAAATACATGTATACCTACGGCGAGTTGTCCCTGCGGCGAACTATTCCTACGGTGAAATGTCCCTACGGTGAACCGGCGGCGGCAAATTGGCGACGGCGAACTGGCGACGGCGAGTTGTCTTGATAACTACGCGCGGCTCGAAAACGGAACGCGCTGCATTAAAATATATCTCATATAGGATATCTCGAGAAGCGATTATGAAAGTTTAATAAACCTCTTTCTGAAATAGAGTGCCTCGAAAAGACCACTAAATTTTTATTTCTTTCATCATCAGCATGCATAAAAAATATGTATGTTCTCAAAATTAGTACTAGTTATGTTTATTTCTATGTGAATCTATAATATTCGTATCTTCATTCATTGTTATTCAACTTTATGGTACTGGTAAATATGTTTTGACAGTATTATAGTGACAGTATCACTTGACAGTATTTGTTAAATATCTAGAAGTTACGTTTGAAATTTTCGAATAAATTCTATTAGTTGTCTTAGTGTGATATTGTTTTACTGTTAGTTTTTATTCTTATGCATCTTATTTGAAAGAAAATATTTACTTAAGAAATTGTATATGTATTGTTATTAAGAGAATAATGTAGAATGTACTAGTATGTATATATGTTTAAATGAGCATTATCTGCACTCGGTGACAACAGATTTTGCGTTATGTAGTTGATATTGTATTCATGTATTAGTATTACACTATTTTTTTAATATTTACATCTATAAAATTTCTCGAAGAAACGCTAGTTAAAATACAAAATTTAGTAGTTTGTTAAAAAAAGGGTTTTGTGCCTAACACACGTAGTGATATCGAGTGTCTTTACTGACAACTGAAATAAAAGGCGACAATGCTCGTTTCTATTTGTGAAATATGAGAATATAACATGATCTTGATCACTATAAATGTAACAATACAAAGCTAATGCGATTTATCCGAAGCTTACGATAGTGTCAAAGCATATTTGCCAGTAGCATGAAATTGAACAACAATAACTGAAGATACGTTTACCATAGATTCATATACAAGACAAGCATAACTTGTACTAATTTGGAGAACATATGCATATTTCTTCATATCTTCAAAAGTAATCCACATTGATGAAAAAATAAAAATAAATATAATCATGTGGGTTACCTTGTCAAGATACCCCATTCCAGAAAAAATATATTGGATTCTAAGAATATTCTAAACAATGTGACAAATGAAGAATGTTTTCTGTGCGGTAAAAAATGCGAATTTTTTTATCTCTTTTTGGAATTCAATGATGTCTTCTATTGTGCCAATGACGAAAGGAGCAGGAATATCAAATACTTCAGGTTTCTTCCTATAATATTTTGGATAGACTATGTGGTCGACTTCATTCTCCTTCATGTCATTTTTGATTTTTTTATTTTGATTTTCAAAGGAATATGATTTCGGATCAAGGAATACACCAGTTCCCACTTTGTACTCTTCTCTTCTCGAGGTATCGCCACCCGTTTTTCCACTCGAACCAAATCAGGTGTTGTTTTTTCAACTGTAAACAATACTGAACTAAATTAAAATAACTGTTGATTGAAAGTACAGAATTACATAAATGACATCTCAAAATTTGTGGAAAATAATGCACTTTCAATAAAGTACTTTTTTGTTACGTTTTGTTGTGAGCAATATTTTTCACTCCATATGGACTTTCAACACGGCTGAGAGAGTTATTGTGAAGAAAAGGAATTCATTTATTTATTTATTTAATAAACGGTAAAATGGCAAACTGCAAAAATGGTGTTATTAAACAAATTATGTCTTTTTTCAATTTTTATGCGTATAATTCGTCTGTACGTGAATATGTTACTGAACTCCTCCAGTGTACTAATTCTTATGGAATTTTGTGCTTGAGTGGACCCCTGGACGGTTTAGATTCACAATTTGGACGAGGTGGGTGGAGCTGCGATAGGGTTACATATTTTTTTATGTTTATAAATTTTTTATTTTAATTCGAAATTAGATCAGGTAGGTGGTGCTACGATAGGGTTTCAGTATTTTTGTAAAAATTGTTTTACTTTTTATTTCAATAAAATTTACTTTACTTCTCCTTTTTTAAAAATAATTGTCAATTATTTTGAAGAAAAAGAAATAGGTTTTCGTTTGGTTGGCATACCTAATTTAGATAGTATAAGAAATATGAGATATAAATTGAAAATGACTGTATGGTAAACGTCCCAGTATAATTTGTATTTGCCTATGATTCGAATTTCGTAAAATCGTTTTTTTTTTTTTGTTTCAGTGCCCTAACTCACAAGGACCACCCGTTCGCAAACGACGAATATTAACAAATGTAATATTGCTTCATTAAAAGTTTGTATTTTTGAACACTTTTTTTACAGAGTAGTTGGTGATTTCATTCTAGTAGTTACATAATACATGTAGTCACTACACAGAATAAAATTTAAAAAAAAAAGGAATAATCGTTAGTTTTGAACTCTAGCCTCCTGATAAGCCATTATCGTAATGTTAGAAAAGTTAAATCAACATCAAATGATCTCGCATCACCGTCGCTATTTTTACGATTATAACCTTGAATAATAAATATTACACTTAGCATATGCATTTGTGTTGGCATAATTCATTTGACGTCTGCTCTTCGGTCTATCTGTTGTTGCTGGAAACATTGTACAAACTTCAGGATATGGCGGCTAATGTTCCAAAAATCAAGTTTAACAATGGCGTCGAGTTTCCTATGTTTGGGCTTGGAACGTGGAAAGTAAGTGTTTCAAATATGTTTATTCCTGAAAGTGTTGAACTGATAGGTAATTATAACTGTCTATATATAACAGGTTATAATTAACTATAAGTTCAGTTCGATATAGGTCCACGCTTAGTATTCATTCGGACTTTGTAATATATTTAGGACAACTTGACTTTTGTAGTGACGAATAATTTGTTAGTTATAATTTTGGTTTTACTTCGGATTATACATATTTTTATGAACCCTTAACACATATTTGTGAAGATCTAGAATTTTCGATAATTTATCATTTAATCCTGTTAACACGAGTGATTTAAATGAAGCTCGAAGTTCATTGATAAGCCACTGAATAGATAATGTTGGTTGCCTAAGGTTATTTATTAGGCTTTATTTCGATCGAAATATAGGCTATGATGGAGATTATTAGTATGGCGGGACTTTGGAAAAATTTCGAAGCAGTTTCACGTGTTGGGATCCCTAGATACCAACACAACTCTCCTCCCTCCGTTCGACAGGTTACATATGACCTGTGTAAACACGATAGAGGGCACATTGTTTAACTAATCTAAATGAAATTCGACACAAAATTGGTTTGGATAATGTATGGGTTAAGTTCGTTTACGACCCCAATACGCCTAGTGAACACAAAATGTCAAATCAAGTAAAAATTAGTAATTGTTTTGTTTTCAATTTAAGGCAGAAATGTTATAAAGCGTTTTTGTAGACCTTACAACGTTCCACAACTTTTGTAACTTGGAGCATTCTTTACTGCCTTGTCACCACCCCGTGAATCCATTCTTCACCTTACGCGGGGGGGGGGGTGACCAGCTATTTATCTTTATGTGAGTTTCCCAACTGCCCCTTTTCCACCCACCCGGAGGTGGCAGGATCAGGTTTGATCGGAGACAGGCGTTCCATGCTCTTGTGCTTCCCATACTCTTCTTCATTCCTAGGTTAGCCCCTGTACTGCTCATCTTTAGTCAAAATAGCATTAACCAGGTACTGGGCAATGATATTCCAGCACAGAGGAGTTTCAGCATGATTTCTATCATTTTATCCGGGTTCACGCTGCATCCAGGTTTCTCCCCAAGCTGTGCCCTTTTATTATCCTATCTAGTGCACTTAAAAGTGTGTGTACAGGGTCATCAGACATAGCGTACGTAAAGCACAGGGGTGAGAATCATCTTTCAAATCTAAATAAATATCCCTTAAAGCACCAGTATCCAGAGAGGGCCTGTGCCACATGATAATTAATTTTTCCCTTGTTTTCTACCCATGATATAATTTATTTTATTAAGCGTCAGGTCCACGCGCCTTTTCAGTCTGACTGCCACTCCTCTTGCCAAATTTGAAAAGTTCATTTCGACACATGCGTTTATCTGTCGGATTTTTTCTGTATTTCTATATTCTATGGCACTCCGCTGCTCGTATTCGCAGCGGAACATCAGTCTATAATAACTAGCCACTTCATTTGATATTGTTTAATAGAAGAGGCCTCTCAATAACAGGGGCCTCTGGATTTTATATAACAATCCCTTGTATTTTGCGAATTTCAGCACATCTACTCAGATTGGTTCCCATACAGTATATTCCCATATGACGCGATCACGATAAACTTGCAACTAATTTATTTTGGCCCGCAACCTGCACATAGCGGCGTTAGTGATCTTACACTTCGCCATCTTCTTCATAATGTGTAGACCGAATGACACTCGGAACACAGGAGCGGTCCTAGGATCGACCCCTGCGTAACACTCGCCGTGACTGTTGTCCTTTTGCCCTCCCCTATAATTTGTCTTTCATTAAGATACGATTGTATGAATTGCAGATGCATTTTTAACATCCAGGAATATCAGAATATACCACTGCTTACTTCTCCAAGTATCCCTGTTGGCCTTCTCCGCCCATTTCTTAATCATCTCGTCCACTGTAGATTTGTCTCCTACGAAACCCGAATTCTCTTGGGGGGAAGATATTCTTTCCACAGAAGTCTGTCCACATGTATGATAAGTTTTGGAGATAAATCGCGTATTCAAAAAATAGTTATTTAGTTGTGCCCCAACATATTCGAGATGCAAAATCTTATCGATGGGCAATAAGCAAAGAAGGTTAGTTCAACATTCTGTTAGAAGTACAAACGAATCGTTACACCACAATTACGGAGACGGCTCTTGGAACAGTGCATAAAGTACTGGAAAGCACTTCCATTGGTTCACGGAATTTCACACACAACAACTCCAAAAATTGTGCGTGGTGTGGGGTATAGTTGACGGAAGAGTTCTGGATGCTTACTTCTTTGAAGAAATTCTTACTGGTGCAAGATATTTGAAATTTCTTCAAAATGAACTTATCCCCGCTCTAATAACTTTGTTTCCGGATTTAGAAGAACCAGATATACCCCATCGTGACCCGTTTTTTTATCAAGACGGAGCGCCGCCATACTACGCTTTAGCTGTTTTCGCTTACTTGAATGAAGTTTTACCAAATCACCGGATAGGTAGAAGATGGACGATTGCTCTGTTTAATTACACAATTAAAAATAGGGGTTACCATTTAAGAAAAATATCGATATCTGCATATCTCTTTCTAAGATACTTCGTATAATAAATTGTCATGTAAATACACTCAAAAAAAAATTCGACGTCTCCCAGCGTTCTTTTAAAAACTTTGACGTCATATAATCCCAGAACAAAAAATTGCATTGAAATTTTTCGGAAGCCCCCTCATGTTACTCCGTAATAGCTAGCCTATATTACTATCGGAATAAGCATAAAAATAAGCCTAAAAGAAAACTTATTTTCCCACATAACGATAACTAAATTTTAACGAAATAAAAAAGAAATGTGTATTCACATCCAAGCGGTCTAGGAGTATAATTATCTCGATTATGAACGAATTTCAGGGAGTCACATTATTTCCGTTGTCTGCTTCAACGAGAAATACGTCATAAATGAGATGAGATGAATTACAATAAGTATTTCAGTACAATTTTTAGTAATTTAATTTAATGATATACGTGGTAATAATAGTCATAAGTAATATACAAGTAACTCTACCTTGTCAATTCTCCGGAAAAATGACGGTGGTAAGTAAGTAACTTTTACTTCACTGGAGACAAAATAACAAGTATTTTTAGAGTTATTCTCAATTGCAACAACAATAATACTAAAAATTCATTATTATTCAATATTACCAAGTAGTAGTTGTTTTCATTGGTAGTCTTTAAATATCATAAGATTACAATTGTTACCATTTTCTCCATCATTTTTATTAATTATTCTTTTTAGTCTAAACCTGGTGAGGTGACCCAAGCAGTTAAAGACGCGATCGAAGCAGGTTACAGGCATATCGACTGCGCCTTTTACTATATGAACGAAGCCGAAGTTGGTCAAGCTATCAAAGAGAAAATTTCCAGTGGCGCCGTTAAACGCGAGGAGCTCTTCATAACTAGCAAGCTATGGTCGACGTTCCTAAGACCGGATTTGGTAGAACCGAACCTCAAGGAAAGCCTCAAGAACCTAGGTCTGGACTATCTAGACCTGTACCTCATCCACTGGCCTTGTGCGCTCAGGGTAATGATAAAACCATTTTGGATTTAATTCGATGTCTGTGTTGGCCGTTTTCGGAGTAATAATGGCCAAAAATTATTTGTACTTCTCAGGAAGGTGGGGAATTCCTGCCTAAGCGTGATGACCATCCTATACTGTCTCACTTTAGTGATGTGGATTACGTCGACACGTGGAAAGCGATGGAGGATGTTTGCAGGAAAGGCTTGGCTAAATCCATCGGCGTGTCAAATTTTAGCAGGAAACAGATCGATAGAATATTGGAAATTGCGACTATAAGACCAGTCAACAACCAGGTAAAAAGGTTTCGTCCGTATTTCGTTCTCCTAATTTTAAACACTCCAAGTGAAATTGGAATTGGCAATGACCAAATTGTCGAGAGCAGAAGTCAGCCGTTACTGCAAAATTGATTCTAAACATCGCTAGGTTTGAACTACTGTTTACCTTGTGAAGGTAATGACGTAAAGAGGGATGGAAAGTGGTTTAGATTGCATTAATGATATGCTGAGAAAAGTATTGACGCTAGAGTTGCTTCTTCTGGAAGGATTCCAATAAAAACGAGATATGCCATGGACATCCCGTTTTTACCCATCATTTGGTCCATAAGCCTATAGGCACAGATCTGACGTCCATTAAATATTCATTTGCTGCCATTGGTACGTCTATTTTTGGTCTAATCGAACGTAAAAATAATTGATTCTTATGCATATATTCTCTATTGGACATTCTCTGATGGATATATGTCTATCGGACATCCAGTGACTATCCACAGGTATGTCCATTCCGAGTCCCTTTATCGGACCCAGCGAATACTAAGTCATTTACTTTTTGCACTTTAACGGCAATGTTTCAGTTGGCAATAGTCAATGAAGCGACCAGAAAGAAAAGTGGCTGAAGAGTTGAAATTATTATTTAGGACACTATTTCGCCTTAAGTTTGTATCGACTGAGATAAGCATACAAGAGAAACACCCTGATAACCATATGAGGAGTCGACTTAAAGCTATGGCCAGGCCAGTTTACATTATGTAGACCATCACGTCCGAAACCGATCCAATTCTCGTCCACCGTTGATCCAACTTTTGTTCACAATCTGTTCAATTTTGTTTCATGAAGAACCAATAGAGATCGATCAAGGTCCGTGACATATCTATTACGTCCAGTCTTTGTCCATTTCGATCCAAGATCCAGAATCAGATCTAGAAATCAGATTCCAAGTAGATGAGGAGTTAGAGATGGGTTGGAAAAATGCTTACAAGTCGAGAAAAGTGTTTATGTTAAAGTTGCATCTTCTGGAAGCCTAATATATCATTACTGTCTTGATATTTTTTTTTCCCAAAACATTGCTAGCACTTTTACATCACAATTTACACTATAGCTAGTTTGATAAGAGTGTGGATGACATGAAATGGATTAGGCAGCATTTTATAAAAGATAAACCAGAATTCGTGTTGGAGTTGATTTCACTGGGAGTTCAAAATTTGCCAATTGTTGTGGTTCCCATATTATTACTAGTTCTACATTTCCGATCAACTCATCCAAAGAAAAAATGAGAAATATATTAGTGTTAAAGTTACTTACTTGAGAGGCTTATTGATTTAATATTAATCTTTTGTTACTAACGATTCTTTAATACTCAGTAGCAAAACGATTCTTTAGCATTCTTTAACGATTCCTATCTTAACGATTCTTTAACGATAGCAACGTTTCTTTAATACTTGCTCCGCATTTCAATTTCCTAAACTACCGCACGATAATTTATTTATTGAGAAATTATTTTCTATCTTTCAGATCGAGTGCCATCCGTATCTCAACCAGAAAAGTCTAATAGCGTATTGCAAATCTAAAGACATAGTCGTAACGGCATACAGTCCACTGGGATCTCCAGATCGTCCGTGGGCCAAACCGGGAGATCCCGTTTTGACAGAAGACCCTAGAATCAAGGCGATCGCGGCGAAGTACAACAAATCCCCCGCCCAGGTAATCTTCAGGTACATCCTCCAGAACGGGGCTATCCCCATTCCGAAATCCGTCACCAAGAAGAGGATCCAGGAAAACATTCAAGTGTTCGATTTCCAGTTGAACCCGGAGGACATGCAGTCGATAGATACTATTGATTGTAATGGGAGGGTCTGCTGGTTTGAAGAGTAAGTCAAATGATTTTAATAAAAAGTATTTGTTTCGTTTTTGCTATCGTATTTCATTTTTATTCCAGAGCTCGAGGTCATCCCCACTGGCCGTTCCATCCAGAATTTCAGTAAAGTTAACTGACTGCCTGCTGAACAATTGTTTTGGGTCAAATAAACTATATCTTTTATTTCGACAAATTTCACTTTTATCACTTTACTGCCGGGTTTTAATTCTGATGGAGATCACTCGGAGGAACCTAATAAACTAAGTATATTATTAAAAGTTTCTAAAATTATAATTTTCTTATGGAACTTTCACCCTCTTTTATCTCCGAATGGCAATAACGGCAGGCGTGCTAATGTAAAAAATGTGAAAATCTACACGCTCTACTAATAATTATCATTAAATATATTTCTACACATTTTAATAGACATGGAACTTTCACTGATTTTTGTCGCCAGAAATACCGACACACGCGTATTTGTTCTTTCGGCTATTTATGTGTCAAAAAAGGGAATTAAGAAAGATTCACGAGTATTTGTACAAACTAGAAGAGTTATGAGTCGACGTCACATTGCTAATAAAATATATGTTTGCAATTATAAGGTTTTATTAACATGGAATACGTTTCAGATGTTTTGCATCCACCCTTAATCAAAGAAAAATACGTGATCATTCATGGAATATTCAAGTTTTTGATGTGTGTCAAATAACACGTAGGTTTTTTTTTTATTTGAAATTAAAAGTAATATCACAGTGAACGACACGTAATAAAATAAAAAAAATCTAAACTAAAATTTGATTCAAAATCACGAAAGACGTGGTGACATGAGTCTTTAAGGCGACGTGTTGACATGAGTCTTTAAGGCTACGTCTCACTACATAAGATAGAAAAAGGATGGAATTAAACGCAATAGGATATATGCAAAGTTATTGACGTATATTTTACAGAATTTTAAGTTGTCTAATAGAAAAATGCTTGAGGTGATAATCGTACTAAAGATTTTCCCTTATTAATTGTAATACAAAAGTATTTAATTAAGTTACGAGGGTATGACGTAAGAATTATTATAAATTATCGGCAATTTATATTCAGTACACAAAATCATAATTATTGGCTAGGATATATTTAGTCAACAAGGTTGTGTAAGAAGCAACACCCAATTATTATCAATTCGGCTATTTGGAAAGTGTTTCCCTTTTTTAACATCACTATTCAGAAGCATTTCGGATAAAATTTGTCAGTGAATTTAGAAGTCTGTTGCTTAAAAAGATTTGGTAATTCTATGACACGATGTGTGTGTGCGTGCGTGCGTGCGTGGATGATGAGGATATACGATGGAAAAACAATTGTATTTCAAAGTTTTATTGGTTCTTGATAACGCTGGTTGTCACAACATAAAACTGAAGCATCCAAATGTGAAAATTGTCTTCCTTCCTCCTAACCGCACGTCATTAATACAACCTTTGTCATTCATTTGTCAGGAGTCATTCAAACTTTAAAAATGTACTACAAGCGCCAACTTTTTCAAACCATTTTCGACAGATAAGAAAATAGTGAAAATAAAACTCTTACTCAAGTGTGGAGTGAATTTACTATTTTAGACTGTATTAAAACCGTGTCATCGACCTGTGAGGAAATTAAACCATCAACGCTTAAGGCGTGTTGGAAACCTCTTGTACCTCAAATGGTTCAAGCAATACAAGATGATTCTACAATTTCACTGCCAGTTACAGAAATAGTAAACATTGCGCCTCGTTTAACCGATGAAGAATTTGTAGTAAGCCATCAGGATATAAGAGAACTAGTACTCGGGGAAGAAACTTCAGATGAGGAAGGACTGATGGAATTAATTGATGCACTTACCTCAAACGCATCGGTAAACGAAAATATGGAAAATGAATGGGAGCCAAATCTTGATTTACAAGATGTGAAAACAGGGCTAAATTTGGCTAAAGAATTAGAACTTCATTTAATCGAAACTGATAATTCAACGGTGCGCAGCGCAAAATTTAAGAGAGAGTTAAGAAATTGCTTAGCTCCCTATAGAGAGGTTTTAGTCGAGTTAGAAAAAAAAGCTTCAATCGAAGAGCAATGTGAAAATGAACCAAGTGAAAAAGACATTTTACCCTTTAAAAGAAGACGAGTTGGGCGACTCATATTTGACAGTGAGGATGAGTGTTAAAAGATTACATAATTTTACAAAAGTCTCTGAGGTGAGGTTAAGTCAACATTCCTAACGAAGCGTATAGTGGGGTCAAACTAGCATCATACCTGTAAGTTTTCTGGGAGAAATCCGATCGACATGCGGTTTTTTTTAAAATTTTCTAAAAATTGTAGTCCCGGGCATTTAGATCAAAATCAGCCGAATAGCGGAAAAACCTAGCAACAGTTCATATCGAGATGTGATTTTTTGCATTGTATTCAGGAAGGTGCCAGGAAAAAAGTCAACACGGTCTGGTTTAGCCATTTTTTGAAAATGGCCTGGGCCGGAAAATGCATTTTCCAAATGCATCATTTCTTACACCATTATAGGAACGACTGGAAACTCGGATAAATCGCTCGGAAATGGTTACTCGGGGATATTTGGGGCTGCCGAACTCAATTCTGGCATTAGAATTACCTGGGGGCGGCTTTGCGGGGGCACCCGCGGGGTCATTCAGGGGGGGGAAATTGCTTAGTGCATGGGAAGCGCTCCAAACTCGTTACTCGGGGGTTTTCGGGGATGCCGAATTCATTTCTGGCGTTGGAATTACCCGGGGGCGCTCAGGGGCGGCTATACGTGGCACCCGCGGGGCCATTCTGCGGGGGGGAGGGAATTGCATAGTCCATGAAAAACGCTCCAA
The DNA here is from genome assembly GCA_963576515.1 of Cryptocephalus primarius. Lineage (NCBI taxonomy): Eukaryota > Metazoa > Arthropoda > Insecta > Coleoptera > Chrysomelidae > Cryptocephalus > Cryptocephalus primarius. Next base: position 2,106,789 of record OY754939.1, on the reverse strand, counting down.
AGTCGTTGCTCGGGGATTTTCGAGGATGCCAAATTCAATTCTGGCAATATACTTCCCCGGGGGCGCTCGGGGGTCCCTCTGTGGGGTAGCCTGGGGGTAATTGGGGGGGGGGGGGGCAGGATGGCAGCGTCCATAGAAATCTCCCCATAAACGATACTCGGGGGTTTTCGGAGATGCCGATTTCAATTCCGGGATTAGATTTCCCCGAGAGTGCTTGGGTTGGCTGTGTGGGAAATGGTAAAGGAGAAAGTGAAAAGTCACAAATTATCAATATAATACTTTATTCAAATAACAAATAGGAGTTTTTATTAATGTTGAATTACTCATTATAAATTTAAATTTTCAATTCAATAAATGACATTCACATCAACTGTTTTTCACATAACCAACAACCTATACGGGGCCGGGCGTTCGTAACAATTTATTGTTATATTACAGAAAATTCAGTTATTTTTATAGAATTTGTACTTTATATGGAATTTTTATTTGTTGTTATATGAAATTTATATTGAATTTGTATTGACTTGCCTTATACCATTTAGTAACTTGCATTGATCAATAGCAATTTCTGTTCTAATCGGTTGTCTTCATGATACAATGAAAGTGAAGGTATGGCATATATCGTTCAAAATTTGTCTGATTGGCGCGTGTGACGTCACAATTAAAGTTATTTGCAACGCATTTTAACGCGTGCATATGGGAATTTGTTGTAATATTCATTGTTTTAAGCATTTATTGGTGTGATAGTTAACATTAGTTATTAAAACAAAGATTACATATTTTTGTATATAGTGATGAATGTTATAATAAATAAAACAATCCTTAGGTATACTTGAGTTTTATTCAAAAGAATTGTGGTAAATGAAATAGGTATACATTCATTCATGTTCCCAAATGGTTTTTGGACTATTTGTTCGTAACCTAACAAAAAACCTACAAAATAATCATTTGCAATAATTTTCAAGCATTTTGAGCTACACTTTTCTTGCTAAGGAAAATATCCTCTTTATACAAAACATTATATGGATTTCGAATCACCATATCCTTGTAGAAAATTATGTCTATTCAGAAGGGGTGAGGAACTTAAGGTGAGGAACAAATGGCGCCATATTTAGGGAATTTAAAGAGCGTAAAATCTTCAAGGTTATTCCAGGGTTACAATTAAATAATATACGTAAGTGAACGGGTAAAAATTTATAGAAAATCTGGTTAAAGGCTAAAAAACCTTTAATTGTACACATTACTTGGAAAAGGCGACCAAAATTGTTTGTCAAATGATGCAATGTAAAATTGAATAACTGAAATTATAAAAGTATTAAAAAAAAGAGGAAGCTCAGAATGCTCACAGAAAAAAAATTTCACTATAAAACGATTCTATTTATTCACAATATGATGTCAGTCGCCAACATTAGCCCCGCCCATCATGCGCGATGTCTTACCATCTCTTTCATTATATCATGGGTTCGCCTCTATTTGTATTAATCTTGTTTAGATGATTCACGTTTTGTAAATATGTGAAACACTGATGCAATAACATTCTTCTAATGGCACTCATAGCGGGGCTTTTACATTTTTTTAGGCTCCCAAAGTTCGCGGAACGGGCAGTGAGTCACAGACTCTTAAATGGTGGCACATGCTGTATTGCCTACAGACCTCTGTGGGATTCCTGCGCGCGCGCGCCCACACTCACACACGCACACGCACACGCGAACACGCGCACACGCACACGCATACAGACACACACACACACACACACACACACACACACGCAAAAGCACACGCGAACACGCGCATACGCTTACACGCACACACACGACACGCGACGTCACACTGATAAAACGGATATAATATTGCTGCTTCTAGTCGGCGAGGTCGCTGTTCGCACGGTGCGCTATTCTCTATTGAAATAAGCCGGGCGCGGGTACTGCTCGTCGGATAAGTTTCCGTTCGTGCGCGTTTAAAGAAAATATCAGCCAAAACACTGGCCATTATGGTGCAACCAGGTCACCCTTCTACGATCCTCATAATGACTTGTGTGAAAATTTTTGAAAAACCAGTGTTGTAGTGGTGGAAAACCTAATGTGTACGGTGTGCATGTGTGGAAGCAAAAAGAAGCTTTCTGTTTTTTTTGGTTCGGTAAGAAAAATTGTGACTGTAAAATTACACATTAGATATGTTTTATTTGAAACTGGAGTGATGTAAAAACGTTAATTTTGAGTTATGCGACTCACTTGTATCTCTTAGCTTATTTTCCATAAGGTGAAATATTAAGAAATAGTAAGGTACACACAGTAACTGTCTTATCACCGACAATTCATTATATTCACGTGGGCAGTTTTAAACAGTTCATTACATTTTTTAATACATGAATGGACACGTAAAAATGTGCATTTAGATCATTCGTGCTGGGGGAAGAATGTTAAGAAAATATAAAAGGTTACAGTCTTATCACCAACAATTTAGCCCATTCGTAAAATTGTTTTAAAAGCATGTTTTTAACGTTACATACTTAATCACTCGATTCCATTTGTTTAAACAAAATCATATATTTTTAGATTAGTCATCACCAAATAATGAAAGTAATATTAGTAAGCAGCAAACCAGTACGCTCTTGAGTTGTTATTATTTATATTATATTTATATTAAAGGGCATGCGAAAAATATTCCAAAAATAATATAAAATTTTTAGCTCAAAGTCGCCCAATCGTACGGAATCAAATATCAGTATGTTTAAATGGACGTTTCCAGTCGATAGAATCCTTTATCTGCTAATTCTACTTCAATTTACAATTCTCGTTTTGACCATTCTCTCCCATACCTCATCTGAAGGTAGACTGTTCAAAAACCAATATTAGCAACAATGCAGTCCACACATAAAAACGTACGATCGGTCATACCACAATTTTTTATTTAAATCACTAAGTACGAATTGAGTTTTTCATATTTTTATGTAGGCCATTTTTTAAATGTGTATATTACCAAGGGGGAAATATGGTTCGTCCAAAAATGGGCCATATAACCCAAAATTTCAATCGAGTGCGACAAGCAAAAATAAATTTACAAATTAGTTTGTTTTTCAGAATAATTTCTGTATTTGACGGAAATATTTAAATATTTGGAAGATTATCACCGTGTCGATATCCCTGCTGTATGTTAAATAATTCACTGGTTATCAAAACAGTCGTCATGTTAACACGAACTTTAAAAAGACGATGCATAGTGCCGAGTTGTCGGTTATTAAATTTTATTGTGTTGCGTTTGTTCAAGTAATACATAATTTAGAAACAAATTTCTCGAATTATTGTTGTCATAATGTTTTTCCGCAGTCACGAATTAAGTGAAAAAGAGCAGCTAGAATCAAGTAAAATTGAATATAAATAAAAGTATTACTTTGGGTAATAATCTCAACATAACGGAATATATTAAATCATATTTATCGTTTATGAGTTCATGTTTGTTCATGTTATCAATAAGTAGTTCTAAATGGTTCTGAATGCATTATTAAAATTTGAAATCAGCTTCGGACACTAACGCCTTATTATTACAAATTTGGCTGTAGATGCTGACGTGGATTTATTTTGGTGAAACGAAACTGCAATTACTCCATTTTTACCACACTTTTAAAGAATAATATGAAACATGAAAAATTGTGAAAAATGTCCTACACTCTTAATTTTACAAAAGGTTTTATTTTGAATTTAAATGTAACGATATAAATTTTCGTGGTTCATTATTCTGCATAATTTCCTCATAAAATTCTCAACAGTTAAATAGTGATGTTGAGTTGAAATAATATAGGATGCAATGTAGGTTTCTATATTTATCGAAAACGTGAAAGTTTATACATTAAAATAACTATTTGTAGATCATGTTAATGAATGTAAAATTACCAGATATTTCATAATGTATAAATTTTTAACCTATATGTCTAAATTTTCCGGAACGTTAACGCAGGCGTCAAAGAATATATTCCTTATCATTCCATACCAGTCCTTATCAATTCAGCGGTGGTTCTATTGAGCCATTCATTTTTAAATAAACTTTTTACGAATTCAAATAAATCCATACCAGAGTATCATAATTGCTATGTATTAGCTTACTCGGTTAACGGGATAATAATCTCGTTCTGTACATAGTCACCATTAATAGTCAGACAAAGTTAAAAATACGTATTAGTTTTAAGCAGTTTGTAGCGTAAGTTAAATTTTATAACATTATTTGATCCTTTTGGTTTTGTGCAGAAATGAATATTTTTAATCCTTTGTGTTTATTCTATCTCCTTTCTTCATACAGTACCACGCGTTCTATCCAAATTTATACTTGCCTTGTATCCAACTCGTCAACAACATTGTTTCTCAAATTTTCCGCTTGATTTGATGAAAATAACGAAATTCTGTTCCTTCTCAAAACGTTGCTAACCCTAAACAGCTAACATTGTTATAAATCCTGGTTAAACGCACGTATTATTTACCGAATTTATCGTATGATAAAAAAGTGGCGACATGTTTGAAATATTACATTTTATAAGGTCAATGAGTCAATGAGTGTTACGCACATACTAGTAATACGAGCACGGTTATTATTTTTGGTAATTTGATGGTGTCAGTCAAATCTGTTAATCTGGTTTTTGGCCAATAAAACGAAGTTAGTGCTTAAAACATTAAGCTTGAGTTATATTACTTACGAACGGAAACGAATCTGAAGTAATTCATAATGTTAATATGTACTCTCTTATCTCTCAGCGTAGAATTATAATTTTTTTTCGATTGCAGAAAATGCGAGTTATCATCGGTCTTAGGGACCGCCACAAAGCAAGTGGCTCTATTTCAGACATATTTTCACCTTCTTTTCATAGGAAAACACACCGTATATAAAGCTTTTAGCCTTTCGCTTCGTAAAAATTAAACGGGTACCAATGTAAATGGAATGCAACAGTTTATTCAATGATGCTCTACAAAAGCATCGAAAAATGATGGAAGCGCGCCTCTGAAATTTCGCGGTGTCAGCCATACGTAGTTGGTGGATATTACTCATATAACTGTTAGCATATGTTGCCCAATACGAAGCATTCGGGGGAGTCCGTCTACGTGGAAGTCCCGGAGTAACCGTTCACGCTGACGTGGCAGGTCGGAGCGGTACGGGGAGTCCAAGAGGGACGAATTAAAGAGGAGAATTCAAGACGTGGTGAATGAGGAGAGACGTAAATGAGAGATACGTGTAAATAAACGACGAACGTGAATTAGAGATGTATGAATAATAAACGGTATTTTATTTTTCGCGTTACTTTTTTTGAATACAATCTAAAATAATTCATAACATAAATAACGTAAATAAATCATTAACTAAAGCCCGCCGGACACGATGCAGGTTTTGGTGGGTGATTGCATGGGAAAAGGCATGGGGAGAGACGGTGGAGAAGATGACGTCACAAGGGCGAAATTGCTGCACATTTCCGTGAATAGCGCGTGTGCTTATTTTGTTGCATGTTTTCTCGGGGAATTTGAAGGCCTGCCAATGAACAACGAGCATTTTGTTACGTCGGCCACAGCGTCGGCGCATTGACGTTGTCGGCCTGTCAAAGTGGAGGCAAGGTTATGAGTACGATCAAATATAAACAAGCCGAGGTTCTTGATAGTTGCTATTTCGTGATCCTTCTTTTCGAAGGGGGCGAAAATTTATATGTTTGCCATCCAATATATATCAAAGCCAACAAAATACCCTTGCAATTTGCCACCGTGTCTACGCACTAGCATAGAAATTCCCACAGAACTGAGCAGGCGACTCCCCATGCCTTTTCCGTGCAATGACCCACCGAAAAAATGCATCGTGTCTGGCGTGCTTAATTCGCTTCGCCTGCTTTTCTTTCTTGTCACTAACTATACATGTACATCGCCTTCTTCAAACTACGTGCCAAATTTCTCTCTTCTCAGGTGGCTTAACATGGTCTTTTGATCTAGCCATCGACTCTACCGCCTCCTTCAGTTGGGCCACGTGGTTGATGAACGATCCCTTATCGCTGTGGGCACTAACATTACGCTTGCCACTCTGAATACACACACGTACGCGGATGCAAATGCATTTAAAAAGGGGCTTTTTACCATATACCAAAACACGGTATTTATATGCGATACTCCATGCAACGAATCTTCGTGTACTGACTCCAGTTGCCCAGATGGGATATAAGAAATAGGAGCTGCACATCTGTATCAAGTGTAACAATATGAACACTACGGCCATTAAAATTTCGTGTCATTGCTTATAGCTACCGGCAGTTGGCGGTATGTATGTGAGCTCAAGTGGCTATTAAGGGTTTTTTAGTTGTCCTAACTCTTCCTAGAAATACTACAATTCCAATTTTGAAGTTTATCTATCATTGACTCACTTCTATTAAATGTAAAATTTTAAACAGGTTGCTATAAATTGTAATTGCTTATATCTCGCCAAAAATTGTAGCGTTAACTAAGTATCTTAATATGTGATAATCAAACATTACATGCATTCAAGTCAATTGCAGAACTAAATTTGAAATTTCAGATTTTCATTTTCACCAAAAAAATTGAATGTTATTCAATTCAAAATATTTTCTAAAGATATGTACTTTTCTTGTTAACTAAATAATGTAGCGCTATGAAACACATTTTGCCATCAGATACATTTTCCCTATCAACGAGCATCAAGAGAGGATGTTCAGATTTTCATATTTTTCAAAAAGTAATCGAATCATCTTCAAAAATTTGTAGAAATTTCAAAATCAATTGATCGAGAAGTTGAAATGATCTAGCTCAATTTTTGTTATACAGTCCTTTGGCAGTTCCGATCAAAGTGGAATTTATCGAATTCTTCCCCACACTGTCACTAGGAGGTTATTATTGAAATCTCTTTAACATCGATGAACTGTGGTACGGTGAACATTTATTAAAACACAATCTACTGTCAGGTTATGTTACCTAACTAAGTAGGTTCATTCAGTCAAATACACACTGTGAAATCCAATTTCAACCATTGCTCAGGGAAATGGGCAAAAAACAGCTCAAGGTATCAAAAAAAAAAAAAGAGTCAAGCTGCTGTTACAGCCACAGTCGCGAGTCAATTTTAATTTTCTGCGCTACAATGTCAGAAAACTTGCTAAATTACGAACTAAAAAGGTTATTCAAAAAGTTATACAGCAGCTATACATGTCTTAAATTTAATTATCATTCGAAGTTCCCTAAAAATAGTTATTAGTAATAAAATAGTAAGGGTAAAAATAAGTAGTAAAATAGTAATAGTAACAGAGTAGTTTCTTAAAAGATAGTAAATGTTTCTTAAGCAATGTCAAGTATGAGTAGACAGTCGACAAATAATGATGTACCCCTAGTCCGCGTTTTAAATGTAAATTTAAAATCCGCGTTAAATGTTTTTCGGTAAACTCTAAGAAATAGAACATTCAGAATTATAGCTGTAACGTTCCTCCAAATACATTTTACTATTTCACACTTACATTTACTCGGCAACTATCGAAAATAAAATTGAATCGCGATTACTTTATTACATCTCATAAATCACTCGGTGATAAACGATATTAAAATTTTAACAGGGCGGGAGATACGATAATCCAAATTGAATGTCGCCAAATCCAGCTTCTTCAGAGATGATTCTTAACTAGGAGATTAAAGTCGTAGCTATTGAATCACTGATTTTATCGCTTGAGTTAATTTTAATTGAACCAGATTAAACGTCGATATTACAATTTCGTTACGTGTAGGAAATGCGTAATTATAATCCATGGAAAGGTAATGGAGATTAAATGTTGATCAGGTGCTGTAACATGGGTTTATGTTATGTTCCTTAGTAGTAACTTTGATGTGGTATGTTATGTTTGATTACCCTTTATGGATTGTAATCTACACTAAGGAGGTGTATAATGCGAGTTACAATAACTAATTTAAATTTTAATTGACCTATTTGTCACATCTTCCCTTGAGAACGAAACTATTTTTCATGTGATGATATCAAATTGTAATGTGAGCTTTCGTAATTACTTTTACAGCATTGAGGTCTGCATTTTAATTACAATCATTGATGATTATTTTAATATACAGCGTTCATATTTATTCAGCGTTTCAAGGTAAATACACGACCTCTAATGTCGTTGTAATGCAATAATTTGAACAGAACTAAATGAAAAAGGTGTACCATATGACCATATGACCATATGACGCGTGGACATAAATGAAAATGCCTTTCATGATTTTTGATTAAGTGAATAACTTTGTATTAAATTAGTTAGGATTTAGTGTTCAATTGGTTATACACGGCAATTACATTAATCAGCTTATTTTTAAAATCCACTTTTTTTTTTGTAATTTACGCCAAGTTGTCGAAAATGTTAATTCGTCCGAAATGAAGGATCGAGAACAGTTGAAAATACCTAAAAATTATTGAAATATCTAAGTTTGGGTCGTAACGTCTTAACTTGCTGCCGTTGGATTAATTCTTCAAATGAAATTGAAATTATAAATACGGTTAATTGTGAAATGACCAAAAATTTGTAATTAATCGTGAGCATTTATTAATTTTAATATTAAAATACTACTGAATATGGAGGCGTGCACATTATTTCATACTGCACATTCAAATTTTTAAAGTACAGTGTTTCCACAGTGAGTTTGCAACGATAAGTAGCCATGAACACCTGTGATGAAAAAAGCTGGCTCCCATAGGCGTGCTGTTTAGATTTTTTAGCCGATTTTTAAATTTTTTTGACATTGGAATAGCCCATAATCACGTTGACATCATGTTTTCGGGTAAAAGTTTGAGCAGGTCTTTGATTTCACCAGAGAACTGTGTCACTTCTTGGTCGTCTAACTTCACTGTTACTACTTATCATACACTCGTATGATATTAAGATCGACGGCTTCGCCCTCAATTTTAGCGGAGAAGTTCGGTCGAAGCAGGGAAAAAATTCTGCAACGGATTTTAACAGTTGTTTCATTACTACAAATCGTACACCTTCCTGCGGTTTTATTCTTTGTTAGCGGAGTAGAACAATGCTGCATTTTCCACGTCGGACCTTCCTGCGCCCGGCCACCATGCCTCAGCAACACCCAAGATGTCCAGTCCAAGCCTGCCTTGTAATCTCACTTGTAAGGTTCGCCAGCATGCCAGCCTCAAACAAGCTTCGGGTGTTTTAAATTTCAATCTTCATCGGCTTTCTCAAGTTTGTCCTATCATTCAAAAGATTCAAAAGAGATCCGATTGGGCAACTACTTAAGCCTCCGGAAAATTTCTAGTTGATTTATTCATGCTTTTGGGAAAGTAATAATGAAGGTGGTACCCCGTTGCCTTCGTTCATGCCAAATTTTTGGCTTGGAGTTCCAACGCCCAATCTGCGTCAGACGCCGTTCGCAACCGCCCAATTCGGGTACAGACTATGCTGTTGACTAATTTTGGTCCACCTCGAGTATTTGATTTCCCCTGAAATGAGATGATAAATTAGATAACTTAGTCGGACCCTATGGGCTTAGAACAAGAATGGAAAGGAGTGATCGCCTTTTGGAATTTTGTCAGAAAGAGTACATGACAATTACAAACAATTGGTTTCAACTCCCTCCGCATTGTCTCTACACTTAGAATCTCCAGCAGATAATCCACAAAACTTGGTACGCAATCAAGTGGTCTATATACCCCTTAGCGGATGGGCCCTCTGACCATGTGTTGCTGATGACGGTCATAAAAGTTGCCTTAGCAAACGCTAGGAAATTAAATACCAATCAAAGAATATCATTAGAGACAGAAATATCAAAAATTGTAACATATATAACCAGGACCAAGTAGGGATACACAAATAGGGTTGAGAAGCGGAAATGGACGAGATATTTGGAGATATTCGGATTGATGGATGAACGTCGAAAGTATAAGAATAATGACGTCACCAAGTATAAGAACATACACAGAATAATTAGGTCAAAGGTAAGAGTGCCAAAAAACGAAGAGCTGAAACAAGAATGCGTTGAAATGGAACACGTGCAAAGTCGGAACTGCAAAACTTGACGCTACCCTTAACAAAATTTGAATTGAACCTTTATTCCGTTGCCCAAGAAGAACAACGCAAGAAAATGTGAAGATTACCGACTCGTTACTGTGATGGGCTACACCTTGAACATATTTTGAAAAGTAATTCATCGGAGAATTTATAAACAGTGTGAAATAGATATTAGTAACTCACATTTGGGTTTAGACAAGGGACTGGTATTAACGTTAACGGGGTGTGGATCAATAACATCCGTCATGCTGATGACACACTGTTGATCGCTGATAATGTGCAGGACTTACAACGACTGTTCAACATAGTCGGGGAACATAGTGATTAGTGACAGTCTGAACATAGACACTAAGAAGACAAAGTTTATGATAGTCACAAGAAATGCGAATGCGTTCGAAAACTCTGAAACTACATTCAGTGCGCAGCGCTTAGAAAGAGTAACCAAATTTATGTACTTAGGGGTGGGGTTGTGTGAAAACTGGTAATCCAAAAGTAAAGTTGAATGTCGCATTGAGCGGTCCCGATAAGCAATTCTAGGACCGAGCAGAGGATTCAATTGTTCGGAATTTGATCTTGATTTGAGATTGAGATTTTGAAATGCTACGTTTGGTCGGTGCTTCTTTATGGGGTGGGAGGTTGGACGCTCAAAGTAAGAGCCATTAACAAATTAAAGCCATTCAAAGTGGGCTGTATCAAAGATTACTCAAGATAACTTGGACCGCGATAGTGACAAATGTGGACGTGCTATCTTGTATCAATTAAGATCGCGAACTGTTATCTATCATTAAAAAGAGGAAAACTGCATACGTAGGGCACGTCATGAGAAACGAAAAATATCAATACTTGCAGTTGGTAACCTAGGATAAGGTGGAAGGTCGGAGGGGAATAGGAATGAAAAAGCTGTCTTGGCTGCGGAATCTAAGACAGTGGACGGGAATGCATGGCATCAGACTCTGATTAACACCGCAAGGGACAGAGGGGAAATGGAAAATGTGGCCGCAAATATTCATTATTGGGTGGTATTCAAAGTAGAAGAAGAATTGGTAAATATAGAAAAGAAATCATGTATTGCCTTAGTCGATGAAATGTTATGAAAATGAGTTTATTACCTTAAAGAGTGACCCCATAAAAGATTGTTTTTACCTAGCTAGCAACCTAGAAAAAAATATAAAAATATGTTACAGGTACCAAATTATTCCTCACAGAAAAACGAAGTGAGCATCGCTTTTCGTTTTTTGGCAAATTTCAAATAATAAGTAACTAAGTAATATTTAGGGGTTCAAGCACCCCAAAAAAATTATATTTTTTTTGACAAATTTAACCATCACTTTTCAAATCAACTCTTATCAACTAAGAAAGTACGTAATTTCACTTTTGTAAGGTTTATTTTCTAGAGCAAATAGTAGCAAATAGAGTAATTTCTATTTGTTAATTTTTTTGTCATTTCAACTGCTAGATAGGAATAATTCTTTATTATTTTCTATATTCTTTTATTATTATTAGTAACATATTTTTATATTTTTTCCCTAGGGTGCTAGCACGTTCCATAAATTAGTGTCACTATTAGTTGTTCAAGGAATTCATCATCCAGCAAAAACCAACGATGAGGTGTGAATACTCTTTGCTAGGATAGTGGTAGGAGCAGGAGTGGTGGGCTGTGGATTAGATTCAGATTCAGAAATAGATTGGAAATTGATATGACCCTATGGAGAGTGCAATTCAACCATTTGAATCTAAATTATTCGAAGAGGAATCGATGTTTATATTAACGATATCGATACGATATCCTTGCTCTGTTAGAGATGACATGACGGACACCATTCTTCCAGACCTCTGAATTAAAACGTTAATCACTTTACGTATGTTTTCTAACATGACGTTGGAGAGCGTTGGTAAAGAATTGCTCATTCGTGATCTCTTCTTGACTGAAGCCCAAACATGTTCTATAGGATTAAAAATACTGAAATAAGGTGACAATCTAGGAACAATCTAAGAAGAATTTAAGAAGAGTATAATCCATTGTTTCTGCCAAAGTTTCAATAAAATACTGTAGGGTGAAATTATGATTTTTCATGATATAAATTAAATGGGTTTTAGTCTTAGCTGTGACAGGGATATCAATATTACTTGTAGGTAAAAATTGCAGAATACCCGCTGTTTAGAATTCGAAGTCCATTATTTGTTAAGTCTTCTGGACTGATATTGAGCATTGTCCATTACTATTACCGAATTTGGTTGTATGTTCGGAAAAACTTGTTCGGCAAATCGTGTCTTAAACAAAAATGCTGTCATATCTTCGTGATAGTCCACAAAATTTTGATATTTTTCGCCGAAAGGAGTAATACCCATTGAATAAAGCCGTTTTCATTCCCCACGTGCAAAATGACTTCTTCATGTGTCTCTGTTCATCATGGCCCCTCTCCAATCGTCGATTCCCATCCTTTTAAAGTCTTTTACTGTTATCGCGCTATCTGAGTCTTGGTGTTCCTAGAGGTCTTGTTCCCCCTGGGTTTGCTTTCCATACCGTTTTTATCATTCTGTCATTCGGGGCCCAACCAGTCCATCGTAGTCTTTGGGACCTTATGTATTTTGTTATGCTTGGTTTTTTGTATAGCCGTTCTATTTCTGCATTTATTCGTATGCGATGGAGTCTTGCTACTGAATCTTGTACGGTGGCATAGATTCTTCTATCGTCCTTTAAAATCTTTGGAGTATAGTTCATTACATTTTTTGAGAGTCCACGTTTCGCTGTCGTAACAGGCGGTTAGTTTTATCACTGGTATATCGCCTGGTATATCCTGACCTTTGAACTTCACGATATCAGTTTAGATTACAATGGTTTCCGTAGGGCAAAGTAGATTTCCTCCATGATGTCGTTATTTAATGTTACAAGGGTTCCACATATTTGAACTGTCTTACACATTCAAAGTTGTAATTGCCCATGGTCACGTTTTGACTACGTTACGTCTGATTATTTTCCTTGCTTCGTTTCTTCTTCTTTTGTATTCCTCGATGTTTTTATTATTAGGGTGTGCAATTGCAGTTTGATGCGTTTCTTTAGCTCTGTATTTTATCGCATTTTTTATCATACCAATCATTCCTTTTCATTTTTTCTTCCTTCTCAAGGTTCTTTCCATGGCGGATTTACTGTCGATTTCAAGGTTTGTCAATTTATTACTCCTACTAATCAGTATTTACCGTATTGCATTGTAGTGGCTTGTATTCCATTTCTACTTATTTCTTTCTAGTCTTTCCTTTCTTACGTTTATGATTCGTAATCGGCATTTTATATGGACCACACTACTGTCGGAACCTGCATCAGAGGCTCTTCTGGTTTTCACGTACATCACATTTTTCCAATATTTTGAATTCACCAGAATGTGATCTATCTGATTTTGTGTCTTGTGGTCATCTTTGTCTATTGGTTTGACATCATGTTCTGTTATATGAAAACTTTCTGTCGTTAGGTAAGCGTGTAAGTTTAAAATCATTCTTCAACATTGCATATGCAAATCTTGCTTCCCAAATTCCCAAATTTGTGCCTTCTTTTTTTCGGCATTCGGTTTGTTCGACAATTGGCGGATCGAGAACCGGTGCTTCAGCAGCCGATGCTACATCAAAAGGTATCCATAAAACCATTTCAATTTAATGTAAAATTAATGATATAAACAAATAATAAAAATCAGAAAACAAAGTGACTAACAGAAAGAAAAGAATGAAACAATACCACCTTGCTGTGGAATGTGGTGTGCTGTAGAATACCACTATTAGAAAACAATTCACAATAAACCACTGATAAATTGCTGAGTAATATTGTTCACCACTGGATACCAACATATTGGTACATATACAATTAATAACTGAAATTAGGCGCGAAAACTGATAAGCTACGTAGCTTACAGCTATGATGTTTCGTCATCACACAAATGAAACGAGAATAAGAGCAATATCTGAATCATGCAAGAGAGAAAAAGATAGTGTAAAAAACAGCTCAATATCGCATCGTTGGCAGAATGTGAATAAATACTTTCATCTAGCTTATTTGAAAGTCGATAATTTCACATGTAATTTGTAATTCACTGGTCTGTGGTCCGTATATATAAAAATTTAATATTCCATTAAGATTGAAATGCAAGAAATTCGTCGACTTCCTCGCATAACTGTGACTATAGTTAAACGGGTTGTAATGTATTAAGTTAATAAAATATATGTAATCAACTTAACAACATAAACGTTGCGAACTGATTGTTGTGCATGTTATTTCATGTGATAGTTGTGCAACTAACTGTGCATGTTATTTCCTGTAGAGTTCGGTTAACCATCACTATATTTTATATTTATTGTAACTACCCTGTCTTTGTAAATAAACAAATTTCGAGATTTTGCTAGCCGAACTCCAAACGTAAAATCGCAAGTTATGAGTGACGATATCTTTCAAGACTGAAAATAAACATAATGCCGATATTAAGTACATTTGACGTCAAACAAACGATGTACGTGTATTAATAGAAATATTCAATCAGTTACACGTTATATGTACATAACTTTTTTAACTTTTGATTTCAAACAAGTAAATTAAATTGCCTGTGTGAGTGTCTGTGTATATAGATAAGAAATTAGCGTTTCCAATGAACTGCAATGTACATGGTTATATTAAAAATGACTGATAACGTAGTAATCCTTCGAAAAATAATGTCAATACCAGTTCCATGGAATATTAATTGTACGGAAAATTATTTATGACCAACAACAAACAATATCTCGCTGGTGCGTAATCATCATGTAAATTCGCTTGGTTAGGTAATTTACCTTAACTATCCCCTGAGTATGGCATCTCTTAAATTTGTCGATAGTATTATTTACATCTACGTACATAAACCTTTCTGCGCCAAGTTATCCTGTACATAATTTAAAACGTTTAAAGCAATCTGAAATTTAAAATTTGTTTAGTTTTCAAAGGCTAATTCCGTATTGTTATATATGTACGAATCGCCCGTCCAGACGCTTTCGTTATACCGCTTCCTTGAAATAATGTGAGTAGGTTGTCAGGAAAAACAAACAAATCATGGGCCTGAAAAATCCTTTGACGTAGGATCCGGACCACCTGTTTTGTGTTAGGCTTTTTCAACGCTCCAGCCTTGTTTTCATTACAATAAAAACTAATCCTTGCGAAAATTCACTCTTCAGAGATTCAAGAGATCACTCTTGAGGCAGATAACATGAAAAAATGTTCATCGTTTATCGGCCATTGTTTGAACGGAACAAATTGACATGGTTTATATTTTTTTCCTATTGTTAAATACAGATGCATTTTACTCTGGCAATATACATTTTGCTTGTTTTACTGCTGAACATTGTTATGATATAATGTTCTTAATCTGCATGTACATATAAAATAAACTGCATTCGGCGCTAAAAGATCTACATTATCTTACTACACGTTTCTGTGTCATTAGAATCTCATTTCTACTTGCAGGAAATCTAATATTTACAAGAAGTTCCTCACCTGAAGTGCTGTGATATCTACATATTATACCTTACACTGCATTAAAACGAATTAACTACCTGTGATAATCACTTAAATAAATTATTTATTCGACAATGGCAACAATCAACAATGACGAACAATAACCAAGACATGCTCGAAGATGTGCGCGTCGACGGCACCAGGAACGTCGAACAGTTTGAGAAACTACTGGGCGGCAGGTGCCAGACCGCCCCGACGCTGCCCTCTTTGCTGCCCGCCTCGCAGATATGTGGCAAGAAGCTGGAGAGAAGGAGGAGATCGGACAACAGCCTCTTGGGCTCCTTCAATAGGCTCAGGCATTCCATCGATGGCTCCGTTCAAATGCAGAAGTTGAGCAGGTAAGAGATGGAGTCAAAGCTATAGTTTGGAGTCAATCTACGATTTAACCTAACTGGTTCGAAAGAAAAAATTGGAAATAGTTTATTATGTTTTTAAGGTTACAATTTGTTGCATTTTGTGTACTGAAGTTTTTTGTATTGAACATTTTCAAACTACTTTTTACCTACTAAACAAGCTAGACAAGCCCAAACCAACTTCTTAACTTATCGTTGCACCGAAAAGGTTGATAACTTAGTTTATCTTTTACTATGACCTAACTAGTCTAAAATGTGGAACTTAAAATTAATTTATTGTATCCATATTCAGTTTTCCACCTTTTCTAAACTAAAGTTCTATGCGGGTTAACTTTCCTAAACTGTATTAAAAAATTCTAATCACTCTTTGTTACATTTGACTTATTGTTTCATTTAAGTTGATAATATTGGGTTATCCTATGACGTGTCTGGTCTAAAAGATAAGACTTAAAGTTATTCATAAACGCCTTTTAACTTAAAAATGCATTTTAGCGTAAAATACATTTAGAATGTGTAACTATAGTGTTTTGTTTAGTGTAATCCTTAACGCTAAGATTACTGTAGTTACCTTATTGAAGCACATGCTAAAGGCAATTTAAACTCCATGTTAAATTTAAAATTTATTTATGAATTAGAGGGTTAGTCTGTTATTAACTGAGTACAGGATACAGGGTGAATGCTTAATGTATGATAACCATATTTCTTTTACCATCTTAAGCAACAGCTATAACAGTATAAATGCATTTTGTGAGTTCTTTTTGATATAGGAAAAATTTAAATTACACTTACTTCATGAGTAGGAAACAAAAATATTAATCTTCAAAAATTGCTGCCTATTTGTATTAAACTTAGTATATATAATATTAATATAAACTTTATATATATATATGTTATGTTATGTTATTATATTTGTATATATGTTATGTTTATGTTATGTTATTATATATATTATGTTACTTCTATAAAATTCTATATTGGTGGATTACATCTAGAGATAGATAATAGGAGATATTAAAAGCAAACTAGAGTGTTTTAGCACAGTCAATTCAAAAAAAATCTTACATATCATTTCAAATGTCGCGAGGGGAACGTTCGGGATCACATAACCACAGTATATTCTAAGTTGTTTGTTATCCAGCCGCATCCATTCCTTATGGCGGTGAATGCATGATGCACGAGTGTTTTTATCCATGATTCTCACTGCAGATTTCACATTTTTCAGTCCTCACCGTGGCACGTGTCTCTGGTCATAATTGGTCCAGTTAAAAACAAAAAAATTACGGAATTTATAATGAACGCATTCAAAAAATACTTTTTTACCATATTCAAAAGCAGAGTATTCATGTAACGTATCGTTTAACCTTCCCCCGTATATTTGGCGCGAAGAAATGTTGTTAGTCGCTAAAGTACATGCCTATATATGAAATGCCTATTAGTTTCGAGAGAGTTCAGTGGTGTGTGTATGCAATTGCAATTATTATTTTAAAATGGCATGTTGAAGACTTTTCCACATAGACGGAATTAGTAATGGCAATTATGTAGACATTATACACAGTAAAATAATGATACAGAAATACATTAGGCACAAATCCGGGAATTTTCGCAGAATGACTTACACATTCAAATACACCATAGAGCCACCGCAACACTTTTTGAATTCCATTGGACGGAGAATAGTTGAATTAACTAAATTACCACGAACGACGATTTGTCGTGTCGTAGGTCATTCGGCGAACAATTTACGCTGCCTATAAAGAAAATACAGTTCCGACTTTACAAATCATTACATCAAAATTACAAAATTTCAAAGAATAAAATTATCAGTCATAATCTCTCCGTAGTATAGTTTTGAAATGTGGATTTAAGTATATAAAATTAGACTCGCGAATGACAATTACGGAATCAACTCGAATCGTTGAAATAAGACAAAATTATCTAAGAAATATTTGGGCATACCGCTACAATAATCAAAGTATTATTTATTTGGATGAAACCAGGATTGATACACATGATTTCATCAAATGCGGTGGGATAGACAATCCTCAGAATTGTGCCTTAAATGCACCTTGTTCGAGGGGGAAAGAAGTTATAATTTTGCATGCTGGAAATGAAAATGGTTTTATTCCAAACGCATTACTTCTTTCGGCAAAAGCCAGCACACAAAGTTGTGCTGACTATCATTAAGATATGAATGCGACTTTGTTTAAAAAGTGGTTTGCGGAACAACTTATACCAAATATTCCAAGAAATTCGGTAATTGTTATTGGTTATTGCACCGTATCATTCCTGGCAATTGGAGAAAGTTCCAAATTCCAATACAAAGAAAGCTAAAATATTATATTTTATGAAGTTTAGAAGATCCAAATGCAGCAACAAAGAAAGTTTTTTAGGCCTTATCAAAAATCATAATTTTAAACTGCAATATTTTATTGACAATTTAGCAGCAAAACATGGACACAATGTTATGAAGTTGCCACCTTATCATTGCCTTTTTAATCCTATAAACTTAGTTTGGGCTTCATTAAAGGGTCGTTTGCGAAAATATAATTTGCCCCACACTGTCAAATGTTGTTTTAGAAAATATTCGCATTGTTTGTAATGACGAATCCTTTAAACTTATTTGGGAAAACAGCATTCGTCATGTCACCCAACGAGAAAAAGAGTACAGTAGAACTCCAATTATCCGAAGTAATTGGGACCAGATCCCATTCGGATAATCGAAAATTCGGATAATTGGAGTTTTGTCGGGAGGAAAGGTCTATTCGTTAACTTCTGCCTGTATATTGAAATTGGGAGTAAAAAAACTACATATGAAAAGAGGAAGAGCTATGTATTAGTTAATTTAAAAAAATGGTAACACTTTGGCATGTTACTTAATTAATTTAGTTAATTAGTTAGTTATGTACTTATTAATGAAAATACGGTACTGAATACGGTACTGAAAATCGCCCCACTCCTTCGCTATGACTATTCGGTTTCTAGAACTGCAACACGAGATGGGGCCAAAAGCGATTCGGATAATCGGCGATTCGGATAATTGGAGTTCTACTGTACCATATTTCCTCACCTGTTTAACCGATATTTATTAATCCTAACCCCGATTTCTTCTCAGATGAATTTTCGGATTAATTTGGGAATACGTGTGCGGGTATTAATTATACTCAAAAATGTAATCTCCAAAAGGACATTTGTGGTTAGGTGTAAAGAAAAAAATCAAAAAAAAAAAATAAACAAATATATAAAAATTATAGAATATTATAAAAAAGTGCTTTATACTGCGTTATTTTACTTATTTGTGTTTTATTTGGAGTTGCTATTCACATTGCATTAGTTACAATTACTTTTTTTTCGGTTTGCATTTTAAATTAACTTGGATTTATCTTGTTAACAACTAACGACCATCCCTCCCAATCACTATATCATACCATTTCGTATCCAAGCAAAGTTTACTCACACCTCGTGATCTTCGCCGGACAATGAAATTTTTTGATACTTTATTTGTTTAGTTACTTATTTCAGTCATTTTGTTATATTACTAACTTTTATGTCAAGAAGTCTACTCCAAAATAATGTTCTCACTACTTAAACCCCGTCATAAAATTTCGCTGACAAAATGAGTAACAATCTTTTATATTTCTTTAAATATGGTACGTCTATGGATCGTTAGCTGGGTCTTTGTGTCTCGATATGTTGGCTGTTAAATTTTGTTTTTTTTTTCAACTGGACCAATTCAGACTGGAAGAACCTTACAACGTATGGTTGTGATACCATAGCATTGGGTGTCGCAACGAATATCACAGATTCTTATTTCCATTATCATAGTCCATTATCTCGTTTTCTATCGGTTTTGGGATGCCTTATGAATGTCGGGTAGCCTATGTCTAGACCGATTATTCATAAATTAATTCACGTAATGATCAACAATGAGTTTTTATATCTAATTTAGTGGTTTGCAAAAAGATTTGATATATTCTAGTAACTAATTTAGGCAACCGCTTGAGTGTTATCTATATATGCTCTAGTCAGTTTTACAGAAACTGAATTTTTAGCTAAGCAACTGATCCGTAGATCTGTAGATTGAACAAATTTTAGAGATTTACGTCAATGTCAGATGAAATGGAGTCAACTATTAAACAATTCATTGATATGGTTTTTGTCCAAGAAACCGATAATTCAGCCAGTTTCTAGAAACTGAGAGTTTAATTAAGCAAGTGACCCATAAATTTAGCATTTAAACGTAATTCAATAGTCTTCCGAGAAGCATAACTTTTATCAACATCCTTAAATTTGCCTGTTATACCGAATTCAGCAGATTTCCCAGTAATCTAATGAATTCTAGTCAATTGTCCAGAAATCAGTTCCACTTTTAACCAGACTTGTACATTTGTGTTTAATTCAGTAGTCTACAACAAAAAATTGGTGAGTTTTAGTCAATCTTTCAGAAACCCATAAAATTTTTGTCCTATGAACCTATATTTCAGTCAATTTCACAACTGAATTTCTAACTAAACACCTGATCTATAAATAAGAAGTTGACACCGGTTTCAGTATTTTCCCCCAAGCATTTATTTGGTTTCTGTTTTTAGTGACTTCGCCACTGCTACACAAGCATCAGTATTCTGGAAAATGTTGATCAAAAACATGTTTATTTGTAGATTTCAGAAAAAAATATTTGCGATTTGAACACTTATTTTACTCATGCAAACCAAAATACTATTTTACTCATACTTTTATTTACTCATGCAAACCGATGAGATAACTGACACCGTTAACGAGACCTAAATAAGTCGTTTAAATGTCGTGCATTCATCAGTCATAAGATCGAAGTGCTATTTATTCATGTGGAATACGTAAGCGAAAACAAAAAAAAAAAGAAAATACTGACCGTTAAGAAATAAGGGACAAGTACGGATAATTCAAGATTTTACGTGGACAGCCTTGGCCCAAAAATGTCTTCGTTTGTGTACTAGAAGTAGATTCTTTTCGATGCGCGGGGTCAAGTACGTAAAAATGTCAGCCAAAATGCTACAGATAAGTCTCACGAATGCAAGAGACTAATTGACATGATGTCAGAGTTATTGCGGGACGTTTTCTTCATGAAAAAAAAAAATTACATGCCACGTGAAGTATTAGGAGCCGCCGCAACCAAGGATTTATTTTTCGGAGTGTGGACTAACGCGCCGCGCCGTATACCGTACATGTAATATTTTATAAGAGTACTTTGTAGAATAAATTGAATGGACTTAAAAATAGACAAGAGACGGAAATATCGCATGATATTACCATTAAGATAAAGTCCGGGAACCTGC
This sequence comes from Cryptocephalus primarius, assembly GCA_963576515.1. Taxonomy (NCBI): domain Eukaryota; kingdom Metazoa; phylum Arthropoda; class Insecta; order Coleoptera; family Chrysomelidae; genus Cryptocephalus; species Cryptocephalus primarius. Next base: position 2,085,576 of record OY754939.1, on the reverse strand, counting down.
CAATAATTAATTAAATTAAGAATAAAAGAAGTTGTTTATAAATAGATGATATTTGATCATGTGTTATGTAAAGTACAACTATTTAAAGAGTCAGACCGACTGGGCACCGAAGTGTTTAAAAAATCCCACTGTTCGTCTCCTATCTACACAGACTTCAAATCTATTACCTGAACTGAGATACATATACATAGGTTTTGACCGTATCACTCAATAATTTTGCTTATGAACTAAACATTAACGATAATATTTTCAAATTTTCCATTAGACATAAAAAAAGCCCCTTGGTTGTTAACCTACACTTCCGTGCAGCTTGTCTAATTCAATTTTAATACAGTCGATTCGATCAACGTGGATAAATTGAAAGCAAATTAATTTTCCCTAAAAGTTGAAAGTTAACGAAACAAACAGAAACAACATATATGTAACTCTCGCTATTTTATACACAGTATAATTAGGAACCGGCCATAATTGTGCTGTGCGTATGATGCTGATGTGGCGACACAAGTAGGCTCGATTTTTGGCAACTTTCTCGTTTGATCACGCAGTAAATATTCGAGTGTGGAATAGTGAAAAGTGTTTTTTTCTTCTTAAATCTACAATTCGGGAAGTGCGTGTAGTGGGTAATATTTTTATGTGTTTACACACCGGGAATGTTACGGCGAATACTCCTGATAAGCCTCATCATCTCTCGGTTTACTGTTTACGACGCACGTCTAAGTTTTTCCTAACGAAAATCCAATTTTCGCAGAAACGCAGTTTCTCGCTTGTCCGCAAGTACATACGTACACGACCGACACGGTTGAAAAAATTCAAATTCGAAATAATCGTCTCTCGTACGCTAATAAGTTATCATTACGAGATAACTAAATTATTTTCAGTCACGGTACAGAACAGTAGTTTTTGTTTTCTCGCTAATAAAATTCCGCAGGAAGATATGAACAATTCATTTGGCAGTTTCAACCTCAAGCAGTATATCAGTGCAGTTCCGGGATGATGCACTAATTATCTAACGCACCAGTCATGGTGATGCTCGTCAGTAATGAAATTAAAAAAAAAATGATGAATTCACTTCAGGCAACAATCTATCTGTATTACTATACTACTACAGAAACAACAAAAAAAAAAACAACAAGCTTCCCATTATTGTAATGAATAAAATAATAATTTAAAAATCTCAGGTCAATCAGGATTTCTGTCGATTTCATATTTTCAGGACAATTTGCCAATTTTGGAAAAAAATATATATCATCACGTATATGAATTAGTAGATAATATATTTATCGAAGAGCTAAGAAAACTTTACGTAAACAGGTGTATTCAAAAAAAAATTTTCTAATGGATCTTGTTTACGAGAAAAATTGAAGAGAAATCATCTTTGTGGTCCATCCATCCAACAAATGTGAAACTATTCATCCCCCTTTTATACTCTTCAGTTTTAGAAATTCACAGTGCCTACCTACCTTTATTGCGTTATGGCATTTAAATGACATTCCTTCGAAAAATAGTAACGATTGGAGTATATTTCAATATACCTTTATTTGCTAACATACACAGGTACCTGGAGCGGTGCTAATTCCCGGACCCGTAATTCGTTAAATAGTTTAGGATGCCTCACATTCCCTGAAATGTTTTCCTCTTCACTATTTACGATTACCTTTCTAGGAAGCAACGTCCAAGGTGATTCCTAATCATTTTCATAGCGATCAGGTTGAGAGATTTTAATAAATACAAATTAGAAACTATTCTCTACACCACCAAATGGGGGGTTAGAAACGCTTATGGTAGCGTTGGATTTCTCCGAAATTTTATGATTTATTACTATCTCCCTTTTACAAACATAGTATAGTGGTGCCTACCTAATGATTACATAATGATGTAGTCACTGACTTCCGACGTAATTTTTTCAGGTTTAATTTGGCAACATTGTGGTAATTTTACGACAAATTCATCAGATGTTGCTGTTGAATGTAAAATATCCTGGGCACCAATTCGGATGCTCCAGTACAACAATTCTGCAAAAAATGTCTGGATTGTCTTTCCCATCGGAACGAATGTTAGCAATATTAAATTAAGTTAGTTTTCTATCCTCATTTGGACGAAATTACCAAGCTAAATTTTAAATTTGACTCATACATACCAGTAAATTACAAAATGCACTTTTTACGAATATGAAACGAAATAAAAATTAGAAAGAAGAAAACTGTCAATTATGTGTTGATTTAATAGAAGGATTGAAATTCAAATTATCTAGTCCAATCACTTGTAATAAATTACTGCATATAATGGAAGTAAAACTATTAAATAATAGAAAATTGCTTTTCAAAATCTGTATATGAGAAATTGTTAATCTGTAGGTGAACAAATTGATGTGTTTAATTTGTAAATTCTAGCTTTTACATTAAAGTAATACTTAAATAAGAATTTTTGAAAAAAGGCATATCAAAGCAAATAAATTAATAAATATTTACCTGCGTAGTTTGTACTTTTTGACAATATTTTGCCAGCAATACTGTCTGAACATTTGTTAGTGCATATTTTTCAAGATCTAGTTATTAGAAAATCAAGATTTTTGATTTCTTATAGGTGACTATCCTTATGACTAAGTATTAATATTAACTGCAATATTCGGCCGTTGGATATTGATTGGTAATGATTATCACATCGAAGATGGCAACGCAAAAGTTTAAGGTGAAAAGTTCGTTCCTATTTCTTAAGTTGACCAGTAAATCTAGAAATGGAAGTGCAAAAATTTATGCGCCACAAATTTTATTTCGCCAAATGAGTTGAATTGGGTTGAGTTGGGCTCCTCAAAACTACCCCTTCGCCTCAGTTTGAAAAATATTACTTTTTAAGGGGTCGCTTATACTTTGTGAAACCAAATTTGCTGAGCCAGGGCATTATGGAAAGTTAATTGTGTAGTCTAACGTTTTTATCCCCAGGTCTTTTATATTCCGCAGCGTTATTCGCATTTTTCTGGTGCATCGGAGCCCCCCCCCCCCCCACAACGTTCAATAAATTAAAACTTAGGTTATGCCAAGTTCTAATTGCCTAAGCTAATTAAGATCAGTTGAATCGCCGCGAAACAATCATCATCAAAATTTTCGCCTGCAGTGGAACGGTACTTGGGCACGGACTCTGTGGGCGCCCTCGCCCCACGTTTCACTCCTCTTTATTCATAATTAAGCAATATTATTACATAACATTACTCGATTTTATTGAATATAAAAACTTGACAAATTTTAGTGAAAATTAATTCAATAAATTTAATTTCTTAATAATAACACAGACACTTACAAAAATCTATGGTCAAAATAGTGTATAGTTGTGTATTTTAAAATGCTAAGATCAAATCTGAAGTCCGAATTGGTCGGCTATTTTTTGATTTCGACCTAACCTCAAAAACAGCTCAGAATTCCATGAAATCAGCATTACTACTAAAATATTGTTGTACCTTTCAAATTCAAATCGATTCTGAATATGCTTTGAGTATATTTTTAATAACAAAAACAATGATGTATATGTGGCTGATTTCGAACCTGGCATCAGATTTTGAAAAATCATGTTGGCGAATTCAATATGGTGCTGAAATTAGTCGAGCAATTGTGACCATAGATTTAAACCTAGGGTGTTAAGATATTCTCAAACCATTCTGGAAAACGTAGATGTAAAATGTCTTCTAGTTTCTTTAAGGCGCGTTTATGCGCCTTAAAAATATGTGAATTAAACGTTAGATTATACAATTACTTTTCCAAAATGCGGCTTATCTTTGTTTGATTCAGTCAAAAAAGTTACATTTTGAGAAGGGGAAAATTTGAGGAATCCTAAAAATGAGGGTTTTTACTTTCAAATAATCTAAAACAAATTGTTAAAATATTTTTTGTTGATCGGATTACTGTTGTTTTCCCCTACTTCTACAGAAACCTAATTGTCATTGTAATAATCTGCACGGATTATAATTGGGTTGGATGTGTGATAATTTTTCGTGAGATGAATGTTAATTGATTTTGGGTTTTTCAAATTTCCTTAACACGATGTTTTTGGGTTATAATAAATTAAATTGATTTAATAAAACTGTATATAGGAATCGTCATTCTTAAAATTGGCACATTGTTCTGAAAATTTGAATTTTTTCACGAAATTTAAATGTAAACAGATTTGTTTTAGAGTTGATTTTTTCAAAAATGACTAGTTTATTCCTGTTGAATTCAAAAGTCGTCTCTAGTTGTCATTGTATATCAGCTATTTGACTCCTATTTGGCAAGAATATTTTTTATTTAATAGGAGAAATTTTCCGTCCGGATATATTTTGACATCACTGATTTAAAATTTGAAAATTAATGAAGTATGACATAAGTTACATGGTGAAATCACCTTCTGATAGGTTCAAACTCAGCATCATTTATTTCACTTTAAAAATAACGAATTTAAAGAAATTATAAACTTCCTTTCATACATTTTCTAAAATAGCCACGATTTCAAAAATCAAATTGTGTCAAAATCTATGTCTTCGAGAAGAGGACGCATTGACCAACAATCGTAACGATAGTAGCTTCTCGATTGGTTTCTCAGTTTAACTGAAAATTTATTGTCACGCGATCCCCTCGCCGATACTTGGCGAGACTACCAGCATTCCAAAGCCAAAACATTCCTGGCGGCCGTAAACCAATTTATCTATTTACACGGTTATTCTTGAATTAACCGTAGGCATAGTAACGTCTCGTCAAGAAGCAACGAAACAACAATGTCAGTGGTGAAAATAAATAAGATAATCCCGCTGCCTTCGATCATCAATTACTGTCCGATAACGGAAGAAGTGAAGATCAATTGGTGCCATACCGGTATTTAATAGAAGGGGCGGTAGTGCATTGAGGATTGGGGTGACTCGTTGGAGGTCCTACGCTTATGGTCCTTACGGCGCAACCCAGTACCATGGTTAGCGTTGCCGGCTTGAAGAGGTGTCTCTCTCAGGTCTCGATTTTAGCGGTGAAAGCCAGCACTTCTGGCGAAGAAGCGTGGAATCACACCTGGGCAAGGTAAAAATCATCAATATTAAAAATCGAGATGCAATTCAGCCAATTATTTAAATGGTGAAGATTAAATCAACGTTACCTTTATAAATCCATCTTGTCCCATTCCTCTTTAATGACATTTTCTTACCCAACTGAACACTAGAGGAAATAATCAGGTTTCCTTAAATTGCCAGTGATATAAATCTAAGTAGTGTTTCTTTGTAATGTATTCAATTATATTATAATCATTATTTTGACAGTATTTAACTAAATATGTAAGTGTTTAAGTTAAGTCAATGAATTGGATATTTATTGGTACATTAAATACACACGTATTCAGTATAATCCATTCACAAAAGGGCTGTCAAAAGGCCGGTTGATAAACCGAATAACCTTTACAACTGGATTTAATGCAAACTGAAGTTAAAAAAAATATAAACTATAAAGTTCGGTCTAACCTACCGAAACTGACAGTATCCCTCTCTATTGCCAAATGAACTAAACGCGCGAATTTGAATCTGAATATAAATGGTTTGTCTCGCTACAGTTGACATATATTTCGTTATCGGGTCACATGATAGTACTTATTTAAAATTTAAAACATTTCAGGAATATCTCTAAATATGTCAGTCATTAGTTGTATGTAGAAATATTTTCAAATGTATTGACAAAAAATCTTTTGAAAATATTAGTTGTCTACAAATTCACTTCTGATAGCACAAAAAATAAGTTTTGTTTTACAGTTACTAAGAGAACAGAGTAATTATCCTTGACTTTTTGACAAATATATTTTATTAAAAATTCATGAATGTTTCACTAGGATTCTAACACACATGTGAATTATTAGGGCAGAACCGTATGCAGTGGTCCAATACACGTTATTTCAGGAATAGAAATTTTTGAATTCCTATATATACATTACTTCACTGTAAGCCAATTGTATAAGTGATAATAATATTTGTAACAACGTATAAAAATTACAGTATAGAAGACCTTTCATTAGATACCATTTGTACTGACCAGACAAAAGGTAATTTTTTTCCTTACTCGTACAGTTCACATTAATTATTAATTTATTAATTACTAAATATAGTTATATTAAAACAAATCGTCTGATAAAAAAAATGGAAATTCTTGTTTATTATACGCTTCAACAAACAAATTTAAAAATAAAAAGTAGGTAACACCTAAAACTTATTTTCCGGAACTGGAGTAGACGTGAATCAATTCTTATCGTCAGATGCTTTTATCTTTACCTAAATGGCACAATTTAAACTCAAAACGGTTTAATTTTGTTTTTCTTCAATATTCTCTGCAAATTACTTACTTTTTTTGGTATTTTTATCGTTTACGTTGTGAGATCTACAAGTTTCATCGACGGATCAGCTTCATTATTATTCTTTACCGTCTTGATTGCATTAGTAAAATTTTTTAGTATTGTCAAATTTGTTAATCACGTTCACAATTCCATTCTAATATTAATATCTAATTAAATGTTTCCTCTCTTTGTTCCTTTACGTACCGATGCGATAAATTTCTCAATCTATGAAATGACTCTTGGAGAATAAACGAAGCAAATATTTATTCATGATGAAGGTGGAGCAGTGACAATTGAATATAAGTGGAATATAGCAAGTTATGTGGTCTTTGTTCATGTGATTTCAACTGATTTTTTTTTTGTTCGATGAGAGTTTAACTGAATTCTGCTACCAGATCTTATTAGCAGAGCAAGTTAGATACTTTACACGGAATACATTTTATTCGTTAGATGAAGTTTTTACACATTAGAACTAATGTATAAATTCTCTGAAAGCATATTACATTTGATGTTTAACGAAATTTTGCAATATATCCTTCAATGACACATTTATTATCCTAACGTCTATTGCAAAGCAATAAATAATAAAAATTTGCTTTATGAGATTTATATTCCGCCATGACCGCTTACCGGGAATTTCACGTAGAGAATTGTGTTGTATAAGACGTGATTCTGATGAATATAATTTCAGGAATAAATTATGATTCTTGTCAGTCATTTATTTTATCATCGTTTTCCTTGATGGATGGAATGGTGTGAACAAGAGTGACAAACAAACATTACGTGGCATTTTAACTGCTGTTGATTAGGCGTGTGAATGTTATTTTCTAAATTAGATTTAATTTCTTGTACGTCTTGTTCGGGGAATTATGGATTTTTTCGCAACTTCATTCACATTAATTAATTATGTTTGAAAATTGTTCTCAAATAATTACTATGAAGTCATTGCCGTTAATGTATTTCTACGTACACAGAAAATCCTGGTATAAATGAATCCCAGCTTCAGAAAATTTAATTATACATTCTGTAATTACATGCGAATTTAATCAGTTGTCATTTCGATTTACCGTCAGGCGGAGTAGGTCGAGATGAGACTAACGTTTACAAGTTCATAAAAATAAACAAATTTTGCTTGAATTCGCACAGTATAAGAAAAGTCAGAAGCTGAAGGATATTTTTACTTGCGTGCATTTTGCGACTTCACGCAAATATATAAATAATTGAATAGCCCCGGAAATATCGCGTCAACTGTTTTGTTATTCATTTATACTTTGTATTTTTATAATAGAACCTAAAAATAAACACGCACGGATAAGATAACTCTTCGTCAGATTAATCAATCCTGTTATTCATCATAGCGAAAGCAGCGACGAAAGGAAACTTTTCATTGATGTGAAAATCATAAGAGATTTAAGTGGTATTACGCGGTCATTAGTCTAGTCTTCCTTGAACTATCAGTTTTATTCATTACAGCGCTTATCGTATTATTCTTTTAATTATGCCTGTGATCTCTTTTGGTAATTGTGGACACTTCACCTGTCAAGAAGATGAATATTGCCAAGCCCTCAGCAGGTATATAAACCGTGCATGCAAAGGAATGTGGAAAGTTTCAAATATCAAAAATATACAAAGATTAAAAATTTTCCGTTGGTTTGTGATTGAATATTCTTTGATAATAACCCATGTCAATAAAAGTGATAGCTAAGGAATTTCTGCATATTGAGTACGAGTCTTTTCAAGAAATAAAGTAGTGGATTTCAGATTGGATATAACCTAAGCAGGCTTCTGGGAATTGTTTTGTTTTTTTTTCTAAATTAAATTGCATTTTTACATTACCAAAACATCTATTCAACGGTCAGACTAAACAAGACAATGTTTCCTTTCGTGCACTTCACTGAATAATATTTTTAATGAACATACTATTTTGAAACCGGTTGGATATAACTATTCATAAAGTGCATGATTAATAGATTTTGTCGTTACATGCCCTAATGCAACACTGCACAAGCACAGTTTATTGGCTGTATTAATAAATTTATTCAACACAGCACCAACAATTAATGAAGAAAAGATGTGACACTTGGAAATATTAAAATTAAACCCGATAGCGACGAAAAATCCTAGTAAGAAAATTTTTCACACCTATTAAGATTTCGACCTGAAATTCCGAAAAGAATTTTTTCGTCAAATTCCATTATTATGAAAACTTTCGGAAAGAAATTATTTTTCTCTTGGATCTCAGATTCCGCCAGTCCCGTTTCAACGCACGCCGCATTCGTAAGCGCGTCGTCTTCAAGCATGGTGACTGCAATGTGGTCCAGGGGAACGTCGCGAAGCGTCGCCGCAGGTACCTGCAGGACATCTTCACGACGCTTGTCGACGCCCAATGGCGGTGGACGCTTCTCGTCTTCGCCATGAACTTCCTCGTCTCATGGCTCGTCTTCGCGCTGATCTGGTGGCTGATCGTTTACTCTCACGGTGATCTCAGCGAGGAACATCTGGTGAGTGAGAAAATCTTCTGTTTTTTAAATATGCTCTAATACTTTTTTACAGAACACTTAGGCCCGGTTGTTCAATCACAGTTTAATCTCTAGTTCAGTCAAGCTAGGTTCGCAGTTTAAATCCAGTTCAATTACCTACTGGTTTTTCAATCAGTGTTAAACGTGAGTTCGACTGATCGACTGAGTTCGACTTTTTAAGTCGAACTCAGAGAGAAGAGCACTTAGGCGCGAAAACTTGTGTTTTGTGAATAGTCGAGATGTTTCGTGATCGAAATCCGTCTAACCTAAACTTTAGGTTTGTAAGACAGAAAGGCGTTAAGAGTAGTTTGGGAGTAGTTGAATAATCTATGTTTGGAATGCCGAAGGAAAAGAGAAGTGGCAATTTCACCCAGAGCGAAGAGGATTAAATTAAAAAAGTTAATTTCTACCACAATGTAAGAAAAAAATACAAAACAGAAATAATTTTTAGGTTAATTCATATTCACACACGTCATTTACCACGGCATCGATTTTAAACGCTCACCACGGAGGGTCCAATTTAGATCGAAGATCAAGCTCTAAACGTAATATGAAAAACATTCCGTATGGGACGAACTTAATTTAAACCTTAAACTGGGTTTAAATTCTTATTGAAAAACCGGCCCTTAGCTCCCTACAATCATAAACTAATATGAAGGTTCCTAAGGAAGTTTCAAAAATCTAAGTTCTACTTTGATTATTAAATTACAGGTTTACGTTAAAGGATTTTGCAAATTGTTAATAAATTAAATACGCTTTCTAATAACCTCTCCTATAACCCGGAGGCCAATATCTGAACTGCGTTCTTCCAAAAATTATAAAAACAATTAGACTTGAGTTATGTTTAAGTACACTTTCGGACACGCCCTAAAATGTAATTTGGTTTGACTGTCTGTCAAAATTCATCATTAATTTTAATTTCTTAACGGTCACCCCTTTATTTTAACAATTGATTAGTAACCTATCATTTATTTTTTGCTTAATGGTGTTATAATAAAATTTGTACCGTATGGGCAAGGGCATAAAGAATGAAATAAAATTTCAAACTTTCTGATACCCTGTATTTACTTAAATTTGAGAAGTATCAAAATTTTATTATTTCTGCCACTGTTACTTCATTGAATGTGAGCTGTCTGCCCTTGCCTAACCGACTGCTATTGGCTCAGTTGACGTGCACGAGGCTTCATGACAACACAGTGTTTAACACTAATATTAGCCGCAGTGAAATGTCTGACTTAAAATCTGTCGCCGTCTCCCGGTTTATTAGATCAGTACATTTATTGCAATCTAGATTTGCAGATAAATTTACAGTTAAACATTACTTTGAAGTTTTCGCGTGAAGTAGTAACTCAAGTCATCTAAGTTCTAATTTGAAATTGTAATTTCTTTGCCATGTCGTCCTGTCATTGAAAAATCTAAAATATTTGAAAATAGTTTTTCTTATAACACACTAAATTCCCCATAGTAGAACACGAATTTTTTATGTTCCCTAGTGAAGTTTTAAGTAAGTTATTTAACTTCAGATCTGAAGTTAATATTTGTTATTTTTCCATTATCTCATCGTTTTTCTAAAACCGCATATTAAGCACTTGGAATCTCTTTAAAATTCTTTTTATTAGATAATTTTAATCAACATTAACTTTTAGTTTCTTGGTGAAATTTTAATGACCTCATCGTGTTTTCAATACTAAATATTAAACAGTTGAAATACCTTTGCCATTTACAAAACACTAGATTGCTTATATCTTTCACTAATTCGAAGTTCCTCATTGGAGTTTTTATAAATTTACCTAAATTCGAAAAGTGAAAAAACAGCGGTTTTTAAACTTTATTTATTTTAATTTTTTTAAAACAGTAATTTGAAAATCTGCAAAAGGCCAGTTCTAGAGTTTACTATAAACTATTAAAAGAGCATAAGTTTTGTACAAATTTTGGCAGAATCTTAGAGAAAATATGAAATTAAATTTAATTGCTTTAAACTGTATTGATCAGTGCGCCATCACGTAATACTTTTGCAAAACTTCAGGATTGATGTACCATGTTGCCGATTTTAAGGGTTGCGTATATCTTTGTGCTAGACAGAAATGGCATACGGCGCACAAGCAACTTACTTTCTCTCTTGCACATTGGCCTGCGTTTACTTTGCCTGCGGTCGGAATCAAATAAATGATGAGATTCTACAATATTTGTACAGTTATTTCATGGTTATTTTACGGCTCCTATTTTTTTTTTTCATTTTTTTGTAATAACTCTGCCTAAATTTCTTGCGAAGGTTTTTCCAGTGAAAATAGAGATGATTAAATAAAAATTAAATTAAGAAAATCGATCTGCTCATCAACTGAATTTGAGTAGTTTATTAGTTATTAATTCTTGTTATTATTACCTACATATAACATTTTATATTACTTATACATACAGTAATATTCAGATAAAAAATAGGTAAACGATGCATCATCACAAAGACGATTTCGCAATGTACCTAATGTATTTTTTTATATTTATGTATTATAAATATGTATTATATGTATTTTAAAATATAATATAAAATAAAATATAAATATGTATTATATGTATTTATATATTTTTATATAAATATGATTATATGTATTTTTTTCGCATTTCTAATGGCAGAAAAACCTTCCCTATATTTATTCGAGCAATCTTTTTCGTTATTTTTTAGTTTGGGTTTGTAAATTGTTAGATTATTGTTTTATTTTGTTAATGAACAGCAGTTGGTTTAGTAATTGTATAGAAAACTTCTAAAACTCACGAACTGCGACATTTTCTTATGTGGAATCGTAAATATATCGAAATGGGAAAATTTTTCCGACGAATAATGAAAATCAAAAAGTGTTTATTATCCCTTGTTTTATACATTCCAAAAACTTTTCCCAAGTCAATTCCGTAATTTTTTTTAAAAAGTTTTCTGTCAAGTGACGGCTCACGCAAAATTTAAAAAAAAAAGGACTCTGAAAAATCTAAAAAATCGAATAAAAAAGGTTTCATGGATGTATCGTACATTGAGAATTCCAGTTCCATTCACAGAAAAGTAGATAACATATGTATATCAAGGAAGTAATAAATAAATTAGGGGTTTAAAGCGAAACGTACATACCTCACTGTTTCTCAGTAAGATTTCAGCATTTGCCATACAATTTATTTTACCTATGGGATTAAGATTTAGCAATCTTGTTAAAATATTATTGTTCAGGAATTTACCTCAGGCCGTATTTATGATTGGCGAGTAATTTTTGCGATACGACTGTTTAATATAAAGTATAAAGGGTGTAAATCAGAGGAATATTATTTAAATTATGGTTATTGCGTTACCAATAACGGTGCGAAGCTCAAAACTTTAAAATAAATATTGGGGACAACGGTACCTTAATTAATTTTGTTTAGCGATCATATCGAAACAATTATAGTACTTTATCAGGTGCAGGTGCAATAATTGGCATAAATACAAAGAAAAGTATTGAATCTAGGAATTAAAAACAAATACTGTATGCGTTGTGCAGAACATAAATGTTATAAAAATTGGAGTGGATCTGCTGCTGCCATAGAATCCAGTATAATTGCAGGATTCTTACAGAGTGAAAGTAAGTACGGCATTCTATATACAAGTTACATTGCTGATGGTGATAGCAGCACAGCCAAAAAACTTGCTAAACGGCCCTATAATAAAACAATTTAAAAAATTGAATGCCGAAATCATTTGAAACGAAATCTCTAAGAAATTAAGTGAAATGTGTAAAAGTAAAACATTAGGTCCAGTAAGTTTGAGAAAAGTTGTTCGAAGTAAAATACAAAAAAATAGATTAGCTGTAACTAAAGCCGTACAATTTAGAAAAAATGAACATGGTACTTTATCAGGAAAAGCTAGCAATTTACGAAAAGATATTTTAAACTGTTCTAGTCACATTCTTGGTGAACATAAAAAATGCAAAGACAGATTAAAAGTCTGGATCAGACGATACTAACTTAGTAGCACAGTTAATATAATGTGGTTTATATTAACGAATTATAGAACATTTACAATATTTGGCGAATCACTCCAGAAGTTTAATTATTGATCAAGATAGTAGTTTAGTCGAAAGTTTCAACAATATATTATGTAAGTTCATTGGCGGTAAGCGAATAAACTTTGGTTTATTACACGGTTATATTACACGGGTGATTATATTACACGAGTTACATCCCACGACCTGCACGACTCAGCACCTCTCGACGCCCGATTCTAGCAAGCTAGAAGATAATGTTTAATTGTTTTTGCTGACATGTGTATTTTCTTAATCTTGTTGCTTTACGCCGTTTACATTCATTCTCATTCTCATTTTCTCCTGCAAACTGTAAGCATCGCGCTTTAAATAAATAAAAATTTTTTTAAAAAGACCGTTTCCGAGTCTCCGAAGTTAATTCACGATGTCTTATAGCAGTTATATGTCATAATTCTAAAAAATTTATTCTTTATCATGTAAAGAAATATTTTATGCAACAAAGCCCTAATTAAATAATTTCTAAACAATACGAAAAAAATATTACTCCTAGCAAGAAAGTTGGGAGGAATATTTTTAGGAAATGCGATAAAGGTTCAAATGATTATGGCCCAAATTGCAATAAGCCAGATATGGTTCTTAAGGATTTCGAAGAAGTGAAAACCGTTTTTATAAATTCTTTAACAAAAAGTCCTGCTGAACTTGTTGAAATTGAAAAACGGACTAGACAACAATCCGACAGTGTCGAATGGCATGACGAAAGTAAAAAGTTATTAACTGCATCAAATTTTGGTACAGTATGTAAAAGAAAACTTACAAGTTGTTGTAATCTAGTGAAAAATTTACTATATGTTAGGTCCGTTAATTCCTCTTCCTTAGAGTGTGGCAAATGTCACGAATTACAAGTAAAAGCTGACCTGTCTCATAAATATGTAATTGAAGATTGTAGTCTTTTTATAAGCGAGGCCTATCCATATCTAGAGGCAACACCCGATGGTATCATTGGAAATAAAATGCCCTTATTCTGCGAGAAATATCACGGTAGAAACTACAATTGCTAAAAAAAATAAACTTTTTGGAAAAACAATAACGGGAATTTAGAACTTGATAAACGCCATAATTGGTATTATCAAATACAAGGTCAACTTAATACATGTAAGCGGGAATATTGTATTTTATATGTCTGGACGCCTTTAGATTATAGGGAAGAAAAAGTTTACAAAGATTCGACATTTTGAAAAACAGCAATGCTCCCTAAATTAGAGCCGTTTTACATGCATTGTCTCTTGCCAAAACTTGTTGATCCACGACACATTCGCAGTATGCCTATAAGAGATTCTGATTATATTTTGGATGCCCAAGCAGCCGCGAAGAAAAAGCAGGCATAAATAATATCTATTTAGACAATAATTTATACTTATAAGAGTAGTCCTGATTGACTGACTCATAATCAACGTATATTAAAATCTTTAATGAAATTAAATTTTTGACTTTTTCACCCTAGTAATGCAGAGTTTTAGTTACTACCTTGGCCTTCTACTTCATCACATAATATGCCATATAATTTTACCACCTACTGACATTGACTTATTTTAATTTTTTTTTCCAATAATTGCTAAATGGCGTTTTTTACCTTTGCATATTTGAAAAAGATATACTTTTATAGATATTATGAATGATGAGTGTGAATGAGGGAATAATATAATTCTGACTCTTCTAATTCTCACATTAATATCTATATTAAAATATTAAAGATAGAACAATCAGTATATCGCACATTTTGTTTAATACTTTTATTTGAATTTTTTCATTGATTAATATTTATTCTGCTAAAAACTTTCTATAATGTTTTTTAATTGTTGAATATTGAAAAAATTATTATCGTTTTATAAACAATATCGCAAATTAAAATATGCGCAGTCGAAGCCGCGACAGGGGACGCTAGTTATATATATATTCCATATACGACACACACCTAACAACTAAAGACACAATCAACAAAGTACGAAACGTCGTCATTTTATTAACTCACGAATCAATAGATTTATAAAGTTTAAATTCATATTTTTTGGTATTTTATTTGACTGTTTTTATTATTCATTTCCACTTTATTGTTTATTAAAACATATTTTTGACGAAAAGAGTTTTTTGAGGACGACAGCAACTATGGCTAATATAGCTGCTAAATATGCTATAAGCTTTCAACTAAATCAACTTCAGCGTTCAGTTAAATAAGTAAGTAAAATCAAATATGAACTGAGTCTGCGCCCAAAACAAATTCGTTTATTAATCTCCCTCTCCTTTCGTGACTAATAATTTACGAGAACAGATTAGTTAGATAGTGGAAAAATCAAATTTTGTTTTCAAATATCTGTATTTTAATACGACAGCATTATACTATAAATTCACAAGATAATATACATGTACATTTATTGTATGTATGTACTATTAATTTTTATAACATATATAAATAGTTAACTTTTACTGTTCTATATTATAATACTGCTTCCAGAATAAATTTAGGTGTTTCAATATTGCACAGAAATTTAATTTTTGAACCCTTTTATAAACAGGCTCATATTCGTATGTTTTCCTTTGCTCCAGGAGGTGTTAGCTTTATTCCGGCAATTTGGCAAAGGCGCATCATACAGAAGAAAAACGCCAGTCAAGTTTGTTCAATGAGTTACATTTGACAACAATGACCGTTACATTTCTCATCGCATCAAGCGATACTACGCCCTTAAAGGAGATACATGCACAAATACACGAGAACCCGAAGAATAGGTCAAAGATAAAACGGCAAATGTATCGGACAGTGTTGCGCGATTGGGTGTAAATAAGAGTTTTTCCTATACTACTTAAAACATGAATTTTATTGTAACAGGATAAATTGCAATTTTAATTAAATGAAACAAAATTTTCTTCCCACTTTTTTTTAGACTTTGAACTGTTAGTTATGGTGTGTGAATTTTGTGCTAAGTTAACATCTGAACGAAATATTCCTCAGATACGTCCCCAAGAATTCCTTATGATAATCTTTGGTGGATATTTAGATAAATTCTACTAAACCGTTATTAAAAAAAAAAAAAAGAAGAAAACAGTTTTACTACCAATAAGCGTAATCATTAATCTTCCCCACAGGTGGCTTCAAGACGTTAGAGTAGCCTTCCATAAAAGTCTTCATAAATGTCTTCATTAGTAATATTCTTATCAACACAGTATTTTGATACACTGTATCCTTCATTTAATCAAGTTTCATCTAAATGATAAGTGGTCCTTCTGTCAGTATAATCTATAATGTTACACTGTCACATTGTTTTACAACCAACATGTGGTAAATCGTCGGCGTCCGTAATATTATTCCATATTTTGTCTAAGGTAGGTATTTCTTTACGTACATAAAAAGAATAAACTTTACGACGTATCGCAGTTTTATCTAAATAATCAATTTCTATTAATTGATTTCCAGTATGTTTTGGCTCAACTCTCCCTCCATTTTTTATTTCTTTTAAAAAACTGTAAATTGTTGCTTTTCCAACTCCCGTCAGATTCGAAAAAGTACCAAAGATTTCCCTAACAGTAATATAGGGTATACAAATAAGTTTCCATCGTTTATTATTATTATATAAAGATTACTTTGAAATCATCAGATGTAAGATGCCATATAGGAAGTTTAAACACCTGGCAACAACATAACCTTAAAATACTGTTATCTTTGTTCTGGTAGTATGCTTTTTTTTGTTCCAAAATGTCGAGTTTTATACCAAATAACCGTCATTTGCAGGAATTTTTGATTTTTTTATATCATTTAGAGAAATCTGCTGCTGCTTTTAGAAGTTTACGGTGATGCTGCTTTAAGTGAAAGAAGTTGTCGTGAATGGTTTCAAGAGTTTAAAAACGGCAAGTTTGACGTGGAAGATAAAGTAGGCGAAGGAAGGCCAGTTAAATTTGAAGACGCTGAGTTAGAGGCATTATTGGAATCATGCCAAGACTCATGCCAGACTGAAGAGCAGCTCGCAGAAAGCTTGGGTGTGAGTCAGCAAGCGATTTCACACCGTCTCAAGACCATCGGTATGGTACAAAAACAAGGAAATTGGGTTCCGCATAAATTGAAACCCAGAGACGTCGAGCGCCGTCTTTTCACGTGCGAACAACTTCTCCAAAGACAATGTCGAAAGAAATTTTGCATCGAATAGTGGCGGGGGATGAAAAGTGGATCCACTACGACAACCCAAAGCGTAGGAAATCGTGGAGTAAGCCCGGCCATGCCTTCGGTGCCACTTCAACGGCGAAACCGAATGTTTATGGCAAGAAATTAATGTTGTGCAATAGGTGGGATCAGCTCGGAGTAATCTATTACGAACTACTCCAGCCTAAGGAAAGTATCACTGGAGAACGTTATCGACAACAACTGCTGCAATTGAGCAGAGAATTGAAGCTTAAACTCACCGAATATGCCAAAAGACATGACAAAGTGATTGTTCAGCAAGACAACGCTCGGTCACATGTTGCAAAAGTCGTCAAGTATACTTTGGAAGGTTTACAATGGGATGTGGTTACCCCACCCGCCGTATTCACCAGACATTGCTCTTTCGGACTACCACTTGTTCCGATCGATGGCTCACGCTCTGGAAAAGCGATATTTTACTTCTTACGAAGAAGCTAAAAATTGGGTCGATTCATGGATAGTCTCAAAAAATGAAGAGTTTTTTCGACGTGGCATCCGAATGCTGCCAGAAAGAAGGCAAAAAGTAGTAGCTAATGATGGATAATATTTAGAATAAAATTTAACGTACATTTTTTTTTTTATAATCAATTGATAACTTTTTATAAAAAACGGCGAAAACTTATTTGTATCATCACAATATTTGGAACTTTATGAATTAATGCGCCGTGTACATTCAATATGTTTTTATTCCGTAGAGATAAAGCAGCCTTACTTACCAATCCCAGTTTTCTCAGGTTAAAAGTTGACGTGGTTAGTTTTATTTAACATAAATTGCACTAACATTAAAAAAGGTCACTGACGTTAAAATGTACGATTACACAAAGACAAATATCACACCACAACGGACTTGGTACCGTGATAGCAGAGATTTTATATTTATGCTAAACTGGCTTACCGGTTTTATGGTACGTGATCTACACCTACCAGATTCTTTACGAAAAATTTATTTGTTGATAATCATTTCACGACACTGATTATTTCAATATTGGCCCTAAGTGGGTAACTAATTATTAAACGTGTCTATCTAAATTGAAATATATTAAGTGTAATTTCTAGTAATTATACCAAGATTAAGAACGAATGAATTACTTTAATTTGAGAATATCTAGATTGATCCGTTTCCTAAATGTATTTATCACCTAAATGCCTATTATTACCTTATTGCTAAATGTATTGTAACGAACGCCCCGTATAGGTTGCTATTTAGGTGAAAAACAATTATTGTTATTGTGAATGTGAACGTTATGTTGACATTAGAGTAGAGTAAAATCTCTGGCTATTCGCGTGTAAATATGCTACAGTGTTTATGAAATATTTTACAAATAGACGAAAAATGATGGGAGAATGCATTATAGGTAAGAAGGTTTTTTTTCCTCTAAAATGATTATTAATTGATCGCGAAAATAATTATGTTGTAGACTTACATAATATACTATTATACAATAAACTATATACTACTTATATGCAGATATACGCGCCTCCTGTGAAATAAATTTGTTACGGAATGTGTTAATCATATTACGATTACTTAAATTGTGTAAATAAATTTATGTAATAATTACATTTGAGTGGCATAATTTTATGAATTTATACATTTTTAATTTTAATAGGTATTAAAAAATATTGATCTTACAAATAATCTTTATTATAATATTCCTATATCTATTACAATTCTATACCGCTATCACTATCGCATTTATTTATACTATACTTTACTACTTACTACTTATATTTTACTATATTTATTATTAAGCTATTAACAGTTTGGATAGTTTTATATGAATATTTCTTTCTAATAACGTGGTCAGTATAATTTTTCCAAGTGCCCAATGCAGTATATCTTATCCGTTCAATTTCACTTTTAGAAATTGTTTCCGAAATATTTGCAGTTCTAATTATTTTTTGAGAGGATGCTCTATCAGATTACATATACAGTAACTAGGCGGAAGCTGCTGTGCCCCTGTTGTAATATTATAAGTTTTAAGAATCTTTATTCATTTCTTTTTTTATAAGTTTTCTCAAAATATGTATCGTTTTGATACAGGTCGTAAATTACCTAGTGTACCGCTTTTCTGAGAAGCTGTCGGGATTTCATTCTGTTGTCCGCTAGGCATGCTTTAATGCCATAAATTAGCAGTTGAAATTTATGATTTCTACCATTTTTCCTTCATCTTGTCGGTTTTATTTGAACCACCCCAAAATTATTGAGAAATTTAAGTACACTTTAATACTTGAGTTACATACAATGGGAACTACAAATTGGATGTTCTCTAATTAGAATAGTTAAGAAATTTATCCGGGTTCAGATTTGGAGCTAATAATTTCTGTAACTATTCGCCATCTTTTTTTTTAAGTATTATGGAAAATTTTGAAAACTTTCAACTTTTTGGTAGACATTAAATTAGCTACAATGAGAAATTAATACTAGTTTTCGAGTTCACATCTTGAAAGTCTAATTTTTGTGATTATTCGAAATACCTCGAAAAAATATAACTTATAAAAAAAATTGAAAATATCTTTAGTGTGGTTTACAAAAAACTAGTTATTTTTAATAGGACTGAAGTTTTAGAAAGTAATTTAAAGTTCGAAGTTTATACAATTCTGCACTTTTCGCTCACATCTCGTCCAAAAAAAGGACTGAAATGTCAAAAAAACTATTAAAAGTTTGAAAACATCTGAAATGTTCTTTAAAAATGTGAGTAACTTCAAATTTTAAACTAATTCAAATTTCTTTGTTGATTTTTTTCTGAGATGATACACACTATTTATTTACGATACGTGCAACACCCCTCGTATAATTTTCGGGTGAGGTCCCAGTCAGCCAAATAAGCATAAAAGAAATAGAAATTACACATCTGTATCGACTATTTCAATAAGAATTATTGACTAGTCACTAAAATTTTGAACCGGCACGTTCCGCTGGCTTTGTGCGCTAAAGTGGCTTGTAAGGTTTTTAGCTGTCCTAGGTTTCAGTACAGAAAGGTAGTAAGGAAAACTATAAATAGTACTTAGTCACTCAACAAAATCTGACCATTAGTCCGATGCTGGTGGGTATGCACTGGCGTACGGTTTTAGCATAACCAAAGTTTTTGTTATAAACACTTATTTAAATTGTCTTATTTTGTAACAAGTTTAGCTAAATGTAGGTATTTTTCTTCTGATAAGCAAAGTTTTTTGACTAAAACTGGGGCACAGAATTAAAGCAAAACAATGCGGAGAATACGAGAAACGAAGCGTTGCAACACTGAATACCGATCTTACCTCTAATAGAGTAATGGACAGGTCCGGATAATATCTTTCGTACGCATCGTGTACTTTTAAAATTTTTCGGACTGTATACAGTTCGTTTAAAACAAATCTGATCTGATTTATTGAATGAATATCATATATGTAATTCATGGAGACGCTAACACTTTTGTCGAGGTTTTCAAAAGGTAATGAGATAGAATTTGCTTAAGGTCTATGATCTCACCTCTCACTTTTTTGACATATTAAATACATGACATATTCAATATAATCTATTCACAAATACGTTCTCAAAAGGAAAGTTGTAAACTAAATAGTCTTTTCGATTGTATTGAAGCATTAAGCGAATAGTTTAAAACCACGAACTGTAATGTAAACAAACCTTCAGATGTGCCGTCCGGTCAAATATATCAAGAAAACGACAATACCGCTCACTATTGCCAACTGAAATAAACGCCTGAATTTGAATCTGCATATTACAGTGATATGTCTAAGCTTCGCTACAGTTGGTATATATGTTACCGGCCATCGTTATTTCAAGTATGAGTGACACGGGTGAAATGAAGGCAACATTTTTGGAGAAATTAGAGATTGGGGGCCGAAGGCGCCTAGGGGTTTTGGGGGCCATAGGCCCCCAGAAACGAGGGAGGAGCGTATTATATCCCAAATAACCCAACTAATCTAACTGACCCTGAACCCCTGGGGGCCGTGGCGACAAGTTGACCGTCTGCAATCGGGATATTAGCTTGTTTCGAAGTTTGCCTGCGACATTTGGCAAACCTAAGATTGTCGTACCGCAGCGTCGGCAATGTCCGAAATATCGAACAATTTCGGACTTTGCCTAAAGTGGCCCGGCAATGCGGACTTTGCCTAGACATACCTGGGTCTGACTGCATAATGTGCTTTGCCGGTAACATATATACGATGTCACCAGAACACGTGATACCAGATTCGTTTTCATAGAAACTGTAGGTTTATTATCGTTTGCAGCATGATCGTGAAATTAAAATTTTCACCATAATTTCCAATTTATCAAAATTACTCCAAATTTTTTTAATCCATTAGAAAACACGAAGTAAAACGAAATGTTGTCGTTTCTACAAATATTAAAATTCATTTAAAATGTTTTAAGAATTTTCTTACCATATTTGATTTTATTTGTTTATCTTTTTAAGCCGCTTTTTGGCTCCTAGATTTGTTCCAAAAATCGAATTTCTTTTGCATTTTTGTTTCTGATGAAAATACATTTCCCAAAATTTTGCTTCGAAAAGAATTGAATATCATGATTATTGTGAATTCCGTCGAAAGATATGTAAATGTTAATCAATACAGATTTTCGTTACGTTGGACTTCATCTACTTAGATCTTCATCGGCTTCTGAATTGATTCAAACTTTTCTCAAGTATTTTTCTCTTTGAAACGATTCAGTTTTATTTGTTTACAATACGTTTCTGATTGTTCTCTGTTCAATAAAAGTGAAAGATTTTGATTGATGTGGGGTAGCGGATTTAAGTTTTCGGGGAAAAATATAAGGCAATGATCAATAACTTTAATTTTCACCTCATCAAGCAATTAATCCATAAATTTGAAGTTCACATAAATATTAATAGAGATACATTTACACATAAAATATTTCATTTAACTTGAACATTAACTTTAGATGAATTTTTTTAGAATGAATTTGAAATAATTAACAAAAACACGGGAGGGAAATTTAAAATTTTGAATTATAAAAATTATTAAGACAGACTACATACCTTTTATTTCTAATTGAAACTCATAAATTAACAATCAGAGAATAACATCCATGTAAGACATTCTTTTCCTTTTAAAATGATCTTTTCCAAAATTTTACATCCCATATTTTGACATATACATTTTTCTCACTTTTCAGTAAAAAGTAAGAAATAATATAGTAGTTATATCGTAATACTTACCTAATTGTTATAATTTCAGTCCATCAACATGTATATAATTATATACGAAACGTCGTCATATAAAATATAAGAATTACTACTTTTAAACGTGTTTATTACTGGAGTACAACAAGAAAACCACTATTCACATCTTGATTGATGTCAGAGCTATCTAAATTATAATTGTGCTTAAATTATAATTGTGCCTAAATTATAATTATAATGATAGTATAATTAAAATTAAAATACAACGGTAAAAATTAATCTTAACATATCTAAATTACCGGAAGTATTATTGTCAGGTGGTTACCAGACCAAACACAAAACGATGCTTTTAAAACCAGACTACTTGGTTATTAGCCATTCTGCTATGTTTATGTACAAATATATCTAAATCGAAAGTCGATTGACACTAATTTTAGACTGAAAATATTATTTTACAATAGTTCTAAGTGAACGCCAACAAAATAGATGTATTTAACCAGGATGTTTTCAATTACTTAAAACGTTACTATATAGAATTTTGAATCTTAGTCTGTGAAAAAACACGAAGTAATTTCAGGAATATCTCTTAGGTATCTCTTTTATTTTAGAGTTGACTCATGAATTATTCTACTAATCTACGGAAACGTATCAGACGGATTAAAAATAAATTCAATATTTAATAGCGGATTTATAAAAAACCGGTTTTTTTCTGGTCCAAAAATATAACCTTTCAAAAAGCCCCTGTCTAAGAATTTACGACTACCCTTTCAGTTTCATATCTAAATCCTTATTTACCAATAATTAATAAAACAAAATTGGATAATCCCTCATTACGGATCATCTATGCGATTAGCATGATTTATGGAATAAATTGTAAAATACCTGAGTATTTCGTATAGAATTATATCGAAATTTTAAAAATCATTTAGTGTTTGTTTTACTCGAAGAAAATCTACTTATTATTTATTTGCAGCCTACTTACATTGTGAATGAGGTATAATTTATAAGTATCTATTTTTCGTATTTAGAACGGCACCGAAACCTGGACGCCTTGCGTGTTGAACGTTCATGGGTTTACGTCATGCTTCCTATTCAGCATAGAAACCCAACACACCATCGGATATGGAGGAAGAGTCACGACGGAAGAGTGCCCGGAAGCGATTTTCGTCATGTGCATCCAAAGCATCGGAGGTAATTAATAGCAGAAAATATGTGCACATTAAGCAATTACATACAATCATTCAAGAAATTTGTTTAATTGAAAGTCATAGGATGGAATTAGCAGAAATGTAATCAAACGTCGACTGTTGGACGGGAGCAATTTGATGTTTATTTTGGCGTTGGTTATAGCTTTACTGCTTTAAATTAGTTCAGAGGTTTAAAAAAACTATTCGCTCTCTTCCGTTAATTTTGCAGGTTAACAAACGTAACATTATCTTTACTTGTTTTTCGACAAGCACTTCAAATGATGCATCCTCTTGAAACAAATATTACGAGTTGATACAATTCGATTTCCCGTTTGTTTGGTTTACTACAATGTAAATCGGGTGGTTTAATGTAGACTAATCTCAAGTAAAAATACTTTGAAGTAAATCCAGAAGCCTGCACTTAACCTAGAAAACTAAACGATTTCATGTTCCCAGGGGTGATGATCCAGGCCTTCATGGTAGGCGTCGTCTTCGCGAAGCTGTCGAGGCCCCAGAAGCGCACCCAAACCCTCCTCTTCTCGAGGTTTGCCGTCATAAATCACCGAGACGGAGTGCCCTGTCTGATGTTCAGAGTGGGCGACATGAGGAAAAGTCACATAATCGAAGCACATGTTAGGGCGCAACTGATCAAGCACAAAGTTACAAAGGAGGGGGAGCACCTTCCTTTCTTCCAGACGGAACTGAAGGTGAGGGTAAGGTTTCTACTTCCTATATACACGGTCTGCTCCGGCAGGAGTTATGGACATGTGTTCCAGCCAATGAAACGTTGCATTGGATGGGATAAGTTCAGTACCCTGTTGGGACAAACCTTTAATTAGTTTTACCAAAGATATTTAAAATTATCCGCTTTTAATTTTAAAAAAAGCGCTTGATAGCTTATGATTTCTGCTATAAGTCAAATTTTGATTATGTAGGTTTCATGTTGTACATTTAGTAAAATTTTCAAAATTTTTTTTTCGACCAACTCTAGATTGCAAAATTATTGCTCAAAAACTATTGAACCGATTTGAATCACATTTACTAGGTCGTTTTGTTGCGTGTTCAAATTTTTCCTCCTGAAATGTGAAGGCTCTAAGTGGTCAATAAAGGTCTCAAAAAATAACAACTTTTTGGCTCTTTTTTTAATGATTGTTGCTATTTTGCAGTGACCCAAAAAACTTTAACATTTGTAACCTGCCATCTTGTATAAAAAGTGATTACACAACTTTTTTTCCCTTCAATTTCTCTGAAATGATAACTCTTCGAATTACAAAAAAAGCCGAGAATTCGATGTATCTTTCACTATTTATTTAATAAAAAAGTTAGCACACTTTTTCCGCCTGGACGCGGTGAAAATATTCTTTGTGGCAACATCCTGGAGCCATTAAAACAATTAGCGATGACATGGGAAGAAACCAAAAACTTTTATGTGAGAACAGATCCCGCTTAAACTATTCTTAGTTTATTAGAGATTACATTATGCTCGAAAATTTTCAAAACCATTCAAAATGTAACAGTCAAAAATTCTTGAACTCTACCTAACTTATGAGAATTGTTAGTTTTTAGCCTTAAGATTACTTCGCTTTTTTTCAAATTTAGATATTTTAAAATTGTCAATTATACAGCGTTTCAAAATTATTGTTGATAAGACTTATTAAATATCAAGAATTTTCATCTTAGAGACTTATAGTTTTCAGGTATGAATCAAAAATTAATAAGAAATTAACAATAAACTAATTTATACTAATACAAATACTAATAAATTACAATAAAGGTTTTCCGAGAGTTAGATGCAAAGTATGTTTTATACACTGTATTTCCTGGAAATCTGTTTTCATTAAATTGCTTTCAAAGTCTGAATTATTTGAGTATGAAAAGGTTACAATAGACGAAAAATCCTGACGTGTCGCGGACTCGGTCAAAGATGTCGCTATCAGATCTTTCTTCTTCAAGAAATTTAGTTTCTTTTTTGTTAAAAAGGTTTTGCAAATAATAAACTTTTGTAATTAATTAGAATAGTGGATCTGACCTAGATGTTTTCTCACAACATGAGTAGTGATAACTTTATGTGGATTTGTTCCATCGATCTCAATTTAGCCATGATACAATGAAAGAGAAGATAAGACCTTACCAAAGAAAGTGTACATTAAAATGCTTAAGAATTATTGTAACCGCTTATATGAAAAGTTTTTTTTAGTTTACCACCAAATACTTAGTCCAAAAAACACTTCGAAACTTAAATAAATTTATACTTCATTTACCACAATTCCTTTTATATGAAATTCAAGTATACCAAAGGATGTTTTGTTTATTTTAACAGTCAGCAATATATTTATAAGAAATAGGTTACCTTTGTTTTAATAACTAGTGTTAACTAACACACCAACTAAAGCTCTAAACAATAAATACTATTTCAAATTCCCATGTACTAGAGTAGGAACGCGTTGCAAAGAACTCACATCGTGACGTCACATGTGCCAACCAGGCAATTTTCGAACGGCTACGTATTATACCTTCTTTTTCATTGTAGCATGAAATTTAGTGGCATGTGACGTTCGAAATCATGACTCCCGTTTAAGACAAGGTAGCGTTTTGGCGTCTTTTATTTTGTTCAAAATTTAATGTCTTTTCTCTATAGAAATACAACTTTTAAAAATATTTAAATATACATAGGTGGCACAATATCAACAAAAAACCTATATACTTGATTTTTCCAAAAAACTCATATACCCTATTATATTCACCGATAGCGGGAATCTGCAAGACCTGTAAACTGAGAAAAATAACTGTTTCCGCTTTACGTTTGTTTTCCATAAAAAGGGTTATTGAGCTTATAGCTTAGGTGGTAAAAAATTTTTTGACTAAACTTTTGTTGAATGAGCTCTGTTTAGTGTATTACTCAATTCCGAAAAACAGAAATTGCTGCCATAAAAATTTTCGTCAAGGTATACCAATCAATTATTAAACATTTGATCATTATTTCTTTTGAAACGGTATAAAATTGCATTTTTCTTAAAATATGGAACTGTTAAAAAAGGGTAGTAATCTTAAGGCTTAAACTAACAATGCCGTGACTTACGTTAGAGTTCAAGAATTTTTCTGACCGATAAAGAAATACATTGTTTTTTGGTTCCCCGCAATTTTTTGCTAAACAAATCAAACTTTTTTAAATAGTTCATTCCCATGTAAAATCGCATGAAATACAAGAAATTATAAGAAAATTTTATGATCCAACACTTAGTTTCTCTTCTATTACGCCTTTTATTAAAATATTTCGGTTTCGTCACACTAGTTTTTCAATAAAAAGTTTAGTACAGTCTGTACGCCAAAAGACAAAATGAACAAGGTATCTTGTTCTACATGATATTTCCGGTGTATTACAGTCCATTCCAAAATAGTTTATAGCACAGCTCCCCGTTATAAATTCAAAAACTTAAAATTCAAAGTAAAACAATAGAAAGAAATAAAAGAAACAATCAAAGAAAAACATAAATTCAAAGTAAAGGAAATTGTTAACGTTTCTCCGTTAGAAATGCGTGTTTATGTAATTGTTTTCGATAAGCCCTCCCTGTTGACAAAGAAATACAATAGGAAACCAAATTAAACCGGTAGAATATGGCCCTAGAAAACGAAAAACTTTCCGGGCGGTGTCGCGCGATTGGGTATATTTATTGGGAGAATTTCTGTATGCTTAACACATGAATTTTATTTTAACAGCATTCACTTTATAATTCTGTAATAAGATTAGACAAAATTTTCTTCCTCCTTTGTTCAGGCTTACAACTAAGATTAAAAAAAAGGCGTGGTTAAAATTTTGCCTGATAGCAATTCGTAAGTATTATAACTTAATCACTATATAAATACAATAACTATACAAATATATCAAAATAAAATACAGTACAATAAAACATCACAACACCAACAGTTTTAAATGACTACAATATATCCTCATCATCATTGTACTCGCAATCTGATGTTTCGTCATTTAGTGCAAAGACGAAGTACAGTGAGTGGGATTCTATTATATACTCATCAATAATATAGTCTTAATTCCATAACTTTTCTTCTTCCTTCCTTCATTGCTGTACACAGTTCTTTCAATTTTCCGCAGTTACTTCCTTTACAGCTTCATGCAAAAGTTTCCTTACTTCTTATAATTTGAATGAAGTATTTGTTCTCGTTACTTTGCCTTTTATTTGTGCCCCTATTAACTATTAAGTATTCAAATTATAATTTTTTACAATGTTTCTACAATTTTGCATATCTACTTCATGAGAACTACTGAGTCTATGGTTTGTTGTTAATGGGGGTATTCGGGCGAAGATTCGTGCTATCAACAATTTTGGAATGGACAATAAATAAACAGCTTCTTCTTACACGCAACTTAACTTTGTGAAGATTTTCGAACTATCTCGCCTAAATTATTACTACAATTTTTAAGCATGGAAGGGACTATTAACTAAAACGAGATCTTTAGAAAAGCTCTAGGCTAGGTTAGAAATCTGTTGTAAGATCTGGGAGGATTGAAAACAAATATTAGAATACAGATGGTTAAAATTAGATAACATATTATTAATATTAACTAGATAATTTTTGTCATTAGAAGAATATCAGGACACATTATTCATTTACTCTAATTTCTGGTTAAACACCGATGTATATACAATTTTTAGTGAGAGAATAGACTAAATGAAGTCAAAGGAAGCGCTTAGAAAAGAAACCAAAAATTTAAAATAATTTAAAGAGAAAACAAAACTGTGGACGTATAGATGACTGAATGATAATGATAAAGTGAGAGAATAGACCACATGGAGTCAAAGGTAGCGCATAGAAAAGAAACCAAAAAATTTAAAAAAATATAAAGAGAAAACAAACTGTGTGGACCTATAGATGACTGAATAATAATGAAAAATAGCTGACAATATGGACTATACATGACAAGTTAATTCTAACGTAACAACGTTTGATATTACTAATTTTTAAGGCGATTATTATCTAATCAGTTCTGTCCAGAATTATCCAATTCTATTATCCAAAGGTCTGTCAGAATTCAAGGCTAGAAAGTTGACTCTATTGACGTATACAGGGTATCATAAAATTAAAAGGACAACTAGAGCTTCCACAAGTTAAATACAACCAAATATACCTTAGAACAAAAGTTACCTCTTAAACAGATACAATTTTTATCCTACAGTGTAGTGAATCCTGTAGTGAAGCGTAGGCAAACAACTGTCATATGCCGATTCAAATTAGCGCACTTGTATCATTTTGGCAAGAATGAACGAATTAAAAACATATTATAATACACTGACCAGAACATTTAATTATTTCAATTTCTAGCGACGAATTAAGTCGAACAAGAGCAATAGAAATAAAAAGTAATGATTGTAGGGTAATTGAAATATGTTATTTTATATCCTTGTACACAAACATTGAGATTATATGCATTAGACTGTCAAAACTGCAATAAACACCATCCAAAGTACATAAATGTATTTTTCCAATTTACACCTCCTAAAATCCGTGGATGTATCCGAGAGGTCAGACGCTCGTTCAGTTCAGAAACGAAACGCTGGAGCGTTATATTTATAGAGCGAGAACATGTCGGTCAGTTAGCGAATATCCTCTCGCCAAATCACTTTTTTTTTTGTAGAATATGAATCTAAAAATATGTTTTACGGTATTGTAGTAGTAGAGGTAAATTTGTGGAATTTTTGTGTTTGTTGATAGTTTATAATAAGACCGGTAATGCGTTTCAGGTCGGCGGCGATGGCGTCGAGGAAAAGATCTTCTTCATCTGGCCGACGACTATCGTGCACAAGATAGACAGCAAATCCCCCTTGTACAACATGTCCGCTAATAATTTACTCAGAGAACGTTTCGAGATCGTAGTTATATTGGGTAAGACAGGGAAACAGTAAACAAGTTATGCAAAAAATGTAAACAAGTTATATGTAAACAATCATTATGCAACGCGGAAGCGTTAAGGACTTTCTTAAAAATCCAAATTATTTTTAAAAAATAACAAAACGTTTGAATATTTAAATTTTTCCAGAGGGAGTTATTGAATCTACCGGGATGACTACTCAGGCGCGTTCGAGTTACTTACCATCGGAGATCCTTTGGGGTCACAGGTTTCAGTCGTTGATCAGTTTCAAAAAGGACTCTGGGGAATACGAAGTGGATTATGCCTTGTTCAATAATACTGTTGAAGTAGACACACCGTTATGTAGCGCTAGGGAGTTAGACGAACGCAGGGCGATGTACAGCAACGAAGGAATTGGTAGGTTCAAATTCAGCGGAAGCGAATTTGCGAACATTCATTCGTGATTTCCAAGTCCGCTAGGGCGTTTTGAAGCCTTTTTTCTTAAAAAAATGAACTTTTTGCATATCATAAAGGGAAAATCTGTTTTTCAGTCCACGAAGACTATTTATTCATTTGTAATATAACCACATGGCAAATTAATGAAGAGTGACTAAGTCACTATTTAGCTCGTCGCGCTTAAAATATATGCATTTGTCGCAACTGCAAAACATCCACAACCGCACTCCCGCAATAACTACCAGTAAGGTGGTAGTTGGAAAACATTAATTAAAACGATTGTTTGTAGATATAGAAACTGGAAATATCACTGCGGGTTATTCTCAGATGTTGACTTTGACTTCTAGTTTTGAGAAATCTCGTTATAAACAACATAAACAACCAATGTACACCACTGAATCTGATATTCTTCCACCTAAAGAGTATTATTCAACAAAATACTAGTCACTTATATGGGCCATTCCATGTCAACTGTCGTGAGGTTGGCGGGTCATATATTTTTTTTCCCAACCAAAACTATTTCATTGCATTGAAGGTTTAATTACAAGTGTTTATCCAAATTTTCAGCCCAAAATATTAGACCTAGCGCTTTTTATAGCCAATTTTCTGTTTTTTTTGGCGTTTTCTGTTTTTGATATCAAATTTTCTCTAAAACATTACCAGAATCACATCGCACGCCGGAAAAATTTGAGAGTACATGTAGTCGATGTAAAATTTTCCAATAAATCCATTCCTGCCCTCAGAATTGGCCTAAAATTCTTTCATTTGCGAGAAATCCCAAAAAACAATTTTTTTCAACTTGCTCTAATTCGCATGAATAAATTTTTGATTTTTTTTGCAGGAGCTTAAAATAATTGTTTTTAGTGTACTTCTGGGTACTTTCAACATTCCTGTGTGTATTTTGGTTTTAAGTGCCAAAACAGCCGAAAAATGTCCAAATCAGCCTAAAACGGCGACTTAAGCATGAGAAAAGAGTGGCAAAAGTTGGAAATACTCCTGGGGATCTCCGGGTGAAGCCTCACGGATGAACTCTGATCATTCTCATTGAATACCAGACCATCCGGAGGTCCATTATTGTGAGGATCCTGGAAAAATCGAATTTAACAAAATATTTTGAATGAGCGATGCTTTGATATTACTTATGAAATTAATTTGAATGAAGTTGAATTGAATGAAAATGAAGTTAAATTATGAAATTTACAAATCTTGAAAAATCAGATTTTGCGAAAATTTCCAAAATTGTGATTTTTGAAATTGAATTTTTTTTGGAAGAACACTATCGTTATTTTTTCCCTTGAAGATCCAAATATTGAAAGAAACCGAAAACCGGCGGAAAATAGAAAATCCCTTTGGCATAAAGCAAAAGCCGAGTTTGGGTGTAGTCACCCATCTATCTATTGAATTTTATGGGTATACACCTTTAGTACTGCAATTTTCGCATGAATATCACAATATTGGATATCCAGATGGTCTGGTATTCAATGAGAATGATCTGAGTTCATCGGTGAGGCTTCAGCCGGAGGTCCCCAGGAGTATTTCTAACTTTTGCTACTCTTTTCTCATGCCTAAGTCACCGTTTTAGGTTGATTTGGCTATTTTTTGCCTGTTTTGGCACTTAAAACCAAAATACACACGGGAATGTTGAAAGTACCCAGAAGTACACTAAAAAACAATTATTTTAAAGTCCTGCAAAAAAATACTAAAATTTATTCACGCGAGCAAGTTCAAAAAAAAAAGTTTTTTTGGGATTTTTCGCAAATGAAAGAATTTTAGGCCAATTCTGAGGGCGGGAGTAGATTTATTGGAAAATTTTACATCGATTACATGTACTCTCAAATCTTTCCAGCGTGCGATGTGATTCTGATAACGTTTTGGAGAAAATTTGGTGTCAAAAACAGAAAACGCCAAAAAGAAACCGGAAGATTGGCTGTAAAAAACGCTAGGTGTCATATTTTGGGCTGAAAATTTGGATAAATACTTGTAATTAAACCTACAATAGAATGATATAGTTTTGATTGGGAAAAAAATATATGACCCGCCAACCTCACGATAGTTGACATGGAATCGCCCATATACAACATTAAACAGTTACAATTATCACTGTAGTATTAACACTTTTGAGGTATTCTGTTATCGTTTTACATTCCCGCCACGATTTTCTCTATCTCCAGTTCGAGTGGTTGCTTCAGATGTAGGCTTTTGTTGTCCTCGCTGATTTGGTACTGGAATCGCCTTTATACTCTCAACTAGAAAGCCTTTAGCTGCTAGTCCTTCCCTTTGTCCTTGATAATCTCAGTATCATCAACTGTTGACCACGAAACTTTATTGTGGGGTTTCCCGAAATCAACTGGACCCTTTCTACCATTTGGACACTATAAACCGTTTGGGTGAACACCTGTATGTGAAGCCAAATCGGCAGAACTGTTAACTACAAGATATGTCACCATCTCCGCTTTCGTAAAGTTCCAAATTTCCATGATATTTGGCTTTGGCTCACACCTCGTTTTTCTTCAATTTTGCCTTGGATCATCGGAAACAATTGGAAGTTTTAAAACATTATAGGATAAGTGCATGTAGCGAGAATACTATTCACACATACTTTAAACACTTAAATTATGAAGAGTACAATGGAGATATACCTATACAATCAGATTTATTTTTAGCTTCATCTTTAAAGAAACCAAAGGGTCAGGAAAATATTAGTATCGGGGGTTACAACTTTTTAAATATCTGTGCTGTGGGCAGTTTAAAACATTAAATTATGTTGGGTACGAACGCAATAAAACTGACGTATTAGAACATTGTAACTCATTGCCAGTTACCAAAGTAACAACAGTCACATATTTATTTGAAAGATATTTCAACGTCGACAGCATCTCTCCTATCTGCATGACTTAATTAATTTCGAGTTTTTAAAGATATTCAAACTCTTCTTTCCTCCAATTTCATTACAGTTCATTACTTTGTCGATCACATTTTTCACTTGGGTGCAAGGGTCCATTTATATTAATTATTGTTTTTGCTGGTTGCAGAGGGGAAACCGAAGTTTCTAACCACCGGTAAGATTGATGTTGAAACGTAGATATTTCTGCTTCTGCCGCACCTTTCATAACAATGAGCAACTTAATATGCTTCTGTACATCCAGCGCGCATTTCAGATGTAAGGTTTTGTTAACATTACATGTTGCTTTACAGGTCAGTGTCGAGCGCCGGGACTCTTCCCTTCGATTCGTTCCCATTCGAGCGACACTTTGTGCAGCATGGACTCCTTATCAATAGACGATGGTCACATAGAGATGAAGATTTCTTCCACACCGATGTCGCCTATACCGGTCACGATAACAGCGCCAGAACCGGATGTCGATGAGGAGAAGGTGCTTTTGAAGAACGGAAATTTGAAGAACTTGCACCAAAACCATTTGTTACCAGTCTAGCTTCATTTTTGAAGCGAATGCAATTTATCTGGACCCGTGGGAGGCGGGTTAGGTATTTATTTTATGGTACGCTTATCCTTTTTTATAAACAAAACTGTATTGTCGCGGGTCGATGAATACACGTCTCTATGGAGACATAGTTTTAGATGGAATATTAAAAAAAAATGTCAGTTTAGAGAGTTTACGGAAAACCTGCTCATGTTGTGATGAATTAGCGAGTAGTTACTTAATGTTACAAATTGGGTTTTCGTGATGTTTTTGGTATTAGACGTTAGACCTGAGAAATTGTGAGAAACTGAGAAATTATATCTGGGATTGTTCAAAAAGTCTTTGGAGTGCACATTCCAGAGTTCAAAGACAATTCTTAGGGAGGTTTTTGGACTGCCCAGTATTATTTTTTATTTGAAGAAATATTTATTATATTATTTGCATGGACTGACGTTAAAGTCAAAATATGGTTGTAATTTATTACAACAAGTGCAGTGGAGAAATCTGCTATCAGTAGAGTGTAATTTCTCACTTTGGTTTTTCAAAAAATATCGCGTCTATTTTCATGCAACATTACCACTTTTTCCCTCCAATTGTCTATTCAATATAATTTTATAATTATTATTGTTTTTATTACATTTTGTAACTTTCAAAATAGTGCCATAGTATTTATATTGTTTCGTTTTTTATAAAACATAGTAAATATTTGTCCGGTAGTACACACTGTATGCTTATTTGTTCAACATCAGTTAAAATTATATTTGTTTTTCTAAATGTTTATGACAGATTTGTAAACAAGAATACAGTATTGAAAATAAATCGTCTACTAGTCTTCTCTTTATTTTTGTATTACAATTTTCATTTGTCAGACAGGCAGAAAACAATAGTTTGGGATGGAAGGCAGTCTCAAGTGACATATTTAAATTGTTGTTTTATTTAAATATTACTATTTACAAACAAACCTATAAATATAATACACAAAATATGAAATATACAAAAATATAATTAAAATCTTTTATCAATGAATTTAAAAAAAATAACCGGGACATGTTTAAATTTTTAATACTGAAGCACTTTTAAAACTGAATCTTGACTTTTCCTCGCAAAAGAGCTGTACTGTGTCATTATCCCTTTTTCCAAAACTGTTTCTTAAAACACCTGCTTCGAATGAACACTGGTAAATTAATATATATAGGTTTCTAACTCGGCGGGGGAGCCGGAGTGAATTGCATGCATCCCTCCACGTTCTCGGGCCAATCACAGACGTTTTGATCAGGGTTGAAAACCAAATTAGCAGGGCAAGGCATATGGTGCTTCCTCTCTCCTTCGCACATGTAGTACATCTTACAATCGGCCTTGTCTGGATGGTAGCTAATGTGGCCTTCCTCCTCGTCACAAGTCACCTCGTGAGCTAAAGAATATAAATGAATATTCCAAACCGAATTAAATTCTATTTCACTTACGATTTTTCGTTGTATATTGTCCTGAAGTGATGGTCGTCTCATACGGCCCTGAGTACTCTAGTTTGACTTTGTACCCTTCCAGTTCTTGTCTCATGGCGTTGATCAGAGGGTACTTACCACTCCCGCAGGATCCACTGAAATCATCCATGTCTATCGACCAGATCATTATGCCGCCAAAACCTTCTTCTTTCAACCACGCCATCTAAATTACAAAAATATAAGATGCAGCAAACTCTCAACTATTTTGCAGCAAAGTGAGTATTAGTCAAATGGGAATTAAAATTAATGAGTAATTTTTTTATTCCAACTTGTTAGTTCAGTTCGGAGATTTTTTAACGGGGAAATTGATGTATGAGGAAAAATTCAGACACTTTTTAAAAATTTCTTGGTCTTTCTAATTCAATTGAGAAATGTTTCGACATATGCTACTCGCAATTTTGTATGCTAACCTATCCTTTGTATGCAACAACTTTGTATATTTAGTTCTTTAATTAATTTAATTGAACTAATTTAAGCTCGGATAAAACGCAAAAGCAATTTCTAAACCAATTCCATATTAGATTTGAGAGACTCTAGACAATGTTGCAACCTACAGGTCTGTGAATTTCTCTTCACTTCTCAAATTTAACTATATAACTATAGCTAAATAACACTAAAAAATTAAATAAAGAAGCTGTAGGTAACGGATTCTCGTTTTTACTTCTCAGGTAGGTTTTTATAACGCAACTTTATTAATTTATACAATTTGCAATACCAATACATTTGTCGTTTGTTAAAGAAGTATTTATTTTTGGCTCAAAGGAAGAGTACTGGCATTAAGGACAAAATTATACACAATAAGGCATGTGAGATTATTTTCAAAGTACTTGAATTTCGGAAGAATTGGTCTACCTTCTTCTCTTGTTTTTATTTATTACTACAAAATATAGATATATATTTGCACACTATATACTTATTTGAAAATATAAAAGCTATCTCATTTGAAAGCCTTATATGTGGTTTTCCAAAAAATAGTTTTGAATTTTTCTAGTTTAACACAAAAAGTCTTGCAAATCGCGACTAAAAAGTGGCAAGTAATCATTATGTCATAATATAAACCACTCATTTTAGTATTAATATGGCCCATAAAACTAACACTTTTAGATAAATGAAAATCAAGGGGACCCAGATGATAATCATGAAAGCCATAAAGCCATAAGGATAATGTTTTAAACACATTTGCTGGTAGTTTTTGAAAAACTTTTACAGATTTGTGATGACAATATAATAAATAAATAAATAATCGCATCACACATGAAACCAAAATTTCTTGTACTGGAACCTTCTTCGCAAAAGCGTAGGTAGGTTTTCATTTCTCCAAGCATAAAACCATGAAAATTTCATCTTTAACAGCACACGAATTCCCTTTACGCTTTTTAAGTTCACTATCATTACCTTTGTTTTCAAGCTTCTCTCGTCGTCGAATCCGACCCACTGGTTGTCACGATAGGCGAAAGGTACCTGTTGCTCGTTGTCCCACACCAAAGTGGTGTTGTCCTCGTGCAGAAATTCGCATACTTCATAGTAACTCATGAAACCTGCCTCTGAGGTATATTTTCCTGCAGTGCCACCTCCGTTCGCAGGAGCTCCGATATCAAACTGTGTCGTGTTGCTAAGCTCGAAACTTCTGCCATAAGTGGGCATACCTATCATAAGTTTTTCCTTTGGACCGCCATGTTTTACCCACTCTCGTGCAGAGTAATCCTGAAACGAAGCAAAACTCGTTTATAAAGGTACAGATAAATTTTGTAAAGATCAGACAATCTTCTAAATCCTTCTTTTGTCCTTTAAAGTAACAAGACAATTTTTTGTAAGTAATTATCAGGCGCTAATCAGAATTTCATTACAGCAAATTGATGAATATATAGAATATAGAATGTGTCCATTAAACGATAATTTTAAATATA
Organism: Cryptocephalus primarius; assembly: GCA_963576515.1. Classification (NCBI taxonomy): domain Eukaryota; kingdom Metazoa; phylum Arthropoda; class Insecta; order Coleoptera; family Chrysomelidae; genus Cryptocephalus; species Cryptocephalus primarius. The sequence goes on along the minus strand of OY754939.1, from coordinate 2,049,020 downwards.
TCCTTACAACTGTAAGTTTCTTCTGGTAACTCGAAGCGCTCTCCAAGGGAAACAGTGGCGAGTTGTGACCAACGGTCCTCTCCCACTGGCCATGGAAATCATAAGTCATGACATTGATAAAATCAAGGTACTTTGATATTTCCGGTACGTCATAGCCAGCCGCTATAGCTTCGAACGAAGCTGGCACAGCAGCTGTAAGGAGAAGCCTCGGCTGGCCGCTTGTCTTGGCTTCACCTGTGAAACAATTCCAGTCAATATCCTTTAAATCGTGAAAATATCATAACCGTAAAACAAAACAAATATATTCTATTTCGAATTATACCTTCAAATGCTAATCTAAGCTCTTTAAGTAGACTGACATAAGCCACCCTATCGTCGGCTCCCCTGGGATATTCCCAGTCGACGTCCAGACCGTTGAATTTAAATTCCCTTAGGAAATCGATTGCGTCGTATACGAATTGGTTCATTCTGAAGACATTGCTAGTCAATTCTTTGAAGGGAGTCGACCCGAAGGCCCAGCCACCGATCGCCAATAAAACCTGCAACATCAAATATGAAATGAAACATAAGTTTGTGACTCGAGTATATTTATTTTGGGAACACATTTCGGGTCAACTTGCACCGTTAACGCAAGCCGCGGTTAACGTATATTAACTAGACAGACAGTAAATTAATATTCGAAAATAATTTTCTCTAGGTCTACTAATAAAATGCTGATATAAAAATAAAACATAATCCACCCCGCCATAAAGCCACCCCGGAATCATATCGTAATAACCCGCATTCGAGTAATTTAGAGAGTCTTTAGAAAGCTTTACCTTTAATTCTGGATTTTTCTCTCTTAGCGCTATGACCCTGTCGTACATGTCCAAATCCTTGTCGCTCGCCTCTGCGAGCTTGTGATTTTTAAGGGTAGCGAAAGCATATATTATGTGGGTACATAAGGAGGGGTTGATGTCTTCTGGAGTGAATTTTCCAGCGCCGGGACGTTTCCTGGACCAGCTTGTCAGGTAACAGAAGACCTGCGGTGGACGAACTGAAAGTACCAAATCTTTAAATTGGAAATCATTCTATTGAGCCGACTCGCGTACACTTCCATATATGTTAGGTATTAATTGCGTTATAATGGAATTTATCGCCGTGATTGATAGCTGATTTACACTTTTCCCGTTTGAAGGAAACTTGAAAAACCAGTTCAATATTAAAACAATCAACCTACTTCTTATGTAACACTTTTCCTGAGGCTGTGGAACTGCAATTCAGCCATTCGAATTTTTTCAATGAACATTACCAGTTATATAACATTTTATGTAACGTTTCGATATAAGGTAGAATGTCAGCAGTTCACCCAGCAAATTTAGACATAGCGAGAGTTTTCTTACACTGTACATTCACTTACTACATTTTAAGTGAATTATAATGGATCTAATGGTAATAATTGTGAAATAATATATATATATATATATATATATATATATATATATATATATATATATATATATATATATATATATATAGATAAAGAGGTGTTGAAACTGAGACGAGAGTGGAGATTTAAATAACAGATAGGAATCACCAATCGCCACATTTTTTTCTGCGTCGATTGTCAAACAATTTAAGATATAGAATTAAGATAATATAATCTATAACGTTTTTAACATAATAGGGTCTATTTTTCTTAAAAATATTTTGGTTATAACAACAAACTACCTACCACTACGTACAAAATATGAAGTGAAGTTTAAACATCTTACCTTTCTTATTCACTCTCTTTGGGAGTGTTTTCTTACTACCAGGCTTCCTTGTGTGCTTCAGTACCTCCGAAACTGAAATTTTCACTGGTTTTGGTTTCTCCTCTACTTCCTCGTCTTCCTCTTCTTCAGATTCGGTGGGACCTGCTATCGCAGCCCAATCCATATCTTTCGCGTCTTTCCCCCTGGAGATACCTCTCAATTCTTCCCTAGCAGGAAATATTAATGCAACGTTGAAGTGTAAAAATAAAATTGTATCATATAGAATCGTTTCCTAACGGTACGTGGTAGTTATCAGAATATACACAGAGTATACAACTCTTTCAGCTCAAAAAAACGATAGTATTCGAGATGTAAGCTCAGAAATGAGTTGTCAAATGCAACCACAGGCATTGGCCGTGGTCTACAACTTTTCCGATCATGTTCTGCAGCTATTTTACATTTTTTATCTCCGGTTATTATAGTCCCACTGCGCGACCAATAAAAATCGAAAAATTTTCGAGTTACCAATGCAAAATAGAGTAAATTTTCGTGTCCTTGGACAACTCATTTCCGAGTCTATATCTCGAAAACTATCGATGATTCTTCATTACGAATCGTACCAAAATTGTGAGGCGAGAAAAGTGCTGCAAAATGTGCTTAAAGTTGCTTGTACGAGTTTTGGATACGTGAAATTCGCGAAAAGGTATGTGAAAACGTTTTCCATAACAGTGGCCAGTAGAGAAGGGTTACGTACCCACAAACTTAGGGTTATGTTATTCGTGAGGCATATAAAATACAATTTCTCTTGACTACGAAGCCATTTCATACCTCATGGCTCCTATCAACGGATATTTGACGTTCCCACCGCACATCGTCCCAGTGAAATCGTCCATGTCGGCGGTCCAAACCATGGCTCCTGCGAAACCATTATCCTTGACCCATTTCATCTTGTGCCTGATTGATTTCTCATCGTCGAATCCGACCCACTGGTTGTCCTGGACCAGGTAAGGTACCTTCATCTCGTCGTCCCAATAGTAGGTCGCTCCGTTTTGCAACATTTCACAGATCTTTGAAAGTTGAAGTAAAGTAAATTAGAGCATGGTAAAGGAATAAGGTACCCCATATTTGTAATAATAATTAATAGTGAGCGGATTTCAGAATACTACAGCAGCAGATGGTTCGTACTTCATAGTGTTTATTGAGTCTATTTCTACAGTAAAATGTTGGGTACCATTTTAGAGAGTTTAATGGGATGCCTCTAATACATTCTTCGATATATCAAATTTACTGAATTCATATTCTAATTTTGTATCTTTACGATATCTAAATTAGTCTAATTGATTTATGGTAGCAACTTCAAAAATTGTTAGTCCTTAAAATGATTTGTGATTCCGTAAAACTGTAAGCCTTTATTAGACACATTTGCTGTGCGAAACCGATGCCCCGCTTTTTCATTTGCCTCGGTAACGCAATTTTGCCATTCCATCCTAATAATCTAGGATTTCACAGCATAATCCTGCATAAATCTGTCTGTTTTGGAGTAATGTTGCCTGCAAGTTAAAAAAAGGTATACACGTGTTTTTAGTCAGTAAACCATTTTTCGGTATATAGTTGTGTATCAAATAAGAAAAAAGTAGTTGCCAACTTTCTGACATTCGCAACCCTAAGATAGGTAGATGTAAACAGGTTTTATTATGTTAACTTTATGCGGTTATCAAATATTTCCAAAAATAATTACACCAAATTAAAATGGACTTTTTTTTAAAGACAGTTGATATGGTTAACAAAAATCATTCGCAAATGAGGGTTGTCAATATTTAAATAAATTGCATGCGCGCGTCGCTGAAACGTAAGCGCAGTGGCGGCTTTAGAGTGGTGCCGGTCAGGGCCGAGAGGGAGCAAAACATCATAGAAATTCTCACCGACTTCTTAATTTTTGTGTCCCCAATATACCACTGCAGCGGTGCAAATACCATAGCCCAGCAACTCTAGGAAATAATTGATCGTAAATATCCAACCTTTCGAAATTAAGTTGTAAAATCAGTATGAACGTTATTTTCAACGAAAAAAAATGTAATACTTTGGTATAGAGCTTACAGTCTCTTTTTGAATGAATATGAAAATGCATTGTCGTGTTAGGGATTTAGTCAGGCAGATGAAAGTGACACCACAAAACCGGCGACGTAGGTTGGTGGTGGGGAGGCAATGAATTATTTTCACGCTTTAAACCTAATTCGTAGTGATTTGTGGATATTATAGGGAATTTTACGTTTGCTTCATCAATTTCGGGATGTAACAAATTTTTAAACAAACATTTGTGCGACACGCAAGCTGAACTAAGCATAAGGTACGTATAGATTAATCAATTAATATTTTTTATTAGGGTTTAATTACATTGTAAATTTTGGATGGTAAAACGTGTGGATAAAATTGGTAAGTATTTGGATAAGGTAGGGTTATTAAATATACCACTATATGATTATGTTAAATCAAAACTTTCTGTTTTTTCTTTCTGCATCGGATTCCGCGGTGAGGAGGAAAAAACTTTTCAAAAAGCAAATAAAGGCGAATTTTCAAATTTACTGAATTTACCTTAAAGGAGTTGTTTCAGTCAACGAAAAATTGTCAATTTCACTTACCTCGTAATATGCCAAGAATCCCGCCTCTTTCGTATATGTTCCTTCTTTTCCACCTCCACTAGCTGGAGCGTGTACCCCACGTTTCCCATCAGGATTAGCCAATGTAAAGGACCTCCCATACGTTGGCATACCGATCACCAGTTTCTCCTTCGGAGCACCAAGTTTGACCCATAGATTGGCTGCATGTTCAATGTTCAGTTGTTTCTGGTATTGGCTGTCGCTGCTGGGAGAATACAAGGGAGCGTTGTGCCCCGTCTCCCTCTCCCATTTTCCGTGAAAGTCGTAAGCCATGAGATTGATGAAGTCCAGATAGGACGCGACGGCAGGAACGTCGTAGCCGCTCTTTATATTGTCTGGACCGACTGGGACAGCAGCCGAGAGGAGCAGGCGGTTCTTTTTGACTTCTTGGGATTCAGCTTCGAAAGCCTCACGAAGTTCTGAGGAAAAAAAGGTGACAAGTGAAATCTAAGCTTAATGGACTCCATGAAGTCTGCTAGGTGAAACTTTTGCTTCATTTCTGGTTAGCATTCTTGATTATCTGATGATTAAGTTTAGAGTATCGAAGATTTTACTAATAAAACAAGGCTTTTCGAATTAATGCTTCTAAGTGGTATATCTTTCTCAAGTTGCTACTTGATATTATATGAGAAGCAGCAGGAAGAAGTTATGTATTTCTTAGGTTTAAGCTCGACTTATTCATGTATTGAGGATTATACACTTTACTGTAAGTCACAGCATTTACTTTATTCCTGTTTAGAATAATAAGTTAATAATTAATTCAAAGAATTTGTCAATAATTAAAAATTTTACCACTTAATAGGAAATGCCAGTTTAAAACTTTCACGAAATTAAATTTATTTTCTTTTGGCACGCATGATATGGCATGGCCTTGAAAATAAATACACTCAGTCCAATATCCCGGAAAAATCAAAGCCGTTTAAGCTCGCTGTATACAGTTTGCAATGGGTTTTTTTCTAAACAGGTGAGCCTAACAGTGCTCTCAACTTTCACCTTTGAAATAGGCCAACTATTATTTATCAGGGTTAAAACCCCCGCTGAAGCCGAAACTTTGCAGATACCAAAACCTTTACAATCGTTTTTTTTTTAAAAACAATATTTTTCGAAATGGCTGGAGGTATACCTTTAACCCATAACTTTTTTAACATTTTATTTTATACTGTCATTTCCGTAGTCTAGAGAACTACATACGGTTATTTGAAATGTTTTCTATTTTTTGTTTGTTTGTAATGAAACACTAGGAAACCATGGTTAGACAACTGACCATGCAGTCTTGTGTATGGGGGATCACAACTAACAACAGAAATATGTCAGTGTCTCGTAAAAATTAAGCGAGTACCGGCCAAATGGCGGATATCTTGAATATGCAAATATAATATTAATGGATACAACCCTTAGAAAAATACCTCAATAGATATACCAACTGCCCGAAGTCCCCTAATATCGCGTTAAGGTGAAACCCCAACATCAACGGGGATTTATCGGACAATAATAATGTGGCCCGAAATTTTGGTACGGGCAATCCCGAAGCAGTGAACCACCTCGACCCGTCTACTGCTCGGAGTCACACGAGTCCAAAGGGTGCATTAAACCAAGACAATCCTCGACATAACGTATAGAGGATGCAAGGGATACACGACCACAAAAGAAGAAACCAGGAAGCCCCAGGAGGAGAGGAGACAAGGAGTCTTCTCTTTTCGTAAGCTATGGCTTCAATTCGGCACCACCTTCTTATGAGTTGGTACTTATGGATCCTAGGCGATAAATTCAACCAATTAGTCCATAAGTTAAATTCCACCAATCATGCCACTTAATATATAAATTAATGTGAGTGAGGTATCTGGAGTTTTCCTGGTCATTGTTCCAATTTACCATTTCTACATCTAACACGAGTTCTGATTTTCCCTTCTAAATTACTAAGATTTTCTGTAATCTTTCCATGTCACACTCTATAAAATATCTTACATACATAATAATAGTTAGAAATATGATAAGCATATAAATCATTCATATTCATTAAGCGAATTGATTTTTTCAACCCGTTTTTGATGTCAATTTGCGTGTAATCGAGCAGTTAAAGCTTTAACTAATAATCTAATTGCTTAACAGACCATTTTGGTAATTCACATAAATTTATATAATTACTTGTATTCTAATTGGATTCTCCTGAGAGTCGTCAGGTTCAATATATCAGACATAGGCAATAAAATAGAAGATAAAGGATGTAAGAATAAATTTGAATAATTCCCGCTACTGCACAGAGTACTTAGATATTATTGAATTAATTATATACTAAGGACAGTACTTGCGTGATTGAGCATTTTGAGCAATGTGAATCTATTACGGTGTAAATGGTTGTAATTTATCTTGTCGGCATCATCGGCTCAAATCTGTCACTCGTGATTATATATCTGCATATTATTTAAATTGGGTAAAAAATAGATGTATTTCTAGGCGAACTCGAATGCGAACATTGTATTTATATTCAAATTCTCAAGGTAACCAGAGGTCTAACACCGTTACCTTCTAATTTAACAAAACGTTAACATTGTTGAAAAATAGCTGAAGGTATGTGGAAATTGCACAAATTAATACCATTTGTACACGGTCGGATGTTATTTACAAATAGTTTTGGTCAAATGTAATAGTTATTCAGTTCCGTGTATATTCTCCCATTAATAGGGTACAAGAAAAAAAAAACAATTTCAATGTTTTTCACATTTAACAAGAATTTTCTAGCGTTTCAGTGCAGGAATTAACAAAAGGTTGCTGAATTATGTCAAGAGTGTATACCTAACTAAAAGACGTTGATAAATAATGTAAGGGTAAATGAAATAACTTGGCATCGACTGTTTGAAAAGGTCAAGATTACAATTTTTTTTGTTTTGCAAATCGTAATTAATTTTCCAGGCGGCGTTAATGCATGAAACATTTACATTGATTTCGAACCACAATTCTGGGTCTCCATAGTATGCGTAGTCTACGCTTGAAGTTCCTATAAACAAAAGCTGTGAGTGTTTAATACTCCCCAGCAATTTTCCAACTGATTTCCCGTCAATATCCTCCAAGCGATCCTTCGAAAAATCGTTTTTCGTTTACCGTTGTACTTTTGTGCCTCTTTCAAGCTAACGAGGTCGAAGAAAGTGCACGAAGGAAATTTGCTTCTAAACTCAATGTTCCGTGAAAAATTACGCCGCGAAATTAATAGAAATTCCGTTGTATTCAGTATGGGTGTGAAAAAACATATTCTCGTTTAATCGCCTGATCTCAAGACAGACGATTGAGATTCCTTGTTTAATTTAAAAATAAAACCACGATTACTAAAACGAGCTAATTAGAAAATGGCTTGCATGTGTTAAACTATCGGTTAAGTAGGATTCAAAAAAGAAATGCCGATGGCATGGCCAATAGGAAAAGCTTATATCGAGCCCTATGCGCTTCTCAAAATAACTTTAAAATTATGAACATAGTAATTTTTCCAAAAATTGTCTAGTTCTTGAACCTTAAAATGACTCTTACCCTACTAGATACCACTTTATATAATGTATATACATATACATTGTATATAAAACCGGTGGAGTGGGGGGGGGAGTATAAAACGAAAACTGCATTGAAATTTTTCCGAAGTCCCATCATGCAATTCTCCGCAATAGTCTATGTTTGTATCGAAATAAGCCCAATATTTCCCCAAGTACATAGTCACATATTGTGTATTGCATTTTTAAATATTCCGTAACTTTCGTTTGACATCAGACGTTCACATTTCGAAACGTATGAGATTTACACATGACGAAATTATTACTGTGTAGACAGATCACCACTTATGATATAAAATGGAATTTTTCAAATTCAGTGTAGTTTCATTTTTGACCGAAATATGGTTTCAAAAGTCAACTGTGTCAGATTCACAGACATCATATCGCGAAAAGTATGAGGTGTACATAAGAGGAGACAAAAAAATTGTTATTGTGTAATCAAGAGTCTTCTATCAAATAATCGAAGAATTTTTAGGAACAGAGGTAAGCGATTTTTGAGCAGTCACATTTTCAAACTGAATTTTGTGTTTAGACGTATACCTATACTTAAAAAAATGAGGTTTAAGGATGAGAGGATCGCAATCTTGTAATCAGTAGATCGTCCTCCATCATATAACAAATGAGTGGTTGAAAGGTTTTACCTTTTAAGTTTACTTGTAAGAAATTGGTATCTCGACAAATTTGCAATATTCAGGTAAAATTGTTGTTATTATGTAATCAACCCATTTTTTATAATATATTTTTTTTAATCGGAGATGTTTCGACTTTTGACAAATCAAATTTCAAAGGTTCATTGTGTGAGATTTCAGGCATATTTTGAAAGGTGTGAGGTTTACAGATGAAATCTGTTTTACAGGGCTCGTCTTCTGTATCCTGTAATATATATTTTTAAACTAAAGATTATTTGTTAATCGAAATCGAGCTTCAAAAGTCAATTTTGTCGGGTTTCAGACTATCAGGTTCATATTCCGAGAAATTAAATATCTACAGAAAAAATTTATAAAGTGGGATGCTCTCTCACATACAATGCAATTTCTTCTTAAATTGGTTGGATGGCGGCACTGAGATACAATTATATCGAGCGATACAAAGGAATATATAATAAAATAAAAACAGGAGGCATGTAAAATAAGATTCAAGGGAACGCTAAGCAAGCAATACATTGTGCATGTAGAGAATCTAATAAACCAACAATGAACAATTACTAAGAAAGCCTGGACAAGATTTTCACAACCACTCGACAACACCTTCTCGGTGTCTTTCATTGTTTCTTACATTGTTATTAGACATACCAAAAGTACGCACGGTCTTACACAACGGAGTCGTGCACAATCCCAAAATATATGTTATTTTCCTCCATTCCGGTGCAGTTTAGATCGTTTTGCAATCGTTGGTTGAATTTTTTTTACACCATCCTTGACCGAGTTGAAACTAGAGAGATTTCACTTGACACCTAACGCTACTGAATATTAATTAGTGGTTGCGCATCGATTAGACAGCAACAGAGAAGGAAAATCAGTTTAAATCTCAAAAGTCAAGTCGTCATGGAAAGTTTAATAGAAATCAGTTTACCTTTCAATAGTAGGACGTAGTTTTTTTTGTCCTCGGACCCAGCGGGGTATTCCCAATCGATGTCCAGGCCATCGAAGCCTCGCTGCCTCAGGAACGGTATGGCGCTGAATATGAATGTCTGCCTGGAGTACCTCGTGGCGGCCATGTCTTTGAATTTCTGGGTACCGAACGACCAACCACCTAGATTAAATTATGGAATAAACAGAGTGCAGTTGGAAAAATTTAATTTGGGAGAAACTTAGGCTGCAAAAGCGTTTTGTAAATATGTAAATATATTTAATTTTGCGACTTTATTAATTTATTGGATTTTCAGATTTTTCTCATTAGGTCTTCAAAATCACATTGGCCAGATCAATCCTCTACTCACCGATAGCCAATAAAGTCTTCAAACTGGGATTGGCCTTCTTCAGCTTGTGTATCCTCTCGTACAGTCCCACTTTACCATCTTTGGTCTCGTCGTTGCTCTCGAACGAGGACAGCTTCCCTTTTTTCAACCAACCGAAGGCAAAGATGAGGTGGGTGCACAGATCTGGGATGATGTCCTCGGGAGTGAACTTCCCTATTTTAACTCTGTACTGAGACCAGTTCGTGTAGTAGCACACCACCTTGTAGCCATCCTTATCCCGTTTCGTTTCAACCGTAAGGGAATTCTCGGAGGCTTTCCTGTGATTCGGTCTGGTTCGTCTAAGTTTCGTGATGCTGGAAGACACTTCCTGGTCTTTGGACACTGTTACGCTTTGCGGCGAGGATTTCAGCGGTCTGCGGAGCCTCCTACGGGAAGCTGCAACAAAGGGAGAATGTTTCTCTTCACAGCAGGAATGTTGAAAACAAAAAAAAATGTATGTGTAAATGTACACAGGATTATTTTTCGAACTGCGTTTGTGTTTGAATAGCAGGAGATCACCAGCATCCTACTCGGTACTTTAATGGGGCTAAACCCAGCTTGCACCTAGGTGGATTTAGGCACTCGAGCAGAACTAATTAATTGCACATATACTTTTAAATAAATATTAGATACCCAAAAATTTTATTTCTATCATTTCCTTATAAAAATTTGGTTGGATTTTCGTAGGGTCCAATCTAAAACGTGTGTAGAACATGCTACTCAGTTTTTTTGAGACCAGAATATGATAACTTTCAGATTAATAATGTATACAATATGTATACACATAGGTTTAAAACTACAGGGTTTCTCAAAATTAAGGGCAACAGTTTTGGGAGTAGATTTTAGAGATTAAATATTGTAATGAATTCTCCTCGTCTGATCGTGGTTGAAGGTACTGGAAGGATCTCTATCTTTCTGCCGACCGTTCGGGGCCGGCTGGTTCCGTGAATCGTTTAATAGTTCGAGAAAAATCTGGAGGCAACATCGTTAGAATAGAAAAAGCGACCGAGAGCTAAGCGGGCAGTTAGTCGAAGCCGAAGCCGACAAGTGGTCGTAAAAACACGCTGAAAAATAAATTTACGTTAAAATGAATTAGAATAAGTAGGTATAGTGTCAGTCTTAGTTAAATAAATTACGATTAATTAATCATAGTTAGTGTTATTAATTATTTAGAACCCAAGAACGTAACAAGTGGTGTCAAAAGTGGGAATAGTTGAAAGTAAATTAGGACAATGAAGAAGTTAAGTGAATTAACGATCGCCGAACTGAAAGCAGAGTTACAGGAACGAGACGTGGATTGCAAAGGTAAAAAAGCGGAATTACAGAATAGACTCAAAGAGGACATGAAGAGCAATCCTAACGTGTTCCGATTTGAGGGAGCAGCTTCTGTGAATCAGCTGATTTCGAGTATGACAACGAAAATTATAACCGAGACGGCAGCTCAAATTTCCGCCCAAAAGGACGAAATAGTGGCCCAAATCTCTGCTCAGCGAGACGACATGATTATACAAAAAGGCGAAATCATGACCCAGATGGCAGCACAGAAGAACGAAGTTATGGCCCAAATCTCCGCTCAGGAGGCAGCTAAAGGCAGCTAGAGGCGGACAAGGACAGGCTGGATCCTGCCGACAGGGAGAAGACGGCGTTTTTTATTGGCACCGGGTTGTGGCAATTTATGGTGATGCCGTTTGGATTGTGTAACGCGCCTGCCACGTTCGATACGGTCATGGAAAACGTGCTGAGAGGACTGTCCTGGAAGACGTGCCTGGTGTACCTCGACGACATCATCGCAGTCGAAACCTTTAAACCCACCAGTAAAACCTTTGAGGAACATCTGATTAATTTGAAAGAAGTGTTTAAGAGGTGATGGTGACGGGATGGAGGTAGACCCTCAAAGGAACAGTCAGTTCAACAATACCTAATTATCGCCGATATATGCGAATGTTTTCCGACGTAGCTAAACCGCTGACACAACTGACCGAGGAAAAACGAACCTTCCAGTGGGACGAAGAAAGCCAGAGGACCTTCGACAAGTTGAAGGAATGTATGACGACTGGTCCAATTCTTGGGTATCTAACTGTAGGAGGTCAGTTCATTTTGGATACGGACGTTAGCAACGTTGGCATTGCCAGAGTCCTATCGTAGCTACAGGGAGGACAGGAGCGCGTCACTGGCTATTTTGGCGAGGTTTTGTCAAAACTTGAGAGAAACTACTGCGACACCAGTAGAGTGCTCCTAGCAATAGTCAAGTTCGTGAAGCATGTTCACGAGTACCTCTATGCTACAGTTTAAGAACCCGGAGGGCTAAGTAGCGCGTTGAATCGAGAGTCTCCAAGAATATGACTTGCACTGATTATTTCAGGAAGTGGGTGGGGTGGCGTGCGCCATACTAAATCAGGAAGCTGCGACCGTGGCAGACGTACTAGACGTACTAGCAAAAGAGTTGATTTGCCGCTTTGGAGTGCCCATGGAATTGCATTCCGACTAGGGCAGAAACCAGAAACCAGCCCCGGCAGGGCTGAAAACCAGAAATACGGCGTTACATCCCCAGTCGGATGGAATGGTCTAGCGGATGAACCGAACATTGGGCAAATACCTCTCTAAAGTTTGGGGTCAACACCAATGAGACAGACCAGTATCTCCCCTTCTTCCTTAAGACCTATCGATCGGCGATGAGCGAATCCACTGGACAGTCTCCGGCCAATATCCTCTTTGGCAGAGAGATGAGGCTCCCATGTGACCTGAAGTTCGGGTGTAAACCTGGAGAAGATCTAGTAGGAGAAGACTATGTCACCGAGCTTCGGAAGAAAATGGATGATATTCATGAATTAGTTCGAGGCAACCTCCAGATCGCCAGCGATCGGATGAAGGATCGGTATGACATCAGGACAGATGACAGCATCTACACCGAAGGTGACTTAGTGAGGTTTTACAATCCAAAGAGAAAGAAAGAAACTATGTCATCAAATCCTGGATCAATGACGTCATTTATCGAATCGCCACGATCCCCAATAGAAAGCCCAGAGTGGTGCATTTTAACTGGCTAGCACCATATGAGGGAGATCATGGCCAGGAGGAGCTAGTATGACAAGTCCATCAAGAGGACATGGAGCTGTCACTGGATCAGTTCATGAACGCGTACGGGGGCACCGGGAAAGCGAGGAAAAAGTTATTTTCTAAAAATATGATTTCACTTGTTTTACAGATTTTACCACTTTTCAAACCTGTTGTAAACATTTTTTCCCTGAATTAACAATTTTTTTCTTGCATTTGTTACATTAAGTGATTAATTTGCAAACAATTTTGTAACATATATGTAGTTAAAATGGTACGACTAATAGTGATACTGTACTAATGACGTCTTTATGGCTTTACGTTTCGTTTGTAAGAGATACGCTTGGCGCCAAAGTTTCAACGCTATTAAAGACTAACAACTTTTACTGATGAGAAAAAAAATTGAGGTACAAATTCGAACGCCCCACTATATTCAGGCTATGGCCGTTAGGCGTCTCCTTGAATAAATAATATGAAGTCATTGAACTCGGATAGAACTTTCGTCTCCTTTGCCAGAATATGGCGAATCTGTCGTGGACGCCCTAGATTTGACAGTGACAGTGATTTCTGTCAGTTTATCTATTTACCATCTTTCAAGCTTGAAATTGTATTAAAATGTGTTCATGTTGAGTGACTAGAGAAGAGCACATCGATATCCTAACGCCGAAATGACTGCTAACAGACCTTCCTATATTCTAAAAGATTTTAGGAAAATGTGGTGACAATACTTCTGCAGCAGCAAAAATGTACGCTGACTTCCTATATAGAGTTTATCCAAGAAGGCGAACATTCTTAGTGATCGAAACAAGATTGTGAGAAGGCGAAAGATTTGAGCCATTAAGGAGGGATAGATATGTAAGAACACTGGATATAGACAATGAAATGTTAAATCTTATCAAAAACAATGGTCAAATAAGCTGCAGATATAGATCGAAAATAATAATCGCAGATAATAGTATCGAAAGATTCAGTTCACTGTATTCATAAAGAAGAGTTGCTGCATTCTTATTAATTTAGTTCAATATTTAGAGCAAAGATTAGTTCTCAAGAAGAAGCTATTGCAATTAAACATTGCAATTAATCATTAAACATAATTCAGTAACCGACGAAGTGCATGCACAATTGGTACCATTGGGCAGATCAAAACCTACGCTTGACCAACATTAAGTATTTCCAAACTAGTTTTCCAGTCAACATATCGGCAGGAATAATTGGCAATAATTTAATAGGATCGTTTATTATACTTAATCGGTAACAGGAAAATTATTTTTCAAATTAATCTGGATGAGTTGATAGACGACGTACTGTTAAACACTATACAAAACACGTAATACCAAATGAATGGAGAACCGCCGCATTATTATTTGGGTGTACGAAATTACTTAAATACCATATTCCCCAAATAGTTGAATTGTCACAGGAAATGATGATTTTATTAAAAATTAAATAAATGGATGTTCCAAAACACATTTCGTGTTTAGAAAAAATTCAGTATTTATTTAGATATATCAAATTTTTCCTGTAATTTTAATTATAGTGTAGTATATTTGCAATTTATTTAGTCTTCAATTGTTATCATTTTTTTAAATTTATTAATTTCGATGTGAAGAATGTTGGTAGTCCTAAAGACTACCATTTGACAACTAGATACCTAAATTTGATACACTTTGTTGACAGAGAATTCATTTTCTTTTGTTTCGCTATTAACAAGAGTAATGAATAATTTGACAGACACAACGGTCACTTGTTTATTTAATTAAAATTATATTACAGCGTACTGAAATTAAAATCTATAGAAATCCATATAAAAGCAAATAAATGAAGTCAAATAAAAATCCATAGAATTTAAAATGATGTTTATGCACTTTCGCTCAATATCTCTATTATTCTCAAAAAAATGTGAAGACGCAGTAGAGTAAAAAATTTTGAAAATTAATCAATTCATATAATAGATGTAAGAGGAAATTCGTCAATTCTAAACATACTCTTCCCTACAGATACTTTAATAAGATTACTTTATACTACTCTGTTAAGTGAACTCTGTTAACCAGTGGTACAATAACTTAAGGGAAACATGTTATATACATATTAAAGCTACAAGGTTTGAAAAAGATGTCTGAAGAAGTTTGGGAGAAAAATAAAAAAACTTCAGCGCTGTATTTAGTAAATGTCGAACGGTTAACGGGAATATAAAATGTGGTAATATAAAATGATTTCTTTTATACCTGGGAACCATGATAACGTCTTTGTCTGAGTTTGGGGAGGATTATTTTTGGTACATCTTAGAAACGTGGGTGTGATTATATTACAAAAGCTAGAACTGAAATGAGCATTTCCTATTGCTTAGGGTGCTTGGACAAAGCTTAGTTCCTCAGACGCCGTAGTGCTTAGGACAATGCTCAACTTCTCGGACGGCATAGTGTTGGAACGAGGCTGAATTTCTCCGTTGAAATTCCTGGTTGTCTGAGTCGTAAGGTGAACTAAGGTTAAGGCTCTTCAGGCGGTTTGTTGTTTGGACTCTTCAGGTCGTTTTGTATCAGTGTTCCTTATTTCTTTTTTATAGTGTTCACGGGCCTGACGGTATTAATTTTTTTTTTATTTTTTTCTCTTTTATTTGTTAGAGCGAACGATCGTGGAATAGGTACCGTTGTGGTTCTGACCAAACTGTTTTCTTTTCTTTTTTGTAATACATGTTTGTTTATTTTTTTAAATTTGTTCATTTGACTCCATCGCCCATAAAGGTAACTAGTGTTTAGTAAATCGTCCACAAGATCGAAGGGTTTCTTTGTTTTACCGCAAAACAAGGTGGCGCCTTATACGATAAATAGCGAACCCGCGAGCTAGCTGCCTTTGCTCGTGCTATCAATTCGCTGAGCTCTGGTTAGATAATGTGGTTTAACAGTATAACGTGAAATCAAGAAAAGTACGCAGTAAAAAGATTGTCATGGTATAATTTTGATTTGGGGCAACTACCTGTACACCGTTTGGATGCCATTAATGTGCCTAATCCTATAAACCAGTCAATCAAGAGACACGATCTTTTTCTCTTCCTGAATCCAGTTCTCTATCCGTTCAGACAGTAATTTAGTCCACTTGTCGTTCTTACCCGGACACGCCATTCGCCATCTTAGACGCGAGTTTCTCTTTCTTACCATACCTTAGTGATCTAACGCGAATATCCAAAACGTTAGATACTCCGTATCGAACAAACCGACGAACGACACCGTCTACGCCCCAGTCCTGCATCCAAAGCGAGCCAGCGTTTTCTGAACTTGTCAAATACGGTTTAATGCCAGAGTTTTTACTTCCAATTACTGGCGTTAATATTAAGTAGCTTGATTTCTGTCTGATTTCTTTTATTCTGAGAGATAGAGAAATATCGGTAGTTAGAGTAAGGCGCCTTTCTTTTTGTGTGTTTATTATTATTATTATTGTGTACAACGCCCATTTTGAACCGAATGAACTGGTGATAATAGGTTTATTTTGAATTATAATTGTCGAATTTCTCTCGTGCCTAATCCTTTTCAACACTCTCAAAGTAATTCTATTTGGATGAGAGCGGGCCGTAATAATATTCAGGTAAGGGATGTTGATTAGGTAGATTAGATTGAGGTAAGGTAAGCTAGATTAAATTTTTGTAACTTCAACCAATTTAGGGATATTTAGTGATCAAGATATTCAACACAATCTTTTGGAGCACTCTGTACTATTGATTACTGGTGGCGAAAAGGTACTGAATAGTATGGTTTTGAAGTTTTTGTAACCACACGACCGCTCTATTCGACTTGAGTTTTAGTTGGGGACTTTAGGTGTTACCGTCGTTAGTTCACAAAAATCAGTAGCATCACCAGTAAGTACGAGTGGTTAAATCATCATTATTTAGCCTCTAAAATGTATCACCCAGACTTTATCTCATAATATTGGAATAAATACATTTAATTATAAGGAATATTTTATACATAACGTATAAATGATATATATATATATATATATATATGTGTATATATATATATATATATATATATATATATATATATATATATATATATATATATATATATATATATATACTGTAATACATCTGTACCAATGTGTATATTGGGTGTCCCGGAAAATGTGGGAAATCTCCTGGATATGAAAAAAGACGCGAAAAGAATACCACTAGTTCATATAACCCTTTTTCGAAGATATGGGCTCCTAAAGAGCTATGCATTAAGTTCGTGACACATAATTATTGAACCAACAATTATATTTCAATTTTTTTTTAATATGATGTATACCAGGTAAGGCTTTTCAAAGTACTATTCAAGAAAGTTTTGTGACAGATTTCCTAATCTAGATCAGAAGACAACATCTATGGAAGAATGGTAGGCGATTCCATTTAAATAGGGTAATATTATAGACTCTTCATAATTGTAGGAAAATTTTGGGATGGAAGGTATTTATGCTGGTCGGAGAAGAAGAGTAGGTACGCCACAATTTGGGGAAAATATTTTAAATGCTGTAGATGACATTCCTTCAATGAGCACTCGAAATTTAGCAGCACAGTTAAATACTTCTAAAATAAGTATATGAAAGTCTTCAAGAACCTCTGTCATATCCATATCATTTGCAAAAAGTGCATGAACTCATTTCTGAAGATTTTCCCTGCAGAGTGCAATTTACAAACTGGCTATTGAATCTGCAACGAAATAATGTAACTTCATCAGTACTATTCTCTTCACGGATCAAGCAGGGTTTACCAAAAATGGTACCATGCATTTAAACAACTCACATGTATGAGCTGTTAAAAATCTACATCTAAGTACTGCTTCTAATCGTCAACTTCAGTTCCAATTAACAAATCAAATTATGTCTGGGCAGGAATCATTGGCAATTTTTTTAATTAGACCGTTCGTATTGCTGGTACGACTGAATGAGTAACTTTATTTGGAGTTCCACCAGAACGCTTTTCACGATTTAGTAGAGCACTATTTACCACTAGAAACTAGGCGAAACATGTGTTTCATGAACAATGGGCACCTCTTCATTTCAGCGACGCTGTACGGAAGCACCTGAATAACGTCTTTCCAAACCGTTGGATAGATAGAGTAGAACCTATTGCCTGGCCTCCTCGTTCTCCTGATCTGACGCGGGGATACTTTACTTTACATTACTTTACTTTACTTTACTTTACTTTACTTGTGAGGACACGTCAAAACCTTGGTGTATTACGCCTCGGTCGATAGTAGGGAGGAACTATCAATACTAGAAACGGAAAATCACGTTTTATTGTGAACAGATAAGGAACAATGTTGGAGTTTTTTGACGGATACAGCAGTCCTCGTTATCGTGCCTGAAAGTGTATAGAGATTACGGAGTCCATGTTGAACCCTTTTACGAAGTTTTTAGCTAAGCACTGAATGTTTAATTTGTTACTGAATCTATGTTGGTCACAGTAGAAAATTTATTTTTTTTTTTATATTCAACAGACGTTAGGGGACATACATGATGTAAAGAAAGTGACGTTTTTTTATGAAAACGGTTAAGATTGGCGATATTAATGAAGAGTACTCAATTTTTAGCTAATAGTCGAAAGTATGTAAAAACCGTTTTCAAAAGTTGGTCTCATATAGGGTGTAAAAAAATGGGATCAAGAGTGTCATAGCTAGTCCGTTTTTGTAGCTGTGAGTAATTCACAACACTTTCTTGAATAGTACTTTGAAGGATCTTACCTGGCAAACATCTTAAATAAAATTGAAATATAGTTGTTGCTTCAATAACTACGTGTCACAAACTTAATTCCATTGGAGCTCTTTGGGAGTCCATATCTTCGAAGAGGAGCCCTTATACGAAAAAAGATTATATGAACTTGTAGTATTCTTTCTATGTCTTTTTGTCATCTCTAGATTTTCCAATTTTTTTCGGATACCCTGTATATGTCGGCGGCCGTTAGACAAATGAGGCTGTTAGACGAATCCGGCCGTTGGCCAACGGCCTATTGTCTGATGACCTAGGCGGTTAGTGTACCGAGCTCGTTGCAAGCGCCATCGGCTACCCGTCTAGGCCGTAGCCCCCTGCAACAATGCATAACACATCGGCGTATATGAGTAGTACACATTCTCATACATTTTTTTCCCGATAAATAAACAATTTAAATAATCGGAAATATACAATATCGAATTTTCTGATCATTTGAGTCAGCATAGTATTTTGAAAGTGCAACAGAAAAATATCAATTTCTATTATTTTTGAGGCATGTTCCCTATTTGCAAACCATCAATTCACTTCCTCTTTTTTATTGTATGATAGATGGTCAACGCATAGTTGAGCGGAAGTACCACACATATCTAACAGGTAATAAACATAGGTGCGCCGACCATCAAGTAATAAGTGTGTTTCAACCCAGGGCAAAAATAAGTTGCAAAATGTGCATTACACAACTAGGTAATTGAATATAAATAAACACATTTTCTAAGATTGTACTATTAGATTAAAATTACCATTTATTAAAATATGATCAAATTGATACTACGGCTTTAAGTTTTCTTATTTGTAAAATTTTATTATTGAACACATCTGTATATCACAATGTTCGTGCATTATTATTGCTAGAAATACATGATTTATCTTGAAATCTAAAGACATCACTGTGGGATATCTTAGAATAGAGGTTATTTTTAGAAATAATTAAGCGTTTTGGGTACTACCCAGGTGTGTGGGGTTATGGGGATAACGAATACGCCGATATGTTACGAAATGTGGCAGGGGGATATCGAACTAACGCTGTTGACTAACGGCCTGAGCCGAACCTGTTGGCTAACGGCCTAGGCCGATAGCCGATAGCGCTTCCAAGGTGCTCGGTACTCTAACCGCCTAGGACATTAGAAGACAATGCTGTCACCCAAGTCTGTCCCCTAACGGCCTAGGCCAACGGCCGGATTGGTCCAACGGCCGCCGACATACATAATGGACCAAACAATTGGAAAGCATTTGTATAACACGAACGTATTTGTTAACAAACATAAGCATCTATGTCGACTCATATGTTTGTTTATATGCCAGAAAATCAGTGCCAGCGAGACAATATTTTAAATCATACTAACCTCTTTCTGACGCTGCTAACTGGACTAAAAGTAAAACAATTATACATAAAAACAGCGAAGTCCTGAATGTACATGATCGCGGAATCTGAAACAAATACAAAAGAATTAATAATTGCTCAAATTGTACAATTAATTTATAAATAGAAACATTATATACTGCAGAAAATACCTGTATTAATGTTTAAAGATACCATATATAGGTATAAGAAGCTAGATCAACCCAAAATATTCTTTTAATATATAAGAACTTGTATTGTAGAGATAATACTTCAAAGGTATTACAAACGATTTGACGTTTCAATTACTTATATGGAAATATTCTAGGTTTTAAATAAATATTTTGGCAATGTGCGATGTTTATTTGTATCTGGGCACGATTTCTTCATTGTTTTACTCTTATTGGATCATCATGGAAAGCGCTAAATACAGATGGAAGTTACAACAGAGGAATTACAAAGCACTATTTAGTTTCACCAGAGTTAAGTACAAATATGGACAACGTAAAACGTTACATGCGCATTAGGAGTGAACTTAAAATAATCCATAAAAACAATAATGAGGATGCACCCTATTATTTATCAACAATAGGATACACCTTAAAAAAATAGATAGACAAGAAAATTGTTATCTTTACAGTCAGAATATATTTAATTTTTTACTCAATGTCAATCACCATAAGATCCCGCAATTAGCTTCTCTCCATTTGTTTATGGTTTGCTGTCAATTTTTCGAATTCACTCAACCGGTTACCAACGAACCGTATTTCATTACAAGGTAATAATGTATCGAGTGCACATTCTACAAATATTGCGAATATAATGTTTCTAACCCATATTATATTTAAGAATTGTTGTTGAACTGCTGCTATTTCAGATTTATTCATAGGTTGAGCAAGGCTAGTGTTTTCTCAGCTGGTAGTCGAGATCGTGACTGAAATCGGAGAGACAAACAGAGAATGAATGAATGCACCGTCGGTTCCAACATGAACGTTGTATAATTCGTTTAAATAAAGACGATGAATTATTGATCCAGTTTTTTTAATCAAATTTTGTATTGGACCGGCCGGGATGTCGTATTGAGAAATCTCGAATGTGCGACCACAACCATAATGAGTTGAGTTAAGCATGAGTTTCGCTACGAAATTTAATTGATACTACTCGATCAAAATGGAGTTTCCCGATTTTCAAATTGTTGTATTTGTGAAATTAACATGAAATTATGTTCGAAGAGTTGAATACGTAGGCGAAGACGTCTCACATGGCTAAATTTTTTGGTGACGTCACAAATTAACTGTTATAGGGTGTTACTAGACATGCAACAAGTATTTAGCAACAATTATCGAATCAATTTGATACGATTGGGACTACAAATTCTTAGATACCATATTTATCGCTGTGCAATAGTGATATAATTTTTCGGAAACTGTTAGTCAAAAACATGTAATAAACTTTTTGTTTCTTCCTTAATTTTTCAGAAAATTCCTTAAATTTTTTAAACTGGAAATATAAAATTTGGAAAAATAAATAAAATTAAAAACCACATTTTTGTTTTTAGGTTTCTGCTGGATATTTATGTGGTTCGTGGTATAAAATTAATTGCAATAAGTTTTTATAATTAATTAAGACGTAGCGGAATTTTAAATGAAATTAGACAGCCTGTAGACTATTTCTATAAAGAGCAACCAATAGACAAGGAAGACGTCCCGTCCGGTGTAATAAATTGTAGTACCTTATAGCTTTGGTTAAAACTTGATTACATTTCCCTTGTGGCATTTGTTTGAATGGTCAATTTGAAACTGAACAGTAGACCTTATGTTCATATTGAAAAAGATGGTAAATCTAAAAAGTCTAAATGGTAAGATTCTAAAAGTAAAGACCTTCCAAGTTTTTCAAACATAATTACGTATATATATGCCTTACAAATATTTTCTTAAAGAGGAATTGAAACTTACAAGGGCAAATTTACCTTCGAACATCGAATACGATATTGATCCCAATACTAAGCAATCTAATTTTTTGAAAGTCGTATTCAAAAACGTGGAACAGTTTGTTATCAAATTTAACTTTCCAAAAATATTATATGATTTTATAAAATTTTTAAATTAAACTTACTTATACATCTACAATTGTATTTTTATTATACCTACCAAGTCGTAAAATACGATAAAATATGCTAGGAAAATTAGATTCACTACTTCAAATCTTACTTATTATTGTGACACATTTTTCTGGACAGCGAAATTATTTATATATAGAAAACTTCTCTAGTTGATTTTTTAAACCTCATGGAAGTTTAACTAGTTATAAAGTTAAATCAGGGGTGGTTATTCTCGGAAAGAAATAGTCGGTTGAAGTGATTGAAATGCGTCAAATTTATTTTTAACGTTCGTTCAAATAATACGGTTAACAAAATCCATGATGTTCTATAATCTTTATAGTTCAAAATCTCTCCAATAACTAATATGTTTTCACATTACAATATAAGGGTTGCTACCCTTAAAATTGAGAGTGGTATAATTTAGTAGCCGTTTTTAGTCCAAAAATTTTGGCGTTGATTTCATTAAAATGTCTTTCTTTATATATATATGATAAAAACTGTTTTTGGATGTTTTTGTTTGGGGATTTTACCGTCTAGAATCGTTTTTTCGTAGATAGTAAAATACTTGTTTTATTGTTCAAAGCACATAAGATATTGCAAAATCAGCGACTGACATTTGGAGTACAGTTAAAATTATAGTTCACTCACCGTCTGATCTCGGGAACTCAAATACCAAACCAAAAGTATAAAAATACTATCTCTGAGAGTCTAAAAAATTTATCTAGTATTTCTGTATCACCAGCTAACGGTAATAGTTTGTTTACGGAATGTAAGCTCTAGAAATTCTAGTCTATTTCCATTAGTCACAAAGAAAATGAGATCTTCAATTTGCAGTAATTCTCAAAGATTTGTAGGTAGCTTTTGGTGATTTTCAGGAACAGAAAGACCATAGAAAACTATAGTAACTTTGAAAATTTGTAAACAATCAAATCAACGAAAGACACTTCAAAGGAAACCTATAACATTTTCTTAGAAACAAGCTTTAGTTTTCTTTAAATTTGAAAGTTGAAAACAGGATTTTAATTTTATTTGATACAGTTTGGCTTGAAAGTCCTTCCTTGTGATGAATTTAAATATAGTAAGTTGTTGTTCACTAACCTACGATGTATGTAACCACATTTGTATGACGGGACGCGACGCGACATATCGAAATTTTAAATATGGCGACAACAATTTCCCCATTATTTTCATTAAAATACCGAAAAAAGTCTGCAAAAAATGATTTTGTAGGAAAGTGAGTGAAAAGGTTTTTCCCATCCAGGTCACTTTTAGACATTTAGTTCTGGACACATTTCTCTAAAAAATTAATGATCATTGCCACTATCCTATCTTGAAGAAACTTTAATTCATTGTACATTTCTGCTTCGTCCATAAAGCGAAGTCTAATGTTCATTGACTTTAATTAAATTCAAATATGAACCGTTAAATTTATAGTCAGTAACGCAGTAATTTCATAATATCCAGGGCACCTATTCCTGAATGTGGGTAATTGTAATTACCTAGGGAAATTTTAAAATTACTATTCCATCCATAATTATACTTATTGGTGGAACAGTAATTTTAAAATTTCCCTAGGTAATTACAATTATCCATATTCAGCAATACGTGCCCTGATGAACTACCGCTTGACGCTATAAACATAAACGTTTAAATCGAGCTTAAATATAATCCGGCCTTGATTTGATTACACTATACATCGACTACTTAATAATTAATGCAACAAAAACGTAATGTGAATCTGAAGGCAAAGAATAAACATCGAACTTACAATTTTATACGACGAATAAAAAATAACACTAAAACCACACTTTCGTTTTTTTTTTAATGTAGAAAGTCTACGTGATCATCACGAATACAAATGAAATTCACCTGTAGAAATGTAGGAACGGTACATCCCATTAAGAGGAAGAGTCAAAGAAGAAAGTAAGATTTTTACTAAAAATTAATCAGTTTTCTGCTTTAAAAGGGTAAACTCTACTGAGAATTCACTATTGACACTGGAATTATTATGGATCTCTGTGTTATATAATTAATGTTACAACTAAACTACATATATAACGTTATTAAAAAACTAGTTTTATATGATGAGCTCCTATTACAAACAGATGTGCGATAAAATCTGTTATAACCACATGTTTTATATTTGTTTATATGATGTCAACATACTTGAAAGATTTTACAAGTTTAACTACATATTTACGTGATAGTCATAAAAAGTCACGAAAGATATTTACCAAACAAATTCCCCTTTTCCAGTGAAAGTGCGTATTCACCTGCCGTCAATATATTGTCTCATTTTTTAAAAGAAATTTAGATTACGACTCTGTTAATTATTTGCTTATATTAAGAGTAGCCTGCAAGGTCTATACAAGTCAATAGAAAGTGCTAATGTAAACTCGCCCTGTGTGATACGTTTGATTTACCGCTTGCAGTTTAATATCCTGACAATTAAATTGTGGTTAGCCTTCAAGTTTCTTTCTAGGCCTACAGTCAGTGTAGTTTTTTGTTTCCTTCGGAAGTTTTAACGAGTCTGCGTATGGCACATAATGCCAGTTGTCAGTGGTACTTCATTCGTTACGGTGTAATTAAGTTTTAAGTCCAAGAAGTATAATGAACTAAAATGAGACTGAAATGACATGATGCTAACATGTAAAAATAAGTAAACCGTATTCAGCTCACGGTTGTATCGAAGACAAAATTGCAGTTTGGATAATTATTATATTCAATTTGTCGGCTCTTCTCCTAGTATTGTACTTTTGTACAAAAATTTAAATTATTGTTTTAAATAGGTACTCTTACTACAAAATCCGCAGCTTCTCGCAACCGAACAAGCCAGAACAACAGAACCTCATATGGAACTAGTGGTAACGTGCAAGAATAGTGATTGCAAAAATGGTAATCACAACTTTATGTATTTTGTTGCGTAACAGTTAACACAATCGGAAACTGTTCCGTTATTACTCCTTTTCTTTATAATATTTATTTACAAGCAGTTTATAATGTATGCTATGTAATTACAAAGACAACTTTCTATATTTTCATTAACGCCTCTCGTCTCGCTAACGATCTCGTCGACTGTGCTTCCTATCAAGGCGAGAAATTCGCAAAGGATCATCGAATTCTCTCTTGTTTACGTTACAAAACTTTTATGAAAGTGTCAATAATCGTGAATTAAAATAAAATCCAACGGCCTTGAATGGGCTCAACATAGTACCAATCGTTACCATATGCGTTCGCCACTAAAAGAAAACCAGTTTCGGTGCCTTTAGAGAGACAGTTCTTGCTGCTAACCAGGAAATGAATGCAACATAAGACCTTATTACAACAGACGAGGTCGTAACACGTTCTCATGGACGTACAAGTGGACTCAGTGGAAAAAGCGAACAGTGTAAGGGTAGATACGGCTAAACATAAATGATTCTGACCTTTTCCACTGGTTTTTAATAGCTAACAAAAAGATACTCAACAAATTCTTGCAGCTTAACAAATGTTGAAAAAGTAAGTGTATATTTGTCACCTTTCTAAATTAAAGACGAACGCCTTAAAATTAAAATTATGGTTGATACTTTTTGTGGTCAATTTGATAAATTCACAAAAATCTTGGGAATCAGCGAAACAAATTTTGAAAGTAGATTGATAAATGGGGCGTTCTAAAATAAACCCATCGAACTATAAGGCGTATAAAAGATTAGTGAGTATTCTAACAGTTGTAACAGTAAGTACCTAAAGAAACAATTTTAGTAGCACAACTCATCAAAATACGTTTGTCGATATCTTCATATAACATTCTCTAAAAGTGATTCATACAAAAGTGGAAGTCCACAAAAGAACAGTTTAGCTTCTGAATAATTTGATTCAAGAACCTCTCCTACAGGCTGCTCAAAGTTCCTCGAACAAATTACACCTTACCGTAAATTTTCAAGACATCTTCACTTCTCTTTGAATTATGGTTAATGCCTCAAATGAATGTAATCCGCTGGATATTTATTTCCCCACACAATTACTCGTGTAACCCAAATGCAGGGGCTTTTATTGCCTTGATCATTAATAAAAGACAATGCTTACGAGACCGATTTTCAACATCAAAGAGATCGGATCAGACGGTCATTATAAGTGTCAACGTGAGTATTAACATACAATGAATGGAAAGCTGCGCTCTCAAGATCTTTGATTATAATACATGGCATATACGTGGTTATTACCCGACCAACAATTACCCGTTTCATATGTAATCTGGATGACGATGACCACCATGGAGAGGAGGTGCCTGCGCTGATGTATGGGTATTGTGTGACGATGATTAAACGATTTTGATGGTTTGTTGTGCCATAATTTGAGCGGAGATTTAGCAGTGAGATTGTGTGACCCACGTTAGGAATTGTGTGAATAATCGAAGATTGTCGATCGATTGTTAGCTTAATATTTTGAAATTTTTGAGACAAAAAAATTGAAAAAGGGTGACAGATGTATTTGCAAAAGTTTTGGCACCTTTTATATAGAGAATGATGTATATTTCGATAATATTTGAAAAAATTCATGAACTATTCTTAGGAGAGGATATTTTAATTTAAAGTGCCCAGGGAAAAGAAAGAACCTTAGAAGAGCTTAAAAAATTGTAGAACATTTACTACAATATTACTCTTTCCAGTGTGAACTGATACACTTAGGGTGCAGCGTGCATTCAAAAAGTGGCTTTATGTATTAATTTACGTTAGTGTTATATTTTAAATTATAAATAAATGTATAAAAAATAAAAATTTAAGTGTACATTTAAAAATAAAGGAAATTGGATATAAATTTGAAAATAAATATATGAAAATTTTATAAATACATGTATTAAAATTATAAATAAATTTATAAATAATTTACATAAATTATTAATAATTAATTTACTTCGTGTAACGAACTCTGAAATAACTGACATATGTGATTTCTAGTCACCAAAATGAGCATAAAAAAGAAAATGCATATCTGTATCCAGTTTTACAGTCGAATCACTATGGTCACTACAATATCCACTAAAATAATTAAAGTGTGTTTGTGCGCTCAAGTTGCTATTAGGGCAATTTTTAGCTGTACTAAGTTTACGACGATATACTGTATGTACACACTGCCGTTGGTGTAATAGTTTTACTGTTTTTATAACAACTCCTTCAACTAAAAAAAAAAAACCTTAATAACGCACTAAAACGGGGATGCCGAGCTGTACCATAACAAGCCAGGTAGGTATAATCCTAGGGTCGAGTTGTATTACCAAATTTCTGGGAGAGGATTAATAATGGGTACCCGAATTTCAATATTTTAAGTGAAAAAGGTGTTAGGTTAGGTTAGGCATAGATTAGGTTAGGTCGGTTAAAATAATTAAAATAATGAAATATTTTCTTTGAATGCATATCGTCTCTCATTATAATTATATGGTAATCCTATTCCAGAAAAAATGGTAGTTATATAAGTCGATATCTTCCTCTCGCACCGTGGTACAATTCGGCTATCGCTCTAATTCTATCTCGTTCGGTTTTGGGATTAATTCAGGTAGTCGTGGTACAAGTCGGTACTCCCCCACTAAACTACTGCCGTAATGTTCCCTGAGGGTCCAAAACAAACTATAGCAAAATTATAATTACCATAATATTCCCATTGTGACATTCGATACAGATGTGCTATTCCTATTTGTTATGTTCATCTTGGATGCATAATATGGATATGGATGGTCGTAGCACGAATTATGTTATAAGGCTGAAAGATACGTTTTAAATGCAGTCGTACCCGTCATGTGTCAATTCAGACCAGAAAGGGTATGCAAATGTATGTACATTTCCTACAATTTTTGTTTTTCAGATTCAAATACTGGCTTTTACCACTTGCATATTTTTAACATTTGGCTGGGGTCTTTCTTTATTTCTCAAATAATGATAGTGAAAGTCCCTACTTTGTTGTAGTCCCTACTTTGTTGTAGTTTCACGTTACTTTTAAGTAAATAGAGTTGCACGCGGTGCGGGACAGTCTGGGAACTGTAGACAGTCTAATCGTGCGCACGTCTACATTTCCACAACCAACTGATATAATTTCGATATCATCATTCGGACACCATTTCTTGACAAACGTATATACTGGCAGATATGAGTCAGGTAGTAGGCTTAATCTTACTTATCTAAATTTTTTGTTTACATGTGTCGTGTACCAGTTTGCGCCTTTGCGAAAATAAGCCGTAGGTATTTCCAGTTTGAACTTTTTATGATACATTAATGTATTGCTTAATGAATCTTCTCGCCAATAATATTAGATAGGTTAGGCATGAAAACATTTTTCAATAAATGATACAGTTTAAAAGCGAATGTGCCATTGTCCGTCTAAGTGCGCACAATGAATGGTCTTCAACATTGCTAATTTATCCTTTTAACATGCTATTTAACATTGTTAGCAATTAATTTTAAACAAACAATCATGATATTCTGCATTTTTGTAGATGCCAAAATACAAACGTAAAACAATACGGATCGGCTTGTAGAAGGTTGAAAATCCCAGTCTTCGATTCGAAAAACATAAAAAGCATATAACGATGGACTTAACGCAGTAGTATCATATATTGTGACAAGTACTATCTTTTCACCGTTCATGAAAAGAAGTCGAAAGACTAATTTCTTAAGTTGGCAAAACTTTATCATTTTTATTGTTTAACAATTTAAATATTCAACTCAGAAAAAACCTAACCTAACCTAACCTTACCGAAGCCTATGAAAAAAGTGCCACAAAAAGTACTTTGAAAAAGAAAAGTTGATTGGCGAGTCCGCATTTAAAACTTAAAAAACCATTTTTAATGGTTTTTGGTTTCTGGCGCCTCATCAATGAAATATGGGGTAACACTGACAGCAACATCAGATTTTACGAGAAAAATTACTTGTAAAAGTCATGCAAAATGCAACCATGCAAAATAGTCGGAAAAATTTTAAAGTGGTAAACAATTTGATTATAAATTGATACTTTCCCGTCAACGAAATGTTGACTATTGCAAAACAATGGCGTTTCTTTTAGTGACATCAAAAATTGTAGACAATTGTATAAAAAGACTTGTCAAAATATTTGCCAATTTGATGAATTCACTCATCCACTTCTTCAGTGTAAATGCTTCACCCTTTTTATTAATAATAATTCAGAAATACAAGGATTCCAACGAACACTACATTTATGTAAGCAAGGCGCCCACCGAACACGGCTTGTTATAGTGACGTGACAGAATCTAACTTCCGTATTTTTGTAATTTGTTTATTGTTTATCTTATTGTACTCTCCCTTTAATTTATGCCTTGTGCTATGCAAGCCTATGCAGTGTTTTATGTATTTAAATTATTGGGAAAAAAGAAGATAGCAAAAAGTAGGCAAAAATGTTTACAGCCCTAATTATCTAGTAATTTAGGATGTGTCTTTTTTAGTAAGAGACGAAATTTATTATAAGCCTTGAAACACAAAATTATATTATTGAGTTAATTTGAAATTCTATGAGAAACTGCAACTCCTGTCTTACTAAAACGTACATCATTTTAATTTAGGAAACTATGATTTCACCCAATATTCGTGTTTTTGTAATGTGTAACCATTTATTTATTTTTCCTTCAATTCAATTTCAATTCAATTTACTTTCGATATTTTATTTTTCGAATCATAATGAGGTTTTCAATTAGTTTTTCAATAGTGTCGTTCTGTAAAGCCTGTGGAGGAAATCACACCCTCCCATATTAAAAATTGTAAATATCAAAGCGACGACGATCCTCTCGTGATTTTCGTGCATTTATGAGTGTCTGGAATGCGCGAAACTTTATAGCACTTAGAACTTTCTTCGCTGGGAATTAATTTCATCTGCTGTTCAATTCTTTGCAGCTTTATTGTTAAGTTAATGTTAACGCCGGACGCGTTTTACAATAAACGGGAAAAGTATATAAGGATATAAAAAGTGAGAAAGTGCTCCGTTTACACACGCAATTACGATAAAAATGACAAAATTATCCGGGTTAGTAGACTAGAAACGGTCATGTGAGGTAAATTCTAACGAACACTGGACGTGGTAATTCATATGGGTTTAGTTAAAAAAGATCAAATGACGAAAGTGGCGGAGTTGATTTCGACGCTTCGGTACTTTCATTTTCTCATAACATCACCGTCCTCGCACTTTCACTGATCACCGGTTGAAGAAGCGCCCGGTGTTTTTTAAAATTACTGTGCACCGCTATTAGCGGAAGTAAGTTCGTTACCATGATGATGACGTTAAATTCTTCGATTCGACCGTTAACGGTGCTTGTCATGATCGTTTTCCGAACAAAGTCCCGTTGTCGATTTCTTCTTTATTCCCCGAAAGGTTAACGTGGTGTGAGAAGTGTTCTCTTATCCAACTCGCCTGTAGTACTTTGTCATTACTTCACACAGATTTTCTCATACTCTTATCGACTCAGTGAGTTACTCAAATGCTATTGCAAATTAGTTTGTTTAGGTATCGAGTAGGCCTGACCTCAATAGCCCTAACACTCGCAAAAAAATATCTAGCAGCAGTAAAGAGATCTTGTAGATGCGTACTAACTTTCCTGAGGGATTTATGAGAATGACACATAAAAAACTCTCTTATTAATAAATTCCACTCAATAACACTTCTGTTACAGAAAAAGTACTGTCAAACAGTTCTGGTATAAAATCTCATTTGAGTAGGTGGAGGCTTCAAATTGTTGGTATCGATGCAGTTTGAATCAGTTCCTTTCGAACGTAAGCGAGAATTCAAATAAGCCTATTTCAAAATAAAAATATTTATTCGAACAGCTTAGTAACAAAATTGATTTTGTCAGCTATCAACAACTAAGATCAGTTTAAATCATTTAAATCATCAGTCTATCAAAAATCAACACATATCGTAGATATGGCCTTTGGCTGAGCATATTAGACCTATGGTTCATGCATCTTCTGCACCATCCTTCTCATCATCTTGGTATAACTCATTAGCTTTTACGCTTAATACAGAAGTTCGAATACTGAATGTAAGGAACTTTCCTCTTTTCTCTGTCGAGGTCCTCCTTCTGCGTCTTAGTGTTCTTTACTTGGCAGGTACATATATCTCCATTTCTTTTTTCTTTCCCTTCTCGTTTGTCGAATCTCTATTTTCTAATTTTCTTGTTTCGTTTGTGTACCAGGACAACTTTGATTGGCGTTGAAGTAGTGTGTTGTTTCTTTCGACCCTGTCTTGTATTAAGGGCAGGTGATTTATTTGGCATCTTAATAAAATCTAGACACTTTAACTAAATGTTATGAAGTTGCTTGTAAAAATTATAGATATTAAACCTTCACCTTTACAAAGAAGATTATTCAAAACTTTAGATTATGAAATTGTCTGTACAGTTAACTACTTATTCACTCTAAAGTCTGATGGTTAAGTAGAGGACGAATGCTGAAACGTTTTAATGATGTCTTATCTGCCATAGTTCAACTTTTCAAACAATGCGATAAACGGATTCTCGAACTAGAAAATTCAATCTGGTTTAGAGATTTTGGTTTTTTTGTGGATATTATAAAAAAATTAAATGAACTTAATATGCAGCTTCAGGGGAGAGACAGGGAACAAGAAGAAGTCATTTCTGATATAAAAGCATTTATCAAAGAGCTTGAGTTCTGGGAACAAAACCTAATTAACCGCGATACCAAGCATTTTCCTATTCTTTGAGAAAAAATATCTCAGAATCAATTGGAACCCTATGACAATAGTTATCACGTAGAAATAGATCCAAACTGATAGGATAACTTCAAAAATCGTTTCAAGGACTTCAGCGAAATTGCTTTAATAGCGCAGTTTTTTATCCTTCATGGATACCCAACAGTTCGCCACTTGTGTTATAAACTTGTGTCAGCTTCCCTATTATAAATCATTAAATCGTATTTGACATGCTATTGTAGTTACATAATATTTTTTTTTTAAGATTTACGACTATAACTGATATGGTTATGTTGTATGCTGTACTGGTTATTAGTTTATTTTTATCAGTAGGTATATATTAGTTAACTGTTAAGTTAATACATGTATATCGAAAACAACTGTGTAATATTTCTTTTCTGTTGGGTTATTTCGCTTACGACTAGGCCACTGTACATTCCAAAATTTTCAAATATTCTCAATACATTAGCGACCACTGGTCAATGTTATTATTACGTGAAACGAACTATAACTCAGTACAGTAAGTCGTTAAATGGGACAAATGTGAGAGGAACCGACCAGCAAGCGCACTACAAAGGATTGCAAGTAAGAAGTGGGTTACAGCTTAAGCGTCGCAGCTTCTCTCTCACACTTTCTACGGTATCTGTATTTATGGTAAAATTTATTGCATACGGAATATGTGATAAAAATAATAAAAACTGTTTTTATTGCTCCATGTTATTGGAAATTGTATTGATACTCGATAATTCACCATCAATCTAGTTGACCATTTCTATAAATCAAAAGTTTATAAGATTCCATTTAAAATGTTGTTCGATAGGTGAAAATTTGAAAAAATTTAGATGCTGTTTTAAATCAATTCTTTTAATAATACTTTTATCCACCTGGCTCCAGAGAAGACCCTGAGAAATAAAAAAAACTTAGCTGACTAATTCTCAGTAATGAGTCGATTCTTTATCACAGTTCAAAATATGTTCATATGTAGAAAATCTTAATCTATCTATCTTATCTTAAACTATCTTATCTAAAATAAATTCGTAAAGACCCTTGAACTGACAGGTTGACCCTCTGACCAGTTTATAACACCATGCAAAATAGACTTGAGTGATGCTAAAAGTTTCTGAAAAATTAAAGAACCTTCTGATTGAAAATGTATTACTTTGATTGTACTGTTAACATCTATTTGATGAGTTCCTAAGGAATAAAGAATTTAGCTGACCGATTCTTGATAATGAATCGCCAAAACTATAATCATACCAAAATTTAAGAAAATTAAAAGCATTATTGTTTCAGCTCCAATTTCATTAAAAGTTTTCTTATGATTTACTTAACTAGTCCTTAATAAACCTTAAACCTGGGTGATCACCTATTGCCGTTAATTCTTTTATTAAAGATTATCTAAAATGGACTTGTGTGGAGCTGAGAGCTTCAGAAAATTAGATACTTTTTTAATAAAAAGTCGGTTCACTTTCTGTTAGCTTTTAAAATGGGATTACATGTATATGAAAATTTTTAAACAAATGGTTTAGAATTCTGACTGCGCTTTAATTCCGTTAACAGCGTTCTTATGGTTTACTGATGGGCCCACAGAGTATCTTGGATTTAGCTGACCACTAACTAAAAATAACTGGGCTCTTTACAAAAAAAAAAAAATTATAAAATGACGTCATGTGAAGCTGAAAGCCTTTAAATAATTTAAACTCGTCCTAACTGAGAATAAATAATGCGACGACATTTCCATTCTCACTATAAGCGTATCCAAAGAATAAAGAATTTAGCTGATCAATTCATAAAAATGGATCGGGGTTCATTTATTAATAATCTAAAAGAAGCCTCAGATATAAAAAAGCTATTAAAAATTACCTCTGATTAAGCTTACATTTCTGCTATTCTCATTGAAGTGCCATGGATCAAGAAAAATGCTGTCAAAGGACTGAGAGAACGGTGGAATTTGTTTCATGCGGATACCCAAGAAAAGGTAAGAAGCTGCATCGTAGTTAAGGGAGTACAGGCGATCTTCATGCTTCAACTAAGCAATAGCGACCTAACTGTGGTAAGGGTAAGTACACCTAAAGGGAACTCGGGCAACGGAATTCCTGACGGGGTCAGCCTACATGCCCTACGAATCCGTGGAAGCACCCCCAGGAGCAGTCACAAACTAATTAACGATTAATTAAATCAACTAATTAATGCCAAAATGCAGGGGTTAGAACTGCTTCTAGTGGCAGACGTCTATGCTATGAATTAGCGTAAATCTGAATTTTCAACGCGACATGGTCCAAGTAGTAGTAAATAAATAGTAACATCTAAGAATACTAACCGGGCGCTACAGTCGCTAGTTCATTACAAACTTGAGTTATTGTAACAAATAATCAAAATCACATGCGAATTTTTCGCAAGAAAAAAATATTTTGTTAACAAATAACATAAAATTTAAGCTTAAGTCGAAGACTTCCCATGTTTATTACGAAAAATATTGTGTTGTAATGTATTAAAAGTAGTGAATAAAACCAACGTCATTTGAACCAAGAGAGATCAAAGTTTGTATTCATGCGTTTGTTCATGGGTTAAACAATTTACAAGACTTGTAAACAACGCAAATACCGAGTGCTAAGTATATGAATTCCCGAATGGTAGACGATGGCATCAGTTGTTCATCAGAGACCCCAGTCAAATTAAATTGTAATGTATTTCGTTTCAGATTGGGACGTTATTAAAATCAAAGTTTAAATGAATTAGTTTAAAATTTGAATAAAATTTATTTAGGCATTATTTTTTTGGTTATTAGAAAGTTTTTTTTTAATTAAAAAATGATATTGTTATTACTATAATAGGGTATGCATAAGGGCTCATTTTATTCGTCTTGACTTATACTTTAGAAGTATGCAATTGCAAATTTTAATTTCAACGATACTACCAACCAACATGGAATCTAAAAAATCGTTTAATTTGGTTATAATGGTTTTGGTTAATAATTTCGCTAACGATACTAACTAATTATACTTTACTAACTAACTACTTAACTATACTAACTAACTATACTTTACTAACTAACTACTTAACTATACTAACTAACTACTTAACTATACTAACTAACTATACTTTACTAACTAACTACTTAACTATACTAACTGACTATACTTTACTAACTAACTACTTAACTATACTAACTAACTATACTTTACTAACTAACTACTTAACTATACTAACTAACTATACTTTACTAACTAACTACTTAACTATACTAACTAACTATAATTTATATGCTATAACAGATAAATACAGGAAATCATATAATTATAATCTATTCAAAACACAGGAAACCCCTCACAAAAGTTCAAATTTGATACTATTTTCAACAAAAAAAAAAATGGCCTTGCATTTATAAAAATTTAAAAGCTTACAATATTTTAACAACAAGTTTCGATTATTTGCTACAATTTACAATAGATACGTTTTCAAAATTATCCTAGGACTACCCAAAATTTTATTATCGCTTAGACAAAAACACTTATTAATTTGTTTATTTATTATTCACGGTCCAACTTCCATGGAATTTTTAAATTTCCTTCTTGCTGATTCAACACTTCTTGAGAATAAATAGGTATACTTTGAGATTTTAAAGAAAGATTTTACGATTTTAAAACGTTGTTTACAACAATGTAAATTTTGTTATAAGATTTTATACGTATTGCTCTCATTTGATCAATATCATGATATCTTACTAAAACTGCAGAGAAATGTACTACGAAAACGTCACAAAACTCATTTTTCTCACTCTTGGCCTAATAATCAAAAATGAAAGAGTGTCCTGATCGAACTTTAATATAACTGAGAGCTTAATTGTATTCTACCAAATAAAATTCTCGAAATGACAAATCTTTTCTTTCTAATTCCCTCTGATTCATCTTTTTACTACGTTTCAACTTCCACAATTTTCTTTACATTCCACCTAAGATCTTGTGTGTAAAATCTTGAAGGAAATGTTCGTAAGAGCGGTTATATAAAACGTAAACGAATTTGTATTCTTATCGTATTGTAAGTTTTGACATATAAGGAGGGAAATTTGTAGGCTGTCGATGCAAGAACAACTGCACGAACATTCATGTTGAAAATATAAGGAAAATATGATTTCTAAATGTTAATTCCATTTGGGGAACGTAACAGGGTAAAGCGATTTAATTAAAATGAAAGGAACGTGTGGATTATTTTTATTTGTAGACGAGTGTTCCTTTTGCAATGTTTTTATGTGTGGTCTTACCTATAAACAATGGTTAAATTTTCATACGAAAATGATCATATAAATGATAAACTTACTGATGGCTTATTAATGGGAGGTGGATGAAAGCATGGACAAGCTACAAAGTTATAGGGCTTATTAATATTGTCATCATAATTTAAAAAAAGATGAATTCGTCAGCTTAAATGAAAATACGCAACGTCATGTTCCAGAATACCTAATTATACGGTTTTTTTCTTAATAATTTCATTAATTATTTCAAACCTACGTAACTAAAAAAGTTTCCTACATAACTAATTAATATTAGTACTTTAGCCGAGTCAAAGCTATTTCATTAAGGAAATTGACATTTTCAGCATCAACGGAGACGTAGGTGTTCAGTGTATCCCATTATCGTACTCCACTCTTAATTTTCGTACTTCCAGGAATACAGTGTCGTGTAAAATTTAATTAAATTCATGCTTCAGACCAGACTGAGCCTTCGGGTAATGTATTGTTAATGCGGATATTGTGCGAGCATTTTTATTTTGCCTTGACTTTTCGCTTTCAGAATTTAACGTTTCAAATTACATTAATTAATGCTGAAAAAATAATAATGTGAAGTAAGAAACAGGTTTAAATGATAAATCTACTTTTGAATGTTGGCCCATTTCGAGAGTATTGTGGGGCATAGTTAGATTTATGGCGTTCTAACACCTGTAAGGCGGTAAAAAAAGCAAAATATCAATTGGAATTCGAACGTGAGATGTTGGTGAAAATCGCTACTTTCGATAGGTCGTGACTCACGGTCTCTGGCAGTAGTAATAATAATAGTGTCTATTTTCTCTTCGTAACCTTTGTCACATTAAACTATGCAGTTAGGAAGCGTTGCATTGTCGTGATCCACTTGAGAAATATCGCAGTTATCACAGTTTCTGACCTGGCTCAACACTGACTGACGTACGAATTAAAATCGTCTTACATAAGTGTAATTATTATTAAAATCAACGAACCCAGTAATGCTGCATAATATCAAAAAATTTTTCACTTTCGACGCAAGAACCATGATGCAACAACTTCGAATGAAGAAGTTGTGTTCGATATTGTATTCCACTGGATTTATCTATTCAAAGGAATGTATTTTCTAATCTAGTCTCGGTTAATTGGAGAGAAACACGATGAAATCAGGTACGGGTCCCGTTTTTTTGTAATGATAGTGCTTATACGTAATGCACATAACGATCGATCATAAGAATACCGTACCTGAATTAAACATCGTCGTAATCAATGATGAGAACAGGGAAATGATGGTAAATAAATGAAAGGAATTTTTTTAGTAACGTAACGTAACATGCTTGAAACGCCAAAAAAATTTTGGATTATACATTCCAAAAAACATCTACTGCTTAAAGTACATTACGTGTGACTCAAGCTAATAGGAACCAATGAAAAATTCCGGAGACCGTCAATTGTACCACGGAGGATAAGAAGCCGATAAGCCTACTCTACAGTTGTACCACGGAGATCGTGCGAGGGTATTAACGGCTTGTAGTCGTTAAAATATTATATGCCACCTGGATTTATCGTGCGAGGCAGAAGTCCGAAATTTTTGAAAAAAATGGAAGTAAAAACCATATTAAGTGAAAAATGTGTTAGGCTAGGTTAGGTTAAGATAATTAAAATAATGAAATGTTTTCCTTGATTGCATATCCTTTCTCATTATAATTATACGTTAATCCTATCTCGGAAAAAATGTTGGCTATACAATTCGACAGTGCCTTAATTCGACTAACATAATTAAGTGGTTGATGGTGGTACAACTATAGGGTGCGCTTAAAATAACCTCGAACGTCCAGGGCACTTATTCCTGAATATGGGTAATTGTAATTACCTAGAGAAATTTTAAAATTACCGTTCCATCAATAATTATACTTATTGGTGGAACAGTAATTTTAAAATTTCCCTAGGTAATTACAATTACCCACATTCAGGAATAGGTGCCCAGGAGATTATCTCAGATATCCGTGGTACAACTAACCAGTCCCCAAAAATTCATGCGACCCTATGTGTCCAGATTGTCAGACTGTTAAACTTATTGAAATTGTACTGGAATATTGCACACGTTAGGTAGGTAGTTAAATTTTTTTGCAGCATATTGTCAGAATTCACATTTTAAAATTAGGTTCGTTTGATTGATGAGCATCACATTACAGTAATCTTTCCAGCTTTTGGCATATTTGAAGCTTTTGAAACAACGATTGGAAAACTCTAGAAAATTCAATTTAACTAACCTACAAAAAACTCGATTTCACTGAAGTAATATTAATCACTCAACATTTAAAACAGGAATCAAGAAAAAGCAATCAGGCAATGCGTGCTTTGTTTTCTCATGATGATCACCTCCAAAGATGTAATTACATCTCGAAGAAAATATATCGGATAGTTAATGTTCAATTTTAAAAAACATTTTCATTTTATCTGAATTCCCGACTTGGCTTCACCATGTGTTTACACGAATAATTAAGGTCAAGAAGACCAACCACGGCAATCGATAAAAGCGAAACCTTCAAGACTTTTCCTATATCACACAATCATGTCCATATGTAATAAGTCACTAGATAAAATGTGCACCTTAATAATTTTATTATAACTGAGTAATCATCAAACAAAACGTTAGTTATTTTCAATTTTAGCAACAAATACATAATTTTGGACTTCTAATAATACGGCAGTCATATCCGACGTGAGTAATAAGTATACAAATATTACACTTTATTATTTATATTACGACCACGCATAAATCGAATAATGTGTTACTTTCTAATTTACGATGTACCGATAAGCACTAGGAGATTTATCAATGTTCAAAATTTTTGGTGGAGGTTTGATCAGCTTTCTATCTAAAACCGATTCCATGCATAGATTTTTCCCGAAACTTTCACGGCAGGTCAGTACAGTTAAAAAAAGCACGAGTTATCGGAGCGTTAACAATCGATAGTGTCCCAATAACGGATTCAAAGTAACTAGTTACAAAATTTAAGAATGAAGTATGATCGTTGGTAGAAAATAGAAGTTTTATTGGTAATTCATATTATACTTTTCATTTTTTAAAGTATGTAGTCTCCAAGGGGTGATAAACAAATTTTTTGTTTCGTTGGGATTGAAATTGTTCTCTTACCATTTCGACTAAGACTTGACGCCGGACTTCCTCGCAAAAAATTTCAAAATCCACCGATCACTTCTTTAGCTCACCCACAACGTAAAGCACATAAAGCAAAATCTATCCGTCAAGCCGATCTTTAACATGCACCGACTGTATCAAACTACGCAAGAAACGGAACGTATGCGTGCGTGTGGATTTCGCTTCGGCCAAGCTGAGCTAAGGCCCCTTCCAGCTATCTTAGCCTTATCCTTATCTGCTGCACGGTAAAACGGAACTGAGCCTCTCTTTCTACCAACCAACATATACCACGATAAATTCGAAAGTGACTTAAGTGTGTCTTCGTCGGACTCGTGATTGTAACGTTCAGCGTCTCTTTCTAGATCGAAGGACTGCCATTACCTTTCTTTTCCTAGTTTTGAGGTAAATCGGAGAACACGAGGCAACGTCCTGTAGTCGGTCTCCGAATCTGAACCTTTTCTCACTTCTTACCCTTTGAATATCCTCTCCAAAATATTCGTCATACATTTCCTCAAATATAATTATTTAAAATTTGCCGGGCGTGGTGTTGCTAAACCCGATTTCCGGTGAAAGGATATCAGAATTAAACTACTTTATTGTAACGGCCGTTATCGGTGCACGGGCGTTTTGTTAAAGGTAAACCACATACCAGCGGTTCAGGTGTCGTGTACGTTAACTGTATGGATAACTACAACTCG
Organism: Cryptocephalus primarius; assembly: GCA_963576515.1. Classification (NCBI taxonomy): domain Eukaryota; kingdom Metazoa; phylum Arthropoda; class Insecta; order Coleoptera; family Chrysomelidae; genus Cryptocephalus; species Cryptocephalus primarius. The sequence goes on along the minus strand of OY754939.1, from coordinate 2,009,119 downwards.
AATTCTGCTCGACAAGATATCCGACTAAGAAATTTAAACACTGAAATTTATTGGAACGGATCCAAATAACTGAGATGACTAATTCAGGTATAAAGATTTTGTTCAATCGACGCCAGAGTGTGGTTACTTTCAAACTTCTCGTATTTTAGAAGCTTGGTGTTTGAATCAAAAATTTTTTGAAGAATTTGCACAATATTTCCTTGAACGCATCTCAAGAACTTTACATACAGTTCATTCAAAACAAATCTGATATCACGTGATCCGATGACTTCATACCACTTGCAGCGGGGCGTAAGCAAACTACTGTTATATGTAGATTCAAATTCGCGCTTTCATTTCAGTTGACAAATAGTAAGTGATGTTGTCGATCTCATCCGGCGCTGATTAATTCCCGTGCCAAAATCCATTCATGCACCTATTTTCACAGACAATTCAGCTATATTGCCCAATAAATTGATATCAAATATAGATGATATTATTAATTTAAAATTATTACTACATAGAATGTACGAGTAGAATATCTAGGATTTTAACCAAAAGTTGAAACAACAATAAATTACTTTCCTAACTATACAATTTTCTGTTCAATTTTTTTACATTATGTAATTGTTATTTAAACAGTAAACTTGGCACGTACTTTATTATTGAGCTTCCAACTAAATGTTTTCTGTAGTTAGGTAATATACTCTAAGAGCATTCATTTAATGATTGTCTAGAGATAATAAAAATTCTTTGCAAACTGTTTCCATTCTCAAATACGCCCTATGTGCCGAATTTGTGAGCTAATGATTATTGCGTATAAAAGTGAGACAATAAATGTAAAAGTCACGATGGCAGGCCTTCAGAGACCGTTTAAAAAATTAGCATTTTGTTTTAATTAATGCTATATCTATTTTCATGCTAATCATGATAATAATGATTCATAATGATTATCAATCATGATTAGTAATCCATGATAATCAATATAAATGCTATCGCTATTTTGTGCTTAATATACTTTAAAGTCATATATTTTAAAATTGTTCCTTAGAAACCGAAGGCAGTCTACAATAAATTTAGGGGGGTTCTGCGTTATAGTAATATACTCGTCTATTTAAGTTAAGGTTTGATTGAGTTATCTTTTAAACAGATTTTTATTCAAATATTTGGCTATCATTCTATCATATTCAAGTTTTTTGCAGAAATATTATTTTTGCCAAAAAAAAAACAGAATATGTTGAACTGGTGTCAATGGTTATTACCAAGAAATATGACGTAATTTTTTAAATATGAAAATAACATTGAACATTTAGCGGCCATTCTAGAAACCTTAAAAATTCATAGACTTTCATCGACTAGTTGCGACTTTAATGTAGCTTAAGCAATCTGCCGATAAATTTCGTCGGTTCTATACAGTTTACCACTCACAGAAGCAGTTGGATCACTCATAAGGCGGTATCTGAGGGTCTGATGTTTATTGACAAGTTTTTGCAAAGTTCATACGATGTTTCTTACGCTACTGGGAAAGTAATAATATAATTATAAAATACACCAAAAATGTTTTTGCTTGGATAGCATAATTAATTTAGATAATAACAAATAAAATCTCATCTCAGCCGTTTTCTATCCATTGGATATAGGCCTCTCTCATTTTTGACCATGTAATTCTATTTTGTGCTATCTGGTACCAGTTTAGCCCAGCAAATCTTTTCAGTTCGTCGTACCATCTCTGTTGTGGTCTACCAGCACTTCTTCGCTCTCCCCATGGTCTCCATCTGGTGATGTCTCCGCTCCAGTTTTCGTTGTGTCTGGCAACATGTCCTGCCCATTGCCATTTTAAGGAACCAATTCTTTATATAATATCTATCACCTCTGTTTTTCCTCTTATCCACTGATTTGTTTTGTGGTCTTTTAGTGATATTCCTAGTAGTCTTCTTTCCACCGCTCTCTGGTGCACTCTTAATTTGTGGATGGTCTTTTTGGTCAGTACCCAGGTTTCGGAGCCGTATGTGACAACTGGAAGGATGTATTCATTATAAATTTTTCTTTTTAATGACATCGGTATTTTCATATTCAGAGTGCCCTTCAGTTTTCCATAAGCGGCCCATCCCAGTCTGATTCTTCTGTCGATCTCGATTTCTTGGTTTTGTTTGCCGAGTGTTATTGATTGTCCGAGGTATATGTATGATTGCGTCTTCTTTATTGTCTGCCCGTGAATTGATATGGTTTCTCTTGCTTCGGGTATATTAGTCATAAACTGTGTCTTTGTGGTGTTCATGTACAGTCCGACTTTAGCAGCCTCTTCCTGTAAATCTTCCAGCATTTTGGTTAATTCTTGTTCGTCCTTCCCGAACAGGACAACATCATCGGCGAATCTTAAGTTGTTGAGATATTCGCCCTGAATATTGATTTCTTTATCGTCCCATTTTAGTTCTTTGAAGATATCCTCCAAGACCAAGTTGAACAGCTTCGGTGAAATTACATCCCCCTGTCTAACTCCTCTTTTGGCGTTTATTGTTTTTGTGAGTTCGTGCATCTTTATACGCATTGTAGAAGTATTGTATATGTTGACTATTAGGTTTATATATCTCTGATCTATTCTGGCATTTCTTAGCGATTTGATTATTGCCCAGATTTCTATCGTATCGAATGCCTTCCTGAAGTCTACAAATGCCATCCATATAGGTATATGATATTCTGTTGCTTTTTCTACAAGTTGTCTCACTGTATGGAGATGTTCGGTAGTGCTAAACCCAACCTGTTCTTTTGGTTGGTACATCTCGAGTTTCCTTTCTAATCTGTTAGTAATTATTCTAGTGAACAGTTTATATAGTTGAGATAGTAAGCTATTTGGCCTGTAGTTTTCTAGGTCCGCCGGGTCTCCTTTCTTGTACATAATGATAATCATTGCATTTTCCCAGTCCTCAGGGATGCGTTCTTGTGTTAAGCATAAATTAAATAGTTTTACTAGCTCTTCTTTGGTCTTTGTGTCGCTTTCCTTTAGCATTTCTGGTATTATACCATCTTCCCCCGCAGCTTTTCCGTTTTTCATTTGCGATAAAGCTTTTTCTAGTTCTTCGACATCTACTTCTGGCATCTCTTCTGAATTTATATTTATAATTCTCTTGTTTTTGTCGTCATTTTCTCTTTTGACTGCCTCATTTGCTACTTTCGATTCATACAAGTCCTTATAAAACGATTCAACCACCCTCAATATTTGTGTTCTATCCTCCACTATGTTGCCTGTTTTGTCTCTTATTTTCGTTATTTCTTTTCTTTGTGTGCTTAGCCTTTTGTATATCCTTAGTCCTTTGTTGTTTTCCAACAGTGTTTGTACTTGTTTCGTATCATATCTTAGGATGTCCTGTTTTGCCATTTTCCTAGCCGTTTTATTGATCTCTGTGTATTCTATTGTGTCTCTTTTTCCATTTTTTATAAGTTGTCTTCGTTTTTCTAGGAGCTGTTTAGTTTCTTTGGATAGTTTGTTCCCACTTTTCTCCGGAGGTTTTGAAATCTTTTCAGCCGTCTCTTTTATGATCTTAGTTATCCTCTTATTGGCCTCATTCAGGGTTTCGTTCGGTTGACCTGGATTGTTAGAGAAGTTTTCTTCGAGTTGTTTTTTATATTTCTCATTATCCTCCTTGATTTGTTCTTTATTCGTTTTTGTTGTGGTTTGTCTCATTTTTCTAGCTCTCTCCATTTTTCTATTTATGAACACCCTGCATCTAATCATTCTGTGGTCGCTTCCTGTGGTCAGTTGATTTATCACATCGACATCCTGTATTATATATTTGTGTCTTGAGATAATAAAATCTATCTCATTTTTTGTTTTTCCATCTGGACTTCTCCATGTCCATTTCCGTTTGTCGTTTTTTTGGAAGAAGGTGTTCATAAGGTAGAGCTTTTCTTTTTCTAAGAAATTGGCCAACATCGTTCCTGATTCCGAGTCCAAATTTTCCTATGTATAATTCTGATGGTTCAGTGTTCTTTCCTATTTTGGCATTGAAGTCGCCTCCTATGATTACATGAGTTGTTTTATTTTCGTAGATAGCTCTTGTTATGTCATCATATACCAGGTCTACTTCCTCTTCTTCATGAGAAGAGGTTGGTGCATAAACTTGTATGTATTTCAAAGTTGTTGTCTTATTTAAATTAATTGTGACATATATTACCCGGTCTGATAGAGCTTTCAATGTTTTTAGATTTGCGGTTATTCTTTTGTTGATTAGAATTCCAACACCTCCTATACTGCTGTTCTCCTCTCCTTTGAGAAAGAGAATATGTCCGGAGTTTAACTTTACGCACTGTTCACCTCTTCTTCTTGTCTCGGCTATGCCGACGATGTCCCATCTGATCTTTTCGAGTTCGTATTCTAGTTCAGCTAAACGTTCCTCGGTGCCTATAGACCTTGCATTGTAAGTCGCTATATCTAAGTGGCAGCCTGGTCCAACCCAGAGATTCTTAGCACCCCCTGTTTGGGCCCTGTTCCAACTGCTGCCTTGGCTGGGGTTACCCAAACTGCTGGGGACTGGGGGCCTTCGTGTTTGTTTTTTGTCCATTTGAGAGGAGTGAGCCATTTAAACACCACGTTGGCTGGACGTCTTGGTGAGTAGAGCAAATGAGAGTAACATTTCCTTAACTCTCGGTTTAACAGTTATACCGCTGTAACTCGGTCGCCAGAGCCTCGTTAGTAAAAGCAGGGTGTACCGGGCGTCTTCAGACACCACTCGTGCAGGTGAGGTTGACAGTTGGACCGGCTTTGCTCTTTTTTTGCCATCGTCCCTTACACCCCAACAAATGAAATACGGTTATAAATTAAAAATCACATCCAAATAGTGAGTCGCACAAATATCAAGAATTCCAGATATATTAAGCCAATATACAAAATATATTGTCAATTAAATACAAATGACGTAAACATCAATAGCTTGGCGTTGTTTTGACGTTTTAATTTTGAATTTCATATATAGAACAATGTCACGTGTTAGTGGACGAGAAGAAAATGTTTCGTTTTCGAAATCAATTATGCCACCCAGTAGAAATGCAAACACTCGGGCAGGGCAACGTCTGTCGGGTTCCACAGTATAATATAGAAATCATACTAATATACTTAATACTAATAATTTTTCAATAATAACTTTTTCGCGTAATTTATTTAATAAGATGTTAAATGCGAAATTGTAGGACGTTTTAGCGACTACAAAAAAGCATTATAATATTTCTTCATCAGATCAAACAAAAGCGAACAGCGAATTTTAATTTGACAGACCGCCATTTTGTTTTTAGTTGGCCTATCGGGCTCGTTAACAAACTTACCCGATGGCCGACATATGGACCCAAACTATTTCTGTGCCAAGTTTCATTTGAATTCGTTAAAAAATGCTATATTTCTACCGAAATAAGTCTAAAAAATTTGGTCAAATTCATCAATAGTTGCTTCCATCTATTATTTGTTTCATTTTCTTATTTATAGCTTTCAAACTGATCGACATTCGGATTTCCAACTACTACAGTATACACCATATCATGTCTAGTATTATTATTGTATCAAAATAAATTAAGCTCAAAGTAGACACACAACATCATTAAAAGCTCTAAAGCCCATTTTTTAACAAAGAAACATTTACGCTCATTTCAACATTTGGAGCATTCTACGTTTTTTATGTTACGGCAACCAACAAAATAAACACATATATAATAGCTAAAAAGTATTCATGTTTAAAATAAAAAAAAAAAACTTAAAGCACTTACATAAAAGTGCTTAAACTCCAAACACTTTTATAAACTGCGTGATTTTTTTTGTACCAGGTATTGGTTTTACCGTTTATTCAGGTTGTCATTGATTTCCTATAAAATAATTCTGATGTAACTTATTAGTTATATTTCAAATAAATTTAACGGTGCGAAGAGCATGTATGACTTTCCTCCTTAAAAAAAGGCATTATTGATTACATATGAGGGAAAGACCTGATTTGTGAAGGCTGCATTGATAGTTTAAACTTATACACTTCAATACTCCGGGTCATTAATCTGCTTACAATATATATGCTCGCTCTTCTTACTCATGACGAACATTTTAAAACAATATATTTCAAAATATTTTTCATTTTACGAAAAATGCTTCATTTTAGTTTTGACGTAATTGGTTGGAAACGGTTTTGTTCGTAACCTCTTGATAATAAAATTATAATTAGGACTGAAATTCCTTTCGACCTTTTATGTTTGAAAATAACTGCAATACGAAACCTACAAAGCTAAACATCGATGGGGCTTCTAAAACAAATAGAAGACAGTTTTGATCTTAAACACAAGGAAGTCGAATCCACATCATGTGGGTTATAATAAATTTTAATTTACGAATATTTTTAGTTAACAACTTGTTAGAACTTAATTGTTCGTTACGAATCTCCACGATTTAAAAGTGTAAACTAGTAAACATTCTTTTAATTAAACAGCAATAATTGACTAAATGTTGTTTTTTAAACTATAAGCAATATGTTCCCGTTTCGTACGTATATGTATAAAAATACACATACACACCTTATGATTCCTTCTGAGCGATAAGACGAAATACAAATATTCCAAATTACCAGATAATGAGGTAAATTACTTTGTTAGCAAATTGTTAATTGGACTAGATGTTATCGCTCGAGAAAATGAAAGAGGTAATAGCTTAACTAAATTCAGGATTGGATAATGGCGTAAGGTTGATTTAAGGTAGATGTGAGTTGGACACAATTTAATTTAGTACTTTTGTGGAAATTAATTTAGTTCTACTGAACAGCCTTTCTGTGGTAGAATTGTAATTGTAACAGATTTTAATCGTGTGTACGATGAGCACACTGCATTTTCTGCAAAATTAAAATGGGGAATTAATCCACTGTAATATATTTTCTACGTTTTACATCGTTAGGGGGAATTTGGCATCGTCCGACTTGCAACGTTATCTACTTTTATCAATATCACCTTCTACTTATGTTGGAGGAGTGAATACCTGTGCGATTCGTTTAAAGTTTTCTGCTTTCAGTTTACAAGCTTCTTGTCGGTGATAAGTCGGTGTGTACCAGTTTATTGTTACTTTTGTCGAAGAAAAATAAAAACAAAAGTTGTTTACGCTTCATTAAATTCAATACAGTAAATACTTACAAAGGTAAGTTATAGTTCGCCATATTGTGTTAATAAGGTATTACCGAAAATAATGTAACCGATTCAAATATCTGAAACTTTGGTAGACATGAAACGAAATCAAATTATTCAGAAGAGGTGTGGGAGAACGTTTAAACTTAATAACAGGGGCAGATTTACAAGTCATTTTTGAATTCATCATAGGGCTAATTTGTTCGAAGGGCGACATTAAATAGAAGAACCGGTCTAGTTGCAAAGATTTAGGTTCAAATCACTCATTTAGGTTCAGGTTTAGGTTCAAATCACTCATTCCCTTACAAAAAGTGAGTGAGTCATATCATAGGTTTTGAATCGCATGAATTTGATTTCTGAAATTAAATCAAGAGGCAGAAGAGAGATTTTTATTAAAAAAATTCATACTAGATGTGACTATATAAAACAAGACTTTTTTAAATTTATACTTATTTTATTATATATACATCCTTCCTATAGTTCTACTCTACTCCTACTCTCATGCGAATTTTCCATTATTCGAACCTGTGCTAGAAAGTGTTCTTCTGTGGGCATGCAGGCTACTTTTTTTTCACAGTTTCAACAGCCGAATATGTCTCCCGTTTAATGAACTTGGAAAACAAATCAGTAATATTGTACCGGGTCAGGCGACTAAGATGGATGGTCTCACACCATAACAGAGATGTTACACCTGCCAAGAAACGAAACAATGATGTGAGCCGATTCGTTGTCATGATGAAGAGCCCATGGCTTGTTCTTCTACAATTCCAGTTGACTTTTTCCGATTTTTTACTGACAAATAACTTTATGACGGTTATGTTGAATAATAGTTTAATCTTCAGGAACCCAGCGAAGATACATAAACGCATAGATATTCAAATACTAACTTATTTCAGCCTTCTTCATGACAAAGCACTTACATTGTCTATCAAGGTGTTTGTGGTCAAGTAAAACAAGTGTTAACCATCCGACTCATTTACCTCATCTGGTAAACCTGATCTGACAACAATCCCCCTATTTATTATCATCGAAGTTGTGAAAAAAGCGGCACGCCTCCTGAAAGAGCTCACAGAAGAAAACTTCCTATCTTGTTTCGACCAATGAACAATTCGCATGGTCTATTATAGAGATACAGGAGAGGTGTAAATTGAAAGAGATAATAACCAAACACGTGTTGATTTCAAATGAAATGTTTTACAGCATTAGTGTCTTTATTTTATAGCCATATTTCGAAGACAGACGAATCAGACTTGTGGTTAAATAACACAAGTTAGTTTCCAGAGCCTAAACTTACAAAGACAGTTTTAGTCACAAATATCAAATAGAGAATTAGTTTTTGAGTTTCGAATGACAAAAAATGGTTTCCAGATCATATTTCTAAGTAAGTAGGTTTGTTCAAACATTTACTAAAACGAACGATTAATTTTTTGACTACTGAATCGGTTTCCTGAATTTTCCTTTTCCTCGATTTAGAGAATCTTATTTTCCAAAAAAAAAACCAACAATAAATTTGGATAGATTATTAAATCCTTTTTTAAAATTTAACTGTCATGAGTTGGTTTTCAGTTTTTGAGAATTTACATCTAAAAAGACACTTTTATTTAAAACTATCGCAATGACCTGCAAGTAGAGAGAAGTTTCAGGTCGTAAGATATTTTTGTCTTTCCTCAGTAGAATTTCATAAAAATTTTGCTTTGGGTTTCAAACACAACTCGTACAAGGGCTCAAACAAAAATTAATTTCAGGTATGATTTCAGAATCAGACTTTTCGGATAGTTATGTCCAATGTGAGTTTTTAATTGTTAGTCATATGTTATCTAGTTTCACAACATTGGTTCTAAAATAAAATAGCTTATTATTCGGGTTTCATAGTAACTTGAAATTTTGTTTCTGAACCAGATTTATCCGATATTGCAATGGAATGCTCGTTACAAATAGTAGGATCTGCCTGGTATTACAACAATAGTTTAAATCAAGATTCGGTTACCGTTCTAAGATAAAAAAAATTGAATTTGGAATGTACGTTAGAGATAGTACGGTATGACAACGAGTAATAAAAATAAAATAAAATAACAAAGTATTACAATGAGGATTTAAAACAATATTCTATTGTAGTTCTGTTTTAAAAGTCATTAAAACCTAAATTTCTGAGCTAGGATTGTTCAATTTTGTTTTGTAGTTATTAATCACAAGTTATTTGGTACCACAACGATGGTCCAAAAATGGAAAGAGAAAAAAAAATGGGGAATGGATCGGTTCTAATTTCAAAGTACTTGAAGTACGAAACTTTTTTCATGATTAGCTTAATCCGATATTGCGTATGAAATACTTGCTATAAATGATTGGGTATGACTAGTATTGCAACGACGATTTTATAAAATATTTGGTTATAACTCTGATTTCAACAATTTTAACTTAGATTTCTGAGTCAGCTTTGTTCAATTTTATTTTTCGATCTTTCAAATTCGTTTTTGGTGACACAACACTAGTCCGTAATTGTGAGTGAACATGCTGTTCTAGTTCCATCTGGCTTTATGTGAATGTTGCATTTGGAATACCATTTCAAGTGGTTGGGTGTGATTAATAGGCACTACAACAAGGGTTTTAATACTACTAGATTATAGTTATAGAATATATTATAGATTATAGAAACGAGTTTGAAATTAGATATTTGAAGTAGCCTTGTTTAATTTTGTTCTTTGGTTGTTAGTCATCAGCGGTATGATACCACAACGCTAGTTGAAAATGGAAAAGCTCGTTGGTCTGGTTTCACAGCAGTTTGTACTCCTGTTTCTCAACTAGCTTTTCTGAACCTGCGTATGGAATGTTCGTTACAAGTTATCGTATGACGTGAACTGTAGTTGTAATGAGAGTTTAGAACGAGATTCGGTTATAGTTGTGATTTTACAACTATTTATCTTAGATTTTGGTATTATTTATTTTTGCTTTTTAATTTTTCGATAAAGGTAAGCAGCAACAAATAGTTTCTCCATTGTCCAAAAATGGTCCATGATTCTAGTTTCGAATCAGTCGGTACTCAAATTTTTTACCTTTGCTCCGATTTAGTTCGTTTCCTTTCTCGTTCAAAGTGCGTGTGCGGTTTGTTGCCAAGTTAAGCTGAGATTATGGATTTTTTTTAGGCCGGCGTATTCAGCGAGTCCGTAGCTCCATCTCGTGTCCTCCGTTCCCTACCACAATCCGACGCTTGCGTTGAGGCGCCGACGCCTCGTCCACCATCCGTATGGACGCCAGTATACTCGCTGCCATGGACAAGGATGCTTTGAAGAAGCAGATCGAGAACATGAAGCACCAAGCCAACATGGAACGCTGGCCGCTCTCCAAATCGATAGCAGCGTAAGTGCTATTACAAACACATATATTTTTGGCTGAATTTTCACGTACCTTTTTCACAATTCTTGAATGATTTGCAGTCTTGGTGAGGATTTACCGAATTGGGTTCGATGAGTGAAAATTGAGTCGGCGGGGGTGGGGGCCACGTTTTTTTTCATACGTGCTTTACTGTTTTTTTACTTCATGCTACTTACTGACTTCGATATCCTCACGTGTACAGGTAAAACTGTTGTTAGCTTCCAGACAAAAGAGACGACGATACAAAAGACCATTGTACGTTCTGATTTCAGATCTCTATTCATTATATCTCTACATAAGTTCCTCGTTGAGGTTGACCTGTTTTTCCATTCTCCTTTCTCAAAGGTTTCAGCGAAATTACGAACAGAATGTTGTAAATTCCTTAAATTTCACGTCGCCGAGTAAAAATATCAAATATTTACATAAAACCCGCCAAAACACCTTTGGATATGCTTTGACGTCCCCTATTTGATAAATCTCAAATAATAATTACATGCTATTTACCTTTTTCCCTATCTATACAGTCGATGAATATTTATAGCACCATTATTGCCTACTTAAGCATGGACCTTCTAACGATGGAAACACGTTTAAAATTAAACATTATGTTTATTGGCGTTATTTTATTATTATTATTATTGTTATTGGCGTTTTTTTTTATTGGCTTACTTTTGTAACAAATATTCCATGTTTATTTAAAATAATTTAATTCACATCATTTTTTTTAACAACACCAATTACCTGCTAATAAACTTTCAACTTCAAATAAAAGGTGATTAATAGCTACCCTTTAAAGGTGGCATAGAACACGGAGACTCCCGATTCCAAGTTTCTTTAATCTTGATCAATGGTTCCATGTTTACATTTCATTGGAAAAAAAATGAACCGGGGAGTTATTGATCACTTGCTAAAGTTAGTAATATATTTTTAACTCCGCAATTTCGGAATATAGAGTTTCTTAATGCGGGCGAGAAGTTTTAATAAAGCTCCATTTGCAAGCACGGCTCTCAGAATTTCAATCATTGGAATCATTGTAATTTAGAAACCTATAGAAAGGAAAATTTTTAAGATTGCTTTACTCATATATCCAAAAATGTGAATTTGGATGTTTATTTCTTTGGTTGTTTCAAATTCACGTTTCAAACAATTATGGAGAGATTTTAAGCATTACTGGTATTTAAATTGTTTCTTTTTTGCTTTGTTAGCGAATTTGGCATTCAGCTGACAAGACGCCTTGTATGAGATTGATTTTTCATATCGTGAGTATATTTCTTGAAATAAGTATATTTTATCATTTTGTTATTATATAAATACAAACATTAAGCAACTTTTTAAAGCTCCATTATCATAATAAATTTCTTCACAAAAAAATTCACTAAGCATAGCGCACCACTGGAACAATAAAAGATTTTTAGTGTAGTAAATATTTTGTCCATTAATTTTTCAGATTGCGCCTGGAGAACGACGCAAATAAATTAACTACAAATGACAAAGTGATAAATCAAAAAAGTTTATCGTGGTGCGTTTTTCATCAGGAATTAGGAGGTTTACGTCCTGATCGGTAGATTTCCATACATTTTTCATTTTCGGTTGGTTTATTTCGTCGCTTTTGTTTGATATTGAATGAGAAAATGACATTTGCAAAATGACAACAGATAAGTTCGAAAGTATATCACATTCAATACTTAAATATTTTTTGATGAACGGGCCAGTCACAGTTTAGTTTAATACAAATTCAATGTCTTCACAGTTTTATAGAAATTGTCCCACATTCTTCAAAATAAAATACTTTTAATGTATTTGTCAAAACAACAAAACGCTATTTCCAAATATGACCAAGATAATACACTTAAACACTACCTTCAAAATCACATGAGCCATGTAATATTTCGATCATTTGAAATCAACAACAATTGCGACAACGAAATAGGACAGAAAATGTCTCTTGAGTTTAATCAAATAAGTGGTTGTCGACTCGGAAGACTAAATGTATATGTTATTATAAATATAACGAAGTTATAATTTTTTAGGCATCTATATAGAGGGAGTTTGGCTAATCATTTGAATTGGATATATACATAACGAATGGAATATTACAGGGCATTGAAAGACATTATAAGTAAAATCAATTATAATATTATTTTCTTTGAAGTTAAATTTGATGTGATTTACCTTATGGCAAATTTGGAAAATGTTTCTCATTTTCTCATTTCTCGAAACATAACTGTTCAAGAACAACATAAGAAGTTTACAGATGATTTTGTGATCTTTAAAAGGATAAGTTTCGCTTATGATGAATTCAGACCTTTGTTCATGTTTTGAGAACAATCTTGAACAATTTTTTGTTAGTTTTCACTTCGTTGCAGTAGTGGTGATTATTATTCTCCAGTATGCAGTTATGAGGTAACTGATTAGTAACGTAACAATGCAGCAAGATGCAAGTGATCTTCGCACACATGACACACGGATAGATACGCTACTGCAACTAGTGGTTATTCTGACAACATCTCATGTTAGCATAGGAACCTTCGAACCTGTAATTGTATAACGTTTTCAGATCATACCTTGATCATGAACCTCGATGATCTGCAAGATATCTATATCGACAATATAAATGTTGGATAGAGTGGGATCTAGCCGTGAGCACTGTAGTATATCGGAAATAGTAATTAATAGAAAACATTTCAATAATGAGTCAGTGAGACGAACCTTTGCAATAATATATTTATTATAGATTCAGAAAATTGAAATTGATGCTGACGAAGAATTGATTATGAGGTTTGAAAACATCTTTTATACCATTTTGTACCGTGAATATGCAATGGTATAAAAATATAAACTGCTACTTAACACCCCAAATTTTCCCCTAAAATCCCCGAGTTCTTTTTAAAATTTTTTCCTACACCGTGTGACGTATCTCTCATCCGTATCATCCACCTTCTATTTACCTATCTATTATTCCTACAGATTCATACAGGTCAGTTGAATTTCATTGCCAATATTATATCCCGGAGGACCACTCCTCATCGGAATTTTTTTAAGTGTCCACACTAAATTAACCCTTTATTAGCCAATTGTTTGCATAATACTTATTATAACTTTCATTTCTTCTTGTACATTTTTACTCTTATCTCATATTCTTCGCAGACGCACAATAGCAAAGTCTCCACAAGTCCATCTCCCATTTTTTTGGACATCTTATATTTCTTTTTGAGATCTCACACACTTCTGATCCATGTATTGCAATATATGCAGTTACTATCCTATAACTTCTTCGTTTTTTGTCATTTTTAATAGTTTTGTTTCAAATTATTAAATGTAGTTGTTTTATGGCAGACTTACTATTTTTATTCTGTATTTTCTTTGTCATTACGTTTCCTCGTGGACTTAATGTAGTTGCTCCAATATATTCTTAGATTAAAAAACGTTAACCAAAATTTATATTTAGCCTTGTAACAATTCCGTCGATAACCATGTATCCTATAAAAAAAATATAAGCTCAGTTTTATGTAGTCCTCGTTCAACTATCAAAGAATATAGTATGCGTCATCTTTATCTTCAGTAAAATAATCTGATCAAAGACAACGAATATCGTTCTCTCATGTGAAATTTTTCTATTTCTTCAGTGCTTCATTTATACATATTTGAAGTAGTTGAGTAATTTCAACAAGAACCTTACTTCTTACTTTGTTTATTGTGACTTTTCATAAGACAAACTGACTGTAACGCCACTAATGTGTTAGCGGTATATGTGTTGCATAAAACTTACTCATCTCCAACTTGACTCTTGATTTTGCATGACATTTTTTTATAGCGATACTGACATAAATGGCATAGGCCGACGCAAAGGTCGGCATACAACGACAATGATTTTGTTTTAACTTCTTTCCCACTGCCTGTTATAGTACCAATACATTCCCGATTTTTACTCCAGTAAAATTCTTTTCATTCCAGCATGCGGGAGTATGTTGAGGAGAACGAAAAGAACGACCCGCTGATCCACGCGCCCGACAAGAAGAACAACCCCTGGGCGGAGAAGGGCAAATGTGTCATCATGTAGGACCGTCGCCGCTGAGAGACCCATACCCTCCCCAGGAACGAAGCCAACCGACTCTTCCAGTTTCATTTTTCTGTTTTAAGTTGACCAAAAGTAGGAACGCGTCGTTAGGGTATCTTCACCAATCACTCAGCTGCGAGGAAGGGTTCGAAGAACGGGCCCGCCATTGTTATGTAGTTTAATACTCATACAAGTGCATGTCATTGTTGTTATGATTAATTACTCTCTTTTTTTAGTTTAGCTTAGTTTCAAGCTTGAAATCTCAAAGACTGCTCTTATTTTATGTTCCCTATCACGTGGCATGGAATATGCGCAAATCGCGGCAGGGTGGACATGCCTTGCCGCCTTATGTGCACTTTAATGTACTTTTAGGACTTTTATTAAAAATTATTAAATATGATTCATAGCTGTTCTGTATGGGCTTTTTTGTTAAAGTTTGATGTTAATGGTGAACAATCATAATCAGATACATTTAATGAATGTTTACAACTAGATTAACGTTTACAGGCTAGCGAATCGCCAGCGAGACATATTCTTATTCAAAAGCATAATAGTTTATAGTGTAAAGTTTTTAACGATGGCAACATTAATCAATAGGATAAGGTACTTGAAGACGGTAAGAGATATCAGAAATTTTATATACTGAAAGAGAAAGGATTTTTTCTTAACCCCGTCGAGAAACAGTCCTTTTTGAAGTTTTTGAATATATATACGAAATTTTTCAATTTACATTTAAACTATGAATCTAATCCGACAAAATTTAAATGTGTTAATATAAAAACAAAGAGAGAGAATTAAAGAATCAAATTAAAAGATTTAAGGAGTCTTCGGCCATTTTAAGGTCATCATTGTATAACAGCTAAGCTTATACGAAGCATCAGGCATACATCGCCGTATAAGCCGATGATGATCTCAATGCTGCAGAATTGTCTTAAAGGAAACTTTAACCAAAAGAATTTTAAATTAACATTTTAAGCGGCGTAGATGAGAAATTTCGCTTACATTTAATGGCAAAAAGACAACACTTCAGATTTCCCCTTTTTATCTGTGCCGCTTCGAATTAGTTGTAAACTTGATCATTTTGTAAATATTTAACTACTCTAATAACGCTTTTTATTGGTAAACGTAACATTCTCGAGAAGAATGAGACAGAGAAAATTACCACCTTGCCAAAAATAAATTCAGCAAGCTCATGTTGTGGAAGGACCAATGAGATGATTGATTCAAACAAATTGTCTTTCTATACGTAAAATCATTTCTGTTTAACTACTTATATATTTTCCAGGTACAGGATGATCTAGTCATTAAAATCCACTGCAAAATCGCCTTGTGTGCTCCAAGATCGAAATTCTAAGATCGGTAATATCACCTTGGTACTTTTTCACCGAGTAGAAGCGTATGTGATATTCCAAAAAGATATTTGTAGTAATATTCTTCCACAAAATCCTAAAACTAGCGTTAGTACATTAAGCGTATAATATAAGCTAGAGTTATCGAAAATGCATTGCTAGGAAAATTGCAACGTGACGTAATATGTACCTAATTAAACTTATATTGATAATCTGCTCTGTTTTTATGATGTTTCATAACGATAGGGATCTTATGGATCTTATATAAGGCGATTTTTCATGTGTATGTACTTAAAATTTAGTGTTTAGGTGTCTGTTTGTATTTATCGCAAAATAAAAATGGCACTGTTTGCACATTTTATGGAAGGCTCTTTTATTACTCCAAATTACATCCGATGTAAATCGATAAAGTGTAATTCGCAAACGAAATTTAATAGAGTCAAGGTTTGTGGATTACCACCATCTTAGTAATCAATAAGTGGGTTTTGTCAACCTCACTCGATTTAGAGTAAAATTGGGGAAGGAAAGTCAGATGAAAAATGAAGTGACATATCGTTAAGACGCCAATTTTGTAAATTTGGATGAAAACCCCGTGCTTGATATGATCTGCTGTTCATAGGAGCTGTCAGTACGAAAAATAGTCAGTGTTTTGAGTAATTGGATTCTTCATACCATACAGATTAAATCTGTATATGTTTGTTAAACATTTTAAGAAATACTGTTTTAATACTGGTACTTTGACAGCCGGACCGTTCCTAGCGGGTATGCAATGAGTGCAAATGTGGTTACCGTTATAAAAAATCTCACTTTGAAGACAATAAGAATATAATACATAATATATATTTACTATACATAATAATAATATACATTTAAATAATTTGTATCAATAATAAGGTTATTGAAGTGTTGATCTTTGAAATAAATCATATTCACTAGATACTAGATTCGTATTTTTACCCCTTATTGATTTTATTATTGACGCATTTATTTAAACCATTTTATTATCATTTCTTCCGAGAAATTCGTAAGCAAACAAGGAAAATTTTACCAGGTCAATCATCATAATTCAATATTAAATCGCAAAAACTTTTTGTTAGTTTGCCATCGTTCCCGGTTCACTTTTGTTTCATTTGTCAAGGATGCCGCCGCCTTTGACGAAATCGCCGATTGTGCAGCATATAAGGAATTATTGTTAATATTTGTATTGTTTTTGATATTTTTTTGCATTAATCGGGGGCGTGCGCCTCAAAGATGCAAAACATTATTTTTTTTTATGTAGAGATGTTAGAAACAGAAGACTAGGTGAAGTTCTAGAAAATAATTGTCCTTTTCGGTTCTCTTAAATTTTCCATGAGATTTAGTGGCGATAAACAAAGAGGAACGCGTACAGTTTCAATCCAGTCATTGAATTTTTGCTTCTGGTGTTCTAGTTAAGAAACTAAGTTTTATTATACTATGTAGGCCGTGGTCTATTAGATGTATTGGGTCTCGACATTTCGTTCCCAACTGCGAACATCTTCAGGAGCGATGCGTTCGTGGTCTTCACGACGGTTCGCGATCAACTAATCCATTTTTTTTTTTTTTGGTAGCGAGGGGGAAACCTTCAAAAGGTTAAAGGCCCGGTAGGTGCGCCGGGTCCAACAGTGTGGGATTTTTTACCTCACTAAAACCCCCTCTCCAGGTTTAAAGGGACGAGTGCATCCGCCCGGGGGCTGGTACGTGATCGGGAAATCTAATCCATTGGCAGGAATATCCCATTTTATACCCTCCATGATGGTCATTAGCCCTTGTTGGTCTGTATTTCTAAATCTGTTTTTGTTCACGTCGTCCACGATGGTCGTTATCCTTTGTTTTTCTGAAGGTCTTAATTTGTTTATCACCGGGTTCTACGTATTAACAATATTTATTCTTTCTTCCTTCATATTAAAATTGTTTTTGTCTTTGAGTATTTCGATAGCCTCTCTGTTTAATCGAGTGTAATAATGTTTTGATCTGTCTATTACCTGCGTTTCTTCAAATAATATTCCCTGGTCTCTTTCTCTTAGCGCATATTCGGCTACTGCGGATTTTTTCGTTTGTCCTAATCTGCAATTCATTTGTGTTCTTCTAGTCTTGTACTGATGTTCTTTTCGTCGTTCCGATGTGTACTTGGCCACAGCTACAAGAAATTCTATATACCCCTGCTGCCGAAAGGTGATCTCTCTTATCTTTTGCCGATCCTAAATTTTCCTCTATTTTCTTGGTTGGTCTGAAAATTGTTCTTACGTCGTGTTTTTTCATGATTTTCTCCATTCTGTCGATAATTCCTTTTGTGTATGGCAGATATACATTACTCTTATTGTCTTTCTCTTATTCTCTTTGTTTTGTTGGTTGTTTTGCAGCTCTTCTGAGGTGTGTGGCTTTCTTGATTTCTTTTGCCGAGTATCTATTCTTCTGAACAGCTAATATCAGATGTTCTTTTTCCTTGTTTATGTATTGTGATCCGCAACTTCTTTCTGCTCTGTTTATTAGAGTCTTGATCATCCCGATTTCTTGTTTAGGGTGTTGATTGGAGTCTTTATTTATAGATATCGGTCTGTGTGCTTAGGTTTCCTGTATACTCTATATCCCAGTTTGCCTTTCCTCTGTTTTAGCACCAATACGTCCAGGAACGCGAGCTGTCCCTCATTTTCCTTTTCCATGGTAAATTGTATTTTGGGATTGATGTTGTTGATGTGTTCAAAAAATTTATTCAGTTCCTGTTCGCCCTGTCTCCAAGTCACAAATGTGTCATCTATGTATCGTAACCAACATATCGGAGTTTTTTCTGCAGTTTCAAGCACTTGCTATTCAAATTTTTCCATGAAGAAATTTGAAAGCAGAAAAAATCGAAACATTTGACACTGTACATAGTATAACTGAGGCCGGCCGTGAAAGCCTACATTTAAGCTTTATTATAATTGGATGTCTATTATAATAAGTGTTTAAACGTAAATTATATGAAATTATGTCCTGTTCCTGTTAGCATAATTATTTTAAGTGTATTGTGAGGCGGCAAATAAACTACTAAAAGTAAGTAAGGAACACCTGGTATTAAATCAAACAATCATCTAAAAGTTTTAACATTATTCTTCGGGTCAGTTATCTAAACACAGATTTTTCGCTTTATAAATGAGCGAGGGCATTAGGAAAAATTATCAACAGCGCAGCATAAAAAAAACGCCGACTGGTAAAAGAGGCACAGTGGGAAGAACGTAGTGGATTGTTGAACAAATTTCTAAAACTGTGCTGTTCTTCGCGGAATGCTCCTCCGTCGAAAGAAGAGCAGCTAGTTGGAGACGCAGAGCCAATGGTTGTTGACAATCAGCAACTATCCACCTCTGAATCACATATTCCACTCCATGTACAATGTCTCTTGCGCCCACATCGCGGTTGTGCCTCTGGGAAATTACCCCAGCCGAGTTGGCCATAAACTCCCATCCGCTCTCGGCAAGCCGTGCGGAGTTCGGCGGTGGTTTCCAAAGAGGTATCTCTGGTGGAGTATTGCCTTTGCAGCGGACATGTCGATCCGGCCTCCTCCGTTCCTAAGGTTGCAAACTCTAGCACGTTGACTTATTATCAGATTAACCCTAAACAACTACTCCTCTGGCAATATACCTCGACGGGCATTGCATTAACCATTCACTCCCACCTTGAATCCAACACCAGATTTCGCCGGGGTTGCTTTAAGAGCAGGCTTCCCGACTCCCGAGGTACCCGTTCGACAATAAGTGTCCGGTGAGATCTCCCGTTCGATTTCCACCTGCAGCCTCAGATGGACGGGCTATATAGTCAGCCCCGCAGAGCAAGTCGTACACCGCGGGTGCCCGAAGGCCGATTCTTGCCGAGCTATAGGTGTACTCTCCCAAGTTTTCGGTATGCACCCCGGGGTACTGGTAAACCCATTCACTCCATGTACAGTCTTAACTAATTAACGCGGTAAGCGAAGACAGAGAAAGTGCTACGCCCATTGCCGATATTGGTATTGCTGATCCCTTTACATGGCCGAATCAATTGAGTCACCATATAATTCAATCAATCGTGACAAAAAATTCACCGCCGGCTAATCTAACTGGAGACACCTGTCCGTTAATATTTTTCGTCATAAAAATAGTATGAAAAATTGTTAGATTTAAAAGCGCTCAAAAATTATATGTATTAATATTACGTTTGAGTGAAGAATGTACCATTGATAAAGAGCAACAAAAACATGAAACTGAAAAAAGGTGATGGCGCATCAAAAGATTGACTTGTATTGTGCAGTATTTAGCTGCTCAACATTTAGTTTTCAGGGGTGACAGCCTAAATCTTTGTGAATCAAATAATGGAAATTTTTTGAAACTGGTTGAATTAATTGCCAAATGGGATCCAATTATGATGAACTCCTAAGCAACATTTGAAGGTCTAAAGAGTTGCACCGAAATATGTATCATTATCTGGGTAATCACTTCTAAAATGAATTAATTTATTTATTGCCAAAAAATTTTCAGCGAGAAATTTTGAATTGCCTCAGACTAGTAAAATACCACTCAATAATTTTGGATGAAACTCCAGATGCTAGTCACTAATTTGGTATAATGTGTTAACAAAATTTAATTTGGGGTGTAAAATTATTCAAATTTAAATACAACTTTGAATGAATGCCACAAAGAAATAAAAAGTCTTATCATTTATTTTACTAAAAAAAGTCAGACGAATATTTGAAGATTTTTGTGAATGAGGCTGTAGCAGGAGCAGAAAAAGGTGACGTAAAAGTAGAACATTCGTTTCCTTTGCTGAGGCAAAGGAAAATAAAGCGTCAATTTTCATATGAAAGAATAAAAATTAATTTTGAATTCAAAACAAAAAATTAAGTTCAGTAATAATTTTCAAATTTTGGACACAATTCATGCCCTACAAACACGCTTCGAGGGAATACACAAATGATTTAATTGGTTTTTTGGGTGATTTCCAAAATTTAGAATCTAATGTGATTAAACGAACCTATATAGGTTTAGATTTGGCTTTGCAAATTCAACATAAAGGAAATGAATGCAAACATATAGATCGCAAAATAAACTCATACAAATCATAATCACATCATACGAGTATGTTTTGATGTAGATATCTTGAAATCATAACAAAGGGGCGTTCAAAAATTACTGCAGGCGTGGCGCTCGCCACCCAGGGAACGACACTGTTTGGAAGACCTTACCTTAATAATTTTAAGCGTTACCTTGATCTTACGTAAAAACTAATTAGCTTTTGTTTGTTATGATACAAAAACATGAAAAATGTAGTAACTAACAAACTGACGAATTAGAGGAAATAAAGCACTTTGAAGATAATCTTGTTGAATACTCATTCAACAAAAAATTTAGAAATGAGAAGGCTCCATGAAGAATAAAAAAAGCTTTATATGTGGCCACAAAAAATGTGAGATTCTGGATATGGATTAAACTTAAGATATTTAAAATCCACTTGATTTTGATATGGCTTGCCCCATCCCGTTAATGTCGTGGAATTGTCCAGATGCAATTTTAGAATTTCGTCATACTTCAACAAATTTACTAATTAATTTACTTAATACAATTTTAGTACTTAATTAAGTTACTATGTAATTCCCCTTTATAGGAAGATTATTCAGTTCTAGTGTGATCGCAAAAACTAAATACATATTTACAGGGGAAAACTACATGTGTTAGCCATCCACCATTTTTTAGCACCTCTTCATTGAGTTTTCCGGTATCAATTCGTAGCTGGTTCAATGCGTATTTATTCCAATTCTCCTGAAGCTTTATTCTTTAATTAAGAAGTGTGAATTGAGTAAAAATTTTTGTTGTTCGATTCTGATCAAAAACACGTATAGGGATGGAACAATCAACACATTACCTTCATTATTTTATCAGCTTTATACTATATATAGCTTAGAGCACAACACAGCTACCCCACTACTGTATTACCCAGCAAAATCCAATATATATATATATATATATATATATATATATATATATATATATATATATATATAATACTTTGCAGTCAACTAAAGTTGTTTGAAACGTCAATGGCACCTGAAACAATTTTAATTGATTACGAAGTAGCAATGATAAATGCAATCAAAGATCATTTTGCTTCCACCATGGCATGTGGTTGTTTTTTCTATTTGGATCAATGTGTATACCGACAAATTCAACAAGCAACAGCGTTATGACCTAGATGCCGATTTTGAATTTAAAATCTTTCAGCTTTAGTATTGTTCCGAAAGCTTGTGTGACTCAAACGTTTGAGTTTGAAACGCGGTTTAGCATAGAAATATGTACCTGTAACGAAAGTGTTTTAACTAATTTGCCACAAACAAATAATGCTGTTGAAGGCTGGCTCCGATGCTTTGAACTTCAAATATTCTGGAGTCATTTCAGCAATTGGAGATTTATTGAAGCTATCAAGAGGAAGCAAGATATAAATGAACTGAAAATGGAACAAATCATCAGTGGAGAAATAGCCCCTAAGGATAAAAAGTGCAGAAACCTCAACGACCGATTGAAATGACTGGCACAAGTATTTCATTAAAACAATTTAATAGATTACTTAATTGGTATTACTCACAATATTTCATTGTAATTTAATGTTCAATAATAACTTTGTTTTGATTTGTTTGCCTTTTAAATGTTGTACACTGTAGAAAATAAAATAGTTATATATTAAGTATTGACAATCCCAGTTTGGTAAGTGAAGCAATTCCTTTAAAATTGAACTTATGTTAATAATTCTGTTTCGATTTATTTACCTTGTAAAAGTTATACATTGTAGAAAATTAATTTTTTTCGAAGACTGTATGTTTACAGCCTTCTTTTATTGAAGAACGACGTTAATCAGTTAGAGGCCCTATTTCAATTTTAATCCTTTCATTTTTATTATTACCGCAGAATAGTTCCTTCGACGAATCGTTCATGCGCAAAATTGTTCATTCTATGAATTGTTTTCGACTTGTTCATTCGACTAATTGATTTGCGATGAATTGTTTTCGACGAATTATTTTTCGCGGATAGAACTAGTCCCGCCTAACGCCACCCGCAAAACATGCGACACCTAATGCATGCGACAAATACGGACGCCATCCAGCAGGTTAGGAGATTTCGCCTTTTGTTTTAACATTTCTTGCATTCGCATAGTGTGTCAAATTCCATAATTACTTGCATATCATTTTCAATTATATAAGTGGTGGTACTCTGGTGGTACCATATCGTCGCCGTAGCTGGAATACAGGGTGAACCTTCTTTCAGTCGTTCTGTTTTTTTCTTCATGAATATTTTCGTCAAGAAATAAAAAAGCACGACGCGTTCGCAGTAATATAATGTATAACTGCTTGTGTTTTCGTTTTCTTTCCATATTCTCCTATTGGGTGCACCTTCCAAAGTATAAACATACAACCATCCGGGTGTTACAATCCACGCTCTCTACACATCCCGGGGTGTGGAAGCGAAACATAAACAAGACTTATCACTAATGAGTGTTAATCGCGACATATGTTAATGAGTTAGGAGCCCTATGGTCAATTATTCGTCAATTAGTCAGTTAGAAGTTAATCTCAATCTAGGTCTAAGGTTCAAAGGTGTAGCTCAAAGATAAAAGTTGGGAGCACTTTGCCCAGCTTACTTATTAAAAAAGACCTGACTTGTATTTTTTTTAAGATATGTAGGTAGAAAAAATTAATTTGAAATTTGCAAAGTGAACTGACCCCTTAACTGTAGGAAAATAAAGAGGAGACACAAAAAGAAAATAAATAATTAACAGACTGATGATTAAGAGGTACGCTGCATTTTTAAACTTGTTAAAAAATTATATGACGCATTAATTATATTTCGGATACTACCTTCATCACTTGCCATGTCTCTTGTGACGTTTTCCGTTTAATTCATATTAATCCAATTCGCGAATTAGCCTACTCTGCATACCCAGTAACCTACTCGCTGTAATAAAAAAAATCATTAAAATTGGCGAGGATGCCCCCAAGGTGCTAAAATTGGAATCCGTAACAGTATCTTCGAATGCTTCACCGAAATGTTGTGTATCAGGAAGTGAAGGTCTTGTATTTAGTTTTTGTAGGTGCAATGGAACAAAAGCTAAACGCCTAATTGTGTGAATGTGATCATAAAAATGAGGTAAGATTTAGGAATTCATTAGTGTATCATTGTTTATTCGTTAGAGTAGGTAAGAAAACGCCACAAGCGCTGGTAGAGGAGTGATTTTCAACTATCAGGTGTGAGATGTGAGAAGTTTGATTGAATAAAAATTATTCGGAGATTAGCTCAAGGCTGTTTCAATATTCTTATTATTACCAGTGGTGTAGCCAAGCATAAACTGAGTCATTCATTTTGATATTTGTCATTGGCAATTGTTTTGCCACAACGTATTTTTAAAATCTCTCACATTTACCCGATTAAGCATCGCTTTTATAAATCCCATGAACTTAACCGCCCGTGAGCACCTCCACGTGCGGTTTACGTAAGTTTCACCGCATAACTCATCCAATCGGTCCTGAATTATTCCAGCAAATCCGTTATGTTTCAGTCGGCATGGATATTGGATAACACCTTGCCTATTTATTATCGCGTTGGGTAAAAAAGCAACAGAAACCGTCAACGAAACAAGCCTTTTCAATATACAGCACTTCGAAAACGAAGTCGATGCCGAGGGCTCTTACAAATTCCACAGAAACGATACATTAAGTAAAGTGGCGGATGCTATTCAATTCGGGATAAACTCAGCCGACCAACTTGTGAAGGTGAAGGAACCCGTATTGTTTCAAATGGGTAATTAAATTTAGTGGAAGTATCAGTACGTATGGTAGTTCACTGTAGATTTTTTACAGGATTGCATTTGGACGACGATCATCCTGCTAGTAAGGTATCGCATTTTGGGAAACCAAATAGCCAGCGAGTAGCGGAATTGGCCAAGATTGGCTTCGCTCACCTGGAGGCCACGAGGAAAATATTCGAATTGTGAGTATAGAAAAAAAGCAGAAATCGTTAAACAATACAAGAATACAAACTGATTTTGAAGGGCACTTTCCAATCGGTCTGTAATAGAGTGGAAAAATACTTAAAATTCATTATTTACATTCCAAACTTTTAATAAAAAACTAATCGAAATACTCTCTCCTACTTAAAAATTTTATACAAGGACTAGGACAATACTATGTTATCTGTAGGATTTTTTGTTTCCAACTCAATCTGTTTTAGCTTTCCTGGAGAACTTAGCAGGAAACGAGAAAGTTTCGACTCCTTCTCTCACTTGAACTCCAGGAACTGCCCCGTCAGGAGAAAACCGCGTTGCCTGCCAGCCTCAAATAGGTACAGGACTTCAGATGGAACTTGTAACAATCTACGGTATCCATGGAGGGGCGCCTCAGTACAACCAATGCAAAGGTTCTTGCCACCATCATACGAAGATGGTAAGGAAAAATTTTAATATTAGGTCAGCATATTGTAAGCAAGGAAAAGAAAGATTAATATAAAAAAATAATAGCAAAAGAGATATGATTGACATGACATAGCATACCAAGTTAGTGTCAGAGGTTGGCATAACATTCTAGTACCAACCACAATTGGACACAGGGATTGAACACAAGAAGTTTTTTTGCATGTGAAATCAAAAATTAACCAAAAACGTAGATTGCTTTGCTGCGACGATCAAAATATTTTCAGGCATTCAAACAGAAAGGCGCTCTATTCTTGGCCCGCCCTTACCTTCCCCCAGAAAGATCAGCAGGGTCATCCATAGGGAAAATGATAAAGAAATGGATAGTCTGAGCTTGATGTTTGTGCAATGGGGACAGTTTGTCGATCACGACTTGACGTCGACTGTTAAATCCAGAGGTTTTAACGGGAGCGTCCCGAGGTGCTGCGACAGGGACGGACTTGGGATGTTATCAGAAAAGCTACTGGTAACAATTTTATTCATAATTTTAAATAACAATTATAAGTAATACTAGTGAATTGTACTGCATCAAATTTCCAGTATGTGAACTACTTGAGTCGTTGATGACGATAGTCGATATTGCCTTTGGCACATCTAAAAGAAAGAAACTTGGAAAAATAACAAAAGAAAGTTATCCAAAGTCTCCATGATGGCCATAGCACTCAGTTTTCAGCAATTATTTATTTATCTTAAAAAACTTCGGCTACCGGTTTCGATTACATAGTAATCGTCATCAGACCTCTATAAACTTAGTAACATCCTTATTGGTAGGTGTATGTTAAGCCACCATAGTGGCTCAATTTTTTAAAAAACATAAGACCGCACATTTAAACTCCAAGACATAACACACTAAACCATGATGGAAGAAGCGGTTGTTCATAAGGATGTTCCTCCTTAACGAAATAAAATCATATTGAACGAACAAACTACACTATGCTTTAGAGTGTTAGAATTACTTTAGAGTTAATTATATGTCCCAATAAATTGCAAGAGCCAATCAGTTTGAAGCACGTCGAACACGTCATATTGAGTTATAGCAAAATGTTTAGTGGGTTTACGGGCCATTTTCTCTGAAAAGCTTATTTACACGTTTTTAACAAAAGGAGAAATTCTTTTTGGATACTAGTTTTTTATATGTGATATGATCAGTCTATGGAATATTCAGTATGTTTCTGTAAAGCCATATTTCAAAGGCCTCGATTTTTTTACCTCAGTTGGAGTCCAAGATTCAACTCCAAACAGTTTTACTAGATTGACATAATATAACCCCAGTAACACTCATCTAAGTAACATGTAAGATCTCAGTAACCTAATCATAATTGACACGAATAGATCGTGGCATCTATATACCTTTGAGATTTTCAGAAATGTGGCCGTCGATCTCTCTAGTCTACATTTGATTTCCAAAGGGTGATCCCAAGTTTCATCGATCATTGTTCTGGGATAATTACTGTTCCTGTTTGTTTTAATGTTTATTGTGAATTGTCCAGCACTATTGTCAGTTTTCGGTATCACCAAATATCTTTTTTGTTGGTTCTTATGTCCGCACCTCTCTGGCTTACTTTAACTACCCGAACCATCATCTTCTGAAGCTTTTAATATTGTTCGCAAACAGTACAGTGCAGTGGTATCGATCTTAATCCGGTTGTCAATATTGTCGAGTATACATTAAACGGAGGAGGGCAACAACACACATCCTTGTTGGACACCTCGTTTTATTGAAATCAGGTTTCAATTAAATAGGTGTGTTGTGTTGTACGTTACCAAATGCTTTTTGACAGTCTAAGTACATGCAAAGATATCGCAAATGGCATTTCTGCATCGTTAAACAAGAACATGAAAACTGAATAGAGCATCTCGAGTACCCAAAGCATCCTGAAATCCAATCTGACTGGCTAATATACTTTATGCGTGTCTAAAAATTATCCCATGCATTATTTTAGGGAAGAGTTTTAGGAGGCGGCTCAATAAGACTAATCGTACGATAATCGTTAAAATGTTTCGCATTGTGCTTCTTTGACAAAAGTACAAGTTCCGTTTTCAGACAGATTTGTTGTATTGCTCATGCATAGTACATGATATTGAATACTTTTTTCAGCTGTCTTCATCAAATTGTTTCATAAATTCATCCTACGTTCCATCCGGACCAGGCGCCTTGTAGTTTTTAAGTTAATTTGTTTGTGTGACCTCTTCAGTTATTATTTGAATGGTATCCTGGTTTAAAGTCCATAATCGAAAGATAGCCGTCGCGGAACGCCTGGCAGATGGCAAACATCAGAACTAATTTCTGTAGAATTTATGTATAAAAGAATAGTTTATGAAAGGAAATTAATATAGAATAAATATTCACATTTTTTAAAAGAAAAATAATGCAGTAAAGGAAATAACTGTAATATAATAAAAAACAAACTTCATTTAAATTTGTTTAAATATAAAAGTAATGATTTATTTGAAAAATACGTTCAAATTTAGAATATATAAATTACCTTAAATATTATTGTCAGCTATTTCATCAGTTACTTCTGTCATAGTAATATTTGATGCTACTTCTAATGGAATCGATGTGATGATTGGTCGATGATAACTGAAGTATGTAACAAAAATGTTTGACAGTATTATCGATGTGTCTAACAAAAACTACATCTATTGTTGTGCCATATCTAGTAGTATATTCACTTGAGTTGTTAATTTGCAATTGAAATTCTACTCCAAGAAACGTAATCATTGGCATTTGATTCATCTTTGCAACGTGAAGCATATATATATATATATATATATATATATATATATATATATATATATATATATATATATATATATATATATCCCATCAACATTGAAGCGTCCGTACATTATCTATTTACCATAACTAGAGCGTCCACCCTTCATAGAGCAACAGTATATAGACGCTTTATGCAATCACCGTGGAAACCATCTCTGAGCACTGACAGGCAACCATCTAATCGTTTGGCAAAAATCGACCGGATGCTTTCTTGTAACCCAAAATGACCAGTGTCAATCGTATACACCATGGTATACTTCGGTTCTAAAAAAGTTCTGCATGCTGCGCTAGCATCGGGCGGTGTATATGTTACCGGCAAGGCCCGTTATGCAGTCATACCTAGGTTTGTCTAGGCAAAGTCCGCATTGCCGGGCCCCTTTAGGCAAAGTCCGAAATTGTTCGATATTTCGGACATTGCCGACGCTGCGGTACGGCAATCTTAGGTTTGCCAAATGTGTTGCAGGCAAACTTCGAAACAAGCTAATATCCCGATTGCAGACGGTCAACTTGTCGCCACGTGTTTATATAAACACAGCGGGGCGCGCGCACGACGTAACTGAATTCTCATTTTACGTCTTTAGTTGTAATTAGGCGGCAGTTGTATTTAATCGTTATTGCAAGTATGAGTGACGCGGGTGAAATGAAGGCGAAATTTTTGGAGAAATTAGAAATTAAGCAGAAACCAATTCATTGTTTTTACATTCCATCGATAGAGAAGTACGAGGCATCAATTAAAGAAGTAGAAGAAGCCAAGAAAGCTGCCAAAAAACAACTCTTCAATACAGACGTCTTAAACGTTACGATGTGTTACTTGTTGGGGGCATTAAAAAGTTAATTTTGCCATTGTCTGCGCAAGTCACTGAAGTAAAATACTTTGTGCCCAATGAAGAATTGTTTGAAGTGCTAGATAATACTAACAAGGAGTGTGGTCATGCTGGGAGAGATATTATGATTAAAGCATTAAGCAACAAATATGCTAATGTAACTCGAGAATGCATTACATTTTACTTAGAGCTATGTGAAACCTGTCACAAGAAGAAAAAGCATCCAAAAAAAGGAATAACCGTAAAACCTTTGCTATTCAGAGAAGTAAATTCGAGAGGACAAGTCGATCTTATCGATATGCAGACTTGCCCCTATGGTGATTTCAAATATATCCTTAATTACCAGGATCATCTTTCGAAATATCTAGTTTTGCGGCCACTACAAACGAAAAGAACAGAAAACGTCGTTTATTGTTTAATAGACATTTTGAGCATTTTGGGAGCTCCTTCTGTGTTGCAATCCGATAACGGACGTGAATTTGCAAATCGCATTGTTGAAGAGCTGAAAGTGATGTGGCCACAATTGAGTATAGTTCACGGAAAACCAAGACACTCCCAAAGTCAGGGAAGCGTAGAGCGGTCTAACCAGAATGTTGAAAACATATTGTTTGCCTGGATGGAAGATAATAAAACCAAACGTTGCAGTCAGGGTCTGCGATTCTGTCAGTTACAGAAAAACAATGCATATCACAGTGGAATCCGACAAATTCCGTTTGAAGCAATGTTCGGTGAGTAATGGTTTCAGGCGCTAATCTAATCCAATAGATAGATAAATAATTAATTTCGCTATTTGTAGGAAGAAGGTATTCAGACTGATTCTGATTCCTGATTCCCTGATTCCTGATTCCCTCAGACTGATACCTGATTCGATAAAAAAGGTACTGAAAACTGAAGAGGAATTAGAAGAAGCGCTTGCTACTGTTAATTCCAGTAGAAGTGAAGCAACGAATGATGTGCAACAAGAAAAATCCGATTCTGAAAACGACAATTCAAAATCTCAGCCTACACGAAACGAATGTGCTATTTGCTCTAAGGAAACTTCACGTCCTTACAAATGCAGAAACTGTGATGAAATTGTTCACTTCAATTGCGCTCAAAGTACCAGTAGTACCAGTACCAACGATGACGAAGAGGGTTTTGGAGCATCAGTTCTATGCCTTCGCTGTGCGCAGACAATTGATGCAAGTGTAAACAAAGAAGTGGCCTACGAAGGATTGAGAGTTCAAGCAGAGAAGATGAAACAGCTACCGCAAAAAAGTTTCCGGAAGTTTAGGTAGGGGAATCAGTTACAGTGCCAGTTTCGGGTTTGGACAGAGGCAAAGGAGATGCCCGTAATATACTAGGAGTTGTAATGGAAGAAACTGCAGATGGTTTTTATAAAATCGGTACTAAACATGGTGTAATCAGTTCTCTATATGCAAGGAACCAAATCCAAAGTTGCAAAGAACAATTTTTTAAAATCGAAAACGTCCCGAAAATAGAACTATCGCTTCGTGAAATTAGTGGGCACAGTTCTTCATTTGGAGGGCAAGGCTTTCAAAGGTGTAACTGTACAAAAAAATGCACCACTAACTCTTGTAAATGTAAAAGATTAAAATTGTTATGCAATTCCAAGTGTCACCATTCGACATCTTGTACTAATAAGTGACATAATTAACAGTAAATCTATTTTAAACCCTGATTTTAAGGTTGTCTCTGATTATACCTCAATATGCTTTCAGTTTGTTTTTATTTTGTATTTGTAGTTCTTTTTTTTTTCTTGTATTTGTGATGGTACGTTAAGAGTCAATAAATTATTAATACAAATTAATTTGTTTTTCTTTTGTCGCAGACTGTGCCTCATGCTCGTACATAGAATATTGACAGTATGATAGTAATGCGACAGGTTAT
This sequence comes from Cryptocephalus primarius, assembly GCA_963576515.1. Taxonomy (NCBI): domain Eukaryota; kingdom Metazoa; phylum Arthropoda; class Insecta; order Coleoptera; family Chrysomelidae; genus Cryptocephalus; species Cryptocephalus primarius. The sequence continues at coordinate 1,978,252 of OY754939.1, read as the reverse complement.
TTCGGAGTTTGCCTGCGACACATTTGGCAAACCTAAGATTGTCGTACCGCAGTGTAGGCAATGTCCGAAATATCGAAGAATTTCGGACTTTGCCTAAAGTGGCCCGGCAATGCGGACTTTGCCTAGACATACCTAGGTCCGACTGCATAACGGGCTTTGCCGGTAACATATATACGGATTCCTCTATTTATCATACGTTTGTTCCATTATAAAGCGTCTTGGAAGTTTGGCAAAGGTGTTCGACGACGGTTTCTTTTGAAAACTACAGCAGTATTTAGAATCATTTTGGATCGCATAGGTTGCAGAGATGTTACCAAACGAGACATATTTCGAACATTGAAATACGTGGAATTCGTCCTATTTTCATCCATTTAGAAGGATTTATAGGCGTAGAAGCGCCACGTAAAATAAAAACGGTAATAATACGAGACTTTGTCAAAATCTCGAGTTATTATTAAGGGTGTTGAAACCTCCACTTATAACTCGATTTTTAAAACTATCTTCGAAATATTTTCAAAATCTCGCATTCGATTTCGCGATTTTAAAATCCTGACTAGTAACGCGGAATCTTAAAATATCGAGATTTTTGAATCTAGTGTTTTAATCTGTTTTTAGTTTGGGTTCCCCTTTTTGCATTTTGCGGTGTCCTTTTCGTCGTCCATTTAACCATTTCTCTTTATTCATGGGCAGGTTAGCTCGGGACCGGCCAAGGGTTTCAATGAAATTTCGTATTTTAACGGAAACCGGAAGTTGTAATTTACTTATACCTCGTTTCAAAAAAAGCAGTATTTAGAAGTTAACTTTTTTTCAGATATTTATACTAATACTAACAGACCCCGACAAGATCTCATTCCCGACCGAAATCTACTTTATTTGACATACCCGTTGTGCCGGTTTTTCGCAACATATCACATTCTGAAGTGGTGAACACCAAATAACATAAAAATAGTCGTATGTTATTTTACAAAAATATACTAGATTTGCTATGTATGGGGTTGGTCATGTAATTGCTTTCAACAGATTTTACTTGCTTGGCTTTCCATAAACAATTTTTTACGGATTATGGCGCTATCTATTTTTTTCTATACTTGGACGGCTATGGACTTAGCTTAGTTAAGTCACACTTCAGTGTTATCTAAATCATAATTGAAAATGATACGTTCAAGCAAGTACTTGCGGAAGATTTGAAACGGTCAGCAATAGATGAATATTTAAGCGACGATAATTCGATTACAAAAATAGTGAAGTGCGTTAGAGGTAAAAATCGAAAAAGCTCGGGATCCGCCTCCACTTAACGGGTTTTCGTGAAGCCCTCTTTTATTGCAATGTTAAGAGTTCAAACCAAATTGTTGACCCACTAAGCTCTTCCCCTTTTAATTTCAACAATTTGTTGTTAACAACTACATGCAAAATTCAAAAAAAAATCGACGAAAAACTGTTTTACAGTGAAAATTTTCATTTTATACACAATAATTATTATTTTAAAAACATTATAATTTGTTGATAACAATGTACTGCAAAATTAAAAAACTATTTTTGATTAAAAAAAAAATGATTTTTTGCACATGCAAAACTGGGTGTGGTTCATCTTTCGCGTGCAGAAAGGGTGAATTGAATTGCAGTGTAGCTAGCTTAGAATGCAATGGCAACCGTTGTACTAATCATACACCTAAGTGCGAGTCTCTAAGTTGGAATTAATGCAGTAAATCAAAGGCAGTTTTTAGTTAAAAATAAGCTCGGACAGGTCGATCAGTATTTTGAATTGCGGTATTTTGATGTAAGAAAATGTTATACAGCGTGTACCAAATTTGAGATGACATCATCGAATATTTTTTTAGATGACACACATGCGTACCAAATATCAAATTTTTATTCCTTGTTGTTTAAAAGATATTTAACAAACATCAACTAACTCTAAAAATGAAGGAATCTGATGTAGTTCAATGAAATAATTCAGGCAATTTAAAAATGGGATGTTAAGAGGGATTTATTTATAATTTTTTGTCAAACTGGGTTGATGTTGACAATGACAAACAAAATAAGTTAAATGAAAACAAGTAAGGGTTGTAGCATGGTATCGAGCGAAGATATTTATTTGTTTGTCGTTTCGTAAGAAACAACGTTTGTTGAAAAATCGAACAAAATGCCGTAATTAACTGGAAAATTTTATTGATAATTGGCTAGGTAGATAGGACAAGAACACAAAGTGAAGTTATTCATTTATTTAGAGAGAAGTTTCTTGATTTACCACCCATATCGCAGAGTACCATAAGCAAGGTTAAAATACAGTTTCGGGAAATGGGCATTTAAATAAAACAAATAATCATCGTCAGAGTGCCCTCAATGAAGATGTCAAAATGTTTGCGAACAAATTATGGATCTACTAGACACAAATGTTGTAAACTTAGGAAACGTCCTATTTTCTGACAAATCAACATTTACGTTAAATGGTAAGGTAAATTGTTAAAAATTGTCATTATTAGCCAGTCAACAACCCGCACAAGAAAAAGTCAATGTTTGCAGGAATTGTTGGTGATCGAGTAATAGGACCAATTTTCTTCCAAGGAAAACTTAATGGAGCTGAATATTTAGAATTCTTGCAGGAAGAATTAGTTTCGAATTTGGCTATTCTGTTTCTTGACCCGAATGAAACAGAGGTCCCGAATAGAAACATCTGGTTTCAATAAGACGGTGCGCCTCCCCATTTTCCAAGACTTGTCCGTGAATACCTGGATGATGTATTTAAAGGCAGATGAATTGGTAGAAGAGGACGTTTAGAATGGCCACACCATTGGACTATTTCTTATGGGGGAACTTGAAAAGCAAAGTTTTTAAGATCAAACCAGGAAACATTCAGCAGTTACAACAATGAATAAGACAGGAGTGTAGGTTAATTTTTCCCGCCGAAGTAATTTAGATATGTACAAAACGAGTTTCAGTTCCGTTTAGGATACTGCCAGTTAGTTAATGGACAACATTTTGAACATTTCATGAAAAAACATAATATTTGAGTTGATATCAAATAGATTAGTTGATCAATTCCTTCATCTTCGAATTATTTGATATTTGTTAAAATCTCTTAAACCACAAGGAATAAAAATCTGATATCCGGTGAGCATGTGTAACTTGATACACCTTTAAGAATATTCATAAAAAAATTAGTATTGCCATTTAAAAATATAGTCAATGACATCATATCTCAAATTTGGTACATGCTGTACAACATTTTCTTACACAAAAAGAGTGCAATTCAAAATACTAATCGACCTGTCCGAGCATATTTTCCGTAATAGAACTGTCTTCGATTTACTGAATATATTCCATGTCAGAGACTCGCACTGTACAATGCAAATAAATGAGGTTGACGACGACGACAACCATAATACAGATTATAATTAAATGGACATTTCAAATTTTTGATGTAATGAATTAACGAATAATGTTTTTTTTTCTATACACCTCATCTTACTTTAACTTACTTTAATTAATAATATATGCTTCATCTATCCTTGTCTACCTTTAGTTTAAAAAATTGTTCTTGTTAGTTTCGAATTCGATAATTTATTTTAAAAATACTTCTCATATATGAGTGCATCATATGAGAAAGTAATAGTATACAAACATCATTTACTAAATATGCAACTTCAATCTTTACTGTAAAATCTTATTGTGCAATATTTTTTTTATTTTGCAATCAATCGTTATTCACAAATTATAGTATTTTCAGGTGCAAAATTGTTAATGTATGCTGGAACGACTATAGACAAATTACTTATTGCACTTACAGTTTAGTCTTTATGAAAAAAAAGGTTTTCAACTTTTTTGAATTTTCCAATTAATTGTTAATAATAAATTATTAGAACTAAAATCGGAAAATTTTAATGGGTAAATATTTTAGACATATATACATCAAGCGTCCTTGATCCACCCTCTAGTGGTGGTAGAATGGAATAAATGCGGACGCTCTTTTGGAACACGGAAGAAAGGACGCTTGGGTGATAGAAGTATGAAATATATTTAATGTTATTTTATGAAAATGGTTACTAATCCAGTAGTAAACGCAATCGTTTTAGCGTATATTTTGCCTTAACGGGTTTGCCAGGACGCTAAGTCACCTGAATTAATAGCGGATACCCGATGCCTGTTTTTTGGAAAGATATATATATATATATATATATATATATATATATATATATATATATATATATATAATTCGTTTAATTTTCTGATGTCTCACTACTTACGAATTATTTTTCTCTTGTCCTTTTTAAGTTTAGTACAGATCCTTCAGCCAAAGGCCGATGATTCGATGAGATATCGGTGCTGTGAAACGTTGTGATATGTGTTGACGGACAAACAACTGTTCCTGAAGTGTTTATTTACAAGTATATAGGTTGTTTGGTAAACATACGGCAAAAATTTAAGAGGTTATTGCTTGGACTATTCTATGAATATTAGGTTCTTCGATGATTTTTGAAAAACCGCTTCATTCAGACTGAAAAAAATTTGCGAGAGTAACAACATTTTATTATCAACAAGTACATTTTAAGTTGTTAATCTATTTAGAGGTGGACTATACGTATGGCCTGCTAGAACCCCGGTCTTAAACCCGCTAGATTACTTCTTATGGGATTATCTAAAGTCATTAGTTTACGCTCTCCAGTGGAAAATTTGGACGACTTGCGAAATTGGATAATTGCTGGTTGTAACTCAACTATAAACGAACCTGGTGTGTTTTAAAGAGTTCGGCAGTAAATGATAAGAAGACTGAACGGTTGTGTCAAAGCTGGAGAAAGTCTTTTTGAATATTTATTGTAGATTAAGCAATTCAACATGTATTTTTTGATAACAAAGTGTTAGTACTCTCGCAAACTTTTTCACTCAGTATCTTTGAAATGAAGCGGTTTTTCAAAATCATCAAAGAACAAAATATTTTTAGAATAGTCTAAGGAATAACCCCTTAAATTTTAGCTGCACGTTTACCAAACACCCTGTATAGTCAGTTCGATTTCTGATTACTTTCTCACGTGATGTCCGTGAGTGGCGTGGTGGCAGTTTAATAATGGTGTTGAATATTGCATACTATGTTTCTTCTTTTAAAAATATCTGCAATGTGTCTACATTTATTTATCCCAAACAGAAACCGCCGTTAAATTCTCCATGTTTCCTTTCCCTAATTTTGACCGTAAGGTCTCCCATAATAGTTGTTACATTTTGTATGTTAAATTACTTTAGGATGGCCAATGATGATTTACAAAACTGTTTCATTTCTTCATCTGACCTATCGACATCACGACATAAATCTGAAAGACTTAATTCGACCGATGTGCTTTCCAGTTGTATCGCCATTACTTTTTCCAATACAGATGAAAATTTTTTATATACTTTTACACTTCTTTGGGCAAAGTTATGCCGATTATATATAAAAATGTTTTTTTATTGAAAGGTTAGAAATTAAGAGGCGTAGTAGGAGTTTTATTTCCGTGTAAAGTGTATACAGAGGTTTTGTTGCGCTTTCCTCCCAACGCTTCTCCAGCTACCTCCCGGCACTTTCTCCGGTCGTTTTGCACTTGCGCACCCCATATTCGGGAACGATCGATAAATAACCGTTAGTAACAACAAACCTTATACTATACACAATACATATTGCGAATGACGAGTTTTTTTCCTGATTTCCAAACACCCTCCCTAAAACTCGACATTCTTACAAAAAGAACTTAATATTCAATTAAATAAGAAACATCACTTTTACAAATAACTTCTAATTTTTCTCGCAAGCACAAAAACCTAGGTTTCAGTAATACTTTGTAAATACACCAGCAAGTTGATTTTCACTACTTACATATATAACATCAACTTCTTCCTTTTTGACGTACAAAGTGATATTTCACATGAATGTGTTTACTTCTTTGATGAAATTCTGGATTTTTAATCAATTTAATTGCCCTCATATGGTCAACATACAGAGGAGATTTTACAATATTAATGTCACATTCATCAAACAATTTCTTAAGCTAAATTACTTCTTTAGTTGCTAATGCTGCGTCAATAAATTCCGCTTCAGTTATAGGTAACGCTACACATTGCTGTTTCTTAGTTTGCCATATAATCTGTATTCATATAGCCTACCAGATGTGGATTTCCGCGTTTCCTTATTCACGGCATAATCAGCATCACTATAAGCTTTAAAACTACCATCTCTGCAATAGAAGTCCATAATCTTGAGTGCTCTTAAGATAACAAAAAATACGCTTAACCAACATCCAGTGATCTTCGTTTGGTTTTTCTAACTCTCGGGATACAATATTAACAGTAAAACTTATATATCAGGTTACTATTTGCAAAAACGTTAAGTTACTGACTCGTGATAAAGTTTGTTACATACATTTTTGTTCTGTAGTACATCTTTCCAATTGCATTCGATAGGTGTAGCTACACATTTTGATTCATTCATTCCAAACTTTTCCAAAATAGATTTAACATAAGTTCTTTGGTGTATAAAAATCGAACCGTCTTTAAGTCTATCGATTTCGATTCCAAGAAAATTTTTCACAATTTTCGTCGTCGTGATTGCAAACTTTTTGCTTAGATTCATTAGAAAATTATCAATCAATTGAATATCCGAAGTTACTATAAGACCATTATCTCCATAAACAACAATAAAAATTTTTGTAATTGTTGTAATACATATGTGTCATTTTCAATCAAAGAATTCATTTCTTCTCTCATCGCATTCATCCAGCATTCACTCTCATTTGATTCAATAGCTTCTTTATAATTTATTGGTAGTTTCTCGGCTAGGTAAGTAATAGGACACCCATATAAAACTGTCGCTCTGATTAATTTTCTATTGTGTAATTGTCTCCCCCCGTGATCATGTATTTCTATCTGTTCTAGATTATTCTCTTGATCATACAATTCTCTCCCCCCTTGGTTGCTACAAGTTGGAGAATGCAAAGCTAGCTGTGCATCCCCGTTTTCAATTTTTTGTTTAAAAATACTTTCGACCTTGTCATTTTTACAAATCTAAACTGAAACAATATCTGCCAATAATTTTTCTGGCTTGAATAATACATCTCTGTTGAATACTACATCTCTAACGCTCGGTATATAGACCCGGTATCCCTTGCCATCTTCAACGTAGCCAACTTCGAGATCCCGTGTTTTTAAAGTTTACTGTAATATTATAAAGGAAAAAATAAAAAGGGAATTAATAAAACTGCCGGTTTGGGGCTCATAAATGACTTTATTGGCCCCAGGAGGAAAACCTGGCCAGTACAGAGACCAGCAGGAAAAACTCCCTGTTTCATGAAATGCATTGATTACAAATAACCTTAAATTACATAAATTAAACAAAAACTATCAAATTAAAATACATGAGTTTTCTCCTATATTTGAAAATGTAAAAGAGTGAAAGGTATATGTATCGATTAATAATTGCTCTTCTTTGGTATTGGCCATTGAGCCATCGAATGACTAACTGTATGTTAAGTCGAACCTGATAAGTCAGTAAACAGTCATTGGGTCATTACGACCGCGGGTCCGTTGTATGGGACCTGTATCGTTGGGTAAGACCGTGGGTCCATTGAATAGGACCTGTATCGTCGGGTCGGTTAAGACCGTGGGTCCGCTGAATAGGACCTGGTCGTCTTGTCAATTTATAATGTCGTTGCTTAGACCAGAATTCGTAAGTGTGATCGTTATATGGTGTAGTTTGTATATGAAGTCGTTGTTTAGATCAGAGTATGTAAATCTGATGTAAGTTGGATCGCTGTGTGACATTCATCAAATCAATATCAGTCGGTACTCACCGTTATACAAACGCAATGTTGTCACTGTCAATATCTAACACACCTCATTGTTTAACACTCTTGCAAGTTTAACGCAAACTCAACCATTTGCTTTGACTGACTTTTCTCTCTTGACCGGACTCTCGTCTCCGCGCCGTCACCACTTACTCGTCCGTTACGTATTCCATCTTTTAATCCCCCTAAAATATACGCACATAAAACATCCGTTTTCGGAACTCTACCGTACAACTCATAAGGGATTTTTCCTTTAATTTTCGTTGGTCCTGTTAGATTTATTACATATACGGCTGTATTCATTGCTTCAGCCCACAGAAACAGTGGTAGCTCCGGATTTGAATAAATCATCGAACGAGCTGCCTCGAGAACAGTACGATTTTCGCGCTCCGCGACTCCGTTTTGTTCGGATGTATACGGCATATTCACAGTGTGTCTAATTCCCTTATCAGTTAAATATGAAGCTACTTCTTTATTTATATACTCTCTGCCACCATCACTGTGAATTTCTTTCAACGCCCGTGCAAAACGATTGTAATTTATAAGCAACTTCCGATTTATGTAGCAAAAATTCAATCTTTCTAAAACCTTAAAAATCGTCTTTCAGAATCATCAAATACAGTTTCTTTTCAAGTGACTTCATTTCCATAGGACCGCAAATGTCTGTATAAATAACTTCGCGAACCTTACTAACACGTTCAATTTTTGTATGAAATGTTAACCGATGATCCTTACCATAGGCACAACCTTCACAGAAAAAAAACAGAATACGAAAAATTTATATCTTTTTCTCTCAAGAAGGATTGAACATGTCCAATGTTTTGATGACAAAATCTCTCATGCCATAATTGTAAACTTTCCGAATTATTTTTCCGAATTATTTTTAGTTTGAACATTTTGCTTACTCAAATTACATGCCTTTGGCATTATCACTCGCAGATTCAATTTGATTAAGTTACCGAACTCATATATCGACGCTATAATTTTATCGCCTTATTTTAGATAGCATTTTGTGCCAAAATCCGTAAAACTACAATCAATGCTCTTCTTACCGACAAATTTTACAGAAAATAAGTTATGTACGACATCCGGAACATACAAAACATTTTGTAATATACATTCTAATAATCGTTCATTATTAACAAGAGATTCAAATTCAATATTGCCTATACCGCGTGCAGTTACATTTGTTCCGTTTCCCATATAAATATTTATTGTTGCGTGAATTCTTCATACCTTACAAACCAGTCACGTCGTTTGGTCATATGATCCGGTGCTCCAGAGTCAACCACCCAGATGTTATCGTAGTGAGCTCCTCTGTTCCCAAGAAGTCCGAACCTCGGTACTTGCTGCTGCGGTGACAGTCCTTCCTGTGAGCTCGAGGGTTGTCGACCTGACTGCCCTCTATTGTCGCTGGTGTTGCTCTTCTTTTTGCAGTTAAAGCTCTTGTGACCTTTCTCCTTGTAGTTGTAACAACGGAAACAACCCTTGGTAAACATTTTTCTTACTGAACATTGATTTAAAAAATGGCACTTTTTAAACGATAATAACAAAGTTCGATTATTCTACTTTACGCTGATATAAAAACGTTATAGAGTACCAGTTCCTGTGCTGGATCCTCACGAAAGCAGTGTTACGTTAGGTAGTTTGGTTCTGTTTGTTTTATAGAACACCCACGAAGCTACCGACAAGAAAAGATTTGCATATTTTTGCGAATAATTTTGTTAAATTTTATTTAATCACTCGTAACATTTCTTATACATATGCAACATCCGTGACAACGGTCGTTTAGCCACTACCACATCTCGGCTAAGCACACCCGCGTTTAAAATTTCAAAATGGCGATTGCGCTAAAACCGCATCGTTTATAATCGGTTTTTTACTTATTTATCCTCACTCTTTTCACGAAATTTGAATATCGGCTTAAAGTAGAATAATCAAACTTTATTATTATCGTTTAACCCCCAAGAATAAAGTACGGTAACATTTAAAAATTTCACTTTGAAAACCGGCAAATTTGGCAAATTTTCTCACATTTTATTTTTTTTCCTCAAAAACTACTGGTTTCCTAAAGTATAAAAATTGCTATTTTTGAGCTCTTAGTGCCATAAGAAAAATGTTTACCCCACCTATTTAAATGTTAGAAATTAAGAGGCGTAGTAGAAGTTTTATTTCCGTGTAAAGTATTTACAGGTTTACAATAAGAGTGTTTACTCTCCGGTCGTTTCGCACTTGCGTACTCCGTACTCGGGAGCCAGTGATAAATAACCGTTAGCAACAACAAATCTTATACTATACACAATATACATATTGCGAATGACAAGCTTTTTCCTGAATTCTCAACATTTCTCGTCTTCACATCCAGAGTGGTTTGACAGCGCCTTTCACTAATGCTTATAATATGAATTCAAGCCTACTCATTTCCTGACTAGAGTTATGTGTCTTTCGTTCCTGATGCATTGTTTTAACAACTCCATAAACCCAACTTTTTCTGACATTTACGACTATTCTTGGAAAAATAATGAGTTATTTTTCCTTGGCTGCCTCATCACTGTGTCACAAACGAATAAACGTAAATTTCGATGTCAGACACTTTAAAAATTGAAAGTTTATTGTGTCTTCAAGATATACATTTTTAATATCAAAAAATTTACAACCTTCCGAACAATAAATTCTATACATTTCTAAAAAAAAATAAAATTTATTTTTCTTCTATAATTATACCTTGACTTGCAGAAATTTTAGAACCAGCCACGGTTTAAAGTTTTTCAAGTTATATTTTTTCTATAATGTTTAATAGTCTTCTGAATTAAGTAAATTTTCGGAAATTGTAAGATTGGCAACTATTTCGAATTCTTACGAAAATTCGCTACGAATGCCCCATATCTTCCAGAATCCATTATGTGACTGTTGGCGTCTTCTATCGCTTCTTTGGTAAAAATACCATACGCGATAATATTCTACCAACTGAAGGCTCGGCACTTCTTTCCAAACTTGGAAATGGTTACCGAACACACCCGTTAAACTAATAAGAGGTGCTCATAGATTTTTTGAATGAGTAATGCAAATTGGGAAACTTCAATTTTTAATACTGTGTGTCAATAAAATAACAACTGAATACAAAACAAAAATTCGACATACTTGGATGCAAAACAAAATGGTTCTGACATACCAAGTGAGAAATAATTTTGATGTTAAAGAAACCTTCAATGTTAAGGAAACCTTAACATCCCGCCCGCCTTGAACGTATGTTCAACAATTATGAAATATTATCACAATAATTGAAATAAATACAAGATTATCCTTGACGTATACAAATTATGTACAACTTATCCATCTTAAAACATAAAGGCAAATTGCTGCTACCAGAAAAAACATATAACAACAAACTAATAAGTAAACTAAAAAACAACTATCATTGAATAATTTATGCAATAATCAAGTTTGTCAAAATGTTAATCAATCGGTAGCGTTTCCTGAATACAAATTTAAACATTTGCCCCTCCTAGCGAAAAAACCATAAACTAGCAATAAATGCGTCGATTGTGAGATCAGTCACCAATTCAATATGACATGCTTTTGTCATGATACAAATATATATAGCCACATGAACCTCCACTTTTGTTCTATTTCTAAATTTCTTTTCCTTAATCCAAAATGGTCCACAATAATCCACACCTGTATTTACGAATCGACGAGATTCAGTTACTCTATTACGTGAAAGGTTTCCCATTATGTTTATATAATTACTGGACTTTGCTAGGAAACACTTTACACATTTTCTTATCATCCCCTTAATTACAGTCTTTGCTGCGATAGCCCAATATCTACGACGAACATAGTAAAGAGTTGCCTGAACTCTATGGTGTAACTGTTCTACATGCGTCTCTGGTATAAGTAAACAAGTGACATGATGATCTTTAGGTAGTATAATGGGATGTTTTTCTATGAAGGATTTATTATTTAAGAGTTCTAACTGACTGTTAATGTTAACCCACTGCGCATGCACGTCAATTGGTACAAATTCATCCCAATGTATATTGTCTTGCCATAACCTTTGCATCAGTAATTTGGCATTGACAATGACTGGACCTACTATTGGATCTACTAATTTCGCGATATGAGACAATATCGTTCGCTTTGTGATTTTACTGTTATCATATTTTGCAATTTCATATTTAATTACATCGTCCCTCGGAATCCATTGAACTCCTAAAGTCCCTTGTGTTTCGCCCTTCAAGAACAAATCTAAATTAACTAATTCTCCTGAGGATGTTTTTGCTGATGCGTCAAAGACCACTCTTAATTTAGTCGTTTGACTCTTTTCCTTTACAACTACTTGGTGTGGCATAAAATGACCCTTAATATTTGAAGTCGCAATTTCTGACATATGCTGTAACGCTATATACTCGCGCATGAATTGATTACGCTGTACCTTGACTTCCGAATTTCGCGCTAGCTTCCTTTCTAATGCCCGAAACCTACGATGTGCGATTTCATAAGATTCCCCTAACCTTGATATCTTTTCATTGAACGGTAAACGTACAGTGTACCTTCCTGTAATTGAGTCTTTACTAGTCGTTTCCTTAAAATATCTTTCCACTTGATGCTGTTCTTCAGATAAATAGATTTGATCAGAAATTTCTTCGATTTCCCAAAACCTTGATATTGTTTTATGAATTGAATCTAACGACAAAAGACATTGACTTGACTTTGGTACACTTGGTTCATTATTTATTTTACCTGAAATAATCCAACCTAATTTCGTTTTTGTTAATTTCGCATTATGTCCATCTAAATTAATCTGACCGATACATAGCAAGTCGTAAAACATTTCAATCCCAAGAAGAGCATCGACCTCTCCTGGTTTGTGAAAATCTGGATCCGCGAGTTTGATACCTGCCGGAATCCGTAAATTTGTCTTGTTGATTAAATTTGTTGGAAGTTTGTTGCAAATTAAGGGGATTATCAAAAATTCAACTTTTGTGAAGTAGCCAGAATGTATCGCGTTAACTGTTGTCGTTACCGAATATTTAATTCTCGTTTCCATTTGATTCAACCCTTCTACAGGTAAATTGATCTGTGTGAATGGTAATCCCAAAGATTCCGCGAATTTTTTCGACATAAAATTTGACTGCGAACCATTGTCTAATACAACACGTGCCCGAAAGGTTTTTCCGTACTTGCCCTTTACATTAATTATCGCGGTTGATAATATTATTTGACATGAATTAGTTACATTTAACACCTTTAAACTTGTACAAGATGTTGCATTATCAAGTTCAATTTCTCTGTTGAGAGATGAATTTTGTTCAGCTTTCTGAACTTTACTTTCCTGATGTAATAACGAATTGTGTTTCCTGCCGCATTTTTTACACCCTCGTGACCTGCATTCAGTATTACGATGTCCATCGTTCAAACAATTGAAACACAATTTATGAGATTTTGCTACCTCAAACCTCTCGGAGATTGATAATTCTAAAAATTTCTCACAAGGGAACAATTTATGTGAACCCTTACAATAAGCGCATGAATCAGACGTGTTAGTGATTGTTAAAGCATGGCGTTTTGTTTGTGGCGTGTTACCAAATTTAATTTGAGTATTCACATTTAATGCGGTGGCTTGTAAAATTTGCACACGATTTTCTAAAAATTTCATAAACGTTTCCATGTTCGGCATGGACGTACCGGTAACTGACCTTTCCCATTCTCTATGAGTAAATCTATCAATTTTTGCCGTTATTGTATAGATAAGAAGTGTATCCCAAGTGTCTACAGCTTCTCCCAAAGTTTTCAACGCCCGCAAATGAATTTGAACACTATCAATTAATTTCCTTAATTCGTTTGCTGACTCTTTCATTACACAAGGTAACTCCATTAATGTCCTTACATGATTTTGAATGATTATTCTTCGATTGTCAAATCTATCTCTCAACAAATCCCATGCTACTGAATAGTTTTCGTTGGATGATTCAAGGGCGTTTATAAGTGATGCAGCTTCACCTTTTAGGCAAGACCGTAAATAATGTAATTTTTGAATATTAGACAAATTTGGATTATTGTCCACCATTGACTTAAATGAATCGTGAAATTCCAGCCATTTATCAAAGGCTCCGCTGAAAGTTACTAACTCGATTTTGGGTAAGCGGATGTTATTTTGACTTTGACTACTTTGAATGTCATTTTGAACAAGTTCTGACCCTGATCCATTTGAATGAATTCTCGCCATTGTCCCTAATTCGAGCAATTTGTGTGCTCGGCTAATCTCTTTAAAATACAAAGTTTCAAATTCAATAATTTCGGTACTATTATCTACATTTCCCGAAAGCAAATTTATCTTATCTTGAATTCTTTCAAATTTGTCTAAATATCCCTCTACTTTGGCTAATCGTAATTTAAATTGTATTTTGTCTTCGTGATTACTTTCATCATTGATATAATTTACGAATCTAGTGAAGTTAGATTTGAGTGACTTACGTTCTCTCTTTAAAGTGTCGATATCTTCTGCATGTGAAGTCATTTTTAAATTAATTAATCTGCTCAAGTAACGATTGAAATGATGATTAGGAATGGGAGGATGGAGATTGAATGCACTGTCTATTTGGTTTGATGTTCGTAATTTCCTGGTTGCTTTCCTGTATGAATGTGGGTGACTCGGGTCCTACGGCTGCTTCTTAGTCTTGAAGTCCGTGAGGCTGCCTCGTAGTCGATGAATGAAACTGACTTGGGTCCAACGGCTGCTTCCCTGTATGTGGGGTCCGTTGACTGCCTCGAAGTCGATTAATGAAACTGACTTGGGTCCAACGGCTGCTTCCCTGTATGTGGGGTCCGTTGACTGCCTCAAAGTCGATTAATGAAACTGACTTGGGTCCAACGGCTGCTTCCCTGTATGTGGGGTCCGTTGACTGCCTCGAAGTCGATGAATGAAACTGACTTGGGTCCAACGGCTGCTTCCCTGTACGTGGGGTCCGTTGACTGCCTCGAAGTCGATGAATGAAACTGACTTGGGTCCAACGGCTGCTTCCCTGTATGTGGGGTCCGTTGACTGCCTCAAAGTCGATTAATGAAACTGACTTGGGTCCAACGGCTGCTTCCCTGTATGTGGGGTCCGTTGACTGCCTCGAAGTCGATGAATGAAACTGACTTGGGTCCAACGGCTGCTTCCCTGTATGTGGGGTCCGTTGACTGCCTCAAAGTCGATTAATGAAACTGACTTGGGTCCAACGGCTGCTTCCCTGTATGTGGGGTCCGTTGACTGCCTCGAAGTCGATGAATGAAACTGACTTGGGTCCAACGGCTGCTTCCCTGTATGTGGGGTCCGTTGACTGCCTCGAAGTCGATTAATGAAACTGACTTGGGTCCAACGGCTGCTTCCCTGTATGTGGGGTCCGTTGACTGCCTCGAAGTCGATGAATGAAACTGACTTGGGTCCAACGGCTGCTTCCCTGTATGTGGGGTCCGTTGACTGCCTCGAAGTCGATTAATGAAACTGACTTGGGTCCAACGGCTGCTTCCCTGTATGTGGGGTCCGTTGACTGCCTCGAAGTCGATGAATGAAACTGACTTGGGTCCAACGGCTGCTTCCCTGTATGTGGGGTCCGTTGACTGCCTCGAAGTCGATTAATGAAACTGACTTGGGTCCAACGGCTGCTTCCCTGTATGTGGGGTCCGTTGACTGCCTCGAAGTCGATGAATGAAACTGACTTGGGTCCAACGGCTGCTTCCCTGTATGTGGGGTCCGTTGACTGCCTCGAAGTCGTTGTATGGGTGAATCGGGTCCGACGGCTGCTTCCACGTCTGTGAAGTCCGTACGGCTGCCTCGATGATCACAATTGGTTCTAACTTCTGCGTTGATTACTCATCCGGCTCGAAGGACCAAAGAATATGTTGGCGTCTTCTATCGCTTCTTTGGTAAAAATACCATACGCGATAATATTCTACCAAATGAAGGCTCGGCACTTCTTTCCAAACTTGGAAATGGTTACCGAACACACCCGTTAAACTAATAAGAGGTGCTCATAGATTTTTTGAATGAGTAATGCAAATTGGGAAACTTCAATTTTTAATACTGTGTGTCAATAAAATAACAACTGAATACAAAACAAAAATTCGACATACTTGGATGCAAAACAAAATGGTTCTGACATACCAAGTGAGAAATAATTTTGATGTTAAAGAAACCTTCAATGTTAAGGAAACCTTAACAGTGACCTTTTAATTTATTGTGGCAAAGTTGACACAAAATTATTTGAATTTTAAAGACCTTAATTGGTTCCTATATGTTTTATCATACGAGACATCTATATATACTATCTACAAGACTTCTACATCTTACAGAATCTACAATTTTTTATCTCTTAAACATTCTTCCTACATTTTCAGCATCCCTCCTGCATGCCAATAGAAATTCCGCAGGAAGATTGGCTGTTCCGAAGTTTTGGAATGAAATGCATGGAGTTTATCAGAAGCGCCCCTTCTAGCAACATAAACTGCGATTTCGGTTGGAGGGAACAGATTAACCAAGTAACGTCTTTCCTAGACGGATCTGTCATCTATGGGAGTGATGTGAAGACTTCGGATTCCATGAGGGTCTTCGAAGATGGTAAGCGAGAATTTAAATAAAATTTGTTACGTTTAGTGATCATAAACCTGCAATGATTTTATAAAATAAATTCATAATTTTGCACATATAACAATTCAACTCAAATCAAATTTCTACTTTATGGTTATAAACCTGTATCATTTTTAGGTAAAATTCTCTACGGCTCGTTCAACTCCCGTGAGCAAGAGCTTTGCCGCCTGGGCGCTTTATCGACCAACTGCTTTAGAACAGGTGACGGTAGGGTGGACGAGCAACCCGGTTTGATAGCCTTACACAGCGTCTGGATCAAATTTCACAACAAGATAGCCGACGAGCTTTCCAGGTTTAATCCACATTGGAGCGACGAGAGAATCTTCCAGGAGTCCAGAAAGGTGGTGTACTCATGTATCCAACACATCACTTACAACGAATATCTGCCAGTATTGCTGGGACCCGAGGTGATGAATCTGTTCGAGTTAGAGTTGAATGAGAGTGGATTCTATGATGGTTATAATGAGAAAGCGGATGCGACAATAGCGAATTCCTTCAGTACAGCTGCTTACCGCTTTGGACACAGCATGATTCAGAATTCCTATGTGAGAGTTGACAGTAAACACAGACTTCTCCCAAATAGTAAGTAGAACGTAGTGCGTTGGGGATTCAAGTTTTAGAGGATTTGTATTATATAAATTTCAACTGCTTCGAAGGACCAGGCAAGTTTATATTAGTAACTTAGACAGACACTATTTAAGTAGCAAACTTTGTTGAGGTAGAGGTTATGTCGGTGTTATAATGAGAGCTATAATGAAGAGTATATGTAAGTTAAAATTCGGGGTCTTGTATAGTCTCGAATTTGTGAGTTTGCTATTACAGCATTAATAACTGAATATACGCAAACAAAATTTACTCGTATAGGACAAAATTTGTATTATTTTGTCTGGATCTATATCGGAGCAGCATAACTTACTTAATTCACCGTTTTACCTGATTGGTTCATTTCTGGGACCACTCGATTGTACCTGAATGTTCATGACTAGTTAACATTTTATGATACCGTAAAAACCCTGAAAAATGTTCAAAGGTTATATCGCCTGGAGACAAAACGACCAAAGTGAAAGTAAATTCGTAATATTTTGTTGCAAAAATTGTTGAATAGAAATGAGAATTGAAAACCATTGTTTGAAAACTAAAACTGACACATTACATTTCAAAAGCGTTAAGATTTTTAATTTTAGTACTGTCGAAATCTAATTAATAAAATATAAAAATAAGTACAACACGAAACACAAAATGTATTTTTTCGAGAAGATCTCAGTAATTTTGATAAACAAAGAAATATTAACTTTTATAAAAAAATCGTCGCTATTTGAATCCTCTATTAATATATACTCGTATTGTTTTTCACACAGAATATATATATAATAGTATATATATATATATAATAATTATAATATATAATAGTATATATAATAATAATTATAATATGTATGACAACATTTTTTTGCAAATTACCATCCGGGACATTTTTAGACAATGATAATTTGCATAACTAGTGAGGGAAGGTAGCTGTCGACAGCCGGAACTCCAATCTTTCCCAGGCATTCGTAGGAATCCGATAGTTTTGTCACAGTATATATCAGCATTGACTGAAGAGATTTTACCAGGATGCGCAATGAAATAGGGAGAATTTTTACGCTATTGTTCGGCGGATTCCCATTATGTCACACCCCCTCTCGCCTATATCGTTGGCTGAAAAAATTGTAATCAGACGCGCAACCGAGTGGGAAAAATTTAATGAGTTTTTGTTCCAGCTCGACCTAGCACCGCCTCTATGTCAGAACAGCAAGCTTGGGTCCACTAAATTGAAGAGTATTTAAAGGTTTCTGAAGGTGTCTAGTTGGCGAAATGTCGCCAAAGTTGGCGATTCATAAGAAAAGCTGAGAAGTTGAGCAGTCTCTCCTTATATGCCTAAATTGTCAATATGATTTGCCAATTTTCACATCACCCCAAGAAGGTATTGGCCATGGCGTGTTATTATTTTTGAATAGGTTTACGCCTGTAGCCCTATCATCTCACATTGAATTAAAAAAAAATCACATCCATTGGTATAATATCTCCGTTTTAATTGAAGGGATAGAGAGGAAATGTATTTATGGAACAGATTCTATCACACAATATGCATTCAAAGTTTAAAAAAAAACAACAATGGTGGCATTTGAAAAAAAAATCAATAAACCGGAAAATGGCAAGTGCCTTTCACAGAGGATTTAACCGGCAGTGCATTTAAATTAGACAATCAAAGTTTAAAAATAACATTGGTCGCATTTGCAAAAACTTAACAGTCGAAAATGCTTAAGTGCATAGTGCAGATCTGAGTCTCTAAAATTCGAAGTTTTTTGTGAGGTACAATAGAATTGATGGGCACATTTAAAGTTAGAGCAGCTTGGACGAGTCATCGGGTCGACTGAAATAATTTCGTTTTTATAAGGCGATTGATAATAATATCTCTGTGTGTAACACACTGATCTGAGAATGGGCCGAATGAGGTCGAAATTTCAAGGACTTGACTATTTTTTTGCACAAGTTGTATTCTGTTGCAAGGTTCCCGAAATTGGTGTCAAACAATTGCAAACAACTGGTAACATATTGTAGAGCAATATTAGAGGGAGTTACCAAAAACGTTATATCAGAGGTGTCCACTAGGATTAAGAGATTTTGCGAAGTGACAGATACAACCCACCATAAACGGGCCCTAATGAGCTGATAGTCGGAATGTTAATATGCATGCCGTTTCCGTACATCACGCAAAGGGTCGGACTCAGAATGCGAGTTGAACTTTTGCCGAGGAGAAGCTATGAAAAGCAATTAGCTAATACTTGTATAATTGTAAATAGGTACTAATTTACAGATTTTCTAAATACTAAAATATTACTATATTAACTAGTAATTCTAGCGTCTTTTATATATGAATAATTAATGAAAAGTATACGTAGCGTTATGTTTCAAAATAAATTTATTTCGTTAAATTAAAGAAAAAAGCACTGGGTCCATTTATGTCATTTTCCCTTCACACTTTTCCAGGCTCTCTGGAATCCAGGCTTCTCTGGATCGTGACGCACTATCTAATGGAAAATCTCTATAAAAATCCTGATGCTGTTTTTGAAAATGCCGGTGAATGTTATGTTTTTTGAATTTTACAAAACTTTGCCCACATATGACGCATAAAATGGTGTTATAAATTTTGAAAGCCCCAAATAAATCCCCTCATTTAGTATCGTAATCTTGCATAAACAGAACTGAAATAAAACAAATACCCTGTAAAATCTTTTAGCCATACACAGCACTTTTATCCACTTTTACCGACACAGCCACTCACAGACTACATATTATTAACAATAAGGTGGCAATTTATAGATTTTTCTAAAGTGACATCAAGATTTTGTGGTAATCACTCAGTTACTTGCCCTATTTCTACCTGATCGTAACGACGCATCGGGTATATTTTTCTTGAAAGAATAAAGGATAACACAATACTTGCCTATATGTGAAATGCTTATTAATGTTGGGTATTAGAACAGGTCCACTACAACCATTAAATTTGAGTGCCGAGCACGTGTTCATTTTTAGTTGTCCCTAGAGTTCAGTGGTGTGTATATATTTTATGGTAAATTGCAATTATTATTTTAAAGTGGCTTTTTGGAGACCTTTCGACGTGGACGAAATTAATAATGGCAATGATATAAACATTATACACAATACAAATAATCCTACAGAAATAAATGAGGCAAAAATTTGGAAATTTCCTCAGAATGACACACGTTCATACACAGCGTATAATTTTAAATATTTATGTTAGTTTAAAAGGAGAGTCACCGCAAAACTCTTTGAATTCCATTGTAGGGAGAGTAGTTGAATTAACTAAATTACAACGAAGAACGATTTGTCGTGTTATAAGGTAGCATCGTATATTATCAAACAAAACTTAAATGTGTCGCGGATTATAATACAAATATTGATGATGCTTTTTAGCACGTCACTCGGTGAACAATTTGTGCTACCTGTAAAGAAAATACAGTTCCAACGTTACAAATCATTCATTCATAGTTACAAAATTCCAAAGAATACATGTATCAATTATTAGAATCTATCCGTAATATAGTTTTGAAATGTGAATTTAAGTATAAGGAATTAGACTCATGGCTGATAATTATGGAATCACCTCCTATCGCTGAAATAAGACAAAATTATTTAAGAAAGATTTGAGCATACCGCGAAAATAATCGAAGTATTATTTATTTGGATAAAACCAGATGATACTCATGATGTGGTCAAATACGGTTGGGTAGATAATTCTCAGAATTGTGCCTTAAATGCACCTTGCTCGAAGGTGAAAGGGGTTTTAATTTTTCATGCTGGAAATGAAAACAGTTTTATTCCAAACGCCTTACTTCTTTCGGCAAAAGCCAGCACACAATGTTGTGCTGACTATCATAAAGATATGAATGCGACTTTGTTTGAACAGTGGTTTGCTGACCAACATGTACCAAATATTCCAATAAATTCGGTAATTGTTATGGATAATGCACTGTATCTTTCCTGGAAACTTGAGAAAGCTCTAAATTCCAACACAAAGAAAGTTGAAATATTTATAAATTTATTTATGAATAAATAAAAATTTATTTTATTTATGAAGTATTTATTAGATTTTATGAATTCAAAGGGTTTAGAAGTTCCAAATAGAGTAACAAAGTTTTATTAGGTCTTATCAAAAATCATAATTTTAAACCGCAATATTTTATTGACAATTTAGCAGCGGAACATAGACACATTGTTTTAAGGTTTCCACCTTATCATTGCGTTTTTAAGCCCATAGTTAATTTGGGCTACAGTAAAGGATCGTTTCTAAAATATAGCTTTGCCCCCACACTATCAAATGTTGTTTAAGAAAATATTCCCACTGTTTGTAATGACGACTCCTTTAAAATTATTGGGAAAAACAGCATTCGTCATGTCATTCAACGAGAAAAAGAGTACTACGTTTCCGCACATGTTCAACCGATAGTTATTAATCCAAACCCTTATTCCTCCTCAGATGAATTTTCGGATTAATTTGGGAATACATATGCGGGTATTAATTACTCTCAAAAAGGTAATCTTCAAGAGGACACTTGTGGTTACGTGTAAAGAAAAAATTAAAAAAAATAAAAAAATAAGTAAAAAAAATTATTAAATATTATTAAAAAATAGTCTATACTGCTTTATTTTAATGATTTATGCTTTATTTGCAGTTGCTATTCATCTTGCACTAGTTACACTCACTTTTTCGGCTTGCATTTTGAAGTAACTTGCATTTATCTCGCTAAAAACTAACGACTATTCCTCCTAATAATTATACCAATCATATTTCCGATCGAAGCAAAGTTTATTCACACTTTTTCGTGGTCTTCGCTGGACAATGAAATTTTTATTTATTTAGTTACTTATTTCAGTTATTTTGTTATATTACTAAATTTTATGTGAAAAAATCAACTACAAAGTAATGTTTCCATTACCCAAACCCCGTCATAAAATTTCGTTGAAAAAGTGAGTAACAATCTTTTATATTTCTTTAAATATGGCACGCCTACGGATCGATATCTCGGTCTTGGTGTGTCGGTAGGTTGGCTATTAAATTTTATTGCTTTTTGTTCAACTGGGCTAATTCAGACTGGAAGGACTATACACAAGTTGCAAGTCTTAACCGCAAATTTCTATCTCATCCCATCCCTAAAAATCGCGGGCTTTCTCTACTGAATACTAAAAATGCTAAGATTCTTCGCAATGCAGTTTCTTACTTCGCATTAATTGAAGCGTATGAAAATGACAGAAAACCGGAAACATACATTGTCTCGAAGAATTCTTGTGGACATTGAATGGCGTTTTGCTGTTACGGGATGATTTGCAAAGCGAAGTTCAATTTCTGCTAACGAGAATAATTAGTCAAGACCCATTAGAAAACGTTTCTCCGTTATTCGTAATCGTGGCGGATATAATCCAAACCCATCGGCCAAACAATTTCGTATAGCGCTACAACACATGCACATTAGACTTCAGAAGTCAGTTGAAGACTCGTACTGAAAGGAAGACGAAGATGATTTCATTACTCTAGACAGTGATAGTTTTTCGATTATTTCGAATAGTCTCGTAATAGAAAACGAAGAAGAGGAAGAACTTGAAATCTCATCTATCTCTTGTGAAAAAGAGTTTGGAAATTCGAACACCACTATATTAGAAACGTGTTTCATTATATTCATTTCTGGTTATTTAGCAAAATTCTTTATATCTAAAGCTTCTTGTAACTTATGTAAACTATCTTTAACATGCAATAACGGCAATGACACTACGTCCTCTAATAATCTCCTTTTTAGTAAGTCCCTCTAATATTTTTCTACAATATATTACCAGTTATTTGCAATCGTTTGACACCACTTTCGAGAACCTTGCAACAGAATACAACTTGTGCAAAAAATTAGGAAAGTCACACAGAGATATTATTATCAATCACTTTATAAAAAGAAATTATTTAAGTCGACCCGATGGTTCGTCCAAGCCGCTCTAACTTTAAATATACCCATCAAGTCTATTGTGCCTCACAAAAAACTTCGAATTTTAGAGTCTTAGATATGCACTATGCACTTAAGGATTTACGACTGTTTATAGGTTTTTCCAAATGTGACCAATGTTATTTTTAAACTTTGATTGCCCAATTTAAATGCACTGCCGGTTAAATCCTCTGTGAGAGGCACTTGCCGTTTTCTGATTTATTGATTTTTTTTTCAAATGCGACCGTTTTTTTTTAAACTTTGACTGCATATTTTAATCACATTTTCGGTTAAATCCTCTGCGAATGAAAGCATTTGCCGTTTTCCGATTGAATGAATTTTTTTCAAGGGCACCATGTTTTTTTTATACTTTAACTGCATATTGTGCGATGGAATATGTTTCATAAATATATTTCTTCTTTACCATTTCAATTAAATAGGAGAAAGTATTCCAGTGGATGCGATTTTTTTAAATTTAATTATGGGATGGCTACAGGCGAACACCCATTCAAAAATATTAACGATACCTCCATAGTGGTGCAGAAATTGTCAAATCATATCGATAATTTATGTATAAATGGAGAAACTTCTCAACTTCTCAGCTTTTCTCATGAATCGCCGACGTTGGCGACATTTCGCCAACTAGACACCTTCAGAAACCAGTAAATACTCTTCAATTTAGTGGACCCAAGCTTACTGTTGTGACACCGAGGCAGCGCTAGGTCGAGCTGGAACAAAAACTCATTACATATTTTCCCACTCAGTTGCACGTCCTGTAAAAATTTCTTCAGTCAATGAAATCAGTAAAATCATTCTGTTAGTCTATTGTTACCTGACGTTTTATGGTACCGATTGTGAATCATCTGGATACGTGTTGGTTGTAACGTTACGGGGGTATCGCGTAGTTACAACGAATATCTGAAATGTACGGGGGATTCGCATAAATACTAAAGGAGATATAAAATCCCAACTACATATTGTTAGCTATAATATTTAATCAGTGGTAATACCTACAAATATGTTCGTACTAAAAATAATATGAAGAAAACAATAATAACAATAATAAACATATGAATTAAATAAAAATCTAGTGTGATAAATTCACACAAATTTCCCCGCCCATACAATTCAAAGTTTCACAAGTAATCTCCGTAAAAAAAGTTACGTATTTATATTATTCTATTTAAAGAGGATGTCAGAAGGACAACTGGTAGCTAGAAATGGTGGAGGAGGGGAGGGTATTTATGCTAATTTCACCACAATACAAGAAAAACTAGAAATATATTTTTCTGCTGTATTTTGGAAAAATATTTCAAATAAAAGTTGTAGAGGTAGATGATACCATTCTAACAAAAATCATGTGGTTAACATCGAAATTTTTGAGCGAATGCGGTATTTCCCTTACTTACTTATTACTAGAGCTAGGATGAATGAATGAAAATGGGGTGTCGTTCGGCGACACTTAGACTAGAATCCATTGTGTCATCCCCCACCTTTTAAGGTCTCAGCCTAGTCGCTTAATTGTATTGCTATACTTGCCTTTAGCCAAAATTACAAGGTAATCTACCTACCCTTGTGCGTATATTCCTCCTATTGAGTTCTGTTGCCTCAGTAAGGAGTCGATGAATAGGCACCACAGAATGGGAGACAAGACTCCCCTTTGCGGGCACCCTCTCTGTGCCTTAATGCTGATGGAGGTTTATCCTATCACCGCTAATACGTTTCGGTGACTAAGCATCGCTCGAATCCATCCTATAAGGGACGGTTCGATTTCGTGCTCAGTTGCCGCTTGTATGATAGCATCGAGGTGCGTGTTGTTGAACGCCCCCTCTATGTCTATAAAGACACATGCAGCTATCTCCTTGCTCGTCAACGAACCTTCCACTTGGCTAACCAAAGTGTGCAGGGCCGTTTCGGTGGATTTCGCTTTCTGGTAGGCGTGTTGATTTAGGTGCAGGGGTCTGCGAGTCAGCGCCCTTTCCCTTACATAAACATAGACCAGCCTCTCCAACGTCCTAAAGAGGACAAAAGATGTTAGACTGAACGGTCTGAAATCTTCGGCAGTCGAATGTTTGGCTCTTCCTGCCTTAGGTATAAATACTACTCGGGCTTTCCGCCAGGAGATAGGTGAGTAGCTCCAGGCGATACTTGCCCGAAATAGATTCAACAGGTAGGGTAGGAGTATGTCCTTTCCATTTTGAAGTAGTGCAGGAAAGATACCATCAGGGCCCGCGCTCTTGTATGGTTCGAAAGATTCGATAGCCCATCTGAGCCGGTCCACGGTGGCAACTCTCCTGGCTGTCTCCCAATCAGGTACAATGGTTTCCAACCAGACGCCATTTTCCTGCTGTTGTTCAAAGTTTCAACATTTCCAGGGAAATGCACATTAAGCACCTTCCGAAGGTTTTCCTCTTGGTTGCTTGCATAGCCCCCCGAGGATAGCTCTAGGAATCCTGTTCCTTTTACAGAGGTTCTGGCCAACACCTTCTGCAACTTTGCGGCCGCGGGAAGGCTCTCTATACCATCATAGAAATCCCTCCAGCTGTCTCTCTTGACTCTCTTTATAAGAGTCCTGTAGAGTTTCAGGGCCGATTTGTGCCTTGTCCAGTCCTCAGCTTTTTTTGTCCACATGGCTCTGTTAAAAAGCCTGCGTGTTTCTTTATGTTGCTTTTCCAGCTTCCGGTTCCATCATTTGGCTTCCCTGGGATGCTTTAAGCTTTGTAAGGGACAGCTGTCCTCGAAGGCCAGGTTCATACCTTCTCTTAGTCTTGACGATAGCTTTTCAATGTCCTTCTGCAGACCTTGGCATCGTTTTTCAGGTTGTCCCTTAGGATGACTCTGTAATGTTCCCAATCCTTTTTCCTTGAGTTGCGAAAGTCCAGACGGTCTTGACCCCCGTTTAGTCCATTTAGTCTAAAGAGGATATATCGATGATCCGCCAAAGTCTGATACTCTCCATCCCTCTACCCCTACTCCCATGGTGGCAAGGGTGATGTCTATAACCTCAGCTCTCGCGGCATTCACGCAGGTGGGTCTGTTTCTCCTGTTGTGTATTTCCAGGTTCGTGGTGCTAAGATACTCCAGTAGGCTTACACCCCTGTGAATTGTGCCGCTGCTCCTCCATATTACATGGTGAGAGTTTGCATCACAACCCACAATGAGTGCAAGGCCCTTCTCCCTGCAGTAGTCTTGAAGTTGAACCAGCTCTTTTGATGGCCGTGGTTCCTTCGAGTCATACGGTAGGTATGCCGAGCAGATTATCATGGAGTTTTTGGTTCCTCCCTCCTCGGTAACTTCCAGCTGAACTGCCACCAAATCTCTATGGCAGAAATTCGGAATCACCCCAGCGAAGAAGCAGGCGCGGGGGTTGTCAGTTCCTGCCCTGTAAAAGAGAAGCTTTATTCAGTCCTTTAACATATCCCGCATAAGCATACGGTTCCTGCAGGAGATAGAGGTCTGTGTGCCCCGTGGACATGCGGCGATCTATTGGGCAGGTCGCCGCTTTGCCATGTTGCAAATTACTCTGTAAGATGTCTAGACCTCCAGTCATTAATCGGTCCAGGCGGCTAGTTTAGTTCTGCGTCTCCTGGGTCCCCTTTGGGGACCCCATTGACGCCATTTCTTCGGAGAGGAGAGTTATCCCCCGCTCAATTTCTTCGGGTGTGTGTGTGGTGCCCTCCGCGGTGCCTGTGGTTCGGCCGACTTGGTCCTCCGGCTGAACGCCACGTGTCGAAGGCTTGCGTAGGCCTTGAAATTTAAGGTCTCCAGTACTTTCGCGGAGGTCCCGTCCACCCCCAGGATGAAGAAGGTTTTGCCTTTCTGCTCCCTGCGGTGGTAGACCTTCCACACCTCGATGTGGAGGCCCTTATTTTGCCTTTTCAGGCGCGCCAGGATGGTCTCGGCTTCATGAATTCCCTCAATCATCGCTCCTGTCTTGACGTACCTCGGGACTTCTGCGCCCTGCGCAATTCGCAGTGCCGCTCCGTCCCAGGGCTTAATTTTGCTGATCGCATCCCTCAACAATTCCACAGTAAACTGGTCCCCGCAGAGCATCTCTACGACGCCTCTGGGGTCCCACCTCATCGAATCGCAGCGAGGGAACCGATCATCAGTGACCTGATCGAGGAGCCCCTCGAGGGCCCGCTCCATCAGGTCGCTCTGCTCCTTAGTGATCATATCCTCGGGGTAGTCCCGAGGCATGACCACCAAGGTCAGGCTTTGGACGGTCGCCGAGCTGTAGCTCCTTCCCGTCTTTACCCTCTTTGTTGGGAAGGCAGATTGAGTGCGGGTACTTCCGTCCGACCGTTGCCTTTTGGGCCCCGGTTTACGTTGTGTCCCCCACTCGTAGAAGGGGCAGCAGATCGTGTTGCAGCTCTGCTCTCCTCTTCATAAGTGCTCTCGGAGAGTTTCCTCTCCCTTCGCGCCTTCCTGCGTTGTGTCCCCGAGAGCCTCTTTTTAGGCAGCCTCTCGGTACACAGAGCCGTGTCATGGGGGTAAGGAGATTTGGTTACAATGGAAGGTCGCCAGGTATTACAAGGGCATCGTTCTTGACCCTGCTCCTCCAGGGCCATGCAGTCCTCGGCACCATGGCTTACACCTTGACTTGGGGGATCCCTCTTAGTCATCCGACGCCTGATCCGTCCTCCTTGGAGGGCGCACCCAGCGACGAACCAAGCCCCGCCACCACGTCAAGGTGGAGATCCATTCGGGGGGAGAGCTAGGATATTTAGGCAAGAACAAATGGTAAAAAGGGCGAAATGAATTAAAAAATGCTCCAAAAGCAAAAATATAGAAAAAAAGGCAAAAGGAACATATACAATTCGTTCACATGTATTTGATATAAACATAAATTATATAAAAATAATTAAAAATATAAATACAAAAACGTAGTTTATGGATGTCACAAAGTACTATAAAATAAAAAACAATGAAGGGTAAGTAAGGTAAAAATGAAAAATATAATTTATTGTATCATATATGTATTATATATATCATATATTTATTGTATCATATATAATTTATATCATAAATTAGATTTAATTTTTTCAAATCATTTTTAAAAGCATCTTGTGCTGTCTGTATCGCCTAAGATGACGTTCCGTCAAAATCATCAACTACATGAAAAAAAAGTGGTAATTCCATACACTATAAAACAATCAGAAATTTACCTCTTTTATTGTTTCAAAATGTGGTGGGTAAATTGTGCATGCTTCAATCCAAGTACCCCTTCGTGTAAGTACAGTTTCTGGTGGCAAAGTTACATTTGGAAGCTTATCTTTGTAGGCGGTAAAACGCAAAAGAGTTTTTACAAAAATTTAAAAATGAAATGAACACATTGCGACGGACTTTTCTCGCCCTTGTATTTTCGTCGGCGGCACGACGTGAATAAAGGGGCGGATAGGTCAGTCAGCTATGAGATTGGCGCTAGATTTTTCGGAGTTACGGAGTTACGGAGTTTCCTCGGGCGCCAGTTTTTATTGACTTTGCTGTCTGTAGGTCCGGGTAATTTCAACTCAGGAGAAAAATCCAGAAAATTCGAAAAATGAAACGCAGAATTCTGAAAAAGACTCGGCTCGTTGTATATGCATAAAATTACGGCAACAGTGTTAAACGCACAACAGGCAATTACAAACGAGAAGGAAAGAACTTAGCTTTGATTACTTTTGGTGCGAAATGAAAACAATATTTTGTTTCAGGCGGTTATCGGACTGAGCCAACGTGAAATGAATTTACGGAAATACTAATACATACGTGTAATTTACAAATATGCAGAATTAATTAAGCGAAGCGGAAAACTAGCTAGGTTTAATGCGCGCGTGAAGTTTTGATATTCACTTTTGAACGCTGCTGGCTGATTCCCCCACCACTTGGTACATACAAAAATTTTTTGGAGCACGCTTTTGCAATCGTTATTTATCTTAATAAAAGAGATATTTTTCGATATTTATAATGATCATTGTTAAGTGAAAGAATTGACTTATTCACTCGTATAATTTCAAGTCTTTATGTTGGTAAATAAATAACTGCTGAATTTTTTAATAAAAATGGCTATCTCGGTTGAAAATGGTCCCAGGTCAACTTTTTTTTAAGTTCATGAAAACTTACCAGGAAAACAGAATATCAAAACGAAATTAACACAGATTTATTCCTTGTAGTGTTATTAACGAAAAACTTTATAAACAGGTTAGACAATTTTTAAAACTCCATTTTAAGGGGGAGGATCCTTAAATTTAAATTTCTAATCGAATATTTTGAAAATATAGATCAAGACGAAAAAAATGAGCTCTTATGAAGTTTTCTACTATGGCAGCAACAACCGCGTTTTTTAGGCTGCAAAAATACACTTTTTAATAAACAAATCGAATAACTCATAAAGTAATTAATATTTTTGAACCAAATTATAAGGGAATCTTAATGATAGCAAAAGTCAACTTTCTGTGCAAATTTCCAAATAATTTATGTTTCTTTTCTATGTTTATTGTAAATTCAAATTTCGATGGTTTTTTGCAATTATTTGAATAAATGCTTTATATTTTTTTTTCTTAGCAGGTCTAGAATGAAGTCTGTTTCGAGCAGCTCTAAGAAAAAACTTTAATGCTCCCTGTTATATGTCTTTTTTTTAATACAGTTAAAAAACTCATTTCTTTGCAATTTTCACCATTTAAACAATGTTTAAACAATAGCGCCGTCATTTTAAACTTATAGTTTTTGGGTTAGTATTTTTGGGTATAGACTGGGTTAGTATGCACTGAGTGAGATAGGTAGTAGGTACCGAATTCATTGTCTTTGAATTGTGGCTGTTAGAAATCGGAAACACTTGGTCGAACGGTATGTAAGGGATAGTGGGGGTTTTTCAATTGTGCGTCGATCTTCTCTGGGGAACATTGCTTATTTACCATTTGTGTGGTAGGTGAGTTTTTTTACGTTTTTCATTGTGAGTGTTATTTCGCTGACGTCCAGGTCATGGGACATGCAAAGTTGCAGAGGAAAAATCGTTTCCTAGTAAATAAAATAAAATTCAAGACGGCGCAAGACAGGGAATCATTCCAAATCAAACACTGAGGCAATAAGTGATAGTGAGAAGTATATAACCTCAAAACAACTTCTACGCATACCTTCTACGCATACGGTACCGCTTGGTACCTTAGAGAATGTTTCTAGTTCTCTCAGAATGAAAATGCCGAATTTGAACATTAAATATTCCCAGCGACGGACTGGGAATAAAAATCCCAAGTCTTTTTTGCCCAAGGCCTTTTTTGGGCAATTAGCGGCCCGGTTTGGCGCGGCCCACCGGGAAATCTCCCAAATTCCCTACGGCCAGTCCGCCCCCATGTAGGAGTAAAAATATTGAGAGCCACATTCTTGGAAGTTTGTTATTAAATTTTATTTCCAAATGTTCTTCTAGTAACATTTACACGTTATTGCCTTCATAACTAAAGCTATTTGGTACATAGTTACCAACTTAACTAATATGGACTTATTTCTCGGATAATTTACCAGTAAAATTTAATAAGCGAACAAATATGACCTAGTTCTACCAAGAATTTTAGAACATCAACATTTTTTTCAGCAGGGTGCTTTTCTGAGCCACTTCATCACTGATATCACTGGATGATAGATTCTCCAGAATCCCTTTCTGGATAGCCATGAGCATAAATGCATTCAATTTATCTTGGTTCATGGAATTTCTCAACCTATTTTTTATAAATTTCAAGAAGCTAAAGCTTCTTTCGCAAGCGACCTGCGTGAAAGACAACGTGAGCATATATTTATATGCTAGGCCAATTGTTGAGTACATATCGATAAGGAGTCTACAATCCTCCAATATTCTAAAAACACAAATTGCACAGTTCTTACAGGAAGTGTGTTTCTGGTTTTTCTTTTGGAGCACGGGATTGGAATCATCGTTCTGAGTTCCTGAGACTTCTTCTTCATCTTCATACTGGTAATCATCCAAAGGCGAGGCAGCAAGTACATCCAATTGACCAGCTAATGTTGTTAATTCACCCCGCAGATTTTCCGGTGCTGCCTTTGGATTGAAAGGTAACAACTTGACACTGAGTGCCTCCAGAAGCGGTGCTTTCAGGCCAGTTTTCCGAACTTCTCCGAAATTTTTGGGATCCAACAGGGTAATGTCGACATAGAAGGAATTGTCTAAACTGTTGAACCGACGATCTAACGCCATTGTGGCGTTATCTACTGTTACATAAAAGCAATTAATTTTGAATCGTTCCGCCGGATCATCAATTGGTTCATCGTTTGCCAGTTCTCCTTGCAAACGTTTTTTTCTTCTCTGCCTGATTTCAGGAAGCCTGCAATCTATTTCCGAGTCTAATTTTTTGTTTTCCAACTCTTCGTTTGCCCACGCAATAAACTCATCTGCACTAGTTTTAATCGAAGTAAATTGGTCCCTGAGATCGGTCATTTTACGTTTGGTCGATGCTACCAAATGGAAGGCTTTCAGTATATCCAAAGAACTAAACTGCAGATAGTTCGATAGTGGAGTGGGCAAATCAAATATGCTGCGTAATAAAAATGCAGTCAGATTTGTTTCGTATCTCAAAAGAGCTTCTCTGTATGATTTTGCTGTAACACGAGCATCGGGTTTTGATCTAGTGTCGTTTTCAATTTTTTCTGATACTACTATGATTAATACAAAAAGAGACTGTGCATGACCGCCAGAAATCCCGAATACCTTCGTTAAAGAGGCATCTTTGGCCCACCATCTCGTTTCACCTATTAGATTTAACCGACGACGATCCGACTCTGGTGTGTACCAGTCCAAATGTCTATCCTAATGTAGGATTCTTTGAGAAAAACCGCTATTTTGTTTAAAAGTCCGAACAATGATATACAATTAATACCAGCTGCTCACAGTGTCTGAAATTACTAAACTGAGAACATGTGCATAGCACTATATATGTACCATTTCTGGTGCTTCTGTTGCAAGCCAACGACCAAAGCCATTATACTCTCCTGATATGCTCGCGGCCCCATCAGTTGAGCTTCCGATACATTTTTTAGTGTCGATTTTATTAATTGTTAAAATTTCCACCACGACATTTTTCAATGCTTTCCCACTTGAATTGTCGCATTTTACGATGGCCAGCAACCGTTCCTGAATTTCGTTACCGAGAACATACCTAATTATGATGGAATTTGAAAAAATATCAAATTTTCCCGCCTTGGTGCAGCGAAAAAATTTTGGACTCTTGCATCATCAAATAACATGTCATTTTTTTCATGAACCTTCTCTAGAATCTCTAGCCTGGGTTCTGCTCTAGCATCTTCTTGTTTTTCTGAGAAATATAAAAATTACCCATGAAATCCATCAGATTACACTATCTGTTGTTTTGAGAGTCCGAAAAAACTCGTATTTTGATTCCGGTTTCCCTTGCAGTATTTAGTGTTGTTTTACTGTTATTTTGTCTATCCAGTCTATTCATCTGTTATCATTTGCATGTCAATGCTCCAATAAACGCCACCTTACACCAGTGAATACCAAAAATATCAGTAAACGTGAAATAGTGCTATTTGATGAGACAAAAGGTTGCTCTCACTGCTTTCTCTCGGCTTAAACTATCCATCGAATCCCGTCAATCAATCGTGAATATCATGTTTTGGTGGATTTTTACGAAAATTGGCATATACTGGTGCGGTGGCGGAGACTGAAGCTCTCACGCTATCTCTTCAGGGTTAAATGAGAATTCATGGAGATCAACAGTTAAATTTTCCCAAACAATAAACACTAATTCCGAGTTTTCAAATAAAAGAAAACAATGTTAGCGCGCAAAAATTGACCTCCATTTATCCCTGGGAAGGAATCCCCTGAAACCCGCACACACATAAGAAATCGCGCGCATTCTCAACAACGTTGCCTGAGAAGTTCACAACAACATGTCAAATGTGTGAAAAAATCAGGCCTGGAAAAAACACACCGAGACAGTACGCTACTTTTATCCTAACCCCCCCTCCCGTTCTTCCTGATCACATTTTTTCCATTCGTAAATCACCTTTTTTGATTTGTTTTTGATTTACTTCAAAATTCGGGAAAAAATTCAGTATTGTATTTTTGTTCTAAAAAAATTGGGCCAGCATGCTTGAAATCCAACCCTAATTTGTGTAATTTTCCTCTTTCTTAGCCATGGAGAAAAATTTGAACCTTGGATTCGAGTTCTCGTCAAAGAAAAAACACCTAGATTATAAAAAAAACTCCGTAAAAGATGTTTTCTTACCATTATTTTCGTTCTGGGCATTGCATAGATCAATCCCGTCTTCTTGAGGGACATGTTTTTGTTTTGGGAGTGACAAGTCCTACACAGGATTTGAGGTTAGTGTGGCTGTTGAATTTTGCGAAGTCTGGACCGGTTCTTGTCTCCCTAAATGTTTTGAAGATTTCGGCTCACGTGGTTGAAAAAACAGCTCATTTATTTTCCGACACTCTTTCGCTGTAGAATTCCTTAACCTGGCATTTTTTTTCGCGTAATTTTTCTGCACCACCTTTTGCCTTTGTTTTGTCACTTTTCGGTGACATCTTCACAATTCACACAAATTCACACTATAATATTTCTAGATTATCACACTATTTTCCAAGAACACAAAGTTTTCGATCACCAATTTTCCGCTAATAGCGGAAGAAAAACACACGAACGCAAAAGATCTCGCTTCAAGAAGTCCAGTTTTCCTTGCCGTTCTGGAACTGATGACACGCGTAGCCGCGCGAACGCGCACGCGCAAAATCCTCTCCTCGCCATCCCCACTACATCCTTCAACGAAATTTCTCTCAACAGACCGCGCGAAATCCAAATTTTTTGTTGGCAAACACTCAAAATTCAAAATCAATTATTCATAAGCGGCCCCAATGAGAGTAAATCGATTGGCCCTCGTGGTACTCATCGGCCCTTCAACCCCGCGGCCCACCAGGAAAGCTCCCAAATTCCCAATGGCCAGTCCGGGCCTGAATATTCCACATGCAATGAATTATATGGCTCAATTTATCAGAAACTGTTTAGAAACGTTTAAAATGTAAAAAACGAATACAAAAAGGTGTAATTCGTAATTTAAAAAAATTAGTTATTCTACAAAAACGAGAGATAATGGCAGAAAGAATCTTCGATATCCGCATTTATAATTGGCTAAAGAGAGTAATTAAAAATGGAAATTGTGGCACAATCTTCAGTGTGCCAACTGTGGCTCTTATTTTTATGTATAATCTACTATTTATTGTTTTAACAAATTAGGAATCTTCGTCCAGTGGTTGCTCCGACTACGATAATGATTGATTTCGTACCGGTAGTATCAAACTCAATTGTTATTCATTTCCCAGTGATTACTGTAATAAGATGATTTTTACATTTCTTTTTGAATATATTGTAACGAATTCTCGTCGTAATCGGCCATCGAAGCCAATCGAAATTAAGGGAGTCTTTTCGATCCTTCGACGACGTGCGAATTCCATGAAGGGAAACGCCTAGAACAATCTCGAACCGTCTAGAGCTATTGCCATTCGGATATAAAAACGCTATCGCAGAGATAAGAAGTCAGTCGAATAAAAACAACAGCAGGTGTCCGATGCTCCGTCGTAAATAAAAACACAAGCGAAAAATAAATCTGTGTGAATGAATTAGTATAAGTCCGTAGTCCGCGTAGTATTTTAGTATTTCATTCATTCACTACTGAAATTTAATAAATTCACAACAATATTCGATCTGAAAATGGTTAACAAAGTTCAACTTCATAAATGCTTTGAGTCAAAAATTACAGTTTTACTAAATTAGATTTTCCGATGTTAACTGTTTGAAAATGCTTTATATACTTAACTGCCTGATGCATTTTTAAGTTCAAATTATATATTCATGATCTTTTCGCTCGAAAATACTTTTCAAGCAGTCTACTGAAAATGAAAATAAATCATTCCCAAAAAAATTAACAAAACACACAATAACAACATTAACAAAGTTACTTTCTAAATAAATACATTGTTGTGACATAAAAATAAAATTCCGTTAATAACACATCTCCAATTTTTGTTAGTGGTATTGTAGCGGATTCTTATACAAACTGGCTTTACTTTTCTAAAACTACAACAGTCTTTACACACAGAGATTTTGTACTACACCGACGTCAGTATTTACATTTCACAATTTCATAAACAACTACTTGTTTTCCCATAACAACGACCTATACGGAGCATTCGCTACACTATCCCTCCCCGTCTTCAGGGTCGCCCTCGACCCTCGGACGATCTACTTCCACAGCAGTCCATATCAGCGAACTGCTACTGCTACGGGTACTGCTACAGCTACTGCTACTGCAACTGTTACTGTTCCTGCTTCGGCTACGGCTACTGCTACGGTTACGGCTACTGCTACTGCTGCTACTACTGCTACTGCTACGGCTACTGCTACAGCTACTGCTACTGCAACTGCTACTGCTACTGCTACTGCTACTGCTACTGCTACTGCTACGGCTACTGCTACAGCTACTGCTACTGCAACTGCTACTGCTCCTGCTACGGCTACGGCTACCGCTACTGTTACGGCTACTGCTACCGCTGCTACTGCTATGGTTACGGCTACTACTACTGCTACTGCTGCTACTGCTACAGCTATGGCTTTTGCCACTGCTACGGCTACTGCTACTGCTAATGCTACGGTTACGGTTACTGCTACTGCTACAGCTACGGCTACTGCTACTGCTGCTACTGCTACGGCTTCTCCCCTTCTTCAGAGATTCCGCCTGATCCTTGCCAAATCCATTTGATTAACTCCATTGAGCGGGTTAGACTGCAAATCTTGTACAAAAATTAATCAGCAGCAAATCGAAATCAAGCAGGCCAATCCTCTTTCTGACCATGAAAGACACCAGGGATGACCAATCCCATCCAATGCTCCAGGTAGAAGAGGGACCTGTCTCTTGAAATCCTCCAAGCAGGCCAATCCTACTTCTGACCATCAGAGACACCAGGGATGACCAATCCCATCCAATGCTCCAGGTAGAAGAGGGACCTGTCTCTTGAAATCCTTCGCTGCTCCTGCAGTTACTGAAATCCCCAGCAACTGCTTCATGGTTCCAGACGCACAACCCAGTGGTCAACCATCACCAATTCTTGTACTAAAGATGAACAGCGCCCGTCTCCCAATATGAGTTACAAATGTGAGTGTAGCACTCAAACGGGCCACGCGCGCCAGCCGCACGCAGTCAATCCATTCGAGTGTTATCCTAAATCTAACTTAGCTGTAAGTCCTGTGGAATCTCGAGTCGCGCCAGCCGCTCAACAACTCCATAACGCCGCACAGACTGCACTCCTCGCCTCTCCGCCGCGTGCCATCGCCATCACTTCTGTATGCCATCCCAGGTCCACCAAAATTTTTCCGCTACTTCGGTTCACCAAATCCCGGACAGGCCCCCATTTGTAGCGGATTCTTATACAAACTGGCTTTACTTTTCTAAAACTACAACAGTCTTTACACACAGAGATTTTGTACTACACCGACGTCAGTATTTACATTTCACAATTTCATAAACAACTACTTGTTTTCCCATAACAACGACCTATACGGAGCATTCGCTACAGTATTAATAAATTTTCCATTAGTTTTAAGCAATTCATCCTTATTGTATTGAAGGCGAGATCTTCACAGTGACTTTATGTGACACCCCAAGTGTCCCAGGCGAGACCCCAAAGTTATACTTCAGACAGAGGGACCCATTCAGGTATCTTAGTGTAAAATAAATTAGTGTAAATAAATTAGTGTAAAATAAATTAGAATTAATTAGTTATAGTTAGTGTTAGTTATTGAGTAATTAAGAACCCGACAACGTTACAATATTGTAACGAATTCTCCTCGTCTTATCGACCATCGAAGCCAATGGAGTCTCCTCGAAAGTTCCACAGACAAAGCGACGCTAGTAGATTCCAAGAAATCGAGAAAGATCTGAAAGCGACACCGTTAGAATATAAAAAGGCGACCGAGATATAAGCGGTCAGTCGAGTCGAACGCACGTGTTCATCCGTCGTAAACAAACATACTCGAAAATAAATTTACGTTTCCATGAATAAGCATAAGTCCGCATAGTGTTAGTGTTAGTTAAATAAATTACAATTAAGTAGTCATAGTTAGTGTTATTAAATAAATTAAGAACCCGAGAACGTAACAATATAAATGAGATTACTGAACGCTTTAGCATTTGTTCCATTACCTCATGTACTATTCGAAGACATGTGGATAAGCCGTCCAATCAGAAGAGGAAGACGACGGGCTTGTAGATTTTACCTTGCTATGTAGACTGTTATGAGGGTTCTAGAACAGGCCAACCAACGATAAACAATTCAGTTGAAGCTTGGCGTAGAAGTTTTGAAATTCAAGTTTCGTCCTGACCTCCAAGTATTTGGAAATTTTTGGCAGTAATTCAAAGAGAACGTGCTCTCAATGGAAAACTGAGACTTATGCAACAGCAGCACATTCATTCAATCCCATGAAGAAGTATCCAGACTGTGCAGATAGAATACTCAGAATTGTGAAAACTTTCGTTCCAAGAAAGATAAGAAAAAGTTTCCAGATTGTGCAGACCGGATTCTCAGAATTGTGAATACTTTCCATCCAAGAGATATGAATTATGTTCGAGGTATAGCGCACAATATTAATTATTAATGCACTACTCTCCTGTAAGTCAATTTATTAGTGACAAAAATATCGTATACATTGATTTCTACTTGTATGTAAGATAATAATTATTATGGTAATATATGTAGGTTTTGCGTATGTAGGTTTTTGTTTTATTTGATATCCCTATAAGTCTAAAGTCTAAAACATATTACTAAATTATTCATATATCTCCGAAATATCGAAATATTAAATGAATAAACATAATAACAGACATGGCTACCTGACAAAAACGCTTATTCGAAAAGTTGCTCTGCTAATAATTTCTTTTCTAATACTTGTTTTCGAAAAATTTTTCTTTCGAATAAGTGTTTTCAAACAATGGTTTTCGAACAATTGACCTAAACCCATCTTTGCTAATAGTGGTCTGTTCGCGTAAGTACTTCCGGTATGCTGTCCAGTCGGTCGTTTTTATAGTTTTACGTTTCGTTGAGGTCTTGTGATGTCGAGTTCGATTAGCATTGAGTAATGGTCTGAGTTTAGATGAATAAGCGTTGTGACTGGTATCATATCATAGTTGTTTGTGATGGCAAGGTCTATTGTGGAGGGTGTCGTCCTGTTGAATGGGCTATAAGTGTGTAGGTTATTGGGAAAGTGTAGCGCCGCTTGGATTCGTTAGAGTAATAGGGTAAGTGATTTTCAGTTTATGTCAGTTTTAGTGCAATTCCAGATTGTGTTTTGCGTTAAAATCTCTTAAGATTAGTGTTTGTGAGTTCAATTTCATTCATTGCTTTAGTTCGATTGTGCCTATAGGTGTGGTAAAACAATTGTAGTAGTCTACAATGGTGTGGTTGTGGGATGTAATTGCTTGTGTTTCTGTGTTTGTCGTGTTTGTGTCGGTTGTTGAGTAGATAGTTAAGGTCTCTTTTAGTGTTTTTTGCCAGTATTGGCTTCAGTGGTATAATTGTGTCATGTAATAAATTAATAAATTTGGTGGTTTTCTGTCGCTTATTTTAGTTTATTTTGGTGCGTGCGCATGCGCATGCGTGAGCGTGTGCATGCGCGTGTGCATCGTGCGTGCCTGCGTGCACGTAGGCGTGTGCGCATGTGCACCTCAGCTCCAACTACATCTCAAAATTCTCACGTGATAGGCCAATACTGAGTCCAAATTTGAATTTTACCAGAAAAATTACTTCGGAAATGACCCTTCGCTCTACGAAAACAAAACAGATCTATATTATTTTATTTACAGTACGGGAAAACTCGTCTACCAAAAACGAATATAAAATTTACAAACTGAGATAGATATAAGCGAAAAACAAAGTTAAGTTGCGACAAGGTTTAATTAAGTGGCCTATGGGGATAAGTGCAATTAAGTACAAAAAAAGTTGACGTAATGGTAGATTTAGCGGGAGGTGGGGAGTAGCAAGCAAAAAAATACTAAGATATTTAGGAAAGACACGACAGTCGAGCAGCGATTTTTAATATATGAAGACAGGGAAGTAAACTACTTTGACGGTGACGGTGATTACTTACTAAGACGTGAAGTTTAAGAGCTATTACTCACAGGGCGGTTGTCTCAAACCTCTATACAAAAAGATGAACTGGGAACTGCGCAATCATGGGGCACCGAAAATCAGCTTCATTACAACCTACTACAGCACTTACATCTTTTCTTAAATTTTTAGATGTTTCCTTGCACGAAGAAATCGACAACTTCGACAATATATGGACCACCGGCTCCTTAGAGCATCTGATCCTTGGTCTCTGCACGCAGCCGCCTCAGCGCCGAGATGAGTTCGTCTGCAATGAGCTATCCAACCACCTTTTCCAGCCAGCGGGATTTCCATTCGGCATGGATTTGGCCGCGATAAATATCCAAAGAGGTAGAGACCACGGCATCCCGACCTACGTGGCTTGGAGGAAGCCCTGCGGTTTATCCGAAGTGAAGAATTGGAATGACCTGAAAAGAATATTCAGCCATAACACTATTGAAAGGTTCAGATCCGTGTACCTACATGTGGAAGATATTGACTTATTCAGCGGTGGTTTGGCTGAAAAAAATGTCAGAGGTGGAGTGGTCGGGCCTACGTTTGCCTGTATAATCGCTCAGCAATTCTCAAACCTGAGGAAAGGCGACAGGTGCAAGATTTTATCTTTTTTCTTTTTATTTGTTATATCTTCTTTTCTACATTTATCAATTTCCAGGTTTTGGTACGAAAACGACAGGAACTCGTCATTCTCCCCAAAACAATTGCGTCAGATTAGGAAAGTGACATTAGCGAAAGTTCTATGTAAAACTATGGACAGAATTGAAACTATCCAGCCGTTTGTGTTAATGGCGCCAAATGAATTGAAAAATGCCTGGATACCATGCGACAGTCCTTTCCTGGACGACATTGAGTTTTCCTCCTGGTTCGACGAGAAATTCAACCCTAATAATAAGCTGGATTCTGAGAATCGTTTATTTCTGAGATCGGATGAGGAATAGGCTGAAAAAAGATGCATGTGAGAATTGTACTTAATTGTTTAAATGAAAGTTAAATCGTAAATACATGGTCGAACTTATGCGAATTTAATTATATGGCGAACTCTCTAAATTCTAATTGCGATAATCAGTCAATTCAGTTATATACATTATTGTATATTACTGTATTATTACATTAATGCATAATATTATATTATACATTTTTGACGCTTAATTTCCTTGCTATCTTGGCTGATACACAAAATTAAGACACGTGAATTATTTTTCATTTGTAACACGCTATTCGAAGTTAAACAATTGTTTTAATTTTTCAAAATAAATTTTAGCTAGATGATCTAATCTGTAAACTTCACTTACGGCTAGAACTCTCTGATCCTGTTCGGGAGAATCACAGATTCAAACAAAATTTAAAGAAAACTCATAACTCATCTTAACTCACTTTAAGAAGGCGTAAAGAATAGGCCACTGAAAGGAGACGTGATCCTCAATATTTTCCTCCGTCGATCCAACCTGAGCGCCAATATGTTATCGACCCTCAGGATTTCGAATATGTAAGTTTCAATCGGCGCAACCTCCGACAAACGGTTGAAATTCGCAAAAACCGATAATTTTTTATTTCTACTACTAACTAACTAACTAAAAAAGATATTAAAAAATAACTTGACCAGCGTGTTTCCCGTGGAAAAATGCCTCGATTTCATGATACTGTTGCTCAAAATCAAAGAAATTTATGTCAATTTATCGATGAGATTTAATATTTTGTAAAACCAAAGATGTATATATATATATAAGGTCTTGTCCCAATTGGTCCAGTTGCAAAAAAAAAGGAATCAAATTTAATAGCCATGTTAACGACATAAAAAGTATAAAAGATTGTTACTCACTTTGTCAACGAAATTTTATGACGAAATCCCATATTTGTGCCTCATTTGTTTCTGTATCATTATTTGCATGGTGTATAATGTCTATATCATTGCTATTATTAATTTCGTCCACGTCGAACGGTCTCCAAAAAGCCTTTTTAAAATAATAATTGCGACCTAGCTTACGCCAATGAATTCTAATGACGACTGGAAATGAACACATGCTCGGCGCTCAAACTTAATGGCTGTAGTGGACCTGTCTAATTCTCGATACTAATAGGCATTTCATATATAAGCATGTATTGTAGCGACTAACAACATTTCTCCGCACCAAATGTACGGGACAAAGTTAAACGGTACGTTACATGAATATTCTGCCTTCGTATAGGGTAAGAGCATATTTTTTGAATGCGCTTTGTATAAAGTCGTTAGTTGTTTTGTTTTTTAACTGGACCAACTCGTACTGGAAGGACCTTACTCCGGCGGTAAGTGTCCATGCAAGTCCTAGCAGATGTGTATCTACTGCACCTTCACACATCGAAACCAACACACCAACATTCGTTTAAATTTTTGGAAATAGTTCTTAACAGTTCACTGTTACAACAAAATTGATTCCGGTAGTGCATTTTATATAAGAAATTGTTTCGTGCCATTCAGTGAATTTGAAAAGAACCCGTAAGAAT
This sequence comes from Cryptocephalus primarius, assembly GCA_963576515.1. NCBI lineage: Eukaryota > Metazoa > Arthropoda > Insecta > Coleoptera > Chrysomelidae > Cryptocephalus > Cryptocephalus primarius. The sequence goes on along the minus strand of OY754939.1, from coordinate 1,936,645 downwards.
TAATTTTGAGTAAAATTATACTTATCTTAATAAAATGGTGATATAAACACACAGGAAAAGAATAAAATATAATTTTTTCCAATAACTTTTTCTCTTGCAACGTTAATTAGTTTCCAAGTATGTCGAAATCATTAGAAAGTAATTGTTTGATAGAAAAGAAAAAGACAGTCTTTTGAAGGTCGCCATTTTTCCATCTGTATGCTAGTTTGAAATGCATTTGGTTTTTTGTCTGGAGGGAAACAAGACTCCAATTTACATTTTTTATAGAACGCCCATTATAATGAATGATACTGAAACGTGTTTTATTTGTGATGAACCTTACAAAAAAATATTGACGTAGTACAATCAATTGGGGTTAAGAACCTTAATCGCTACTAGTAAAGTTGTGCAGGACAATAAGTTGAAATTTTGTGAAGGAAAAGTGACCACGTTTATTCACAGTTCATGCAGGAAAAGCTATTCAAATTATTGTAAATCAGCGGAAAAAAAAAGATGCGAAAGTCTTTACATAACGTATTTAATATTTCAACCGAGACACTCAATGAGTCAGCTTCACTGAACACTCCTACAAGGTCGATGATGGATGAAGACACTTTAGCACCATCTTCGATAATGAATGAGTGCACTCCTGTACCATCTTTCTCGAAGGATGAGAATACACCTACCCCATCTTCTACGGATGCTGACATGTTTGCTTCAACGCCATCACCTGAACAATCATGTTCTTTTTTCAAATTCGTACATTTATTGTACTACGTACTTAGACCAAAAACACAATAAAGTCGTGTTTCAAATGGAAAATTGGCTAAAGACAGATTTTTGCGTCATTTACAAGAGTATGAAAATACAGAGGAAATTATTCAAAGGCTTGAATACGCATTTGCTGAAAAAGAGACATTTGTCTACCACGTGAAATATTACAACACCATCCGGCTTGTCAGTTTAATTCTATTATGATTTTCATTACTATTTTTTAATATCAAAGAGAATCGTGTGTTGTTCACTTCCAATGGTCTATAGTTCTCTCTCTATTTCCTCTCTTCCCTCTCTCTCTCTCATCCCTCTCTCTCCCCCTTTCCGAAGAAGAGTGCTTCTACTTCGCCTGTTTGCCGGGGTGGTTTCGCACTGACGTCTCTGGCGATAGGGCTGGTAGGTTGCAATACTTTTTATCATATTAAATTAGCTTTTTGGAGACCTTTCGATGTTGTTAACGAAATGAGTAAATCAAGCACAGTACGCCTGTGGATCGTTATATCGGCACTTTTGTTGTGGGCTTAAGTGGCATGAAGCATTTTTCAAGGTTTACCAATTTCAGTTGGATAAAGTAGACAACCCCATAATATTTCGTTACACAGACACCGCATTCCAGCAAGTTCATTCCAGAGAGCAATCGTCTACACCTCTCACGAGAAGGTCGAAGAGTTCGCCGACTGCCTGGAGTGGAAGCATAGGGAGAACCATCTTGGACGAGGACGACAATCGAAAAAACATGGTCCTACGGGAGGCGCGAGAAGACTCAATAAAAAGAATGATGGAACCAGGCTAATGACGAAGTGTACCAGATCGCACAAAAGCTCAAACAGGAGAAAGCGTCCGGAATCGATGAGTTATGGAACTACGCCCTTAAGTACTTCGGTTGTAAGAGTGTAGTCGCTTTGGCAAATATTATCGACGTCATGATGAGCAGTGGAAACATGCTATCATGTTAACGATACCCAGACCAAATAATGACCACCTGCTTCCACAGAATTACCGGCTAATCAGCCTCCTTCCTGTTAGGAAGCTCGCTAAGGAGTTGATATACAGGAAAGTCCTGAAGACTACTGAAGGCACGATGGGGCTGAAATGTGCGTACATCACAGGAGACCTGTTCCTAGACGTCACGAAGGCGTTCGATCGTGTTTGACATGACGGGCTACTACTTAGACAGACCTGAAGGGTCGCATGCAATAAATGAATTTTCTGGCCCTTTCGTTATCTTCCAGGTTCTTAACTTTCAGATTTATCACCAGAATATTAGCATAATAATCTGTCAGTCGGCCACACGGACCGACACACACACCAAAAATGGACCGTAATGAATATTTTGGGCAGGTAAGAAACATGCGCGCATTTTGAGAGTAATTTTCCTCGAGACCTACTTAGTAAATTCTGTCCCGATTGTTGTGTTTAATTTTGAAGCTACGGGCATCGCATTCCAAAATAATATGGACCTGTTGAAGCATTTGAAGTGCTTAGATCTTGTACTAGGCAACCTAAATTTCTCTGACCACAGAATGGTGACATTCTTAACGGCTACCCCCAAAAATTTAATCCCCTGATATTTCACCTCTTAAATGTCATCTTTTAATATTTCATCCCTCTAGGTATCACCGCCGTGTCTTCAACACAACTGTCAAATTTACCTAAGGATTCCCCATGCTAAAGCGTACCCCTTCGTCAGAGAAATTAACCACCCTAATTAGCACGTACATAATTTACGTTCTTCTTTCTGTGTTCCTTTATTCACATAGTGAATTAAGTTTAAGAACACTTAAGTATACACCTACATTAGGCTCCAAAATTAAAGTCAGTAAGACTAGTAACATATGTTTCACAACGTATGTATCACTTTCATTGCTACCATACCGATTAAAACGAAATTGTTTCATATATTATTTTTCTAAAGATCATTAATATAATTTGTGTGCTACTTTGTTTTTAAAGTATGAACGTGAAATTAGGTTCATGCATAATACTTCTTACATATATCTTAAAATACTGATTACACACACACGCACGCACGCTCGCACGCACGCACGCATTCACGCACGCACGCATTCACGCACGCACGCACGCACGCACGCACCCACGCACACACGCTCGCCATTTGTGGAGGGTATCGTTTAAATAAAATACACGAGGCGGACAGAAAAATCAGCTAGGGGAAGGAACCCCGAAAATAAACTAACTAGGGATAGTGAGGGAAAAACAAAATTGCCCCAAGCGGGCAAGGTTAAACAACCTAATCCCGCCGTCGATTCCGATTGGGTGAAAACCCGGTGGTCGGCGCCAGCCCTACGGATTTTGGGGAGGGCCAAACTAACTCAAAAGCCGCAGAAGCTAGTCACCTGACTTCTGCTGCCGATCAAGCCACAGGTGAAACGGAAATGGAAGTAAACGCAGACAGCGATGAAAGAGCAAACTGCGCCTTACTATGGAAAGGGCACTTAGACCGCCTCGGCAGCAAAATCCATGAACTGATTGATTACGTCAAGGAAAGGCATAACGTGCACAAACAAATAAAAGACCTCGCCCGGAGCATAAGGGTCAGCTACAGGTCTCTCTGCTCCGCAGACGGCAACCTGCAGCAGTGTCAACGATCGGGTACTAGGGGAAAGTTGACACAAACCACCCCTAGTCTGAGGGAGGCAAACAAGCCAACAGCGGCGAACGAAGTGTCCCCTAAGCCGATCGAAAAGGGGAAACCGCAACGGGCTAGCCGTGCAAGCGAGGCGAGCCCACTGGCTATACAGGTCAACAAGAGCTCTACCACTACCAAGGCGCCTGAGGAATGGAAGACGGTGCGGCATAAAAAGCCGAAAAAAACCAAAAAAACCGAGACTCCTCGAGTCCAAAGGCTGATAAAGAAGACCAGACCAAACTGCATCAAGGTCAATGCCAAGGAAGGAGCGTCCTACGCCTACATCCTTAGGCAATTGAAGAGTGACCCAGGGCTAAGTGACATCAAAAAGGAGGTCATCAAGATCCAGAGAAATGCAGTCGGGTCGCTTGTTCTAGAACTGGATCGCAAGAATACCAACGTTCAAGAGCTGGTAAAGAAGGTCGAGGATAAATTCGGGGCGTTGGCAACAACAACAGCAGCGACCCACCAAACGACATTGGAAATTAAGGACGTGGATGAAGTTACGACTCCCGAGGAGATAACAGAGGCCCTCAAAGTTGAGCTGAAGGCTGAGATTCCCAACACTATAGCAGTTAGATCTCTTAGTGGCACTCAAATAGCCATTGTGAGCTTGCCAAACAATCTGGCAAAGGCTTTACTAAAAAAGGGTCACATTCACATAGGATGGGTAAACTGCCGGGTGAGATCAAAGACCGAAATAAGACGATGCTTCAGGTGCTGGGGAATCGGCCACATTGCAGCCAAGTGCCGGGGCCCAGACAGAACAAAGGCATGCAGAAAGTGCGGTGACGGCGCACATCAAGCGAAGGAATGCGAGCACAACCCTTGCTGCTTAGTCTGCGGAGACAATGGAAAGAAGGAAACGGCCAGGCTTCCTTCAGCTACGCGTGTCCACTGGTGCAGGAGAATATACGCAAGTCGAAATCATGAGATGTATCCATCTTAATCTCAATCACTGCGAGGCGGCGCAGGACTTTCTGGAACACACAGTTAAAGAACTGGCAATTGACGTGGCTATTGTTTCCGAGCCATACAAAATCAGGGACCTAGCACGAACTTGGATAATAGACGGTAGTGGGAGATCAGCCATCTGGGTTAACGAAAGCAAACATATCCAAGCGCGTCCTCAAAAGCAGGACGAATTAATCTCCTGGGCAAAAGTGGATGGTGTGTACATCTTTAGCATATATGCCCACCAAGCCTCACGAATGTACAGTTCGCTACACTACTGGGGAACGATAAACGGCCCTTTTTAATCGCTGGAGATTTTAAGGCATGGGCGACCACCTGGAGCAGTAGGTCAACCTCCAATAGAGGAAACATGCTGCTAGATAGCCTTGCTACACTAGATGCGTGCCTTGTTAACACAGGTTCGGAGCCGACATTTGATAGAGCTGACCAGACCTCAGTTACCGACGTCACGTTTGCAAGCGAGGACATACTCCCGAGGGTGAAAGGGTGGAGGGTGAGCGATCACTATACTAACAGCGACCATTCACCATCGAAGATCAAAGAGCCAACGTCGGGAGGGGAAGGTATACTACGCGCAAGTGGAATGCTAGGTCACTAGACCGCGAATCTTTTCTTGTCATGATGGAAGAAGAGTGGGAAATTTCCGGCTCCCCAAATGAACTGGCAAGCTCACTAATAGAGCTGGTCATCAACGCATGCGATGCATCCATGACCAGAGCACAGCAGAAGTCGCAACGTCATAAAGCGGCCTTCTGGTGGAACGACGAAATAGCTGAGCTCCGAAAAAAGTGTCTAGTTTTTTCCGCTGTACGATAGGTGGCGCGGGCATAACGTTACGCCGCTCTACGCTAGGTGGCGACACCCGAATGGCCTCCACTACTCCCGGAGCCCGGACCCCTGGACCCCCGGAGGCCCGGCGGAGGCTACTCCCCCACGCGTAGTCCTGCCCGGCGAGGCCTACTTCTCCCCGCGGAGCCCATCACCCGATATTTCGCCATCCCTCCCACTACTTCGTGCCCTGGTGTTCACCCCGTGCCCCTCACTCTTGGTGTTCCCTGTCAAAGGGGCCCTGCCCGGAGGGGGCTACTCCCCCACGCGGAGTCTTGCCAGGCGAGGCCTACTTCTCACCGCGGAGCCCATCACCCGATATTTCGCCATCCGTCCCACTACTTCGTATACACACCTGATGCAATTGTTCATACGCACCGTCTGCTTCTTTTTAAATACGACCATTAGAACGTATATCGGTGAGACCGAAATAGCTCAATTGGGAGAGCGTCGGACTGGAAATCGTAAGGTTCTGGGTTCAAAGCACAGTTCCGACGGAAGATAAAAATGTTTCATGTAATACGCTTCTTTGCCTCGCGCCCTCTATCGGCCATCGCTCGCGGCACAGCAACTGTGTAATTTTGTGTTCCGCGCCGAATCTTGTAACAGTGTGTTCCGCGAAGGGGTCCCCGCGGAGGCAGAGCCCTGCCCCCAACTCTTGGTGTTCCGTGCCCCCACCCTTGGTGTTCCGGTCCCCCACCCTTGGTGTTCCGGTCCCCCACACTTGGTGTTCCATGCTCCCATTCTTGGTGTTCCATGTCAATGGGGGCCCCATTCTTGGTGTTCCATGTCAAAGGGGCCCCCGGAGGGCGGAGCCCTGCCTCTACCAGCGGGGCTACTCTCCCCCAAAAAGTGAGGTTATGTTCGGAATTTTGTCGCCGAAGCGGCCCACTATATCTACTGTTGTATGGTATTGTAACATTATTTAGTAGTGTCAGTATTAAAAATAAATATCGAACGTAATACTACTGAAAACAGCTGTACCTAAAGGGCGTGCCCGAACCTTCAGGACACCGCAGTAGAGCCCTGATGATTTCTCCGAAAGAAGAAACACGATCCGTGGCCCGATTCACGTGTGAATGGCGTTTAACGTTGTTTATGACTTCGAAATCGGAAAACGTCAGACGATGTCAACTATTCTCATCCTTAGAAGAATTGAGACACTCATCATCCCAGGACTTGGGACTAACAATAGTGAGACGGACTTTTCTCGCCCTTGTATTTTCATCGGTGATACGACGTGAATAAAGGGGCGGATAGATCAATCAGCTTTCAGATTGATGCTACGTGTGCTTTACGGAGTTTCGTAGTTTCCTCGTGCGCCAGTTTTTATAGACTCTGCTGTCTGTAGGTCCGGGTAATCCAAGACGTTCGAGAAATTAAACCCAGAATTCGGAAAAGGACTCGATTCGATGTATTTAAAGAAAGCTGCGGCAACAGTGTTAAACGCACAACAGGCAATTACAAACGAGAAAGAAAGAAATTATCTTTATTTACTTTTGGTGCGAAGTGAAAACAATGTTTTGTTTCAGGCGGTTATTGGACTGAGCGAAGGAGAATTGAACTTACGGAAATACTAATACGTACGTAATTTACAAATATGCAAAATTAATTATGCAAAGCGGAAAACTAGCTATGTAACTCAACGTTCTATAGCGGCATAATATAATTGCATGATAGCGTGCAACAACAAAAAAAGTACAGAGCGGAATGCAAGTAGGCGGAGAGAAGGGTGCAATAAGGAACGGAGAAACTACGTAAAGCAAGCAAGAGTTAGGGTTTTAGCGAGCGGAAATCGGGAAACAAAATATTTACAGTAATTACGGACTCAAACTAATGTACGGGAAAAACTTGTTACAATCGGCACAATTAGAATGACGATCCATGAGGATTAGCGGGAGCTGAGCCTCTAAACGTATTAAATGTAAAAGCGTCAGTAAGGCAACGACGGATCGCCAAATAGTACCAACGCAAAAACACTCAATACTGTAGAGATGAGTTCCCCTCTTCTAGGAAGCACTGATCGGAGAAGTAAATTAATTGTGAGATATTACCTTCGACGATCTCGATCGGTACTACCTCTACCATAGATTAAGGTTTAGATTGGGAAATTCCCCTCCACTAGAGAGCCCCCCGCACTCTTCATCCACAAAAGGACAACTAGCGGCATCTAGATTTACTATGTGATAAATATCGTTGACTATAAATGTAAAATACTGAATCCTGTAATCATGAGAGCGGGAGATTTAAAACCTTACCCACCCTCGTTCTTAAAATTCAGGAATGCATATTCTAAATCAGGTTCATTGAATTCCTCCAAAAATTGAATTCCAATTTAACGATCGACACTCCACAATGCTGCTGTTCAATTTATGAAAGGAACCTATGAAACGGATTTAGAATAATGCAATAGTATTAAAATAAAACGAAAAAACTTTTCCCAATAATACAAAAAGTTTGATGATAATATAAAATAAATACAATAATACAATATGATGAAATGATATATCATTTACCGGTTATTCGAAGTTAACAATGAACAAAACACATGTTTCATAGGTAAATGGACCAAGTCAAAATATAAGTTGTTCACCACAATTTTTGTACTATTTTTTCACTGCATATAGCACAAAATGTATGAATAACTATATGAAACATGGTGTTGTGTTAATATAAAAGGTTTTTGTATATATCAGTGAAACTTGTGCAAAGTTATTTTAGTGGAATATTTATAACTTACCTCTGTAACTTCAAAATTAAACTCATACATTTCGATTGACCTCGATATAAAATAATATTTGCTTTTAACAATGAACGCTATTTCTTTTATGAAAATGAAATAAAGCATCAATTACATACTTACAAACCCGCATTTATGAGGTGACAACTTCTTATGTTTCTATTTTCTTAATACAATTTCTGACCATAATTACATGGAAAAATTATTAATCACACACTCCAGCTTCCTTTTAAATCTAGCAAAATTATTACTTGAAATATCCGCGTTAGTTTCGATACTCATTAATTAGTGTACATTCTGGTCATCGAAGAATACTCGCAATAATCACAGTTGGAGGAATTAGGTAAATTTTCAAAAGTAAAATATTCACGGAAATGCATTTCTGTATTGAAATTAAACACTGTGGACTCATTGGGTCCATTAATGGATTTAGATCTATGGCAACAGAGACGAATTAGTAGACGTTGAATATTGGAAAATTTTGGATATCTTTTCTCAGATATCTTTAATTTTATTAAATTTATTCAAACCACATTTATTTCAGATAGATTTATATTAGAGGAATTGATATACTTCTCTATATCAAGTTGTCTAAAACAAGTGTACTAGTAACATTAAATTTTTGGAGAATCATTTGAGAGCATAAACATTGTTCTATTATATGTGTAATCGAGTTAACTATTAATTCTTCGTGGTTATCAGTTATAAGCACAGTATGAAGTCTAAGTCTAGGTCCAGTCTACGGATATAATGCAGACAAAGCTCAACCATAGCTGTTACAATTTCATATTAAATGTATCTTCAACTCCTTGAGTGTGACACAAATAAAAAAGAAACTACACAATTGAACCATATTTCAAAATATTTAAGATTACGATAAAATTGAAGTAACATATGTACAACATACCATTGACATACCGCACAAAGACACTAACAACGTTCCATATTAATGTTATACTTCACAACATTTTCTTGCGTTGCTTCTACTGAGATGGTTTATATTTTTAATCTAGTAAAGACGGTTAAACAACGATCATACTTGGCAAGTGTAGCGTTGAAAGTGGTCCACGTCGTAGTTTAGCACTCTCTCTTCGAAGAGGAATGCAATCTCAAAATGTGCATCACACACTTATAGAGACTTCATATCCCTTTCAAAGGCAGTGGTGTCACAAATTTGCTCCAGCCAAATGTCCCTACCGACTGGATCCTTTGGGATAACATGTCTAAAAATTCAAACACAATAAAAACACAGCATTCAATTACACCTTATTCTTACCTAATACGGGTTCTACCTAGGCATCCCGGAACACAACATTTTCTGGATTGAAACAGTTCCCACACACACACCAAACTCCAATAACTAAAGTGACCCTACAGTAATGTCTTCGAAAATATTCATGAAATAAAGCGCAAATCGAACACACGTGCAATAATGGCGAACAATGTTCACCCGCCCTACCTAAATATTACGTTCATTCTCACCTATCAGCTGATATACATACCCGTGGGATACGAATAAAGTTATCTTCTCATTTCGGTAGATAAATGTGTTATAATTCATCGTCGTAGTAATCACCTAGTTTGATCATCGGGCGCTGGTTGCGCTCCTTACAACTTCCACCCTATGGCCTCTACCGACCAGGGCACTCTCGCAACTATCTGCCGGACAATGTTCTATAGGTCGATTTCAACCATCATATCTTATGCCATCTTACTGTGATTCTTTTAACTAAAAGTGATATGAAAGTGAAATTGCCTAACCACGGTTCCTGAAAAATTCGCTTCGTTACAATAGGAACGTGAGAGAAACAAAGAATACTCCGCTTTAAACCCCAGTAAACTGCGGCTGTCGCTGTCTCTAGGTGGCCCCGGATAGGGGTAACTTAGAATATTCTATCGAAGACCGCGGTACAGCCCTTTTCATCTTCCCCACAACAGAAAGGCAATCCGTAGCCTCATTCTGGTGTGGTTAGTGTGTACCGCTGTTTCTAATCTTAAAATCAAAAAGAATCAGACGATGGTAGTGGTTGTTAACCTCGAAATCGGTAGAACACCATACAATGGCAGCTGGTGTCAATCTTTATTCGTGTGTAACAGACGTGATCCGGAAGCATAAACTAATGAACGACCTTAAAACTGGTGGCTCCGTGTATGATGGAGTAGAAAGTTCGAAACGATTTAGATCCAAGGAAACCGTACGCGCTCCGTTCGAACCACTAATGGTGTCCCGCAACTTAACCCTATTGACCCTCCCGAAGACCGTAAGCGGCACACGGCCTGAAACAATAACATAACCTCCTTTACAGCTGTGAGAACTGTCATGTTTGGAACCACGTATCCATATTTTCCACGTATTCCTGAATATAAGCGTTGTCATAGCGACTAAACGAACATAAAAAGCGCATAGAAACAAAAAGCAAATAAACAAAAGAAACTCAACTTCAGGGCCAGGAAAGTCTTATGGAGGAATCGGCGATACACTTGAAACCACTTTCAAGGGATGGCGCTGCGACACAACTTCTGACACAAGAACTGATGAGTTCCAAACTGCGATGTGACATGACGGGTGGGGTACTCGGGACGCGTGGCACGAGAAGCACTCTGTCGCAGTGCCATGCGTCTCACGGCTCATACGTTTCTTATTCATTTCTGTAAGTTCCAAAAATACGCACTTGCCACTTTGTCACGTCGCGTTAAACACCCTGTGGCGTAGCTTAGGCATAAGGAACACGACTTTCATGTGTTTCGTGTGTACAATTTGTAGCGTCCATGTTCTTCTGAATTGCGAAAGCGTTTTGTTGTGAATATTTGAAAGCGATTTTAAACCAATTTGAATTATTAAGTGTATTTGTTTTGTAGTGAACTATCTGCTTGCTTATAGATACAGGTAGTAGCAGTAAGTAAATATCTATTATCTAAATATCTGTTAGGCTATTGTCGAACTCAAGGTTAAATCAGTGCCTCTGGTATTCAGTGCCTTTTTATTTCCAGTTTGTTCTGAACACACAAGACTTAAATGTTATTGTTATACCTAATACGAAACAAATTCATGTTGAAACATCATTTGCACCCATAGACTTATAGACATACTTAGGATTTTCTTCAGATGAGTGATGAGTTGAACTAGTTTCAATTCGTGATTGAGCTTTGTATGATCTATGGACATTTTGACCTTTAAAAATGATAAATTTATACCTTGTTGAACGATATGACTGGCGCTGTATCATCTGGATTGGAAAAACCTTTTTGATGTATCTATCCAAGCAATTGTTACGTTATCGGGTTCTTATAATTTATTTAACTAACACTAACTATAACTAATTAATCTTCATTTATTCTACACTAACACTACGCGGAGTTATACTAATTCATTTTCATAGATTTATTTTTCGCTTGTGTTTTTATTTACGACGGAGCATCGGACACTTGCTGTTGTTTGTCTTCGATTGACTCCTTAGCTCGGCGGTAGCGTTTTTATATCCGAATGGTAATAGCTCTAGACGTTTCGGGGTTGTTCTATGCGGTTTTTTTCTTGGAATTCGGCACCGGTAAACACTTCTTGGAATTAGCACCTCGTAGAACTAGACGAGAAGATTTCTGTACATTCTATTGGCTTCGAAGGCCGATTACGACGAGAAATCGTTACATAATGATAGCCAATGTTAAAATGTGGAACCCCAAAATTGCGAAAATAAGGTCCAAGCGTGACTCCCCGTACCCCCTCCAATGAAACAGCAAAAGACGAACTCCATCTAGCCGACGGACAGCTGAAAAACGCTTAAAGTGAGTGACAAGAAAAAAGAAAGCGCGCGGAGCAAATTGCGTTATAACTTATGTTCTAATAATATTTAACGCACGTCACGCATTACCCACTATAAGGATGGCTCAAAGCGTCCCAGTTAAGTCGTGACGAATTATATGCACAATATCCATAGCTATTTAAATGGCTCAATATAATTGGGGTGACATCTATAGACTGACCTCGAAAGTTCAGAGGCGAGCTTTTAATATTTTTCGATGATTTTCTATATACATCATTAAATAAATGGTTTTCTTTCATTTTTTACCTTCATGGTACCTTTTTTATTTTTACTGCCCGCTCCTGCGTGTAATCCACTATGAACCCGCCATAAGCCACATCAGCTTTTCTTTCGCGGCGAGCAGTATAAAAGCACCTCAAACTCGCCGAATCGAACGGAGCGACGCACGGCGATGTTTGGCGGTCCACTGTCTTAATTTAGATTGGTTCATATATCCTGTTCTAAATAAAAGTAAGAACTCACAAAATAAATTAAACAAATCAAATTATATGATAAATATTAGTTCATTATAAACAGTTTTACCCCATTACTTGTTGGGCTTATTACCCCATTAATTGTTGTCTGAAAAGAGGGGACACTTAAAAAATTAGTTCAAAATTCAACGTTTGTAATAAGATAGGAATATCGGTAATTCAGGCTTTCCTTTGAGCACTTAATTGACCACATAATAAAATTCATAATAAAACCACACATAATAAAATAATAAAATTCAGTCATAATGGTATAATTATAATGTACATATAAAATTGTTGAAATATTTAATTTAATTCATGTTTTCATTTTTTTATATAAATAATTCGAAATAAGTATGATAACATCAATCATAAAAAGATTTGAACGAACCTTAGAATTTCACGTGTGAAGTACACACCATTCAATGCTTGTTAGAAAATTTGTAAATGTTTTCACTCCATTGCACTCAATTAAAATAAATCCATATGTCTGACTAGGGCTACACGTAAACAAACAAAATGACAATAACCTGAATTCTTAACCTTATAAGTTAAGTTTTGTATGGATTCACAAAAATACCCGTTTAATAAAACCTTGCCTACGAATAGCTCATGTGTGCGGTGAAGCGCAATTAAAGTGCATTCCAAAATAGTTGATTGCACAGCACCTTATTATAAATTCAAAAATGAGCCCGAACCACTGTTGGTGGTAAGATGCTTGTTTATGTGATTACTTTCGATATGTCCTTCCTGTTAATGAAGAATCAGGTAGTGAATACAATGGAACTCGAAGAATAGAGCAAAGTGAACACGAAAAACTTTTCGGAACATGTCGCTCAATTGGGTAGAATTTCTGTATGCCTAAGACATGAATTTTATTTTAACAAAGTGAAGCATAATTTTGTTATAATGTTAGACAAAATTTTCTTTCCATTTTTTTAGGCTTAGAACTGACAGTTCTGACAGTTCTTAGAACTGACAAAAAACTGGTTTGGTAAAAATTTTGCCTAATGACAATCCGTCAGTGCTATAATCACTAATATATCACTATATAAAAACAATAACAATACAAATATACATAATATATACAAATATAAAATAAAATGCAGTAAAATATCACAACACCTACAGTTTTAATAACTGCAATATTATCACACGCCGGATCCTGTGTCACGGCCGGGTGAGGTACGGGGTTAGTTGCTACAGGGAGTAGAGCTTGCTATGAATAAAACAGATCCAAATCAAAAAAGAAGGAAAGGTTTTATTTCTTGCCTGGAGCGGAGAACCTATAGGTCAGTCACATTAAACAAAACAAAACAAAAAAGACAAAAAGAGAAAATGAGATTTTTGGGCATAGCGAATCCTAAGGGCTGGAGCGTGGCAGGCGAGGGTGGTGACTTACAAAATAGACGACTGTCGTCCAGACTTCCTGACTTCCACAGAACGCAACGGGGCGGACAGCATCTTCAGATGGTAGGTTCTCCTTCGGACCCTTCGTCGACAGATCACTTTCTCTCTCTACTCTCTCTCCCAACCGGCCGTCCGGTCGGCCCTCAGGGACGACCCTCTGGGCGGCCCCTTTGGACAACACTGTCCTAGACCACCTTTCTCCTTTCTATTTATATTCACACATTGTTTTACGTTCTTTGCGCTTGTTGTTACAAGGCATGTCGTTTGTATAAGCAATTCTCACTTTGTTTAGTAAGCGTGTTTACAAAAGTTTGTATCGCTTTACCTTGGCCTGAGCCGTGATCCGATTTATTGTTTTTGTTAGTGGTTGCCGAAGTCTCGTGATCGTGACAATATATAATCATCGTCATCCTAAACGGAGTCTGATGTTTCGTTATTTAGTGCAATGATAACGGCTTCTATCACATGTTCATCAGTAATATGGTCTCAATTGCAAACCTCTTCTTCCTCCTTCATGGCATGCTGTATACATTTCTTCCAATTTTCCGCAGTTACTTCCTCCGCAGTTTCATGCAAAAGTCTCCTTACATCTTCTAATTTGAATGTACTGTAACGAATGCTCAAACAGGCTGCTGTTTATGTGAAAAACAGTTAATGTGAATGTTAACTTCGACATTGGTAGAATAAAACCCCTGTCAGTGTTTTTCCGTGTGAAAACTGCTACAATTTTGGAGGCTCAACTGGGATTTGGTGGACCCAGGATGGCGTACAGAAGTGATGACGATAACACGCAGTGGAAGGACGAGGGGTACAAACTGTGCGGCGTTGCTGATTTATAAAACAGCTGGCGCAACTCGAGACGCTACAGAGTCCGAATCTACATCGTTTATTGTCCTTAATTTTCACAAAGTTGAGCTATACAGCTCCCTACTTCTCCCTCTATGTTTTAAATCTCCTCCGCGATCCTTGTTGTGTTTTTCTATTCCTCTCGTCCTGCTTACCTCTGCTTCTGGTTTCCTCTTCGTGGTATCGTCCTCCTTGGTCCTTCCTAGGTGCCTAGTCCTCCGTCATCGCCGTCTTGGGTCTCTTCCGCCTTGATGGTGCGTCCTCGTCGTAGTCCATCGCTTTCCTAATGAGTGGGTTCCTGTGCTCCATCGCCTTGGTGATCGTCCTTCTCGTCCTCTTCTTGATGGTCCTCTTCAGCTATTCAATTCGCAGATCCCGTCGTAGTTGTTCGTTCCTCATGCACCATGGTGCGTCCGTCATCCTCCTCATGGCTTGGTTTTGTATCCTTTCTAGTCTCTCCATGTGTGTCCTCGCTGCTTGTCCCCATGCTGCTGTTCCGTACGTCATGATCGTCGAATTCCTGCCAGATAGATCCTCCTCTTCGTCTCCAGTTTCAGCTTACTCCGTCGTCCAATGAGTGGTCCTAGTCTGCTCAGTCGGTCCTTCGCCTTCTTCTCGGTCTCCTTGATATTTTTCCTCCATGTTAGTCCTCTGTCGATGTGGATTCCAAGATACTGCACGTCTTCCTTCCAGTCCAGTTCCATGTCCCTCATCCAGATTTTTGTCTTTGATCGTCTCGTCTTCGGTCCTATGTAGATTGCCTCGGTCTTCTCCGCGTTGATCTTGATTTTCCATTTCGTCGCCCATTCGTCCATCTGATCCACTTCTCGCTGTAGGTACTCCGCCGCCTTGTCTGGTTGCCTCGATGTCGCTGCCTTCGCCGTGTCGTCCGCGTAGATGTAGGTCCTGGTGTTGCTGTTCCCTCGTCCTATTGGAATGTCGCTGGTGTAGATATTGTACAGAAATGGTGCTAATACCGATCCTTGGGGTGGTCCTGCTTCCATCCTCCTGCTGCTCGATGTCGTCCCTTTGTCCTTGATCCTGAAGTTCCTCTCTCTTAGGTAGTCCTGTATCATCTGGGTCGTCGCCGTCTTGAATCCTAGTCCGTCCATCTTCGCAATCAGTCCGTTGTGCCATATCCTGTCGAATGCCTTCTCCACGTCGAATAGTACCATGCAAGTCGTCCTCTTCTCGTTGATGTCCTTGATCGTCTCCTCCACCATCCTCAGCGCCTGATGTTCCGTAGAGTGTCCTTCCCTGAATCCACATTGTTCGTCCGGTATGATGTGCAGCCTCTCCTCTTCTTCCCTGATCCTCCTCATCCTCTCCTTCCTCTCCAGTAGTTTTCCTATGTTGCTCAGTAGACTTATCGGCCTGTAGTTTTGTGGGAATGTCCTGTCCTTTCCTGGCTTCGGGAACATGATGACGTCCGCTTCCTTCCATAGTCGTGGGTAGTACTTCCTCTTCATCGCTGCGTTGTAGAGCTCCTGCATCCTCTTCTTTGCCTCCTCTGGTAGTTCCTTGATCTTCCCGGTTGGTTATGGTGTCCCGTCCTGGTGCCTTCCTGGTGGGTAGCGTCCTGATGATTTCCTCCATTTTTTCCATCGTCGTGGATTCCAGATCGTCGTCGCCTCTTCTTTTTCCAAGCATCGCAGCCCTCCTGTCGATGTCCTCTTCGAAGTCGATGTCGTCCTCTGGGTGTACGTTCATCCTGAATTGGTCCTCCATGGTATCCGCGAATGCTTCTGCCTTGTCCTCGTCCCTAAAACATAAACCAGATTTACTGTGAATCGCCCTCGTCGTTGTAGAATTTGTGTTCTTCTTCAGCTTCTTCATGATCCTCCAGTGTGCTCCAGTGTCCTCGTCTAGTCCTTCCAGAAATGCGTTCCACTTGCTGCTTCTATGTTCCGCTAGTTCTTCCTTGATTTCCATGTTCTTCCTGTTGATTGTCCTCTTGATGTCCGGGTCGTAGTTAATCCTGTATCTTCTGTTGAGTTCCTTTCCCTGATCTTCTCCTTGATGGTCCTTGGTATGTCTCCTCTTCTGGTTGGTTCTTGAATTGTCCTGGTGCTCCTTCTCACGGCTTCCTTGATGTCCATGGTGATCTTCTCCGCCTCCTCCTCAATTTGCTCCTTGGTGTCCAGCGTTTCGGTTCGTCTCGCTTCCCGTAGGTGCTTCCTGTACTCTTCCCAGTCGATTGTCGTCCTGATGTTCGTCTCCTGTCGGTCCTCCCATCTCCCTACTTGTAGCATCACTGGTTTGTGGTCCGATGATAAATTCTTCATGGTGTTGACGTCGTAGTCCAATCCCGTGTCCTGCATGATGTAGATGTCCAGTACGTCTCCTCGTCCGTTGTAGTGGTAGTGTGTTGGCTCCTCCGGTCCTATGACGTCATATCCGAATCTCGCTGCGTGTTCCTGTAGTCTTTTCCCGTCCCTGTTGGCGCTCGAATTCCATTCCCTGTGCTTAGCGTTTAGGTCTCCTCCTAGTATCTTCGGCTTGTCCTGGTCCTTGAATATGGTGTTGAGTTCCTCGTCCTGAAGTTCCTTCCTCGGTGGTTTGTAAGCGCTGATGATATCGATCCTCCTGTCCGCCATCTCGACTTCGATGGCCACGCTCTCAACGTTTTCCGTCCGGTAGGGTGTTGTCTCCTGGTGTGCTATCCTCTTCTTTATGGCGATCAGTAACTCCTCCTCCTTGAGTTGGTCGGTCCTTCCTGTAAATAGAAAAATTTCGAATATTAATCTGATCTGATACTTTTAGAAATGTCTCTTGAATCAATGCAATGTCGATATTATACTCCTCTAGAAATTCCAGTAGTTCGTCCTTCTTGCCCCTCAGTCCGTTAGCGTTCCAGGTCATGATGCGAAGTCCTTCGGGTCTTGTCCTATCCATGAATCGGTGCCAGGTTGAATTTGGCGGCGATTTGTAGGAAGCTCTCGAAGATCCTCTTCATCTCGTCGATGGCTCGAAGAATGGTTTCCGGTTGTTCCCGGGTCCTTCCTGTCGTTGCCTCCGTTCCTCCTGTCGTCGTCGGTTGCGGTCCTCCTCTAGCTGCCTGGGCGTAGCTGACTCCTTGTTTTCTCTCCTGCTGGGGCTTCCTGGCTTCTTCCTTGGGGATGGGATACTGCGTACATCCTCTGTAGCTGGCCGGGTGAGCTCCTCCGCAGTTCACGCATCTAGCCGGGGCTTGCTTGGGCTTGGTGCAGTCTCTGGACTCGTGCGATCCCGAGCACTTGACGCACCTAGGAGGTGCCGTGCAGCGAGATTGCCCGTGTCCGAATTTCTGGCATCTGTAGCACTGCCCAATGATTCCCCGTTGTCGTTGGGGTTCGACCTTGATGCGGCACTGGGTGATCTCGGCCAGCTGGTAGATCTTCTTATTCTCCTCCTTCTTTTCTAGCTGGAGCAACACTAGTGGCATCGGGATCCTCTTCGCTCCTCCCTTGTCAGTCCTGACTGTCTTCATCATCCTCGTGATCTTCTGCGGTGGGAATCCTTTCCCGTTCAGGTCCTCCTTGATATCTTCCTCTGTGACGTATTCTGGAACTCCTCGCAGAATAACCCTGGCCGATTTCTCCTCCTGAAGCTGGTAGGTGTGGTAGGGCGCCTTCCGTGATTCCAGCATCCTCGTAGTCCTCCTGAAGTCCTCCTCGGTCGTCGTCTGGATCCTGATCCCGTCCTTGGTGTTGGTCGCCTTGGTCACGTTGATGTTCTTCTTCGTGAGCTCCTTGCTCACGTCGGTCCACTGCTGCTTCTCCCTCAAGACGATGGGTGGTATCCTCCTATTCTTCTTGGCCTGGGGTTTCTCGATCTGCTCCTCTTGGTCGTCCTCCTTGTCCTCGCACGTGTCCTCGGTGGTGAGCCCTGAAAAAGAATTCTTGGTTTCAGTAACACTCATACTTACTACCTTGGTTCTCTTGGCCTTCTTGGCCGGCGTCACGAAATTCTCGTCGTCCGTTGTCGAGCAGTCCATCCTCGTCCCTGTTTTCTCCTCCCTCCTGGGGGGATTCGTCTCCCTGTCCTTGCGGTCGCGCCTCGGGTACGTCACGTCCAGCCCGAGTCCCTCGAAAAGTGCATTAAGCACCTTTTTAAGGTTCTCAGAGCCAATGCCTGACAACACCTTAAGAGCATTCTGCACCGCCGCGTAATTCGTTGGTGACGACATTTTCGAGGTAGAAATCACCCCGGATTGTCGCAATCAACTACCAAACGG
Source organism: Cryptocephalus primarius (assembly GCA_963576515.1). Lineage (NCBI taxonomy): Eukaryota > Metazoa > Arthropoda > Insecta > Coleoptera > Chrysomelidae > Cryptocephalus > Cryptocephalus primarius. Next base: position 1,917,954 of record OY754939.1, on the reverse strand, counting down.
CCTCGATAGCACGATGTGCGTAAACAAGGCCGTTAGTCCCTTCACACGAAAACAAAGTCGTTGACGTGATACTCGTAAACACTCTCCGAAAACACTCATGTTAGCACTTCACCGAACCCTCGTTAGCACGATACGCCGTGAAGTAAACAATCTACCTGCTCTGAGCGCACAGGAGACTTCCAGGTGAACACGACCGAACGGATCGAGCGTGAGACCTGAACTAAAATCCGAATCTTAGTACCGCCACATACATAAATACAAATATTACACCTAGATTAGGTTTAGGACAACACACGAATGGACTGATTGCGTGCGATCGAAGCGCATGACCGGTTTGACTACTACACTCACATTCGTAAGTCGTATTGGGAGATGGGTGCTATTCGTCTTAATATAAGGATTGGTGGTGGTAGACCACATGGTTGTGCAGCTGGAACCATGAAGCAGTTGTTGGGGATTTCAGTAACTGCAGGAGCAGCGGAGGGTTTCGACATACAGGTCCCTCTTCTACCTGGAGCTTTGTATGGGATTGAGCACCCCTGGAGTGTTTGATGGCCAGAACGAGGATTTGCCTGCTTGGTGTCGATTTCCTGCTGAAGAATTTTTCTACAGGATTTGCAGTTCAACCCGCTCAGTGAAGTTAATCACACACATACACATGCACACATGTACACATTTGCATATTTACTTTTGCAAATCGATTTGGCAAAGATACTGGCGTGTTTTGTTTGAGTTTTAGATCAACTATGGCGAGATTCCTGGAGGTAAACATCACCTGGAGAGGACAACTGGCTCCCGGTGAATAAGTTTTGGCGGAATTTTCAAAGGTGAACATCGTCTGAAAAGGAACAAACAACTGCTCTCGGTGGACAAATCATGGCGGAATTTCTGGAGGTGAACTTCATCTGAAAAGGAGGGGGCAACTGGCTCTGAGTAGACAAGCTCTGGCGGGATTTTCGAAGCTGAACATCGTCTGAAAAGGAAGGGACTTCAAACGACTACTTCGGGAGACGCGTCCTTCGCTCACACGGTATGCTATCGAAGAAAAAAAATTATCTGCTTGGAGGATGTCGCTGTCAAGATCGACATTGAAAAGGGGAGGGGGTAGTGGAACGAAAGCTCCGTATAGGTTGTCGTTTATGTGAAAAACAGTTTCCATTAATAACCGGTACTCCGTCATGTTCCGCAATACCAGTACGTATTTTGTCAGGGGTAGATATTTCTTTATTCCAATAAAAAAAATGAACTTTACGACGAAAATCAATTTTAACAAAATCATTCATGCCTATTGGTTTTCTTCTGTTAGGTCTTTTTGGCTCGACACTCCTTTCCTGACTTTTGCTTTCGTTCAGAAAACAAGTGCAATGATTTCACGAACAGTAATGATTGAGTATAAACCAACGCAGCATGCACATTCAATACAATGGTCTTTTACCGTATGGAATAGAGTTTTACTTACAAGTTTTCTCATGGTAAAAGTTGACGTTGTTGCCATTGTCGAACACAAATTGGACATCACGATTAGCGTTAAAACATATAACAATTACACTGATAGAAATATCACAACCCAACGGAATGGCGGTGTTGCTTGTTGTCGGCATAGTTCGAAAATGCCCTCCATACTTACGAAAATTATATTACGAAACTAAGGAACGAGTTTCGTTCGTGGTTCGTCGAAACGTGTTTTTAAAAACTTACACAATTTTGAGACGATGACTTTAATGCTATTCGTGTCACGGTATGAAGAAAACAGAAAGCAAAAAGCACATTACAATCTTCTTACTCCTATATATAAGGTGTATAATGTAAAGTAAGCAGAATAACTATGATTAACAATAAATGATAACGATATAGGGCGTCAGCAAGTACGGGCACGTAACTAACGAGGTTCGGCAATAATCGTTTCATAACAATGTATTTATCACCGTAAATTCACTTAAAACCCATTAACAAGGATTATGGGAGATTGAGCCACAAGGCTGGATATTTTTCATTGTAAGAAATGTGTTGTAAATATATACCTACTTAATTACTTAAGTTAGGTTAGGTTGGGTTAGGTTTGAGCGTTCATTTATTTTTCAGTTTGGTGATTCTATACAAAATCTTTAGACAGTGTGTGTTTCCAACAGACATACTGGCGGTAGAACAATACTTGAAATTGACGATGATCTAAAGAATTTGTTAAGACGAAAGGTAACATTACACAAAATTCTACAATTAACTTTAATACCATGACGAAGAAAAAACTATAGAAAACATTAAAAGAAATTAATTTTTCTTGGGAAAAAGTAACCAAAAAACTCTGTTTTAACTGATAACGACGAAATCATTTTGTATAGACGGCAATATTTACGATCGATTAAACACTTTAGACAAGAAAATAAAAAAAAAATATTCAGATGAAACATGCGTGGACATTTGCTGGACATACCGTTGCAAAGAAATAGTGTGACAAAAATATTGAAAGTGCTCGTCAAGCATGTATAGCAGCTTGATCTACAGGCTTGAAATCACCTAGTGTAAAAGGGAAAAGAATCATTATCACACACAGTGGCAGTGAAACAGGATTTGTAGATGGTGGATTTTTGACCTTTGTTTCTCAGAATACCGGCGATTATCACGAAGATATGAATGCAGATGTATTTGAAGGATAATTTGTACAAATGTTGGACCTTATACCAGTGGGAAGTATAATTGTGATGGATAATGCGAGTTATCCATCCATTATCCAGACAAGTCGAGGAGGCACCTACTACATCATGGAAAAAGGCTGATAATTAACTGGTTAGATGATAAAAAAAATAATGTTGAAACAGTTCACTCTGACCTGATATGGTCAAATAGGAACTATTGTTCATTTTTAATTGTATAAAATCGAAATACGAAATATATTGTGGATGAAATGGCACGAGATCGAGGCACCACGATTGTGAGACTTCCATCGTATTGTAGCGGTTTCTTATACAAACAGGCTTTACTCTTCTATAATTACAACGGTCTTTACACACAGAGATTTAGTTCTACACTGACGTCAGTATTTTACATTTCACAATTACATAAAAATAACTACTTGTTTTTCCATAACAACGACCTATGCGGGGCATTCGCTACAGTATCATTGTCAATTAAATCCAAACGAATTGATATAGGCCCAATTGAAAGGCCATGATGCAAGATACAACACATTTTTTACATTGAAAGATGTAAAAGTACTGTTATCAAATGGAATAAAATGGGTAAATAATTTCATTGATAGAATAACAGAAACCCTGATTATTATAATAAATAACGATGATAGCTCCTCTCAATTTTCAGATGATTAATAGAATAAGTATTAACGAATTTCAAACTGAAATAATTTACAATTCTAATTTTGTATATTCATATATTGTATTGTGGTATGCAATTAGTATTGACGAACTACACTAAGCAGGCAACATTTTAACCACGCCAGTTTTAACAAACGCCAGTCCTAAGGTTGGATAAAGTGGGAAGGAAATGTTGCGTAACAATTATCACTACTCTTAATTATAACGATATGCATTATTCCGACTTTTCTGTCGAAAACGTAAACGCCACTGACATTTCGATATCCGATCGGTTAAGAGTGCTCTGCATATGCAGTTGATATTCTTTTAGTGTTCGGCATTTCCACATGACATTCTCTTGTTTTTACATTCTGTCTCCTTGTACTATACGCGTTATGCCAAGCGTATGTCTAATATAACGATGAACCCACACAGCCAGCGGCTCGCGCAAAGAGATATAAAAAGAATTACGTTTGAAAGCGTTTCCTAAAAACTTGCAGTTTGGGATGAATGCCTAACTTTGGTGTTATTTTATGTTTTTGAAAGTGCCTAATTCGAGTGTGCTCGAATCCGAACATTGTTAAGGATAAAATTAAAGTTTCTCAAATTCACCTCAGCATATTTCGCGTGGCATTTTTATACTGTGACCTTATACAGATTCTTCGAAAATGAAGATTAATTTGAAAATGGAAAACAAATTTATATTTAAAAGTTATTTTTAAAGTAAGTGGGTAAAGAAATCTTATGGAAGTTTTGAGACTAAGATACGTATAGGAAAAATTTAACACGACTTTACGTATGGACTTTCAAGTGTAATTGTTATAAATATGGCGTTAAAGTGGTTTGTTTAATAATTTTTATCGATGTAATTGACATTATATCGTACTCAATGTAAAATAAATTGTTTATACACTAATAAGATAAAAAAGTAAAGTATTATTAATGTTCAAAACTTATGTGCCAATTTTAATAATTTTATTATTATGAGAAAATCAGTAGATAGTACATCAGGAAATAATCCAAACCTCAATAAATACTCTTAGTCTTCATCTATTCCACTTACAATTTATTTTCTTGCGATTCCTACCAAGCTGTTTTTAATCGATTGCTTTTTTACGAACGTAATAAACGTTCTATTTTCCCATTCAAAGAAAACAAAAATGAACGATACCTAAATTCTCCAAGGTACTCAAATAAATATTATACTGAAGGTAATAATTTGCTAAGAATTTACGATTTATCTCATAATTTTATTGCGGTGTTCGACAATCAATAATGTTTTTGGCAATTAATTTCACCAGCGTTAAGAATGATTGTTAAAAACTTTTCCATTCTATATATGATCAATGTATCAATGTTTTTTTGTTGATAAACTATGAATAGTTGTCTAACTTACTAACTTCAAAAGTTCTCTTTTTATTTAAAAAAACTAGCATTTCTAAAAGGGGAAATTTTTTTAATTAATTAATAAAGGGGACATTTTTTAAGACAATAAGTGAAATATTGTAAATACCGTTAATGCAGAATATTTCACATAAGTAATACATTTAAAGAAGATAGATTTAATGTTACTGGCTATACCATTATGTCAGTAACATATTATCTGTCTACTATATATTCAACTAAATGAAATACACTTGCTCCTCAACATTCATGCTCAACAATTACTTGTATCATTTTAAAATACTTTTCACTTTCTATCAAATTTTCATTTTCTTTTCCTCAATACACTATTAATCTATAAAATGCTATTACAGCTAAACAGCTTTTTCAGTGTATATTAGCTGCTTTAACCCTGGGTGTATTCATAGTTTTTTTTTTAATATGCAAACATGAACTGTAGCTTTTAAAACATAATTGTATCCATGTAATAACCTTAAAATATTGAAAACTTAAAAATCATGCCATGATATTTTGCATGAAAACAGATCTAACAAGAGGATCTCACCCGTTACATATGTCTAGTACACATTTATTAATGATGTATGTTATAAATCGTAAAATACATGTTTCCTTGTAGAGACCAAAGTATTATTAGTGCACTATTCAAACATAGATTTAAAAAAATAATTCAGAATGTATTCATAGGAAATTTGTTGCGAGAATTCAAAATATATCGCAAACCACCTCTTAACTGATAATTGAGATTTGTTAGGAATAACCTCATAGATAAAAGTAAGAGCCACAGTTGGCACACTGAAGATTGTGCCACAATTTCCACTTTTAATTACTCTCTTTATCCAATTATAAATGCGGATATCGAAGATTATTTCTGCCATTATCTCTTGTTTTTGTAGAATAACTAATTTTTGTAAATTACAATTTACACCTTTTTGTATTTCTTTTTACATTTTAAACGTTTCTAAACAGTTTCTGATAAACTGAACCATATAATTCATTGCATGTGGAATATTTAATGTTCAAATTGGGCATTTTCATTCTGAGAGAACTAGAAACATTCTCTACGGTACCAAATGCGTAAAAGTTGTTTTGAAGTTTTATACCCATTCGAATACCCTACTTTTCGACTGCAGCTGTATATGTGTATTTGTTTGATAGATAATTAAATATATATATATATATATATATATATATATATATATATATATATATATATATATATATATCACTGAATTTTTGTGACACCAATCTGTTTTATTTCGTACAGTTGCGCCATGTTATAACTAGGAGATTCATTCGACGAGTTGTTCTTGAACTGTGAAGACGTGTGTTTATCGATCGTACGCGGACCTGGTGCAAGCGACGCACGGAGAACGTCCCCGCACATCGACAGCATCGACCATCAGAGAGAGGCCACAACGACGCCGTCGAGAGACGAGTCCCCGATTCGTCTACCCCGACGCCTACCTGCGCGAGTACCTGGCATAGGTACACCGTAAGTAGTCGACCCTTCTTTGCGTGTTAAACGTAGTTAGCTTTATCTTTAGAGACGAGTGTACGTAGTTATAATTTTGATTGTCGTCCATTAGACAATATTGTTTTACAATAGAAGCTTCCGTAAGTAGACGTTGATAGTTTCCGCTCACCGTAGAGTTGTTAGAGTAGTAGTTCCTCTACCTACTTTTTCAAACAGGTTAATAAACGAACGCAGAACAGAGTTCTCGTTCCGCGTTTTTCCCGTTTACTGCCGACTGAGTTGCAAAGCAACGCAGGCGGCAGGTTTCTGTTACAGACTGCGGCGACAATGGCGAATCCACCGGCCACAGCGACACTTCCGTGGGACGCCGACTTTGTCCTCTCTATAATAGAGAGGAACAAAGAACTTGTGGAGGAAGTAAAACGACTGTCCGTGCGAGTCGAAGGACTCGCCGCGGATAATGAGTGCTTCATGGCGCTCATGAGCCAGAGAACCGGCTCGGACGCGGAGGAGGCCGAAGCGATGGAGAGGGCGGCGTCACGTCGACCGACTCTTCCGCCGAAGGCGACGACGAGGCCCAGGCGAAGGCTGAGGACGTCCGGAAGCCGCGAACAAGGAAGCGCAGGAGGAACAGGCGTAAGGGATCGAGCGCAAGCTCCTCCGACGCCGACGTCCTTAAGGCGCCGAAGAAGAAGCCGAGCTCAAATGGAGTCGCCCCAGGTCAGGCGACGCCGTCCACCACCTCGACGCAGAAGGCGTCCACCACTTCGATGGAGAGGACGTAAGCCACCGAAGCCACCTAAGCGGCAGCCGCCCGCCCCACCGCGACTACGAAGGCCCCCCACCGATCGTCCTCCGCGATCAGACAGAGGTTTCCGGAAGCTGAGGGAACGCGACCTCAGAGTGAAGACGGCGAAACTAGTCGGAGACGGCGTCAGGATCCTGCCGGAAACGACGCAGGATTACCGCGAGATCCATCCACTCATGGAGGGAGGTGAGTATGAATTTCATACTTATCGACTTCCAGAAGAGCGTCAACTACGGGCCGTGCTGCGAGGAATTCCAGCGGGAGTACCAATGAGCGACGTTGAGGAAGACCTCATAAAGCAGGGCGTCCAACCCACCAAAGTGAGCAGGATGACGGACAGGAGGACGAAGAAGCCGATGCCACTTATCCTCCTGGAGGTGCCGCTGGAACAAAGGAACGTGTTCCAAATTACGACGTGCTGCCACCTCGTCGTCAAGGTGGAGCCCCAGAACGCGAGGAAGGGACCCTCGCAGTACCACCGGTGCAGGATGTTCGGGCACGCGCAAGGCAAATGCCAGGCGGCGCCGCGCTGTGTTAAGTGCGGTAAGGGCCACCACACGCGCAACTGCAAGCGGAGGAGTGAGCCCCGGCGAAGCGCGCTAACTGCGGCGGCAAACATCCGGCCAGCTACCGAAGTGCCCGGCATTCGTGGCGGCCAGCAGGAGGAACCGCCAAGGACAGTCGACGCAGCCGACGACGTCGAGACCCCCAGCAGGAGCAGCCCCGCGGACCGCTGCTCGCCGGGTGACGCCCCAGGTGAGCTTCGCCCATGCCGCAGCGGCCCCCCGCAGTGGAGCGCCTTCGCAGTCGAGCGCGACGCGAGCCCCGCCGCCGGCGAGGACGCCGAGCTCCAGAACAACGGACGACGCCCTGATGACGGGATAACGAAGCGGATCATGCGTGAGCGTATCGACGCTTACCTCGAACGCCATGGACTTCTCCGGCCATGAATCCGAAGCCGACAAGGCCGTCCTTCCTGAGGATAGCTTCCTGGAACGTCAGGGGTGTCGAAAGTCGGAGACACGAAATAGGTGAATTCCTAGAACGTGCAGGCATCGATGTCCTGGCAATCCAGGAAACACTGCTGAGCGAACGGACCCGTGACCCGACCTACGATGGATTCACCACGTACAGAAAGGACAGAGGACGGCGCGGAGGCGGTGTCGCTCTATTGGTGAGAAGGGTAATAGATCATTTTCAGGTCCCGACCTCAGAGCTACGAGGCATCGAAGCAGTCACGGTGGCGGTGAACACCTACACGCACGGGCTGCTTTACGTCACGTCAGCCTACTCACCGCAGGGCGGCGACCTCGACGAAGGCGACCTTAATATCCTGCTTAACACCGGCAAGAGGCAGGTCGTAGTTATCGGCGACTTAAATGCCAAGTCTACGACATGGCATAGCAGGACTACCAATCGAAGAGGACGCACCCTGGACGGATTCTCCGAAGATCACCACGACGTCATCACCATGAGCCCCCACACCCCCACCCACTACCCCTCCGCTGGAGGGAGGGGGGACGTCTTAGACCTGGCGATCCTCAGGCGGGTTTACCTGCCGACGGAAATCGTCACTCTCCAAGAGGGCTCTTCCGACCACAACCCGATCGTGTTGACGCTGGGCAAGGTCAAGCCGGTCTGGCGGGTCTTGTGAGCCGGAGGAGGAGACCGGACCCACGAAAACCATCGTGGACTGGGACCAATTCCGGCACACGATGCGAGGCGCCATAGGACCGATTCCCGTCATCCGGACTAGGACGGATCTGGACCAAGCTATCTACGACCTGACCACGAGCGTCAAAAACGCTCTGGCAGAAAATACGAGGGAGGTTCCCTACAGAGCTTGGAGCAGGTACGGCCAAATCCCGGATTTCCTGCAGGACCTCATACGGGAGAAGAACAGAGCCCGAAGGAGAGCTCAGCGAACCCCAACCGTCGAGGCGCGAGCGGAGGCGAACAGATGGAGCCGCGAGGTGAAGTCTCGCCTCCAGGAACATCTTCGGGAACAGTGGGATCGACGTCTGGAGGAGCTGAACCCCCAACAACCGGGGTTCTGGAATCTGCAGAAAGCTCTGCGGAACAAACGTGGACCGATGCCACCGATCCATGGGGAGCGAGGAATCGTCTACACCCCCCGCGAGAAGGCCGAGGCATTCGCCGACTGCCTGGAGCGGGAGTGTAGGGAGAACCACCACCCGGACGAGGACGACGACCACGAGGACATGATACGACGCGAGGCGGCGAGGATCCGGAGGACCCCAGCAGAGGGGACACTGGGACCTGCTACGACCGACGAAGTCTATCAGATCGTCCGCAGACTCAAGCAGAAGAAGGCGCCCGAAATAGACGACTTGAGCAACCGCGCCCTTAAGCACCTCGGTCGTAAGGGTGTGGTCGCTCTAACCAATATTATCAACGCCATGATGCGTCTCCATTACTTCAAGCTACCACGGAGCTGAACCGCCGACGAGTCACCGGAGTCCTCTTCCTAGACGTCGCCAAGGCCGTCGACCGGGTATGGCATTTTCATTTTCATTCATTTTTCATTTTTACGAGGCAGGAAACTGCAAGTGAGAGTGGGTCACGAGCTGTCTACTACTCGCACCCCGGAGGCCGGAGTACCACAAGTTCTGTGGCACTGTGTAACAAGAGCCAGGCGCTCTTGATACAACGTCGACGGCAGCGACCGACGGGACACATCCGACTGGGAAACGAAGACGTCGACTGGAAGGACACCGTGAAGTACCTCGGCGTCACAATGGACAAGGGACTCACCTGGAAACATCACATCGATTCGACGATAGCGAAGGCGAGAGCTGCGCGCGCCAAACTCTATCCCCTGATTGGGGGGGCGAAGCGCACTTCACCAAAGGCAGAAACTGAGGCTGATCAAGACCATCATCCTGCCGATCTTGACCTACGCCTCCGTGGCATGGGGCCACGCCGCCAAGACCATATGTCACTCATATGGTGCTGCTACGAGAGGTAGAGGTGATTATGAAGAACCACCCCTAGGACCGAACGACGGCGCCTCCACCATATGTCACGAGCCGGGGCGTCTTCCCCTGAGTCACGGCTGCGTGAGGTAAGGGGTTGGTAGCTACGGGGGTAGAGCTTGCTATTAACGAAAAACAGGTTAAAACAAAACAGAGAAAAAGTCTTTATTCTCCACAAACGGCGGGGAACTTACAGGATTGCCTGTCGTCCGGACTTTCGGGTTTCCATAACGGAGGGCCTCTTGACAGGGGGTTGGAAGGCTCTTCTTCGGGCTAGTTTCTGGAGACTTCGACGATCCACCACAGTCTCCGCTCGGGGCTCTTTCTACTCTCTCTTCGACCGGCCGTCCGGCTGGTCCCTTCAGGGACGGCCCTCTTCCGGGCGGCCCCTTGGACAGCACTTGTCCAAGCTCGTACGTTTGGACCCCACTAGTCCTCTCAACTACCTTCTTCTTTCTATTTATGTTCGACTTTGTTTTGCTTATACTTGCACTGTGTGCTATCTTTTGTAAACACTCTCGATTTCATTTTTCGTTCTTCACACGAATTGACCGTGGCCTCGGGTCGTGTCCTATTTCCTTGTTTTTTATTTGTGGTCGTCGAAGTCTCGTGTTCGTGACAATAGTAAATAATACCATGCAGGTCCAAGCTTTTCTTGAATCTTTCCACAATTATATCGGATTTCATGCTCGTCGACGTTTGACTTCAATTTTTATAGCACTTGTGTTATGGTTCAGCTCGGGCGCAAACGGTTCAAACTTATTTCTAACCCCGAGAAAAAGAATTTTATTTGTTTTAGCTCTAATTATGCAGGCCTAGAATGTTGAAAACATAATTTTTATGTAGTTAAATATAATTAAGTAATTTGGATGAGGTGCGTCATAGTTAGTAGAATACGATCTTTTGGACCAAGCACCGTCAGCAATGACGGTAATTAAGGAAATGTCATCCTCGTTTATATTTCCACATACATATTAGCTATTAGCGGAAATTATTATTTCGGGTTGGAAATAAAACACTGTTTCTACTAAACTCCGATATACTTCCTCCTTCTCTCCTTCTTCTTACAAGACTGCCTCGTTACCGAATAATCGTCACGGACATATCATTTTTGTTTACTTAAAGAAGTATATGATTGAATTGACATATTATTGAATATATCGACATACCTTGATATCGTCTGAAATATCTCTAAATTGGTACATTGCACAAAAAATGAAAGAACTATTTTTTGGTACTTAAATGAACTATCCAAAACAAATCTTAAAATTAAAAAGAAATACTAGCAGTCGGCAATTTATTTGTGACAACATTTGCCCTTTTAAAAGAATAGTTTTGTGTATGCGATAAGCGTTTCCGCTTAAAATTCTAGCCCGAGTCAATTTGAGATCCTTCTGAAATTACTACGTTCATCTGGTATTTAGTTAAGACAGTAAGAAGGCAAGAAGACAGTGAGAAGGTATTTACTTAGCGGCAATTCATGCCACAATGATCGTAATAACCGCAGGTAAGTTTAATTTTAACATGTACGTCCTTATGTCATCCATGACATGTGTCAAAGATGCAAGTTATGTATTGGAGTGGTTCATGTCTATGATTGGCGCAAACTTTGGCGCGAATTGAAACTTTAGATATTTACACCAATCAGAACAGAGTTGATATCAAATTAAAGTATAGACCGACATTAACTGGCGCTGTGAAAAATAAATTTTTCTACGCTAATTGATACCCATTACGGCAAAACTTTTTAAGCAATTTCATCCTATAATTTTTAATGGTTAGTCTTTCATTTAAAACAAATTTTAAGCAAATAACAGATGAACGTAGATCATTGAGACCTCTTACTATTATTTTACTACAATCGTCCGTCACATGAGTGAATTCTTGAATATTTCTTTTCTAGTCGACAACTCGACAAAGTGGAATACCAAAACCCTACAGTCCTAACCGCAAAGCTAAGTCAAATTAACTAAAGTTGATCAGGAATCCGAAGTATAAGTATATTGATCGCATTGCTGGTTGCGTCGAATGTCGATTTTGTGATTATGCTCCACCCGTGCACGACTCCTGTCGCCTGCAAATGTTTTTCCTCGGTGTGCGTGCTGCAAGCCGACACAAAGCCGCACATGACAACCGGCTGCGAGGAAAGGGACGTAACAGTGACAGTGTCTTTCATTGACAACTTCTTCGGTTTGTTTGTGTGCGTGAGAGACATGCGGCGGTGATAGTTTGACTGAAGAAGTTCTTCCGCGGATGTTGTTGGTGCATCTCCCCCCTGGTGATCATGGATGCGAGAGCTGACGAAGAAGGTAAAAGATCAATTATTGACAATTTATGCGATGTGTACTCGCCTCGTTAAAAGGTTAACGGTTATGTTCATTACGGACGGCGTTTGGTCGATATCTCTCACGACGTTTTTTCACAACTTTTCGTCAATATTTTGAATACGGAAAATACTACGTGCCATTAGTTTGCACCCAATACCATTGCTCATTTTGCAACGGGTAAAACTGCCCATTTTGCTCATTAGTAGAGGAGTTGCCATTGAACACACTGCGATAAATTTCAAGTACACCTGTGGCCTTTAAAATCGACCCAAAAACAAATTTTGGGTTACTGAAGACAAATCCATCAATATACCAATTACGTTTGTCCAAACGTAAGAGGGTCAACGCTTTGCTGAAACGTTGTTAATTGTGGTAATCCTTACTGCTATAACATTAACCCGCCACTGGTACAATGACTACAAATTCATTTTAAATAATCGTAAAGATATCAAAGTTTTAAATTTTTTCAAATTCGTACAATCATTTGAATATTGCACAAATAAAATAACAATTAAATATTCTATTTTCTAATTGCACATTAAGTTGTAAATTGAGTTTGTAAAAACCGATATCGGTTAAATTTTTTAAAATTCAAACAATGGTTCGCCTTCGCGGCAAATTTCACAATGCATCACTTTTTAAAATGTAAACGGAAAATTTTATTTTAATCAACTTCGAGAAGCAAATAAAAAGTTTTCGCACCTGTGAAACCCAAAATTACAGAAATAATTTATGCTAAATTTACATTTAAGTTTATAGTTTATAGCATTTATAGTTTCCTCATCTGTTTGTTGTACTCTTTGTAGTGATTATTGTTACATTCACGTTAAATAATATATTCGTTTAAAAAATGTTAATGGAAAGTACATAAAAATCCATGCGATGAATCCGTGTGTAGTTAGTAGGTGTGAATCGACTTGAAACGCGGACCTGGTTTGCCTTCAATCGTTTTTAAGGTAACATATAAATTTTATCTTGGAATTTTTATATTTTATAGTAAGATATTTCGGAAATTTGTTTGGGTAAGTAAATATTACGTTTGATATCCGTCTCTCTTGAAACCAGCTGTATTGTCCTTTGCAGTCGACGCTCTTGTGTTTATGCAGTTGCATCACGTTTATAATTATTTTTAGCAAAAAGACCGAACTTCCTAACAAACATACATTTAGAGGTAGTTTTCGTATCAGATCGTACGACTCGGAGCGTTTCCTTAAGACAATTTTTCTTTTTATCGCCAAACTGTATGCTCTTAACATATATAGCGTTCTATTTTTGAGTAGCGTATTCGATTTCTTAATGGGTCCCTTCCTTACATTTTAATATTTTTAGAAACTTAAAGAGACATCTGACAAGAAGTAATTTGTGTCGTTGATTATTTACGACTTCGTAGTCTTTTTTAATAACTCACTAGATCGGCAATTGCATGCTGTCGTTTACCATTGAAATTGTTATCACAAAGAGAGATGTCCCATGGGAATTAATAGCTTGTCGGTTACGATGTACCTGTATAGATTGCGTATGAATATATGTCTATTTTAATTACGTAATAACTATAACTTCACAGAGTTTACAGAGTTCACTATTCGGTGTACAAGTTGTAAATTATCATTTTTTTATTTCATGACACGTTGCAATTTTCAAAATTGTTAGTTTTTGTGGTGTAGTTGGCGCTTCTGCATTTCTCGTTGTCGTAACCAAATATGATATGAGCTGAAAAGTAATAATAAGAAATTCAATGTTTTTATCTATTCCTGTATTTTGAACCGCCTCCTTTTGATAGTGGAAGTGGGCCTGCATTAATTTCTTCGGTTCGTCCCATTTTGACTTCGTGTTTTCATTCACATATTTCTGGTTACGAAATTTTATCAGTTTCGCCCGATTTTTTTCTCTCTCTTACATCATGCGTACGATTGTTTTACGCGGAGAGAAAACATGTTGACAAAGCGATCACGCGGAGGTAGGTTCATATGTCTCGAAGGTTACAGCTCACAAGGTTACTTTTAAACGTTGATATTTGCACCTGGTCGACCAAACGACTTGTTGCAATTGAAATTTCGAAATCTAATCGCAAAACTTTTCTGTTCGTGTATCTCTTGTTAACTTTCCAGATTCGTTTGACCTGGTCCCTTGCCGCGTGTGCGGCCGGACATTTGTCTCTCTCTCGCTGAAAAAGCACGAGAAGATTTGCGAGAAGAATGTCGTGAAGAAACGCAAACCGTTCGACTCATTCAAGCAACGCGTCGAGGGTACCGACATAGCACAGTTCCACAGGAAGACCTACCTCAAGAAACCTGAACCGGTGGCGGTGCCGGAGAAGAAGAAAAAAAGGAACTGGAAAGAGAATCACCTGGAGCTACTGAGCTCGATCAGAGCAGCGAAAGGTTATGAACGAAGTTTTAAAACCGTTTAGGGCAATAGTTACTGCACCCTCCTGCTCAGAAAGTTGAATTTCCAGCATGAAGCATTGTAATGGAGATTAAAGTTTTGGATTACTCTTTGACCAGAGGTTGGTTTGAAGCTGGTGTGTAAGGAGGCAAGGGTACCACTTTTATATTTGAATGAAAGGCTTCAAGTTCATCAAGCTGACGTGGAGAGTTGTCCAAAACTAGACCATCCCTGAAGTTTAAATTATTTTTCTTTAATAAGTTTCAACTTCCGGAACAAGAAATTGGTGACAGCCCACCCAACAACAGTTCCAGAGAATAAAAATTGTAACCACATCTTGTATGAACGCCAAAACACTGGCTGTTTTTATCATTTTTCAAAGCACGGTAATTCAACGATCTGTCAAGCAATAGTATATTTAAACAACATCTTTATGCATTAGAAGAAAGTAGCAGTGTAGCTTTTATAAACTAATCTTTTATTGTTTTAAAATCAGAAGCAAACTACTCATTTTTAATATAACAGTTTTGTCGGTATTCTTTTCTAAAACAAGGCAGTTTCCTCTACATATAACACTATTTAATAGCAATTAATTTTAAAAATTCTTTTGGATATCTTGTTGCTGTTTTAGCACCTGCAGATATAGCGTCTCCGACAATTTTGATGCTATGCAGTGATCTTGAATTAAACTTCCGATGCTTGAGGTCCTGCGCTGTACGTTCAACACCAGATTCTGTAAAATATCCATAAAAACAATTAGCTTCTCTAGAATTATCGAACTACTTAAGAGCACTTCGATCAATCTTCAACCCGTTATTATAAGGTTGCTTCCATCTTTTAAATTGTTGGATAACGAACAATTTTAACAACGAACTTTGCATTAAAAGAAAAACTTCGCAATGTTTTAACGGTGTTGTATTTCTATGAAAGAAGTTTGTGGAACCGTTCAAATTTGCCCTTGGCAATTTATGAACCAATAAAGGAAAACACCAAGTCTTCGCCAACTAGTTTAATTGTGAAACAGCGACCGGTTTCAACTATGCAACAGTCATCATCAGGCTGATCTAAATAAAAGAAAGCGAAATTAACACTAAAACACGAAACCTCATAATAGCTAAGCTTTTACCTTCAATATGTTTAATATGTATTCTACCACTATCACCCTAATGATGACTATTATATACTCGAAACCGGTTGCTGTTTCACGATTAAACGGGTTGGTGAAGACTTGGTTTTTTCTTCACTGGTTTACAAAGTATTTCTATTTTTTTGCTTTAAGCGATAACTCGATTTTCTTCATTTACTTCCAGTGATTCGCAGCATAAATTATGTACAAAGCAGGGAAACATTTACCCAAAATTATTGCCGCGAAGGAGACGGTGAAACAATAAAGCAGAAAATGCATCATCGATTTTGAAAAATAAAATATGGGTCGGTAATTTTGGAGTCGCGAATGAAGAAATTTTCGGCCATGAATACAAGAAGTGGTCCGAATTAATTAATCCACGAACACTGAAAACGCGTATAAGGGAACCGTGAATAAGGAGGTTTGACTGCGTTCCGTTTTAAATCTCGATTTTAGACTTATTTCAAGAGAAATATGTGCTATCGCGGAGAGTAGCATGCCGGGAAGAATTTCAATGCAGTTATATGTAATGCGAGTCAAGTCAAGTGCAATGCTAGTCAATGCAAGCTAAGCTAGTTAGTTAGTTACGGCTAAGTAAGTTAAACTTTAAAAAATAACATGTCCCAACAACAAGTAGTGGACGAAATGAGAACACTCTTTATACTTATGTAGAAGCTTTCGAATAGAATTCTTCTTCAGTTACAAGTAAATGAAATTTTCTAACCAGATTTCATTCACGTAGTCTCTACATTATGACTAAACATAAGTTGAGTGAGAATGAGTTAGAAATGACAAAACACTGGAAGGTCAAAACACCATATTACTGTGCGCAGGTACTGTCAACTTAAGTTATTACAATTTTGATGTTCCGTGACGAAGAATTGACGAAGCGATATAACATACAACCAGCTATCGATGGAATTTACTAAAATCAAACATAATATCTGATAAAATGTCGGGAAGTTGAAAATATAAACGTTATAAAAGATTAACCACAACTAAATGCATATAAAGAACCGAATGAGACTTTAAAAAGAGTCAATAGTAAGATTATGTTATGAGTTATCATTATAGCTACGTTTGAATTTTTCACCTAAAAATAAGATGTTGGAACAAATGATATTTAATCCTTACTAACTATTATTACTTTGTTACGGATCCTTTTGAATTTACTGATTTCATGAATGACTATTAATTACCCCTAGGTTTCAAGATAGTTTACATATCATATCTTTAATTAGTAATTAGTAGAGTTAGTATTAATGAGTGTGGGGAAACAATGGAATAGCATTCAGCATGTTCAAAGCTTCTTATGCTTTGAATAGTTTAGTAGATTTAATCAGATTTATATTTAATACAAATCATTTTAGTTTTACCAATTAACGCTTGGTACACACGCAATATTGTTACGGACGATTTGTTAGGCAAATTGTATTGCGAAATTCTCCTTTGAAAAAATACGTTGATGATATTAACTGTGTGATCCTTTCTAACGCAGATGGTGAAATTCTAAAAAATTTTAATAACCATGACGAAAACTTGAAATTCACCATTAAAAATAAAATTGATAATTGTGGGGTAGATGCGTCATAAAAATTTATCCTCACAAATATATTCCAATTCCCCGCAGAGGCCGCAACGGTACTTGTGCTAGTTCCGCGCGAGCTACCTACAAAGAATCCGCCGAGGGTAATTGCGATAGCTTACCTGCCTTTCAGATTATAATAGTTAAGGGGATAGATTTTCTAACCTAAGCTAACATGACTAGGCCAATTTAACTAGATAATATTATTAATAGCATTTTAAATATATTTTGAGAAATTCATTTGCACAAGTTTAATATTGTTAGACTTTTATTCATAGTAATACATTTATTCCTCGGGATTTCTTTTCTGATATATTTACGGTCGCGACCATTTGGATGCCGCGGGATCCCCGACAAATAGCCTGGGGAACTGACACTGTGTCCCACATTTATTGTGCAGGGAATTAGTATACTTTTTATTGCCGCGCGGGAACTGTAATACACCCTAATTGTGTATGTACCTTACGATAAATACAATATAAAGTCATTTTATAAACGCGTTCGGGACATTGAGATCTCCGTGAGTTTGTCAATTGAGGATGGAAAGTCTATTCATGATCATTACAAATTTTAAAAGGTTACCCAAGAAAAAATTTAAAAAACAAATGAGTTTATTAAACGTCTTCACTGAAAACGAATTAAACGATCAAATATACAGATAATAATAATAATAAGACACAACTCTGAAAGGGAAATTCTGGGTTTACTAACTATTCGAGATGTACCTCAGGATACAGCTGACAAAAATAAATTTCACTCCTATTTTTCTCCCTTTCGAAAAGTAAAATTCAGGGTTTCTGGATTTTTCTAAACTTCTTTAGTTCATTTTGTTTGAAGTTCAGAATTTTGTTTGTCTAATGCGAAGAAAAGAGCTAGAGAAGAATGTACACGGATTCCGCAAATATATCGAGAAGAGATGATGAACGATAAGGACAAGGATTGGATTTCAGTGAAAACAGACAGTGTCAGTGAAACATTTTGTATACAATTCAAGACGTACATCTCTTGGATTGATTAATTTTCCAAAGACGCAGTAAGATGTAAGTATACCGCAAAGAATTGAAGACTGAGAAGGAAGAGAAGTTGATACTGAAGGAGGCTGAATATTGGCTTTTGCAAAAAGCTCAGATGTTCTAAGTTATGGAAATTTTTTCTTTGGCGACGGAACGATTAAATCCTGTTCAAAGTTGTTTGATCAGTTATACACAATACATATGGACATAAATGCGTTACAATATGTATTCCCAACTACAGACGAGAACCCAATACAGACATTAAAAGTTGCAATTTTCACTACAATAAAGCTATTTGGCGAAAAGTGCAGGAGTTAGGATTTGTGCCACTGTATAGCAAAGAAACGGAAATTCGTGAACATGTCAGGGTGTGTGCAGCACTCTCCATTTACACCCCGATTACATAGACGATGGATTTATGTGCATTATAGAAACATAATCAACACTGGAAGCTGTAGTAAAATTTAACAGTAAAATTAAAGAGTAGCAGGAAAGAAAACGCATTTGGGTTTCTTTCAAAGAACGGCACCGAACAACAAATGCGGTAGAAGGCTGGCATTATAAATTAAATAAATGAATTGGAAAAAACATCCGATTTTTTTTGAGCTGCTGGGTATTCTACAAGAAGAGGAAGATTACTACTCGAACGTTATCCAAAAAATAAAACAAAATTTACCTACGTCCCAAAAAGCATCGCGATTTGGATTTGGACACCAGGATCAACGAAACGGTAAGCTGCTTGTTGGTTGATCGAACACTAAAAAGACTACTCTACATAGCGAAATTTGTTTAATGTAAACACTAACAAAGCTAATCGCCAAAATTGTAATATATTTGTTTCAAAATAAATGACGAAACCATGTTGTGAATAAAATCTATTAAACCACCAAAGTAACAGGTTGTAATTAATAGTTATTCAACATTTATTCAACAACTTATTATTTTGCCAGTCCCAAATCTGGATAAAAGTGTGAAGACTAGGATAGAAGTATGGTAGACTTTATTTAGCACAACATGCAACATATTATCTGAAATATTATTTAATAAGTATTTAGTTGGTCAGTCGACCAAACGGGAAATTAATGTTATTGTCGACGAAATGGAAATCAACAAAGCGGTCATAGACCGCCGAATAAATGAGTTCTCGTGTGTGCTGATGTTTTGGAAGAATTTTGTGGTGCGTGTCTTAGTGTATATGGCGAGTGGGGTGTGTTTGAGTTCGTTTTGTATTTGTGCGTTTGAAATGAACCATGGGGTTTTTAGTGATTGTCTGATGATGCTATTTACGAGTATCTCGAGTGGTCGTATGTGGATTTTGGCGGCGAATCCCCACGCCGTGGATGCGTATGTGAGTATTGGTCTGATAGGGGATTTGATGAGTCTGAGTTTGTTCTGAGGTTTGCGGTGGCTTTTCCTGTTTCTGAGTGGGTAGAGGAGTGATCTTATAGCGTTTACTTTTTGTCTGGCGTATTGTGTGTGTCTTTTCCATGTCAGTTTTTTGTCTAGGTAAATCCCTAAGTACTGTAACGAATTCTCCACTACTTATCGGTCGTCGAAGGTACTGGAATAATCTCGATGTCTCTACCGACAATCCGGCGTCGGCCGGTTCCGAGAATCGTTTAATAGTTCGAGAAAAATCTGGAAGCAACACCGTTAGCCTATAAAAAGGCGACCAACTGATAAGCAGTAAGTCAGTCAGTCGGAAACAGGTGTTCATGTGAGCGGGCAAAAGCCGACAAGTGGTCGTAAAAACACGCTCGAATAAAAATCTACGTTTAAATAAATTAGAATAAGTCCGTATAGTGCTAGTGTTAGTTAAATAAATTACGATTAATTAGTTATAGTTAGTGTTGGTAATTATCAAGAACCCACGAACGTAACAGTTCTTTACTTTGTCACTCACGAAAATATATATTATCGAATCTTCTGACCATCTGAGTGAGTGCAGTATTTGGAAACTGCAAGAGAAAAATCTCAATATCCATTATTTTTAAAACATGTTACCTATTTACAAACCTTCAGTTCACACCTTTTCAGACCATCAAGGTATGTTTCAATCCCAGGGCATAATTGCACCGATTAAATGACAATGAATGAATCAATGAATGCCTCAATCCTCGAAGCCCGTTTGGTTTGAAACTTTTATGATTATCTTTAAACTGAATTTTTTTATACATTAATGACCGCCTAATACAATCACTTTGGGGACGGCATGTTTGATCACCCTAACCGAATGATTACAATAATCGATTATGTTTACTTTGCAAGAAATAGTCATCATTAACAAACAAGTTGCAAAATGTGCATTACACATCTAGATAATTGAATAAAAATAAACACATTTTCTAAAATTTTACGATTGGTTTAAGATTACTATTTATTAAAATATAATGAAATCGGTATTAGGGTTTAAGTTTTCTTTTATGTAAAATTTTATTAACGAACGTATATCTGTATGTCACAATTTTCGAGCAATTTTATTGATAGAAACACATGATTTTTCTTGAAATATAAAGACATCACTGTGGAGTAACAATCTTAGGATAGAATTCATTTTTAGAAATATTAAGCGTTTTGGGCTTTGGGTATGTGGGGTTACGAGGATAACGATGGGGGACGGGTTACACCAATGTGATACTTAATGTGGCAGGGGGCTATCGAACTAACGCTGTTGGCTAACGACCTGGGCCAGACCCGTTGGCTAACGGCCTAGGCCGATAGCCGATTGCGCATCTAAGGAGCTCGGTAGAAGTAGAAATCGTGTAAGAAGTACACAATGCGCACAAACGAGATATCGTCCTGACTAGTCCATTATTATTTTTGAGGTAAGGTTCCTACTCATTGTCTCAGTCTCCGTATTACCGGCTTCCTGGGAATATTGCTCCGTTCTGGCTGGCGCCGTTGCTGGCGCCGTTCTGCGCCTGTTTTTCTTTGATTCTTTGTCTTCCACGCTCCACGCCACTGCTCAGCAACAAATACCCGTCCGGCGGTCAGATTTCGGTGAGTCATCATGTACTTCCTATGCTATTTCGAGTCTACTCTAACCGCCTAGGCCATTAGACAGCAGCGCTGTCACCCAACTCTGTACTCTAACGGCCTAGGCCAAGGGCGTCCACTAACCGTGTTTCCCGAGCCCCCGGGAGCAAACGCTTTATCAGTGGTACCGGTAATTTATGGCACCCATAAAGCTATTATCGCTCGTCTCTTGGGCCATTTTTAGTCAGGAGATGCAGGGTTGAATTAATATGATTTAGTTAGACATGTTTGAAACATATACGAGCATACCAAAGATGTTTTTAGCTGTTTCTAAATATTTAGTACACAAAGTTTTGTGCAAGTAATTAAGTAATTGTTCCCAGTAACTAGTAAGTTTAAGGATGATTGCGAATTAACGTATTATCCTTCCTTCCTTTCAAGAAAAATTTACCAGATGCGTCGTTATGATCAGGTAAAAATAGGGCCAGTAACTGAGTGATTACCACAAAATCTTGACATCACTTTAGAAAAATCTATAAATTGCCAACTTATGGTTAATAATATGTAGTCTGTGAGTGACTGTACTAGTGTGCTTTGTATGGGTAAAAGATTTTACAGAGTATTTGTTTTATTCCAGTTCTGTTTGTCAATTTTGACTTGAAACGATTTTCATTTCCTCATTTTTTTAATAACCTGTGCGTAATGGAATCAGAAGGGGGCAAGATTACGATACTAAATGGGGGGATTTATTTGGGGTTTTCAAAATATGTAACACCATTTTATGCGTCATATATGGCAAAGTTTTGTAATATTTAAAAAATATAACATTCAGCGGCATTATCAAAAACAGCATCAGGATTTTTATAGAGATTTTCCATTAGGTAGGGCGTCAGGATCCAGAGAAGCCTGGCTACCAGAAAGCCTGGAAAAGTGTGAAGGGAAAATGACATAAATGGATCCAACCTAGTGCTTTTTTTTTAATTTAACCAAATAAATTTATTTTGAAACATAACGTTACGTATAATTTTCATTAATCATTCATACATAAAAGACAGAATTACTGATTAATATAGTAATCATTTTAGTATTTAGAAAATCTGTAAATTAGTACCTATTTACAATTATACAAGTATCAGGTAATTGCTTTTCATAGCTTCTCCTCGGCAAGAGTTCAACTCGCTTTCTGAATCCGACACTTGGCGTGTTGTACGAAAATGGCATGCGTAATAATATTCCGACTATCAGCTCCTTAGGACCCGTTTATGGTGGGTTGTATGTCACTTCTCTATCTCTCTTAATTCTAGTGGACACCTCTGGTCTAGGCGGCCGGATTCGCCTAACGGTCGCCGACATATAGATAACTGTATAGAGAAATTAGTACTAGCATTTCTCTCTGATTAAGTGAACTGAATTTTGCATGTTCCCAAATACCTATAACTGTGAATTAATGTGTGCATACGTACATATATTGTTGTACGAATGTATAATTTTCTAAAATATAATTTAACGAGTGACCACGACCGTCTAATCCGAGAACAGATGTAGGGAAAGCAATGCCAATTTTTACCCGAACCGTTTTACACGCGCGCTATTTCGTCCAGCCTTTTCCATATCGAAACATTTTTAACGCACGTACTCTGGATTTTATTTATGACTTATTAGATGGAATAGGAAAGAGTGTAGTCTAGTCCAGGAGTGTAGTAAAATAGAATAAAAAAGAAATGGCCATTAAACATTTCACACGTAAGGGATGTATTGGACGAACATAAATTGATTTTACTTACCCTATCCACTTGGATGAAATGATATGTGTAGTTTTATGGACAAACTAGCCAGCCCTGTCACGGCTTCACCCGCGCAATTTTAATATCTGATAATTATACCCCCATTCTTTTTAATTTTTCAAACGATAATGTCAGCTTTACAATAAAAAGAAGCTCATTCTTATTTATTATTAATCATCATTCATTATCTAATTGAAAACATTTATATTATTATTTTATGTTTGAAAAATATATATGTAGAATTGTCTCTGTATGTATATAAATGCATTTATAAAAAAATTTATCTAGACCATTACGTATAAGGAACTTAGTTAAGAACAACGATAATTTAAATATTTAATAAATAATTTAAATTTAATTCAGGATTTAAAACTGAAGCAAATAAGATTTTAATAATTAAAATTTATTACTTTTAACTGTGCTTCACAGTTTGCTATCTATAAATTAAAAATATGAATTAGATATTAAAATTAATTAAAAAAATATAATTAAACGACATTTAGAAGATTCTCTCCTTCACTTATTAGTTTCATTCATTACATATTAATAGTACAATACAGACGTAGGTATCCCGTGGAATACATAATAGATATAAATACTTCGCCCGTTCTATTGTTTTATTCATGTACGGAAAATATTTTTTTTAAAAATAAAATTGCAATGAATTTTTAATAAGTCGCATATAAATAAGAATTCTTCTTTAAATACTAATTTCAATCAATCTTGATTCTCAAAAATCGGATTGTTTTCAATACATTTTATAACCAATTAAAATTTTAAACTTAATTGATAAGTATTAGAAATATGCTTAAAAATCATTAAAAATTATCCGTTTTTTTTGAGGTTCAAAATTATCTAAATTCAATATTTAATGAAGAATCTAAATTTATATTATATGTATAAAAAAATCCTCGCAATTTGTTTTTCAAAAAATTAATTTTTCTTACGGGATTAAAACAATAGACTTCCTGCAGTGCGACCGTCGACCTACACCTGGCATATCTCACTATATGCCTCATTCTCCTCCTATTCTTCTGCCTATATTCTCACCGTGAATATAGTATACATTTTATATGTACAGTGCTATAGAGCGTATATATTATAGATACACAAATTTTATATGAAAATTCGTTTATGATTTTCTATCCTTAAAAATTAAAATTTTGCACAATCCTTTCTTAGTGCACCCCTGTACTATGATACAAAGCTACCTTTAAAATTTCAAGTCGCTACCTATAATAGTTTTGGCTGTACGTTGATTATGAATCAGTCAGTCAGTCAGGACATCTTCTTTTATATATAGAGATATATGAATTTTAAATCGCCGCCAAAAATGATTTGTACCTAATTTAATGATAGTCATGAATTTTGTTCATTCATAAGTAAACTCAGCTATGGTATTAATAATTTTTTCCAACTGTACCATACATTCTTGAGAATTATCTCATGCCTAAGCTTTTTATTTGCAGGTTGGATCACTTTCGAGGTGGACAAAAGAAGTAACTTCAGTTCGTGTGAACGTAAAAGATTGAAACTTAATAAATCCGAATCAAATAAGTTTGCAGTTATTTTCTTTTGATGTATTCTATATGAATCGTATCTGAATTGGCTGTAAAATGCAACTGGAATGGAGATATGGTAATCGTCGACTTAGGGTTAACAAATTGCCACATTTTAGATTCAATTGCCTTTCAAAGTAAAGTGGCATGATTATTTGAATATATGTTAATAATGTGTTATTATTTTAAAAGTGATGAACATTTGATTGAAACGATAGTGCTAGAAATTTGACACTTTCTGAATTTGAGGGCGCCATGGGAAATTCCTTGATCATTTTTCTATGACTAAGACGTGTATTTTTGGCTAGGCATTTCAACAACTAAACCATTGAGTATCCATACTGCTATCCAAATTAAAAAATCAATTTTACAGGTATCTCCCCAGACAAGGAAGCAATGCCCTACGCCAAAAGCCCCTCACTTTTATCCGACACTAAACGTTGCCCCTCCTGCGATAGACAATTCGGTCCGAAGGCCTATGATCGCCACGTGGAATGGTGTAAAGAGAAACACGCCCACCAACGTCTCCATCACTCCCCTGCCAACGTCATTTTAGCCAAGGAACGGTTGGAGGCTCGTCTCAAATACGTTCCACCCTTGAACCGAGCCAGGAAGCTTCCAGTCAAAGAGAAGTATTCCTCCTCAGCTTCAACTAGGACCGAGAGTACCACATCTCTGCTGTCGCACTCTTCGATTAAAGCCAAGGATAAGAAGACTTACTTGGAGAAAAACCGAAGGAAGATCGAGAATGAGAAAAAGAAAGAAGCGAAGGGTAATTTGAACAAGGTTGAGGAAGTAAAGGGGAATGATTCCATGATGGCGATTTCGTCCCTGTCATTAACATCTGATTCCACGAAAAGGTATCCACTGAAATCTTAAAATTGGGTTGCAATACGCTTCCACTTTTTATTTTTGTACAATTGTATAATGACTATCCCAAGGAAGATGCAAATGAAACATTCGCTCTTTAAATATAAATACCAAAAACCGTACCAACAAACAATATTAATTTTTTCACAATTCTCAGGGTCCAGATCGTCGTTGCGTTGTCATTTTTAACTAAAACAACTTTTTCCTTGCAGCTCTCATAGAAAAAACTCCATGCCCTCGTCGAAGACAAACTCGCCGACGGTAAATTACGAGGTGAACGGAATCACAGTGTCTTCAATGAAATGCAACAAAACAATGGTAACGTGGCGAGATACACTGAACGGCCCCAAACAGAACACAAAGAAAAAACTGGTAGATGTTAACGAGTCTGGACGTTGCTTCAGTACAAGCACACAATCAAATAATGCATTGTTAAAACATTCGGTTAGTAAAAATAACAAGAAGGTTGGCAGCGTGAATGTTAAGAATAAATGTGCCATTCAATCCAAATCGGAACCGACTGTAAAACAGACACCCATCAAACAACCCTCCGTCATAAATTTAGATTTTCAAACAACTCATGAGACTTTCGAAGAACATTTAGAACACCTCACTGCCACATCAGAACCAGATTTCAAGACTGAGATTGCTACCCGTTCAAATTCTAAGGGCACCTTAAAGTCAAACCAAGAAAAGTTCAGACCACAAGTCACCAACAAACCTAATTCCGTACCGGCATTTGAAATTGATGAGAAATTCACACTGACTAAATTAGAAGAAATGTCTAGAGACATACAGATTAAAACTCCAACCAGCTCGGACGAAAGCGTCAAAGCTTTGCTGAAAGATTTAGAGGAAGGTTACCAGCTCGATATAAATCTGACGGATTTCAGTTTACACGGTATACCGTCGAAATTTCAGTTGGATCAGATCAGTCCACACCTAGATCTTAGCGCGATCAGAAGTCATGATACCTCAGAGATTGACTTGAGAAAAACTTTTAAGAACATAGCAATAATTGACAGTTGCAATGTAGAAATGGAACTAATAGATCAATGCGCTTTGTCGAAATCTGAATGTGAAATTAAGAGTCTTGCGGTTCAAAAGATACTAGAGGAGGATGCCCATAAACTCAAACTGGGTGAGAAATGCATATTACCAAAATTTAGTTTTTACCAAAATAAACATGAACAGTTTTCGTGTAATGACCACACGATAGAAAGCTCTACAGAAATTATGAAACCAAATAATGATGACTCACTTCAAAATTGTCATTCCCTCGATGAAAACACAATCGAATTTAAAACTCAAAGCACACCATGTTTATCTGCAGAAATTCAAAGCAATAACATATTTGGAGATAAAAACAACGGAATTCGAAAATCATCTTCAAATCCTATGGATAAAAACTTGTCACATATCAAAGAAAATAATAAAATGAACGGACTTTTACCAAAGACACGCACATTTGTAATATCAAATACCAATGAAGATAATGAAACGGATGACATCAAACCGCCAGAAATAAACCCCAAGCAAGATGTAGAATTAACATTAACAGAATGTGTACTAAATGGGAAAGTAAACAATTTACAAACCCCCACGTCTGCTCCATCAAGTAACGAAAAATTATCAACACAACCTCCATTAAAGCATAATCTTAATCGTTCCAAAACTGAATCTTCGCTCTTATATCTACCATTACTTTACAAATCTGATCAATATTTACAATTATCATCCCGCAAGACGAACGATAAGTTTACCTCTTCAAAGTCCAATCAAAGAGCCAACACTGCTCGCCCATGCCACGAATTGTTACTGAATAAATCCAAATTGAACATTAGCAAATCTTCCAACGAAAACACATTATTACAAAAATCGTATTTGAAGTTTAGTTTAACAAACTGTTCAGATGACGCACTCAAACATAAATCCATCATGAAGATGAAACGAAGCATGAGCTCCATTGACCTCAATACTATTTTATTGAAGCACAAAAGCACAAAATCGGACGAGGAATCAAGCATGTCAAACAGAGGGTCTAGATATGGCAGTTCCAGTAGTTTGAAACCTCGCGTAACCACTTCTGAATCGTCTTCCAGTGTGAAAAAGAGACCATACAGCGAATACGTCGGGGGTATGAAACGATATAACGAGACTAGCGGTAGCAGCGAAAGTTTCTCCAGGCCCGTTTTACCTAAGTTGTCAAGCGTGTCAACTATTTATAAAGCGCCTTACGTGACCAGCAGCTCAGAAAACTCCGAATACATATCAAGAGCTGCTGACTCGTTTTCTCGAGGGGACAAGCAATCTCTGACTTTGCTTTATAATTGCAAAGATGAGAAAGTCCAATCGACTAGTGAAAAGATGATCGTGAGCCTGGACCGTTTTGATGTAAAAAATTCTGAAACTGAGGATTCTAGTAGTTCAGAGAGGAAGTTGCTTTCCAATATAAGCATTCCAAAAAATAACAGCGAAGAGACTCTGGTGTCTGCACTATTCAATAGCAAAGAGAGTTTTGACATAGATAGCATAAAGAGCAACAAGACATCTTCGGAATCTTTACCAATGCTAAAGGACGTCGATTGCATTTCAAAAAAGTTCGAAGCTTCTCTATCGTCTGAAAATTACAGCGTGCCCAAGAAGAAACGACGGTTAACCGACGATGACATCCACTACAAATCGTGTAGTGTTAACTATACCATTCTGAGAACTGCAAAGACAAAATTTTCTTACAAAAATCCGAATCCAAAGCATCTGGTCGCCGATCACTTCTTACCTAAAATAACGAGCTATGAAGGAGACGGTTTCCATAATCATTTCGAAGACTTAAAAAAGGGGAGTGATCAGTCGGTTCAATTAAATAGCGCTGATTTAAAATTACCCAAAATTGATAAGGTAGAAAAATCGGTTCAGGTGAATTTCTACGAAAAAGTATCAAACCGGTACGATAGAATTGTTATTAGATCGAGGTATCGGTTAAAATCGCCAGGCTGCATAAGGTACGTTGATATAGTACGTAGTAGTTGCACCGTACTTAGTGTTAAAATTATTTAATGCATGTAAATGGTTGTTTCATTTTCAAAAAATTATGAAGGATCTGTTTTTAAAGAGTTGATACTTACCCATTGGCATCTTCCTTGTAATCTTGTAACTACGCACTCTATATGTAATATCTTTTGGATTCTGTTCTTCCACTTTTGATTTTTTCTCCGACACATATAATTGCAGTAAAGCTCGTTTAAAGTAAATTCGTGGGACTGAGAAAAACAATGCACTAAATTAGAAGTTCTCTAAATTCAAATTACATCAAGCAGAATATCAGCGCAGGCTTTAAACTTTATAGTATGAGCTTATATCACGTATACTTTTATGTAGTTGTTTTTCATGACATTCTTCCAATTTAAATTTGAAAAAATAATTAATTCGTTGATCTTGTTCGGAAGGACCCTTGAAATGATTGTAATGATGCCGGCTCGAAATCTTCATCGTCCATTACTTTGATTTTTTTTTCTGTCTTTTCGTCCCTTAATTTAATCAGTTATTTCATTATCGGTAACCTCTAGGTGTAGAAAACAATTTTTAGTTTTTTACTTAAGCAATGCCACACCTTATGAATGAAATTTATTGTTTGAGTTGTAACGAATTCTGTATTAGCATCCATGGCTTGTAACAAATCGTTCAAAATTTTCCACTTTTGTTGACCAAGTTTCTTATCCCAGGCACTCCAAATGTTGGTTAAATATTGATACTTTCATCCAAGCTTTTTTATTGGCAATATAAATCACAAGAAAAATTTATCACTTTATTCACAGCACCCCATTGGGTATTACACTCCATTTAGAATTCCCTATTTTGACCGAACAAATACTGAATTTAGAAAGTTTTGGTTTACTGAAATCAATGGTGTCCTAAAAACGAGATTAAATCCGATGGTTTATTGAACCACAGGTTGTTACAAACAAGATTTACTGTATTATTGTCTGAACTAGTGTTTCCCAACCTTGGTGTATATTAAATATTAATGTTAACCAGAGATTTTGTTACCAGATCAGAACATCATAAGATAAAGACCATACGGTGTAAATGGAATTTCTCAACACATTTTGTGAATACTAGAGATAGCATGTTACATGATTAAATGCATTCCTTTTCTCCCTAACTTTTATTAACTTTTAGATCCTTCATTATTTCGACGATTTTTATATCATTTGATTCTTCGGTTGAAATTTCTTTACATATTTTCCTTTCTTCCTATTCGGTGTGTTCATATTTCTTTTCGCATTAAATAGCTCTCCAAAATGTTCTAACTTCGCTTCCACTTGTCCTGTTAAATTGTCTTGTTAGCTTTTATAATACCATTGTTTTTGGAAGTACTACCGCTATTCTTAACTTTTTAATAGATAATCTTTTTTTTTTCAATACCTCCTAGCTGTTATTTTGTATTATGGTTTTGTCCTCTTCTTCTTTCAAGTTTTCCATCGTATTCACTTTTAACACTAACGTTCTCATACTGTTTGTATTTTCAAATCTATTTTGCATTCTTCATCTAACCATTCTCCCCTTTTATTTCCATTCCTGGTACTATCCACCTGTACGCACATTGTATGTGTAGTATATATTGCGTACCGAAGCGTCAAGCGAATTCGAAACACTTTGTCTATCCCTAGGCGTTTAGTTCATCACGCTCATGAACTGTTACTTGAAATTCCAGTCATACCGTAGAGGTGTCAACAAGTTTCACGCATTGGCGTGGTCGAGAAACACTGTTCCAAATTATCATCTTCGCGTCCCCTTAAACTACCCTTTACATTTCCAGTCAAGTCGCGACCAATCCATTCAACATAGCACAACAACAGTTAATGGAGCTCCTCAGCTGTGACGATTTCCGATCCATAACACCCCCACCTCATAATACACACGACGACACCATTCCATTTGAAATCGAAAAGGCTGTAACACCACTACAAACCCTCTCCGTGGTGAATACACCCATCAAACCCATCAAAGACTCTCTGGTCGAATTCGAGCTGTTGGAGAGTCTGATAGAGAAGAATTTAGAAGAGGATAATTCTGCAGTTTGCTCGTTGAATGGAAAACTGCCGGCAGACGACACTACCCTCATCGATCCATCTTTGATCAACGAGAACGATAACTTGGCGCTTCCGGAAGATTTTCGGCTAGAAGGAGACTCGCCGACTTCCCTAGACTGGCACTTCGTTGTCGGCATACATACTCAGAAGCAAGATCTGTACCTAACACCAGAGTCATCTAGCGAACAAAAAAACATGTACATTATAACATCAACACCTAAAACTAGCAGGAAAACAGTAACGACTACCCCCATCAGAGTTAATACTAAGCTGTCAGCAAAAAGACCCCTTCTTGTCAACAATCCTAAACATCGAAAACCATTAATCAGACCTGTTTCTAGCGTTTCCTCAGAGAAAAGTGTCTGCTCCGAAAAAGAAAAATCTTTGCTGAAAAAAGAATCGGTCAAAACCACGAAAAGCGCAAAGACTAAGCATCTGAAACAAGAAGAAACTATCGACAAGTGGCTCCAGGAAAGTAATGAAGTAAGATCCTCGCAGACAATTTTGAAATGTTTACGTTCATGTTGCTCTCTTTTAGAAGAACTCACTGGAACCGCCCTTCAAGCCTGAGGAGCTCTTCAATGTCGACGACTCCATGTATGAGGAATTCAAGAAGTATGAAGAGATGTATCTAAAGGAGAGGAAGCAGAAGGTCAGCAGTAAGAAGAGCAAAGCGAAAATGATAGACTTGAGTTACAAAATTTTAACCCCCGGGGAAGAGCACGCGAGCGCGAACAATAAACTAACTATTGATTCTGCTTACGGGAGGTAAAAATAAACCTAAGTTGATTTGTTGTTTCAATTTACTGCGTCAAAATGACCAAATGATTGTTTCCACAGATTGAACTTTTGTATATACAAGGTCTTTATTAACAATATCTCTTCTAGTTTAACCCGGAGCGCTCCCGATCATGGTGCCAAAACTTTAATCTTGCCGCAATTAGAGTCTAACTTGATCGACAACCCAGTTATCGACGAATACGTGCAGTCTTCGTCGCCTTCTCCGACCTTGCCAAAGAATCAACAACTCGCCAAATTCTGCCACGAGTGCGGCAACAGATATCCGGTGGTCACGGCGAAGTTTTGCATCGAATGCGGAGTCAGAAGACTAATTTTGTGATATTTTGATATTATTTTTTAATATAACTTTTATAATTTTTCCCGTTTTGTCGAATAACACGCGTAATAATATGTTTGTTTTACCATTGATATTTATCATTATTTTACTAGTCTCGATTAAAAGTATTAATGAAAGCAAGGCTGTTGTAATATCACTTTCATGCACAAAACATTTCAGCGCTACTTTTCTGGATTTCTTAATTTCTTTTTGATAATTTCTTCTCTCGAAATAGGGAAGCGTTCTTATGGACATGAAATGTCTTGCACACGTACTATCCAGAAATCCTTCATTTACGACATTCAAGATGCTACTCTTCAGCTTATGAACCACATTTTTAAGTTTTAAGAGGGCAACGTAATTGAAATGAAATGTGATTTGGCCTATCAACTTACAAACCTTGTCCATCTTCTTACACAGTTCGATGACAATCCTCACAGCCAAATTTTCTAGTCTGCGACTGAAGTTTAAATCATAAGGAAGTGTCATCTCTCGCCCAAACTGTACCCAGGCTGCCGTTTGTCTGGTGAATTCATTGACTGTTAAATGGTTGGTCGCCAGAAAAAACGGGAGGTGTTGATTCCAGGTTCGCTGATGTTGAGACTTCACTGTCGACAGGTACTTGCCCGTGGTACGGTTCATTCGGTCCACCATCGGGTTTACGTTTCCCGACTGATTACGTTTTGCGAATTTCCTGTTTCTTGCAAACTCCTGATAACAGCTAGCTTTCAAACTTACACCACTTATCTGAAAGCAGCTCCAACGATACTCTGAAATGGCCCACGAATTACCAGGGTACCTGATCGTCGCGGCTTATTAGTTGGGTATAACCGTTAACTGAAGAGATTTTACCAAGACGCGCAACAGAATAGGAAGAATTGTTACGTTATTGTTCGGTGGATTCCCCTTACTCCATACCCCCTCTCGCCCATATGCATGTGGCCCGAAAAGTAACGCCACCACCAATTTCGCGGATAATGGTCTAAGCTTAAAACAACATAGCGTTGGGATGTTTTAGTATACCATCACCTACTTTGTGATCCTACCTCCATGGACAATAAATGGAACGGCTCCCAAACTCAACAATTGTTAAATCTTTTTTTTTTAAGAGCTTTGTTCGGTATCACTAAAGTTGGCGATTATTATGGCGAATGCAACTCGATCTTCGGCTAGATGAAACAATTTTCCAGCGACCCGTACACCTGTCCAGTCGCAAATGTTTCTTAACCATGAGAGTTGTTTTTTCCCACTACGCGTTGTCCACCAATTTTACTCTATTTATCTCCCCTCAATACATGCCCGAGATATGCCGTCTTTCTGCATTTAACAATTTAATTCTTGTATTAAATGCACTCTCACAATCCAATAGCCTTGCCGCGTTGATGGACGTACCCGCCACTCTCTCTCTCTCTCTCTCTCCCCCTCTCCCTCTCCCTCTCCCTCTCCCTCTCCCTCTCCCTCTCCCTCTCCCTCTCCCTCTCCCTCTCCCCCTCCCTCTCCAAGTTGCATTTGAATACGAGAAATTCAGGTATAGTTTTATGTTTACGGAAATTATGTTTACTTTGTCTCATTAATTACCCTGATCTAAATTGTATTATTCAAAAAAGAGACAAATCCAGTAAACATCTTTATTGTATGATTATACTTCTCCTCTTAATAGTCCAGTAAATGAAGGAGGAAAAAAAGGCAAAGTTCTTCAATATTAGCTGATTTTTTTATACCGCCAGTAATAAGAGATAATTACAAATCATTTAAAATGAGCCAACGTCTACAAGAATAAAGTGCCCGGAGGGGCCTGAAAATGACCCCCAAAGCCTGGAAAATGGGGTTTTCGGCCAATATCTCCTAAAATATGACATTTAGAGACTTTTTGTTCAAACAAAAGATGAAGATCAGTTCATTCTCTACAAATATGGTCCTCATCATTTTTTCGCAACATTTATATTTTTTGCAAAAAACACAGGTGAAAAATTCCAAATTTTGACCTTGACAACAGATACCAATTTTTTTACAAAATTTAAGGTGGAAAGTGTTGGAAATACACTGGCCTCAATGTTTTGACCTCTGGAAACCAATTGTAGATGGCGCCACCACATTTATCCGCCTTGCAAACTCCTCACGACCATAAATGAGATACACCGTTAACCATGTATTTTTCAAGAGTTTTTATGGTTATGGATCGTTTTTTCTTCCCAGAGATGAATGTTTAGGCTATGTGTATTAAGAAACAGAGCACAAGAGTAATTACATAGGGATTGACGTCACAAATTGATCCTAAACCATTGAAAATCAGTTTTCCCCACGTGGCAGTGTCTTGGAGTCCATGAGATTTTTCCTAAAGAAATCTAGGAAATTTAAACAGTTTCTTACATTTCGGCATAATGTTCATCGTCAATGTATTGCAAATTTTCTGCAATTTTTTCGCAACAATTAATATTGGGTCTTCGGAATAAAAAGTCACATTTTCTAAAAAAGTTCATTTTTTCAATCTGCTTTATTATAAAAAATATATAAGAATTGTGACATATGACAGTGGATCACCACTCTTCTTCTTGGTCATCAACATTGTCCTTATCATGTTCTCCCTGTTGCTCTATTCCTCCCTCTATTTCTCCTGGTTCTATAGTTTCGGTTTCTTAGACCTCTTCAGATAACATTACATCTTGGCTATCTTTATAATTCGAACACTGGCGGGACTCACACGAGCCACAAATGAATGAGCATGGTATCCCTATTGTGTTCTATTGAAGCTGGCAAACCACAAAAAACACAATTCGCCTTGAAATCAAAGGAACTTTGCCGAGACCTTTTCCTCTTAGGGCTGTTCAAATGGTCAAATCGTTTGGTCTTATCAGGGACAAAGTTCTTGTATGGAAAACTGTCATTGCGCTTAAGGATGTAGCGTTTCCTGCACAACTGGTGCATACGCACAGACGACTGATTTTCCAGAAATCTATGGTGATTGTCCTCCCTCTCCTTACTAACACTAACCAGGGTTTCCAAGCCACGAGTTACATTGACCCCATCATCGTCAAAAACCTCTTGCTTGCAAAGGAAACAGACCGATATACTGGAATTGTCGTCCATTTTCCTGGAAAACGGGAAGGTCACCAAGTCAGAATATTGTAACATACAAATGAATCTTCATAATAAAACAAGCAACATAAACAAATGCTCACCTTTTACTCCAATTTGAAGATTTTAATATTTGCTTTCTCTCCCTTAGCTTTACTATATAAGTGAGTTGTTTATAAAAATCTAACATTTTTTTCACTTTTACTTCGAAATGATTATTAATTTATTGTTATAAAAACAGTTTTAAGCACTTGACTCCAAACATACACTGTTTACAAACAAAAAAAGTGTAGCGTGGCCGCGTGGTCTAGCAGACGATACGAGTGCCACAAGCAGGGAACGCACGGCGGACGACGGCAAGAATTAAAATGATGAAATTCCCTCTTACTTTTAGTGCCACGGGTTTTTCCCCCCTAATAAATAGTATGACTTTATATACATGAATCGAAAGGTGAGAACGTAATCTTTACTTTCGTCAAGGTAGAAAAATGCCCAAAATAAAGGACAAAACGAAAACAACCACGAAATGAAAAAGTGTGTTTTTTCTGGGATCGTGCATTTTTTGAATTTTCTGGAAAATCCCTGATTTTTTGAAAAAAAGTAATAGCACAGCCGAAAACTAGACAATCTCACCTTTCAAAAGACATGCCTTGAAGGGCCATTTTATTAAAGTATAAATTAGTAATGACTCATTGTAGGCAAATTTTTCAAGACTCAAAAAACAGTCAAAAATTGGAGATTTTTGACCAAACTTTTTTATTGCAACGCAAAAAAATGAGTTCCTGCAATTTTCTGGGATGACTATGGACACATCCAAGATCAATATTCGGGAAAATCCGAAGCAAATTAGGGTACTAGAAAAAAAGTACGAGCAAATTGCGGGCGAGGTCAAAATTGCGCCGGAGCAGAAAGTTTGACCCGTTTTTTCCATATGGCCAAAGACTCAAATCGTGGCTCAAGTGACAGGGGATGATAGGGGCAGATTTTATCTTTCACATGAACTTTGAATCATGAGAAGATATGCATTTTTACCCAAGTTATTGGACAATTTGTCCGCCCGGGCATGCGTAAATTCCCGCAGCGTGCTCTCTGATACCCAGCTCGAGAGCTCAAAATTCTGGGTGCGCTTGGACTTGTTTATCTCGGGAACGATCAATTTTCCGAAAAAAATGATAAGGACCATTTTTGTTGACAATCAACGGATCTTTATCTTTTGATGAACAAAAAGTCTCTGGTTGTCATATTTTAGGAGATATTGGCCGAAAACACCATTTTCCAGGCTTTGGGGGTCATTTTCAGGCCCCTCCGGGAACTCTTTTCTTGTAGACTTTGGCTCATCTTAAACGATTTGTAATTATCTCTTATTCCTGGCGGTATGAAAAAATCAACTAACAGTGATAAAATTTTCCCCTTTATTTACTGGAATATAAACAAAAACGAGCGGGATAATTTCAAACAACATTATATTAGACCGATGACTGAGTTCCATTCCTTCTCGTGGGTAGAAAATTGGTACGATGAAGCCCGCGATTCTGAAGGTATATTTGAAGGTTCTAAAAAATGGAAGAACTGAAAGCTACTTGAGCTAGGCTAGGTGTTAAAGCCTTGCAGTTGAATTTTTCTCCACAAAGACTGACTTAGGTGAAATCAACAACCATGTATTGATGTTGAAAGAAAAGTTGTTTTTATTGCTGAATGGACGGACTTCTCAAAGGAAACGGAAATTATCTTTGGAAGAATGATTAAATTAGATTTTTACACTCGTAATTGAAATGATGTAATGCGTTACAATAGGTATTGACAGATTTTCCAGTAAGTAAAAAAAGTAGGGACATCTATACAGTATTGTAACGAATTCTCCTCGCATAATCGGCCATCGAAGCAAAATGAATCTTCGAAAAGCTTCGCAGACTCTCCGCCATCATCGAATTCGGAGAAATTATTTAATGAGCTCGGGAAGGGTCTCGAACAATGGGATAGCGGCACAGTTAGAATATAAAAAGGCGACCGCAGAGATAAGCAGCAGTTAGAGCCCGAAAGAGAGCTCAGCGAACCCCAACCGCCGAGGCGCGAGCGGAGGCGAACAGATGGAGCAACGAGGTGAAGTCTCGCCTCCAGGAACATCTTCGGGAACAGTAGGATCGACGTCTGGAGGAGCTGGACCCCCAACAACCCGGGTTCTGGAATCTGCAGAAAGCTCTGCGGAACAAACGTGGACCGATGCCACTGATCCATGGGGAGCGAGGAATCGTCTATACCTCCCGCGAGAAGGCCGAGGCTTTCGCCGACTGCCTGGAGCGGGGGTGTAGAGCGAACCACCACCCGGACGAGGTCGCCACGCCCCCTGGTACGTGAGCAACCGACGCATCCTGCAGGACCTCAAACACCAGCCCCTTAGGGAACGCATGAGAGAGCGAGCAGAGAAGTTCTTCCTTAAGACGGAGGATCATCCAAATCCGCTTGTACAACAGGCGGTGGATTACGATCCCCGCTTCAGGGAACGATACTGGCACCCCAGGACCTAGACCGTGGTCGAGGACGACTAGGATGGAGAAACACCGATTAAGACACCACCGATTTTGACGCCATCGATGTGATCGATAAGGTTTCTCTAAGGAATCCTAAACAGCCCTAGGCCCTCCAAGGACCACCACGCCCCGCTCGAGGCTGAGCAGGAGCCCTGACGGGAGCCCACCAGCCGGAACCTGCCCAGGACCACCCCGAGAAGGAGCCCCCCTACGCGGCCAAGCCGACCACCCAAAACCGTCAAACGATCTCGAGGCAGCCCAGCTGCCGGTCCCAGCCCCCCCCACACCCCGACGGCCCAGAAGTCTCTCCAGGGCGGAACGGGCCAACCCACATGGCTGAGTCGCGGTTTTCTGCGGTTTCCTGCGACCGTTACCAGAATTGGTAGCCACCTCCCGAGGGATTCAGAGGGCCGCACCCTTCCCCCTCACAAACTGCCGTACGTATAATGCACTACTATTATATTAACATTTATATGTATTATTAACTTAGTTACAGGACGATGCCACAGGCTTTACTTGTATATAGAGTTTGGTAATATTAAGATTTTAAAAGTCTAAAGTCTAAGCAGCAGTCAGATTCGAACATCTCATTCTATTAACGATACCGACGAGTGCACGTGTTCCGAAACAGACACGCTTGAAAATAAATTAAGGGCATGAATTAGATTATGTCCGCGTAGTGGAAAATATTTTGATATTAATTAATTATAGTTAGTGTTATTAAGTAATTAAGAACCCGAGAATGTGACAGTATTTAACACTTTGTAAATTACAAACACTAGAAGAAATTGTTCATGGCACATGTAGGATGTTCCATCTATATAGAAGGAACGGTAAAACATAGACAGTCGACACAGAAACTTTTAATTCTAATTTATTGAAAATGATATCATATTTGATGTCTTATCATTTATAAACAACCAATTTGCCCTATTATTCCCCGACCCAATTATTGCCCCAATTATTCCCCGACTAGAAAATTTTTCCTGTACCTGACCAAGACCCCATCGGGATTGCCTGTGTAGCACCCTGTAAGGAGTGTAACGCAGATGTCCCGTTGGGCCCTGATCCCGACACATCGGGCACCCTGAGGGTGCTAGATGAGCAATTTTTCGCAAAGACAGTATTCGAAAGAAATACTTCCGAAGGTAGGTGTTGGACATGCAAAGTCGATATTAACAAAGTTTTTCATCAAATACGAAACCACAGTTTTTTTATCCCGAATACCTCATCACTTGTCGCAAATACTTTCCATAAGATGAATTACGCGTGTGGAGAGAAGGGCAGGAGGAAGCTGTTGCTAGGATTGATGTTTGTGAAATACAAACAAGTGGAAGGCAAAATTTATTGTTCTCTAATGTGTAAAACAAAAACACCCGACTAGAATTTCTTTTCTGTACTTGACCAGGACCCGGCAGAGATTACCCGACTAGCACCAAGTAAGGACTGTAACGCAGATGTCCCGTCGGGTCCTGGTCAGGATGACCTAACTGGGTCCACGCCAGGAATGCTAAATCGGGTATACTCAGTTCATCCTGATCAGGACCCGACCGAGTATCTGCGTTACAGGGTGCTAGACGGGCATGATCGACCGGGTCCTGATCAGGAAGACCTGACCGGATCCACGCCAAGATATTATTTATTATCTATTAGATAGATTATTTATTGATATTATAACATAAGAAATGCCCCAAAAATCGACACACAAATGAGACAGGACAAATACAAACATATTTACGAATAAGAATACATGAACAAATAAAATAAACAAATATAAACAATAGACAGAGCATAAAATAATAACGTGATAAAATACTAAAAAGCAGAGTACAAATACAAAGAATCGCAAAGTAAATTTAAAAAACACTAAAAAACAATTTTTTTATAAGTTGAACTTTATGAGTTCATTCCAACCTTTCAGCCAGCCATTCCAACCACCAGGTTGCTTTCACCCAGTGGGGACCTCGAAATGTCAGAGACTTCTGTAAATTGAGCAATAATTATTTTCTAATAAATACTCACATCTTAACAAATAAATTACCCCACCAGTCTTAGAAAATAAAGTCCACTACCTACACTTCATCAGAGTTGAAAACAAAGTGGTACGAATAGTAGATTACGAATAAAGGGTCGCTTTTACCTGTAGTGCCAATCCGAAAACAATAATATTCGTTATGCTAATTATGAATGCCGGTATTGTCGAATTAGTTGCACTGCCAAATTTTGTTGTCAACAGCTGATAACCTGGAATATTGAAGATACAAATAATTTTACGTCAACTGCTTTTTCGGCACTATTTGAACGTTGACTGAAGAAATTTTAACAAGACGCGCAACCGAGGAGGAAAACGTGTTATAAGTTTTTGCTCCAGCTCGACCTAGCGCCGCCTCGGTGTCAGAACAGTAAACTTGGGTCCACTAAATTGAAGAGTATTTACAGGTTTTTAAAGTTGTCTAGTTGGCGAAATGGAAACAATAAGTGCCTTCATACAGGATATAATCGGCAGTGTTTTTAAAATATTCAATATAAAAAAAACATTGGTCGCATTAAACAAAATCAATCAAGTTACATGGTCACAGTCTACAATAGACAAAGAGAAAAACCGACGACTTGCACATCCCCCCCGCAACCCCCCCGCACAACCGCCCCATGGGTATGTGCCGCCCGGGTGCAAGATATAGTTTGCCGCCCTTCCCCATCAGAACGTCAGTGTTATATTCCATTCAATAATAATAATATTAATGATAATAATAACTGATTTGATTTTAAATTCTGATTTTATTTCTTTGATAACTGTTAATCTGTTTAAAAAATAAAATAAATTTTTTTAAATAAAAATCATTATGGTAACTTTTTTATGAACTTTATTACTTTGTATAAATTTAAAAAGTAAATATTTGAAACAAACATAAGAAAGATAGTACTTTAATATAACACTTAGAACAAAAATGAAGAACCTACCTATATAATTTTGAATTAATCTTTTGTTGTCTATCAACACTTTGAAGCCGATATTATAATTATAAACTAAACTAGTATACTACCGAGGTAGATTCATTTTAATTATTGAAAGGGACTTTTCTTTCTTTGAATCCTTGAATATTTTCAGCCCAACATTTTCAGCGGTAACTTACTTTAGAGTTGGTGATGGTTTACGGTGCACAAAATAATATTTTTATAGCGATCGGCATCTTTGTGGATGTTTTTATAAGTAAATTATTTTTCTTTCATTTTTTGCCGTCACTTAGTAGAATGCCGCCCGGGTGCGATGCATCCCTTGCACCCCCGGCACGGGCCGGCCCTGTAAATTAGGTCATTCTTCGATTAACTGTGTTAGAGAATAGTTGTAATAAAGTTTTTAAAAAGTCACTTGTAATTTGAAAAAACATAATTATCAATAGGAAGTGCCTTCATGGAGGATTTAACCGGATGTGATTAAAATATGCAGTCAACGTTTAAAAAAAAACATTGATTGTATTTGGAAAAACATTTCACCAGTTAAAAATCCTTAAGTGCATGTTGCATACCTAAGACTCTAAAATTCGAATTTTTTTGTGAGCACAATAGACTTGACTGGCGTATTTAAAGTTTGAGCAGCTTGGACGAACCATCGGGACGAACTAAAATATTTTCATTTTTATCAGTTGATTCATAATAATATCTCTGTGTGTAAGACAATGCTCTGGAAATGAGTCGAATGAATTCGAAATTTCAAGATTGTGCCGATATTTTTGCTCAAGTTGTATTTTGTTGCATATTTCCCGAAAGTGTTGTCAAACGATTTCAAACAACTAGTAACATATTGTAGAAAAATATTAGGAGTTACCAAAAACGCTATATCGGAACTAATACCATAATCTCCGTTAAGGGTAAGGAAATTATTGGAGGACCTAGTATCATCGTCGTTATTGCTTGTTAAAGATAGTTTACACAAATCGCAAGAACCTTAAGACATTAAGAATTTGGCTAAAGAACCAGAAATGTATCTAATGGACACGTTTCTAATTTGGCAGTGTTCGAATTTCGAAACTCTCTCAAAAGGTGAATGAGTTTTCCAGTTCTTCCTCTTCTTTATTTCCTATTACAAGACTATCCGAAATATTCGAAGGAGAACCATCACGGTCTAGGGTAATGAAATCATCGTCGTCTTCCTTGCAGTTTGAGTCTTCAACTGACTTCTGAAGTGTAATATTCATGTTTTGTTGTAGTGCTATAGGAAATTGTTTGGCCGGTGGGTTTGGATTATATCCGCCACGATTACGAATAACGGACAAAGGTTTTCTAATGGGTCTTGGTTAATTGTTCTCGTTAGTGGAAATTGAGCTCCTTCGCTTGGCAAATTAATTCCATAACAGCAAAACGCCATTCATTGTCCACAAGAATCCTTCTAGTCAATGTATGTTGTGTTTTATGCCATTTTCGTACGCTTCAATGGATTCGAAGTAAGAAACTGCAATGCGAAGAATGTCAGTATTTTTAGTATTTAGTCGAGAAAGCCCGCGTTTTTGAGGGTTGGGATGAGATAATAATTTGCCGTTATGACAGTCAAAAATATGGTCAATACATTTAATTGATGTATTTATCGCCGTTTTACTGTGTAATTGACCAATGGAATGAGCTGTGGCAATCGCTGGAGAAACACTATTACTAAAAACTTGAGCGACTAGTTTCACATGCATTCTTTGAAATGTAGTAGAACTTACATGTTTGTCGAAGATTTTGAGCATACTTCTGGCTGTTAAACTAGCTTTGTCAATCTCGTATGTCCGGGTAAAATCATCCCAAGATATATTATTTCTGAAGTTTCTTGTTCATAAAATTATTCCTCGAACTTTTAAGCAAGTGAAATAGATCGTATAACACAAAAGTTTTGTTTTCTTTAACCAAAATAAAGGATGAAATTTGAAAAGCTCCTAAGGCTGTTACAGCGGTCCTGTTGTTAGAACCTTGATCACAAGTAAATACTCGAGGTTCTAATTTAATTTTTATCAGAGTGACCAAAACCACATTTATTAAATTGGCCAAATTTGTTCCTTTAACCGGCGTTGCACTTACAAAATAACACAAAGGAATTTTCCAATTATAAAGTAGTCCCTTTAAGAAAAAAACTAAAGAATAATTCGCTAGCTTACCATTTCGACCTAAATTTGCGAAATCTTCAAAACCCAATAGATGGTCAAAATGAATATTATGCTCTAAACTCTTGCTTATTTTCATTTCGTCGCGTAATACCACACACTGTTTTTCCCTGTTATCCCAACTCTCAACTTTCCGTTTTAATTTGTTAATTAAAATTGTGCCCACCCCGTTTTTAAATTATAAAATTTTACCAATTTTGAATAGGTCTAATGCTCGGAAATACGAATTCTAAACTTTTCAAATATATTGTAACACTTTTACATACACAAAGAGATTTATTCTCCCAAAATTTACAGCTTTACACACGAAAAGATTTTGTTCTACCTTAATGTCAATATTAACATTTTACAAAACACATAAACAAGATACAATTGTTTTTACATAACAACAGCAACCTATACGGGGCGCTCGCTACACTATCCCTCCCCGTCTTCAGGGTCGCCCTCGACCCTCGGACGATCTACTTCCACAGCACA
The DNA here is from genome assembly GCA_963576515.1 of Cryptocephalus primarius. Taxonomy (NCBI): domain Eukaryota; kingdom Metazoa; phylum Arthropoda; class Insecta; order Coleoptera; family Chrysomelidae; genus Cryptocephalus; species Cryptocephalus primarius. Next base: position 1,874,911 of record OY754939.1, on the reverse strand, counting down.
CCATATCAGCGAATGACGCATCTTCCGAAATACTCATTCGAAGTCTTCCGTTGGAGAAAGTGCATTAAAGAGTATGTGTCACAATGATAACTTAATGATCACTTCCGTGGAGCATTGTGCACCTGCCTCAGCATCCGCTCGAACCCAAAGGAAACCACGGTAAAACTTATGGGAAGGCAGTAGTGTATCTTCTCTTCTCCAAACGATATTCCTCTTCGCAAACTCAGCTAAAGCTTGTCCACTGGGGCGAGTTGCCCCCTCCTTTTCAAACGATCTTCAGCTTCGAAAATCCCGCCAGAGCTTGTCCACTCAGATCCAGTTGTCCCTTCTTTTTCAGACCATGTTCATTTTCAGAAATTCCGGCAGAGCTTGTTCATGGAGAGCAGTCGTTTCCTCTCTTCTGACGATGTTTATCTTCGGAAATTTCGCCGGAACTTATCCACCGAGAGCCATTTGTCCTCTCCTTGTCCTCTCCAGGCGATGTTCACCTCCGTGAATCTCGTCATAGTTCATCTAAAAATCAAACAAAACACGCAGAACGCTTGCCAGATTCATTTATACTAGTAAATGTGGAAATGTGTACATGTATGCATGTGTATGTATGTGACCAACTCCATTGAGCGGCTTGGACTGCAAATCCCGTACAAAAATTCATCAGCAGTAAATAGAAACCAAGGAGGCCAATGCTCCTTCTGACCATCAAAGACACCAGGGACGATCAATCCCAAACAATGCTCCAGGCAGAAGAGGGACCTGTCTCTTGAAATCCTCCAAGCAGGCCAATCCTCTTTCTGACCATCAAAGACACCAGGGATGATCAATCCCAAACAATGCTCCAGGTAGAAGAGCGACCTGCCTCTTGAAATCCTCCAAGCAGGCCAATCCTCTTTCTGACCATCAAAGACACCAGGGATGATCAATGCCAAACAATGCTCCAGGTAGAAGAGGGACCTGTCTCTTGAAATCCTCCACTGCTTCTGCAGCCACTGAAATCCCCAGCAACCGCTTCATGGCTCCAGACGCACAACCCAGTGGTCAACCATCACCAATTCTTGTACTAAAGATGAACAGCGCCCGTCTCCCAATACGAGTTACGAATGTGAGTGTAGCACTCAAACGGGCCACGCGCGCCAGCAGCACGCAGTCAATCCATTCGAGTGGTTTCCTAAATCTAGACCTATTTAGGTTAACCTAAACCTTGGTGTCATAGTAGTGTGTATTTGTGTGATGGTACTTAGCTTCGGGTTCTGCAGAGTTTCGAGTTGCGCCAGCCGTTCAACAACTCCACAACGCCGCACAAGTTGCACTTCTTGCCTCTCTGCTGCATGTTATCGCCATTACTTCCGTACGCCATCCCAGGTCCACCAAACCTTTATCCGCTATTTCGGTTCACAAAATCCCGGACAGGCCCCCAATTGTAACACTTTTACATACACAAAGAGATTTACTCTCCCAAAATTTACAGCTTTACACATGAAAAGATTTTGTTCTACCTTAATGTCAATATTAACATTTTACAAAACACATAAACAAGATACAATTGTTTTTACATAACAACAGCAACCTATACGGGGCGCTCGCTACAATATATTTATAAGCAGTTGGCGACTTTACAAACCGTATGTTTCAATTCTTTAATGGTTTCTTCCAAAAATGTAATTTGAGATTGGCTATCATCTGTGTTATGGAATGACGGACGTTTTATAGAAAAATTGGAAAAAGAACTTATCAATATTTCCCGAGGTTAAGTGGCGGTTGGGGATGTGACACTTTGAACGGTCTGAATAAATTCAGAACCTGAGTTGGATTTTTTGGGAAGGGTAAGTATATATACAATAAGAACAGGGCCAGTGGCTTTTGGGCTCAAAACGTGGGTGGCTGGGAGGAAAAGGCTGCGGGCCTCTCGTTCCTCATGGGGTGGCTGCCAATTCTGATAAAAGTCACAGGAAACCGCAGAAGACCGTGACTCAGCCATGCGTATTGGCCCGTTCTATCCTGGTGGACTTTTGGGCCGTCGCGGGGTTAGGGGCTGGGAACGGCAGCTGGGCTGCCTTGAGATCCGTTGGACGGTCATGGGGAGGCGTCAGCGTGGGAGCGTCGGGGTGCTCCTGCTTGGGTTCGAACGGGTGCGTGATGGTCTTTGGAGGGTTTAGGGTTTAGGGTTCCTTTGAGGAACCTTGTCAATCATATCGACGTCGTCAAAATCTGTGTTGTGTCATTCCTAGCCGTCCTCGACTAAGGTCTGGGTCCTGGGGCGCCTCTATCATTCCTTGAAGCGGGGGTCGTAATCCACCACCTGTCGTACAAGCGAATTTGGATAATCCTCCGCCTTGAGGAAGAACTTCTCTGCTCGCTCTCTCATCCGTTTCCGAACAGGTTAGTGTTCGAAGTCCTGCAGGATGCGTCGGATGCTCACGTAACAGGGGGCGTCCACTGCGCGGCGCAGCGCTATGGATTCCTGGGCTTGGAGTCGGTCGACGTGGCTCTTCGCGGCGTGGCCCCATGTCACGAAAGCGTAGGTCAAGATTGGCAGGATGGTGGTCTTGATCAGCCTCAGCTTCTGCCTTAGGTGAAGTCTCCCGCCTCCCTATCAGGGGATAGAGCATGGCGCGCGCAGCTCTCGCCTTCGCTATCGTCGAATCGATGTGATGTTTCCAGGTCCATCATGACGCCGAGGTACTTCGCGGTGACCTTCCATTCGACGTCTTCGTTTCCCAGTCGGATGTGTCCCGTCGGTCGCTGCCGTCGACGTTGTATCAAGAGCGCCTGGCTCTTGTTCGCGTTAATCTCGATCTTCCACTTGACGCACCAGTCCTCGAGTTTATCGACCGCACGCTGGAGGTAGCGGGTTGCCAGATCTGCGCTGCGAGAGCTGGCTGCGATAGCCGTGTCGTCTGCTGCGAACAGAGACAACGTAATGTTCTCGGACTTGGGGGCGTCAGAAGTGTTGATGGAGTACAACAGCGGCGATAGGACTGCTCCTTGCGGTACTCCAGCTTCCGGGCTTCAGGTAGTAGACAGCTCGTAACTCACTCTCACTTGCAGTTTCCTGCCTCGTAAGAATAAGTCTTATCTTGTGGATTATAAAGTTTATAAATCAAAATTTGTTAATTTATACAAGGGACGGTTCATCACTGCTCGATGAAAATTTTCATGAAATCTTAATGGTAATGAGCGGAGATTTCAACATTGATTTTTCCGATCAGAAGGCAGTACCATTGATAGATTTTCTGAAAGAAAAATTAGATTTGGTAATGTCCAATGACAAGACTCAAAGTACGACCAAATACGAAACGACTATCGACGCCGTATTCAGTAGGTACATATGTCCTCTTTGTGTGCGGCTTATACCCAACGAAGTTTCACTTCAACCGTCTGGTCCGATGCAGACCCTGTTTTTTTTTGTTAGCTGTAATGTGAGGTGTTGATGTTTTGAGAGCGAGAGTGTGTTCAGTATTTTTGGTTTTTTTTTTTTGGATCTTGAAGAATTTCTGTCATCCCCTGTAGTTGGCCGGGTGAGGCTCCTGGCAGCTCGCGCATTTTGCGGGAAAGTTGCCAGATTGGAGACATTAAGATGTCACGTGGTTTCCCCGCACTTAACACACCTGAATTCGGCTGTGCAGTGTGCCTGGGAGTGCCAGAAAGACTGCATCTATGGCACTAGGGAACCACCTTTGGTTTGTGTCTTGCTTCGAGTTCTACTACGAGGAAGCCGAGATACAACCTGATAAATCCGCTTCTCGCTGGGTGGAAAGGAAGCGGATAGCATGGAAATTTCGGGCTCGTTCTTTGCAGACCTCATCGGACAGCTCGACCTTGAATGATTCAGGGTCGAGGCCGAGGGGTACGCTTCTGATGACGATTTGAATGTTCCTTCTGCTCCGCAAGAAGCTTGTTAATGCCTCTCAAATATTGGGCATCCTGCAGATAGAGGCAGATCTGTTTGAAAGAAGTCAGTTGGGCCTTAGTAAAGTGGAGTTTCCTCTCCTTGAGTAGGCCGGATAAGTGGGTCCATTTCGATGCATCGTGGATATAGATGGCTGGAATTTTTCCATCTTGCCTAATGGTGTTTTTGTCTTTGTGGGATTTTGTGTGTTTGATCTTTGATGTATTGTGTTGTTTTTGGTAGTTTTGTTATGTTGTCTGGTGCTGCATGTAGGGGGCCGTGAGGTTGCCTGGTGATTAGCTTTACCTGGAGCGGCAGGCTCGGAAGTACCTGTCTTCTAAGACATGGAATTTATTGAAGGTGGGTAACTTCCAGTGGCAAGGGGCGGGGGAGTGCCGGGGCGATGTCTCTTAGAGAGCGATGATTGGCCTTTTCGGCGTTTTCTTTGGTGCCAAGGAGAACCCTGAGACCTTTAACCTCATTTTTGAGGTCAGAAATCGTTTGTGACATAGTCACGGTAATGGAGACTGTCTTCCTTGATGATGATCTGTTTTTCGTTGAACCCAGTTGTTGGAGAAATGACATTCGTAATAATATTGCTCCGTGTCCTTTGAGCCAAATACTACGCACACCGCCAATAAATGCAAAGTAGATCAGACAAGAATTTACTTCGTATTTCTCTAGAATCGCCCATACTCATAGACGTTAAGTAGTAAAGTGAACTGAAATAAATATTTTAAGAACAGTTGTATTATTTTACTTACCTATAGTTCCGCCCACACATTCATTGATCTCACCGAAAATTCCTTCATTAACTCATACAGAAAACCAAACCGATTTATAAATTTTTACGCCTGCACCTGACCTACGTGCATTGCGTTTTTCTCTTGCCATCTTCCTGGCTGTCCAGTTGTCTTCTTCTAGTTGTGTTCTTTTTATTGGATCTTACGTAAGATATTTTCGTGATTTTTCGTCCTCGTGCTGTTCCTCTGCCATCGCCGCCTTGGGTTTCCTCCATCTGTAGTCTGTTGTCTTCCTAAAAAGTGGCTTCGTGTGCTCCATTGCCTTGATGATTGTCTTCCTAGTTGTCTCCTTGGTGGTCTTTTTCTTTTCTTTTGCAGGTCTCGTCGTAGTTGTTCGTTCCTCTTATATTATGGTGTCTCCGTCATCATCCTCATTATTTGGTTCTCTTTCCCCTCCAGTCTCACCAGGCTCGTCCTCGCTGCTTGTCCACATACTGCTGTCTCATAAGCCATGGTCGGTCGGATTCCTGCCAAGCAGATTTTTGTCTTCATTTTCAGTCGCAGCTTGCTCCCTCGCTTTGTGAATGACCCTATTTTTCTATGTAGTCCATGTAAGTCCTCTGTCGATGTGGATTCCTACTTCCTTGTACCTTCCACTCCAGTCCCGTATGCCGTAACCTGATGTCGGTGGAGGACCTACAAGAAGAAATGAACGAAATAGATAAATGAACGAGACGACCGGCGACTAACATCTTCGTCGGTCCTATGTAGATAGCTCTGTCTTCTCCGCGTTGGTCCTGAAATCCACTAAACCCGTCCATTTGTCCATTTGGTCCCGTTATCGTGTAGGTACTCTACTGCCTTGTTATGCTGAACTGATGTTGCTGCATTCGCCGTGCCGTCTACGTAGACCTAAGTCTACTTCTGTGTATCCTTCCCAGTCAAAGTCCGTCCTATTGTCTCTTTCTGATCCACCCATCTTCCTACTAGTCTGTGGTCCGATGATAGATCCTCCGTGGTTTCCACTTCGTAGTCCAATTCTGTGTCCTGCATGATGTAGATATCTAAAATATCTCTTCAACCGTTATGGTGGTAATGCGTTGGCTAATCCGGTCCTATGATGTTGTATCCCAATATCGCTGCGTGTTCCTGTAGTTTCTTCCCGTCCTTGTTGTCGCTTCTCGAATGGCATTCTCAGTGTTAGGTGTTCAAATCTCCTCCTAGTATCTTCGGTCCCAGAATATGGTGTTCAGTTCCTAATTCTTTAATTCCTATTTCAATGGTTTGAAGCCGCTGATGACGTCTATCGTCATATCCCTTATCTCTATTCCGATGGCTACGCTCTCAATATTTTCCGTATTTTAAGGTGGTATCTCCTGGTGTGCTATCTTCTTCTTTATGGTTATCAGTACTCCTCCTCCTTGGGTTGGTCAGTTCTTTCTGAAAATAAGAAAATTTAGAATTAGAAGCTGATCCGCTACCTTCAGGAAAGTCTCTTGTATCATTTAGATATCGTCGTTATATTCCCTAGAAATTCCTGTAGTTCGTTCTTCGTCTCCATCAGTCCGTTGAGCTTCTATATCATGATGCGTAGTCCTTCTGGTCTTGTCCTAGCTATAGGTCGCGGTCAGGTTGAACTTGGCGACGATCTATCGGAAGCTCTCGAAAATCATCTTCATCTCGTTGGTGGTTCGGAGTACCAATGGTTGTTGCTGTTACTGTGGCAACTCTTTCTGGTCCTCGTGTGGTTGTCGGTAACGATCCAGTTCTGGTTGCTTAAGCATAGCTCACTCCTCGTCTTCTCTCCTGCTGGGGCTTCCAGGCGTAGAATATTCCGTGCATCTTCCGTAGCTGGCCGGGTTTGATCCACCACAATTGATGTAGCCGGGACTTGTTTGGGTTAGGTTAGATTAGGGCACCTCGAGACATGCCGGGCACTTGACGCACCATGGAGGTGCACTGTATCGGGATTGTCCGTGTCTAAATTTCTGACAGATATAGCATTGCTCGATAATTCTCCGTTGACGTTGAACTTCTACTTTAATGCGGCACTGGACGACCTCGATCAGATGATAAATCTTTACGGTTTTCTCCATCTTCTCTAGCTGAAGCAACACTAGTGGCTCATACTCGCGTCACCTCCTATCGCCTCCTAGATATTGTGAAACAGACTTTACACCTAAAACTTTATGTTCTATGGGGTAATGGTGCCAAAATGGGTCGGATGGTTAAATTTTGTAAGAAAACAAGAAAACTTACTTTTTTTCATTGTTTATTAAGAAATTTTTCAGTTAATCAAATAAACCAAATATATGAGGAATTAAATAAATCAATTCGTGCAGATAGTACTTGCCCGTAGTGTGGCAAATCATTATAGTTTAGGATAGTCTATTGCACAATTATTACTTATGAAATACCAAAGTCTATCGATATAAATATGACTATTGGTAAATAACTTTATCTCTCTTCCGAGAACTTCAGTCGTTTTAATATAAGCGGCACCCGTTTTTTTATCGAAATATTTTAAATGCTGCATACTTATATTTGTATATACAGGTATATATATATATATATATATATATATATATATTAGCATGTATGCTTATCACGCTCTAATTATATTTTGGCAGTTATAATGTAACTACATTAAACATAAGAGAAATGTAACAACCAAATTTCAATTTCGTTTGATTTGCATGCGCAGAAGACAATTATTCATCGAAAGTGATTTTCCATCGCGACGGTAATCTTATTTACCTTATCGACTAACCGAAACATCAAATAACAACGTCAAGTATTTTTACAATTACCTAGCTATAATAAAGTCGTTTGTAATCATTGCTAATTTTCAATCTCGACGTTATGTCTTCTAGTACAGGTGTTAATTAAGTTAATCGAGGCGATGTATTTAAAGAGAATTAGGAAAACCAGACTACCGCCATGTACCAGTTACGTGTGGGCGAAACTAAAAATACAGTGTGAAAATGACATGTCCTTTACCGAAGAAAATTCTTCCACCCCTAGAATTTACAAGTGGCAGTGATCTAATAAGATTGCAGAAATCCAGTTCGGAATCTCCGGGGCAAATTAGCAGGTACGCATAACAGTTTTAAGAAGATACTTTTACAAAATTTTAAAACTTCATATTCTAATTGTTTGGCAATTCGTTAGCAATTTTATACGATTTTCTTTTACTATATCTTGAGTGAAGCTTACTCTTTCATTGTTTCCAGAACTACAATTTAATTCCAGTTCAAACTCATAATATTATTTTTTCAAAAACGATTTTTTGAATATACAGTCGTTAATTAAAGAAATCTAAAGAAAAAAAATGTTAGGCTGCAAGCCTATATCAGAATCATACTGAGAAATCAATTGTAAACTATTTATTGACATGAAGCGATCCGCATATCCTTAAACTCTCTTCTTTTTATTCCTAGGCGTTTATACAAGCCACTGGCGGTTAGAAAAATAAGAAAACGAGCAGTTTTTAAAAATGGGAACTGCAATGTTACCCTCAGGAAGACATCCAAGTACCGCCTCAAGTATCTGCAAGATTTTTTCAACACACTCGTGGACTGTCAGTGGAGATGGACAGTTTCCGTCTTCATGGTGACTTTTTTCGGATCCTGGCTACTTTTCGCTTACATCTGGTTACTTATATCGTTCACTCATGGCGATCTGGAGACTGAGCATCTGCCGCAAAACCAGGCTAAGAATAATTGGACGCCCTGTGTGACGAAGATCGATGGTTTCACGTCTGCGTTTCTGTACTCGATAGAAACTCAACATACCACTGGTAAGCATATTTTAAAGGTTTATATTGAATTGTTTCCTGTAAATGTTTGTAATACACGAAAAAACTTTTTCCATCCCATTCATTCCCACTTGATTTCTCCCAAATGCTACTATAATATTACAGGAATTTTAGATTAACTTACTACCTTCAGACGATATATAGTAAATTGTATTATATCTATAGCTGTGCACGTTTTATAGGTAAAAGGAATACGTGTTCAAATTTAGTTCTATTATACAATATGTCGCGCTACGTGGTAGCAAATGGGTTCATGTCGCAGAAACATACTGACAAACTTCCAAGACGAAACTCTTGAATTCCCTCGAAATAATGGCGAACGCTCAACACTTTTCAGCAATTTAACACTTAACTTATTATCATGAAAAAAGTTCCTCTTTCCAGGTTATGGAATGAAGTACGTGACAAATGAGTGCCCAGAGGCTATCTTTCTGATGTGCTTGCAGAGCATAGTCGGCCTGATAATTCAGGCCTTCATGGTAGGCATAGTTTTCGCTAAGATGACTCGTCCCAAACTACGAACGCAGACTCTTCAGTTCTCCAAGAACGCAGTAATCTGCCAAAGGGACGGCCATCTTTGCCTCATGTTCCGACTAGGCGATATGCGCAAGAGTTTCATCATAGGTGCCAATATCACCGCCTATCTCATTCACACCAAACATACCAGTGAGGGGGAGAACCTGGATAACTTTCAGACGCAAGTCGATGTGCAAGCAGACGGTTGCTATGGCGATCTGTTCTTCATATGGCCGCTGGTCATCGTCCATAAAATAGACGAGAGTTCACCTCTTTATTATGTGTCAGCCAATGATCTTTTGCATCAGGTATCTAATTGGTTTTTAAAAATTTAACAGGAGAACCTTCATCCTAATTTCTAAGAAACAATATTTTGCAGGAAAAGTTTGAAATAGTTGTTACCTTAGAAGGTACTATTGAAAACACAGGCCAATCCACTCAAGCTAGGTCTAGTTACATTTCTACCGAAATTAAATGGGGTTACAAATTTGAGGATATTGTAGTCTATGATAAAGAGAATCAGACATACGTCGTCGATAACACGAAATTCGGAAGCGTCTATCCAGTCGAAACACCATTGTGTTCTGGTGCCGAACTAAGCGAATATATGGTCCAGAATATATTACCATGTAAGTTTAAACTCGGTTTGGTGAACTAAATAGAAAGTTGTATGTTTTTAACATGTTATGAGACCAAATGCGCGCACATAAATGCGTTTGGAGTTAAAACATGCGTGTAAATTTCAGAGAACTCTTTCGATAATTTTTCATCATTCCTGTCATTTTCCCATCAAAATGAAAGGAAACATTTTCAATAAAAAACTCAAATAGATAAAGATACAGTTAAGATAATGAATCTGGAAAGGATGAAATGAAATCTAATGTAATTTAATAAATTTGTATGTGGGTATCTATACGTATGTTTAATTTTCAGTAAGATCGGTTTCGAGACTAATGAGCAGTACCACTTCACATCACTTGTTACCATCATCAAACGAGGACAGAGGACAATAAAAGTCTTAAACGGGATAAAAAATCAGCCTTATAGCTCCCCATAGTGTCCAGCAATAAAATTATATAAAACTGTGATACGACGTGCATAGTTGTAGATTTATTTTTCATCAAATTGTGTAATAGTTTTTATAATACCGCCAACCAATTATTTATTATTTTAAATTTTACTAAGGATAAAAGCTTCTCGTTGAAAGATACTTTCATGAAACAACTAAAACTAAAATTTATGCATCTTTGTAAAATTCTTACGATTAATAAAAACGTGAAACTTCCTTCAAAATCATAAAAACATATGACCCGTACAGCGAGATTAAATAATTGCACTTGCTTATCAAAGTAATGCACATATGCATACGTAAATAAATACGAAGCTTCCTTGTAGGAAGAACAAAACTAATCAACACCATGTATTCTACTATGAAATGTTGTAGGAAACATTTAAGTCTAATGAAGCGAAATTATGTTTTCCGGCTATTATCTAAATCTGCCATCGTTTTGTCCTTACATATGAAGTAGCAGAGAACAAAAAAGGGGACCTAATTAATTCCACCCGACAGTTTTGAGCTGGAAGTTACAATTACTTAAGGAAACAAATTTGGAAAATATAAAAATATTTCTTTTAAAATAACTATCAACTGCCAATTAATCTTTCCTACTCTCGGAATGCAGTGGAAACAATAAAAAATGATTGTTTTGTGTATTTTTTTATTCGTCCAAAAGTCACGCCAAATTTGATTGCATCACTGTGATGATTTCATATTATGCAGATTACATATGAGAGATAATGTCAATCAAATTATTAATATTTCCGCACAATAATATACCGGCTATGGCCTCTCCATTCCTAACATGACATTAATAATTACAATGCTAATATAGATCTATCCGAAATTTTGAATATAAAATGATATACTGACCTAATTAATACAAGTCAAAAGTAATTATTCTCTCGTGCAGCAAGGGATGTCAAGAAAATTAAGTCTATTACCGTAAGTATTACATTTAAAATATGTCAATTAGTGATAAATAGGTTTACAGATGCATTACAAGTCAACAATTGGTGATTTAATTGATTTTACAACAAATTCGAGATGTTGACGACAGAAATTGCTACCTAATTGTTGAAAAGTAAAGTTCAGGCAATATGTAAATTCCCAATTTTTCTGACCAAAAAATTTCGTTTATTAAGAGAATTGCTGATCACTTAATTTGGTGGAAATTCCTCGATGGAGATTTTTTCTGTTGTGTGTTGAACAAAAATTACTCTTCGTGCCGCCTCTGCCATTCTAAATTTGTCATTTTCATTCCAATTGGGACTTAATAAGATAATAAAGAATGCAAAATTGTTAGAGAGACCAAAAAGCTGCAGCAGCCGCTTCAAGACATATTTAGTGCGTGCCGAATTGAGTGCGAATCATTTCGTTTCACCTGAAATTGGAAAACTATAGATGTTATGGTTTTTAAATGAGTATTTACGAAAAAATCTGTAGCAAATATGATGGTAAGTACCTTACACACTAATAACTTCCATCTACAATATTCTTCTCCAATTATATTTAATCCTGAAAGACAGACACGTCTTTTGAAGTGTGATAATTCATAAAGTACTCTTAATACTTATTAAGTTCTCTGGTATATTTGACAATCTGTCCTCTGGAGTAACTTTTATCGTAATTCAGATTGAACAATAACATTGAAATTGTGAATAAAATGTACGTGTATTGATTACTCAGTTAAGTTTTCGATTGTCCGATCCTTATTCACTTTTCATCTCCATTATTTTATTATCCTGCTATTTCTTTTATTGTTAATATCAGCATGTTGTTTTTTAAATAAACTAACAAATGTAGAATATTCCTGCACATGATGCTTCCGTTCTAAATCTTCCCTTCAAATGAGCTGAACTATTCACTGAAGAGATTCGTCTATGTAATCAGCACATTGTACTGATTAAGGAAATTCCCCAATTGTTAGTTTCTTTTAGATCATTCATTACGAATTGAAAGTACATGCTCTAGTTACCTCTATTCTGAGATAGGGTGTCCATTTAGATAGTAACTTGTGGCCATACCAAGCGTTCTATAGAGATTTTGTGACCTTTATTATGCAAATTCTACAAATATTTCAACGGAGCCAAACGCCCTATTAGACTGGTGTTTACAACAATTTTTTTTGACTTGCCATTAAAGATAGTTATTGTTTATGCATTAAAAGGTGGAAAAGCCAAAAAGGACGAGATTGGTCCAAATCTCGATTTTCATAACATTTTTAAATATGAATACCTGCGATACAGGCCAGGGGAACGTGCAGACAGGAGAAAATCGTTTTAAAGGTTTGTCATTAAGCGCTAGTCTATATTATTTTGTAAGGTATTAATTACTTCTTTATTGCCTCTACTTGCCACTGATACGCGTTCCCAAATCCACCTTTTTGGTGAGGTGGGGATTTTTATATTTGTCTTCACTAAGCTGCTGTGTAATGGTTTGCTCATTCCTGATGTGTTTCCATTTGTAATGCTTTTCTGTTTTGGTTAGCGTTGATATTACTTTAAGTATATGTCAATTCTTCCATACATATAATCAGTGCATATAATCATGTGCGCATATATTTGCTCTACTTATTTTTCGTTTCTTCCATTTTTCCACTGTTGATTTAACGTGATTCATCTTATCTTTCGAATATTCTTCATAGTCGAATTTAGAGCACAACTACTTACGGTACTTATAATTTCTTATTCTCTTAGACCAGTTTATCGATTACCCGCAATGAAACTTGATGCTTTTTCCGTTTGATTCCTAAATGCTTTCAATTGTGATTTTATATATTTGTTCTAGGTCCTTTGGAATTTGTGATCCAGCTTTTTCGTTGAATATCATATATTTTAGTGCATCAAATTTTCCAGCTTAAATTTTTCATATCTAATTTTTCCGATGTCCGATCATCAACATGCTAGTGAGATTGCTTGCACGTAGAGAGATGATTTTAACACTAATTAAACAATCTAAATCACAAATTGTCCCACATTTAAATTAAAATCTGTATATAAAAATTTTCCACATCAACTTTTAATTTTTCTTTTTGTCAATTTTGGTAAGATCGGTGCTGTAGTGATTGTCAAATATATAGCTGGGTTTTGATAGATAGTAGAAGAAAAATAAAATTTCATATATAGAACTGTTGAAATAGAAAAGTTATCTTGGTGCAACAAAATTATAGTTCTAGATGAAGATCTGTAAATAAAAAATGAACATCGTTATCGTATGATAAGCAAATACAATTTCTAAACTGCACGTTGGTTTCAGCAAAGTGCTGTTATTTATTTGTATGAATTCAGTGGCACTATGTTAGGTTCTATGGAGGTACGTTTAAAGTTTGAATATAATTGCGTATTGTTTGTGTATATTTTTTAACGCTCTGAATTTTCCTGGCGTCACGATTTTTGTGAATGATTTAGATACATTCATTTTATTATATTTATATCGTTGTGTACGTTACAAAACATAGTAAATCACTTGATTTCGTACATAAGAAGAAAATAAGATAAAAAAGATATCAGATATACATTCACATACGGTTGGCAGAATTACATTGCACTCATTAGTTTAATAAGGAAAATTATAAGGACACTAAATGAATGGTTAGTAGACACACTTTTACCATAATACGTAACCAATTATCCAACAGCAATTTTACTTGAGATATTTTGTTTTAGGCCGCTAATAACTTCTGATTCGACATCATGCAATCTTCCACGATGAACTTTCCAAACTTGTTCTACCGGCCAGGAATTATTGAAGAGGAGCAAAACGATGGAATTTACAACGAGCCTACATTCAAAGGGGATAATCCACTACTGATGAAAAATGAACATTATCAAATAAGTTCATCAATCCCAAACTCTTACACCGTAGCTAGTCTCACCAGAATGGCTACTTCTCCTAGCTTACCGAGGATTTCCACAGCAGCCAGTTCCATTTACCAGATGAATACTATCAGACAGGATAGTTTAAGGTAAAGCGTGGAAATAACAAAAATAATATTAACTATTTCAAGTAAATTCTTTCTTTGAATTTTATATATATTTCAGTCTAATCAAATTACAGTTTTCATTCCAAATTTTTATCATCAAATTTATCACCATAAACAACGAATATCTTCTATCAAATAAAGAGAAAGAATACGTCATTATAAACCAGCAATCAGCTTCCTCATCATGACACTAAAGACCTTCAGAAAAATGGATACTTTGATGGTGGTACTTATTGCATGAGCAACACGTTCCATACCATGTTTTTTGCGTGCTGAATATGAGCAGGTCATTAGAGTTTAGCTGTAACTTTTCAATTTTAAGCAAGTCACTAAAGGACCTTCAGAAATCTGAAGAATTTTACAATTTGTACTCCTTCCATGAACCACAATTTCCATATATCCTATATTCTCAAGTATTCTGAATACTGTGATACTTTTTTAATAGAATTTCATGGATGGATGGAAAAGCATTTCTGATCGTATGTTTTGGTGTGCTTAACACAAAAAATGACACTTTTTTTTATAAAAAATCCCTACCTCTGTACGAATTGAAATGTTGTTTTACATTTTTCTTTTAATTGGAGCTTGAAAATGTTGGAACTCCATCATATTCTTGTTTTAATTAATAATAAATATTTGTTACTTTAGTTTAAATCAGGTTCGATGAATTGATAATAATTCAGTGCTGCATTTAACCTACAATTATATTATTACAATAAAAATATTTTTGTTATATATTCGAATTATTACTGTTATAGTCAAAATTTTAAAAATCTTACGGAGATGATTTACTAAATTCCATAGTTTTATGAGATAAATGGTACATTTTTATTGCCAAAAATCATTTGAAGTATTCAAGACTGAAAATTCCCGATAGTCTGATTGAAGTGGGAATTATTAATAAAAATTAAAATAACCTAAGGGAAATGAGATCTATAGCTTTTATGTACGATGTGGAAAATGGTAAGCATCCTTTGTTTAATTTCATACTCTAATTTTTTGGAGGGTAGCACAACAAAAATTTGGAGAAACATAAAATCTAACGATTATAAAAATACTCTGCACGAACATAATGAATTACAAGAATTTTTATTTATGAAATTTTCTTTATATTGCATTGCCCTTTTATGTTTATTAACTCACTGAGCCAAAACTTATTGAAACAATATTGAAGATATTTAAATTTTCTGTTGTAGTTGGCAAAACTATTTATTGGCATTAGTTTCTTTGCATACGTCGAAATCAAATTCTTTACAAAATAAAACAAAATACAATGTGATTTTTTAAATCCATTTACTTTCATTCGTTACCACTGTCAACGTCGTTTTTATTTAGTTGTCTGGAAATATGAATGAATATTGTGTTGCTCATGAAATAGTACCACTATCGAAATTTTAAACTTTCCTAAAGCTTCATCTGTGACTTTTTTTGGGGGGAAAATGTTCAAAACATACCCGTCTGTTACCTTTCGCCGTCGGGCTTTATTAGATGTTCAGTTATCAGACAGCTTATAGGTAATTCGTGTGAGCCTTTGGCGCACCACAACCCTTGAGGAAGAAGGTCTACCCAGTCGGTAGACCAGACTTGTGGGACGAATTTAGTTTATCGAAAATCCAAACCACTCCGGATGTGACACATACTTGCTAAAACTCCCCGGTTTGGTGTGGTAAGCTCAACTGACCTGTTTATTTTGGCACTTCAATAGAAAGATAATATTAGTTGCCAGTAGATCTGAAGAGAGGCAGTCTCGCGCTGCAATCCCCATGCCCGATTTGTCAAGAGCATCTGGTGGAGTTCTTTTTTTTGAGACATGAGAGGTGAGGATAAGAGACGTGGGGACTGTCTATGGCCTGAAGGACGACAGTATCCTATTGTTGTTGGTGAAATGTGGTGTGTTGTTTGTGCTGTCGAGGTTTAGCTGTGACTGGTCCTCTCCTCATGTGTTTTTTTGTGATGTGGTGGAATATGGTGATGTTAAGGCTCGGTTGTGACTCTTTCTCGCCTCTTTGGTGGCCGCCGTTATCCCGGCTCCTATTCTGCTCTCATATAGTACAGGATCAAAATGGAGCCAGGTGGTTAGTTGCCCGTGATTATTCCGCTCCCGTCTCTTTGCTCCCCTTTCACCTTTTCTACCCGTGACCATTTATCCATGCTCTTCGAGGGTGTCCCAAAGATGCCGTGGCATTCTCTCACCCACTCTCAGCAGCAGCGGCGTCGGTCTCGGGTAATGACATACATTCCCGATAGCCTTTAAGTCTCCTTCATATATGTTGGGGACAACCGTCCTTCGAGACCCTCCCCCATCCTGCCAGGGCCGAAAAGGCGTAGGTGACTAGCCCCCGACCAACCATTAGATCTTCTGGCTCTCTGCCAGAAGACTTCAGTTGCCCTGTTGTTGGACACTACTTCTTCATTTTCTTGCTAATGCAATGATGTGAGGTGGTGCCTTTGCCCCTTTTTTTAGTAAAGACACTGTCCTCGTATTGAGGTCAAAATGTGTCCTCCAGTTGTTGGTCGCCATCACATCTTCTAGATGAAGCTTTCTCGTGTTACCCCCTGCCCCACACCTCCCGTGGCTTCCCAACCGTTTGTTCTTGTGTATCCCATGGTCAGGACCCTTCCACTAGGGTTTGATACCCGATCTGTCAGCACCCGGCCAAAGCTGTTAGTAATATAGAAGAGGTACTCCTCCCCTTAAATTAAAAATAGGAGATTCCTATTAATGCTAAAATAGGTAGTTGATAAGGATACAACAATAGATAGTTGTACGAGAAATATTAAAGTATTAAATTTATGATAACCCCATTTTAAAAGTTTTAAGACAGGTAGCAGATTCTCGGCAGAAGCAAATTCTTTGCCAAAGGAGTTTGGGCATTCCTCGTCGGTCTCCCATTTCTTTTACTTCTGTAATTAAAAGGAGAATAACATTGACCATATACTGCTTGGTAAACCTAGAGCGCTTTTTAAATTCCAAATCGTCCAGTTCGAACAACAGTGTTTCCCTTATCATCATCCCTTAACAACAAAAGCGTCGTTCTCCTCATATGTTTTTAAAACTGCTATAACCTCAACTTTCATGAACCTAACCTCCATAATTAGGATAAGAAATATTTAAGCAAGGTACTCTGCTTCATTAAATACTTCTCAAATATTTTTTAAAAATAAGAAAATCTTTACTAGGGAGAATTTATGAATGCTGTTGAGTAGGCAAAATTTTTACTTAAAAAATACTTAAGAATTATTTAAAGTTCAAGTTTATTTATCCTAACGACCGTTTTTTTTTAATACGAAATCTGACTTAAGTGATCATATAAGTTAAGAAAAATCTAAAGAAACGTGTCTGAATATCTTTCTCAATAATTTTTCATTCAAAATTCATTTTTTTTTTTGTTTTTCAAAAGAGTTTTATCAGCAGTGCAATTATGCAATGTATATTTTCATTTGTTTGTTACGAGAAAAGTTATTACTGTTCCTAAACTTTGACAAAAAGCTGATTTTTTGATACAAACAGTTAAAATTCCTTAAGCGTACTATTTTTTACTGCATCTTTACAGTTGAGACTAATTATACAGTGCGAATCTCGAACTTAATTCAGTAAATCAAAGACAATTTTATTCTGTCGGAAATATGCTCGGACAGGTCGATTAGGATTTTAAATTGTGCTCTTTTTAATGTAAGAAAATGTTACAGCGTGTACCAAATTTAAGATATGACGTCATCGACTACTTTTTTGACGGCAATATTATTTTTTACGACTATCCTTAAAGGGTATATCAAGTTACACATGCGTAAGAAATATTAAATTTTTATTCCTTGTCGCTTAAAAGATATTTAACAAGCATCAATTAATTCAAAAAATTAGGGAATCTGATTCACTCAATAAAATAATTCAGGTAGTTTAAAATTGGAATGACAACAGGTATTTGTTTATCATTATTTGGCAAAACTGGGTTGATGCTGACAATGTCAAACCAAAAGGTTAAATGAAAACAAGTAAGGAGATTAGCTTCGTGTCGAACTAGAATATTTATTAGTTTGTCTTTTTGTAAGAAACAAAGCAAGTTTGTTGAAAAATCGAACAATATGCCGTACTTAAGTGAAATCCACAAGCTTGAAATTTTAACGATGATTGGCTACGGAGATAGGACAAGAACACAAAATGAAGTTATTTATTTATTTAGAGAGGAGTATCCTGATTTACCAACCATATCTCAGAATTACCATAAGCAAGATTGAATAACAGTTTCGGGAAAATGGGCATTTAAGAAAAACAGATAATCATCATCCAAGTGCTCTCAATGTCAAAATGAATGTACTCTTCTCTGTTCAAGAAAATCTTCATGTCCCCACTAGGCAGATAGCTAGGGAACTTAGCCAGTCTTCAGTGGCAAGAATTATTCAAACCCAGAAATTTCATCCTTATAAAATAACAATCCTCCAAAAACTCACCGCAGACGATCCGTATAGAAGACTCTAGTGTCGAGTAAACCTTCCCAACTCATCAGATAGTGAGGTTTCTACCCTCCCAGGGTTGGGCATTAACAAACGCGTAGGAGGGGCGCGTTACGTTAAAACAGTACGGAATAGGCAAGCGTAGAGGAAGGTACTCACTCTTAGGGGTAGCAATCTCTGAACTTAACACTTTGGTACAAACTCCAGAAAGTTCTTGGAAGTAGCCTGGGTAAAGTGTATTAGTGGTTAAATAAAGACGATTAAAGTAGCGAGTGATTTTTAATCGGTGGTGACGGACGATAAAAAACTCACAGTCCACTGTTCTACCTCCCTGCTTTTTGTGTCAGCATCACTACAGTTTTACGAACAATTTATGGATTTTTTCTGACGAATCAACATTTCCGTTAAATAGTGAGGTACATCGTCAAAATTGTCGTCATTGGGCAGACAATAACCCACACTGGATTAGGGAAGTCAACATCAAGAAAGAGTCAATGAAATCTCAATGGAGGTGGATATTTAAAATTCTTGGAGAAACAACTAGTTCCGAATTTGACTACTGTGGTCTCTGATCCGGATGAAGCCGAACTCCCGAATAGAAACATCTAGTTTCAACAAGACGATGCGCATCCCCATTTCGCCAGACCTGTCCGTGAGTGTCTGGATGATGTATTTCCAGGCAGATGTATTGGTAGAAGAGTACCATCAGAATGGCCTCCCAAGTCTCCGGATTTAACACCAATGGACTATTTCTTATGAGAAAACTACTTTTTTCATAAGTGTCTCTAGTGTTGGCTAATTTTCGCCAAGTAATTAGAAATGTCCAAATCGAGTTTCAGTTCCGTTTACGATAGTTTCAGTTAGTTAGTGGACAACATTTTGAGCATTTATTGAAGAAACATATTATTTGAGTTGATATCAGATAGATTAGTTGATCAATATTCTTCGTTCTCGAATTAATTAATATTTATTAAATATCCTTTAAACGACGAGAAATAAAAATTTGAAATTTGATAGGCATGTGTAACTTGATATACCCTTTAAGAGTAGTCATAAAAAATTGGTATTGCCATTTTAAAAAATAGTCCATGACATCATATTTCAAATTTGGTACATGCTGTATAACATGTTCTTACATCAAAAAGGGCACAAATCAAAATACTAATCGATCTGTCCGAGCATATTTCCAACAAAAAAACTGCCTTTGATTCATTGAATTTATTCCAAGTTAGAGACTCGCACTGTATAATAGTGTAAATAGTTTTTAAAAACATTAAAAAATTGTTTGGTTTATTATCATAAAAAAACTAATACCGCCGAGAAAGCTGTTTTATGAAGATGTCACAACATTTTCCCTAGCCCTGTCATATGATACCTCATATTGAAGGTCATTGTAAAGTGCATACGAAAAAATAACTTTTTGTTGAGAAGTTATGGCATGTTAAAACATGTTTAAACATTGGGATACTAGTTTTGAGAAATATACACAAAAACTATTCAAACTGTTTTGTAAAATCAAGTTTTGCATCTTTTATATTCAGGTAGATAATCCCTCAATACCAATTATTATTTGTTTTTAATTTGGATTTTGTTATTGATGAAATTTGATTAAGTACAAGTGTTTCGTTGAAAACAATGCATAAATAGTTGCAAAAATAGTATACACAATTGCTAAATGGGTTGAAAATATTTATTTTTTCACCAAAAAATATTGTGCTTCACGGGCGGCTGTTGCATTAATGCCAGCTATCCAGATAAAATTGTAAGCGATGTTTAAATAGGACTTCTTGTGCAGAAATTTGAAGTTACTATATTCGTACAGAATATCAAAATAAAGTAGCCCAGAATTTTGAAAAAAGTGGCTCGAACTGAAATTTTGGTTCTAGTCGCCATGTATCCAACAATCTCGCTTGGCAAATTTCGGAACGTACAGGGATTCACGTAAATCCGTTCGAGAAGTTTTAAAGTCAAAAATGTTTTTCCCTTACAAAAGGCACATCTTCAAGAACTGGATAATGATCAAGATAAGGGGCTGTCCATAAATTACGTAAGGTCGATTTTTGGTATTTTGAAGAAAAATTTTTGTATATCACTATATATGGCTTATTCCAAATGGTTTTAATATTTTTCTGTCTTATCGGCGAAAATTGAAGGATTCGGCGCCAAGAATAACCATATTTTATTGGATTTCTTACAAATTCTAGGACAGAGGTTTAGAAAATAAATATTCTGCTCAGTATTGAAACACATCTGGAATGGGCCATATATAAAAGTGCAGGCGTTTGGCAGGAGAAAACAATTAGTCAAGTCTATTGAGTGTGAACTTTATTATGAAACGCTCATATTACACATAAAATTAATCTTTTATCAACTGGTTCCAATAAACTCTTTCTCACTAGGTTACCTAATATATTTTATTTTTGGTTTCTGATAATTTCATATATATTGCATCAAGAGAATATTTTTTAAAATGCTTAATAGCGAAAGCAATTGTCTTAGAATATCTGGAAAAAGAAAATACATATAACCAAAGGTCTTGCTCATTAAGAGGCAGCAGGAGGACTACATTATAGCGAATTGGTTTTTATTATTTCTTATGTAAGATCCTTAATCGAGAGAATCGCTAAAATCTTGCATTTCACGGAAACCCAGATTTTGGGGCCAAAAATTCTGGGTGGCCAATTTTTTGCAAATTGTCAGATAATTGGCAGGGCAAAAATGGTCAGTAGCGATTTTTTTATCAATTATCATACAAAAGAGATATTCAGGAAAACCCAATTTGCTATAGTGTAGACCTCCCACCATTGTGATCTTAGTGGTTTTCAAAGCTTACCGGGGGTTTTCATCCGGTCCACCGTCAACGGAAATGATGACCAATGGTTTGACTTTGACATTTTCTTTCATGATGGAATTAAAAGATTCTAATTCCAACAAATGGTCGAAATCAGCGGCGTGAGATTCTGCAGTAGAGCTGGAATGCTAACCCCTTCTTATAGCGATATAGGTGGGACCACTATATGTAACGGTCTCCCGCGAACCAGACCCATTTGCTTGAATGTGTATGCCAGCATAAACTGAAGGTATCAGTTTATGCTTGGCAGCGACAACCCAATCATGGTCTGGTAGTTTCACCCTATACTCCAAATGCCTTAATCTAGGGGCTTGTTTATTGGCAGCAGTTATCCCTATTTGTACCCGGGCTTTGTCGTCCTGGGAAATGTACGCAACCTGCTTTGGGCCCAAAAAAGACGCCAATTCGTCGACATTCCTAATCGTGGAAGTGCAGAACTGTCCGTCTGAATGAATTTTGTGGAGGTCATTCTGTGGCTTACACAATCTAACTGGCACTGTATTTACGTGACGTCGGCCTTCAATGGAACTCGAACTTCTAGGGAGTATCCTTAAATAAAGGGCGCTCTTACTTACAGTAAACCCCTTTTCTTTCAATTTATCAACTAAATCTTGCAAAGTTATACAGCTTCTTATTTCTTCAGCTTGTCGACGGTCATGTGCTGCACTCCCAATGATAGCAATATCACAGATGGTTTTGAGCAAATCAGGTTGATTTTGCTCCAAACATGGTCAGCCAGGACCGGTTTTATTTAAGGCAATGTTTCCAGAAAGTTTTCCCTGAGAGATTTCATTTTATCTTTGCCTGTATTTTTGTTGGTGGGCGGCATTGTTCATTTTTGTTTTGAATTTTTTTTGGCCTCTTCAGGGGCATTTTTGAGTTTTTTTATATCAGTCTCGATCGGTTCCCCAGCCATGTTGGAATTTTTTGCCATAATGAGACTGGTTAATTGACTAACCAATATTCTGATTATGGTAGCAGTTTCGTCCTGGGCAGGAGTTTTGTACTTGCGTTTCAATAGATTTTCATTGGCCGAATCCGTAACAATGTTTGACTCTAGATTTTGCGACAAAACTTCATTTGACTCAGGGTTTTTCGTTGAATCTGTACTTTTAGATACTGTGGCTACGGTATTTTGACTTGAAATACTCAAAGAAGAGTTACTTGTGTCCTATCAAATAACAGAAAAATTCACTGTCAATCACTGTCCAAGTAATGTTTGTATCGGAAAATTGTAAACATAACCTAAAATGCTATGAAAATCGCTATCGTATCAAAACTTTCTTACTTACTTTATTTCCAAAATATTTCAGCAAGGAATTATTCGCCAATGTCTGGGTTGCTGTACAATTCAATTTTTTGATTGAGTTCTCTATAAATTCATTGAAATCTCGATTATTCGAATGCTTCTCTTTTGCGTCTTTCCATTCCACAACAGCTTTTTTTTGAATATCTTTTTTTGACGATTGAGGCTTTGCTATAACATGAGCTTCGTAAAATTTTTGAAAAAGGTCGCCTTATTCGACATTTTTCCAGAACAAAATCTGCTAAAACTAATATTATCTGGAACACTCGCGAGTCCGTACCGTTTGTATCATGTGAGATTTTACAGCGTGCAGACGAGATTAGAACGTAATATGTACACATGAATTATGTTTCCGATACTCCGAATTGCCTTTTTAAAAAGTTTATTTTACAAATAAAGGTTACATAGATATTACTCGGAAAAAAGCTAATTGAAGACTGAGCTCCGCTGCGTGTCTCGGTTGTATAAATAGATAAATAATGTTTTGCTGACATCAGCATAGGCAGGTATCTTCTTAGGAAGATAACTCGTGCGAAATACGTGGGTAAGGAAGGCCACTGCTTTATTATTGGAAGTGAAGAGAACGCAAGGCGCTCTGCAAATTAAGATTTTACGCGCGAAAAGTTTGAACCCATAAGATTCATTCACCTTACGTAAGAGTTCGCTTGACCCCCCTCCCCCCTTCACGCCTTACGTAATTTATGGACAGCCCCTAAAAGAATTCAGTTTTGTGAACAACGACTAAAAACAATTAAATTCAGGCTTTCATAATATGAACTGTTCGTTGTTCGTTTTTAACGAAAATCTAGCAGGTGAGATATCAATTTTGTAGATTTGTTCATACTTCGAAAAATGAAACGATTCCCGAAACCTGATTACATTAAAGTTTTTTAACATCTTCTACTGGGTATACTTCATTTAAAACAAATCTGGTTACACCTCATTGATGAAGAATACACATATATTCAATTGAGAAACATGTTCTCAAAAGGACAGTTGATAAACGGAGCAGTTTTTACAATTGTATTTAATGCAAACTATATAGATGAACTCGACGAACTATAATGTAA
The DNA here is from genome assembly GCA_963576515.1 of Cryptocephalus primarius. Lineage (NCBI taxonomy): Eukaryota > Metazoa > Arthropoda > Insecta > Coleoptera > Chrysomelidae > Cryptocephalus > Cryptocephalus primarius. The sequence continues at coordinate 1,851,228 of OY754939.1, read as the reverse complement.
ACAACTTTCAAACGTTAGTCAAATCGCCGTCCGGCCGAACGTACAAAGAGACCAACAATATCGCTCACTGTTGCCAACATGATATACTTGCAAATTTGATCTATGTTGTTTACCTACGCCCCGTCATATTTGGTACATACATGATGTCACCGAATCACGAACGACCAGATTTGTTTTGAATGAGGTATATAATTTAATAGCACATGCTACCTGCTACCACTATTAAACTAGTTGCCCCTCAATTTTGCCTAACAGTGGTTGAATGTTCTAAAAGAGATTAGCAAATTCAGAGTTTTGAGATTAAGGTCCTACGTGTTTATGTATGTGATTTAGAAAGTCTACTGAATATATTCGAAATTTATTTTTTTAATGTCTATATGCTATCTGTCGGCCTGTTTGTTAATCCCAATTAAAAAAATAAGAGTTAAGAAGTAGTCTTAAAAACATCAATATTAATTAATATTGTATATTTTAAGTGTGCAATTTCTCCAAATCTTATCCTTCCGTCCAAATCATTTACTCTATTAAATCAATTTTGGTCCCAATTTGAATCGTCTAATCCAACGAAGTTATATAATCAAAAATATTTTTGATCATTTGCACCTGGATGCCCCAAAGTATACTTTCATTCATTCTATATCTACATTTTTGCCAATTGCGGCCTACTTAATATCTCGATTAAACCGACATTAATCGACACTTAAGCACCCGTGCGTTTCTTTACCGCTGGTAAGCTCGACGTTTTATCTTGGCCGATCTGCGATAAGTCGCAATCGTATCAGAAAGACAAATAAATGTGATCTCTCACTTTAGGCAGCTACATCAAATTAAGTGCAGTTCGTGTGAGCACTAAGAGAAATTATGTGATTAAATCACGGACGCCTGTACGATTTACATCCTTAGGTGAATTCATTAGGTAGATTGTAGTTAGTTCTCAAGGCTTTATAAGGGACTGGAAAACACGGTAAGGTTAAAACACTCCATTCATCGTTAAGTTTTATTTGAATATATTTTTTTGAGACATCTAACGTCACAGGTTTGGTAAATAAAGAATAATAAATTAAAATGTTGAAAGAATGCTGACTAATTTATTAACAAGATAGGCTTAATCATCTAGAACATAGATACGAATGAAATGTTTTTTATAAAGTTTGAATACATAGAATCCAAATCTTTGATTTTAACGATAAGTTTTAATGGTACATATAACATCTAACCACAATTTTTTGGTTTGTTGATTTTCATCTTTCCTTCAAAACATCAGCAATTTCTTAACTTATACTCTTATTCCTGATAATTTTAATTGAAAGCAATAATTATGAGTTTATGACAGCTTCTCCATTTCTATTTGATGATAATTACGTATAATTTAAATTAGAATTCAAATAAATTTATTTCTAACACGATTTACAAATAGCCTGTAAAAACTAAATATCTAATGTGTGTGACGAACAAAGTAGCTTGGTGCTTCGTACTAACTTATGTCAATATAAAATTGAAAATCGTTAATGTGGATACACGTTACAGTTGATAAGGAGTTAACACTATTTTGGATCGAGAATAGCAGTTCGATTTCTTTATTAATTAGAAGGTTTTTGGGATTTGCCCAAAGCGTATCAATTAACAGATGATATCTATTTGCATGGCGTAAATCATGGGTAATACCCAGAAGAGCTACGAGAAAAAATTCAATTAATTCGAATATATATGTATATATATATATACTCTTATTTGTAAACTCTTACTCTTTTCTTGATACACTTGTTAGAGATGAAATAAACACGTTTCGTACAAAATGATATCCTAAAGCCACTAGTAGCGATCGTTTTGTGCATTTGATATTTTGATAACAAAATTTGCAACACTAACTTACGTGAAAGGGACAGCCACCAAAATTTTGACTTTTGAATGGGACGATTTCTTCACATAAAAGTGAAGTAAAAATCTGCTCTGATATAATTGGTTGCATTTTATTTGAGACTCGAATCGCGGTACATGTTACCCGGACCCCGATTGCAAAAGATTATAAATGAAGAAGATGAAGAGGCTTAAAAATTGTTATCTGCTCGTTATGACAGGGTATTTACATATATTAAATTGAGCATACTTAGAGTACTTAGACAACAACGGGGGTTTCAAGAACTTATAAGCATAGAAAGAACTTATTCTCATTGATGAGTCGTGTTGTAAATTTAAATTATATAATAATAAAGTAAAATTATCTTAACGGCGGGTAAGATAGGAACTGAAAATATATTTAAAGATATAGTGTATTAAATTACAAATTCATTCTACTCTGATCTTGATAAGTGTTGGTTTCATAATTTTTACAATGTGGCGGCCTTTGTTATATAGTGAACTTGAAATAAATCAAGAAGCTGGTTCAGATGAACAAGTAGCAGTGGGTGAAGATATGGAGTATGGCAAAGGAGCAGAATTGGGCGAGGAAGAATTGGAAGAAGTCGACCACATAGAACCTGCATCGCAATGGGTCGCATAAAAGAGAAAAGAATTTAAATTATTTCCATGGTATGGAAAAGATAAATTTATCTGTGGTCGTTTAAAAATTTCAGTATGGCCCAAATATTTCACACGACCATTGGTAACCATATCCTAATGGACAATAAAGCACTTCACCTTTTTCCTATTCAATAGATAATTTATGACCTTTTATTAGGATGACTTGTAGCAAGTTTACTGTAATCTTGTCTCAAATAAAATGCGACGCATCATTGTTTAAATAAATCTCACACCATGAATTCTAATGAAACTGTTGTATTAATTTTAAGGCAGCTTAGACGCATTTTTGTTAAAATAGGTCGTATCTTTAAAGGATCAACTAAAACAAAGCAGAAAAGTGATATTCAAGAGTTAAGCACAATATTAGCTGTATCCTTCGATTATGCATATATAGTCAATAAATTTACTATATTATTACCTTTAATAGAATTTTAAAAAAAAATCATTCATTTCATATAACTATTATCCATTTGTTGGTGGTTGAGAGCTTTCCACCCTCATTATAAATGCAAATCCCCGAACGGTTGTGTAATGTTCCTGATAACAAACAAGTTTAAATAGGAATTTTATGTTGTGGCATTTACTTTTTTGGCCCACCACAAGCAGCATAAAACAGCATACTTGCGCCCACCACTCAGATCGAAATGCGAAATTGTGCGTTTCGAGTAATGTTCCAGGCTATTTTTCACACTTTTCTCCAAACGTACATGAAATTCGAAGATAGCCATGTTGTACGTTTTGATGTCCTCTTTTAAAAACCGTTTGATAAATTAAAATCAGCGCATCTTAGTTATTACGACGAATTTTGCAAGATTTCGGTGTACATTATTAATAACGTAATTGTGCAAATACTGTTCATCCGGCAGCATCTAGCTTTTGCGCGATTAAAGTAGACATAATGGCCTAACATTTCACGCAAAATAAGCGCTTCAGCTTTAAACTGGGCAAAGCTGCCAATTTTTGAAAAACGGTCATTTTAACGGTTTTCTCGGTGAAAAATGCTCCGATCACCTTTTAGAAACACTCATTTTGAATACAAAAATTCTAAAGAACGTACTGCATTTCCTCAATAATTTTCACACTATGGTGAACAACCGGAAAACAACCCATTTTTTTTTTTAATTTTTATTGTTTAAAAAACGGAAAACCTCAGATTTCTTTAGATTTTGTGTTTTGTCGTCTGTGACCCATTTAAAACAAAGATACTTCACTTTTAACTTGAGTCCATATTAACTCTATCGGGATAAGTTGACAATGTTAAGATGGTAAACGGACTACAATTATTTTACCAACTTTTTGTAATTTCATTTATGTTGATTTACAGTTAGTTAGTTCCCTTTTTATCATTGCAGTGTCAAAGACAGAAGTAAGTGTCCCTTTTCTATTGTAACCATTTAATGACGTTTTTTTCCTGAACAAAGATGGTAATTTTTTAACTAGCCGTGAATGATAAGGCATACTGTAATAATAATTTTACGACTCATATTTGGGAAGCATTCTCCTATCCGTCACTTGGGAAGCCGCTAGATGTACGATTTCCTAAGAGTAAGAATAAATAAATAAATTACATAAATTAAAATTAATAATAATAAGAATTGAGACTCCTTCTGGATTTCAGACCAGAAATGGGCACTCTTTATTCAACTGATTACTGTACTATTTTTCTTTGTTGCATTCTAAGGTAGATTTTTTGCCTGTTAAATCTGGATATACATATCGCTGTCAGTTTCTTAGCTTTACCTGATACGTTCCATATCCCTACGTTCCATTTCATTATCAAAAGCCGTCGTCGGTGTAATCCATTCGAATTACGAATATTTTAACTTTATCAAGCTGAATATATTTTTACGGTTGATGAAGTATATTCGCATTGCTCTAACCCTAAACTTGAAGAACTAAAACTTTTGTCAGATATACTATTTTATCTTGTAAATCCTAGATCCTAGATCCTAATTTGTTTGTCAGGAGTCCTTGTGCAACTCTGGTAGTTTTCTGTTTTCTCTTTTCTACACAGTCGTAGTCTTAATGTCTCCAAAACCCTTTATTAATGTTATCTTTGAGTCAACTAACTTTCTCATTATCGATTTTATAATTTTTATATTAAAGAGCAACAAATTTTTACTATATAACGAATCTATTTCACGAAGCATAACATGAAACAAATTTCTACTGTAAATTTGATTACTGCAGATCGTATTGAAAAGAATGTAAACAAATTCGGGTACATTAAAAGCATTTGACACAATATAACCATATTTAGCGCAGAGTTATCAAAAATTTGGTCTCTCGTATTCGTAACATACAAATATATACAGCAATACGTTACAAGATTCAATTTTGTCATTTTAAATGAGGAAGTTTCTGTTTAAGGCGTTAAACACTGACTGGGTTATTCTGTTTCTTGTTAATTCGTATGGTGAAATCAAAGAAATGACTCGTTCAAGTTTTTAGTCGCGTATCGTACTTTTTATCTAAAAAAGTACCTAACATGTGACATGATCAAACGTCTAACAAATCCGCGAATTTGTGTTGTGGTTTTATCTTTATTTGCTCGGCTTAATAACGACATAGAGCAAGTCCAGAAAAATGCATTGGATAGATAACGTCAAGAACTAAGACTAGGCGCAATCTCGGCAAAACCCTTTGATTTACAAGTCCACCTTAGACCGTATCAAGAGCGTAGTTGTTTGTCACTTGATACACAACCATACATTTCGTTTTGTTTTACTTCACGGTGACTTGGTTGAGTGCAAACATAGGAGCGTTGTTGTTAAAAGAAGATATAGGAGGCGTTAGCGCGTTAATTTTTATTGCAAACACATTTTTGTAGTAATTTCTTATCACACAAGTGAGAATTGGGTTTTATTATTATTTTTATATTCATATATATCGCCAATTTCGGATCGTTCTCTAGAATTAGTGCAATGGACCAGTCGGAGTGCGATCGCAGGATGCTTATCGAAAATGGTTTATCCCCTCTGCAAATTTACAGGAACGACGCGGATTCGACTGTGGGGATTCACAGAAAATCGCCGACTTCTCCAAGCAGTCACAGCAGGTACATGTTTTAGACTCCCATATGCGTTTGTTAACAATTATTCATTAATTTTCCTTGTTAAAAATACATAATAAGTCCTTGAGCATAAACTTTTACCGCGTTTTAAAAAGACCCGGATGGGAGTTGTTTCCTGGATTTTTTTTGTAAAATAATTTTCAATTTCCTTCATTTATTATAATAAAAAAATTCCATGACTCAGATTTAAATGTTGACAGTAATACTTTACGTGAAACCGATTAATTAAAGCCAAAATGAAGCGTACAAACCAATCATCACAGCACCTTGAAGATTATTTCGTTTTCGATCACTCGCCAAGTACTTATTTGGTTATGTAATTACCCATTGCACTTTATTAATATTTGTCGTACTTTGCTTACTTTAGTTTTTTAATCAATGGCAAAGCAATAAACTGTTTGCAATATTTTCGTTAACAATAACGCCTGTCATAAAGCAATTTCCTTGTGGTGCAGTGATCTTGTATTACTTATAACGAGGTTGTGTCGCGTGGTAGTGGTGAACGTGCCGAAATTGACTCAAAATGAGTAAGAACGAGGAAAAGAGGGTTTTCCTCGAGAGATTGTTGGAGATTGCTCAGAAAGTTAAAGCAATTAAACGAGCACGGTACGTTAATTGGGATGTAATTATTTAAATACCAATAAAAATAATTGGAGTTGACAGGTACTGAATTGGTCCTAAAGTAGGCCCAACTTGATGTAAACTTAACTTGTAAATAAGTTTGGAATCAAGATTTTAACTTATTATTAAGTAATGTGCCACAACAAAGACGAAAAAAAAATTGTTTTTTGAAACTTCGAACTACGCTCAGTAAAAAATGACATGTCTTCGTCACTAAAAATTTTTAATGGAAAGTGTATTAATTTCGTTTATTCTACCAAATATCGAAATTCTAAACGTCACACCGAAACCAAAATATGTTTTCTTTTGTATTAACAACGTTTTCATAGAAACAGAATTTAGGTTAGATGAACATTCAAAATGCCACATTCGTTAGCGCTGTGATAACGGCAATGACATCGATTCAAACGTTATGTTTACTTTATATCTAGCAAAACATTAGTCACGTACAGGGAGGTCTCAATTTATAGTTTAGGATAAGAGCTAAAGTCTAATTTTTTCCAATGCTCAAACACTTGTAGATAAGATTTTGTAAATATTTCCATGTATCCTTCAATAACTATGACAAAACAACTGTTATTTTTCTGAAGAAATAAATCTTCTTTAAAAATAACCTTTCTGCTTAGAATAAAAACCTTCCCACTTATTCCAACCCAAAAACTCGTTATCTGAATATTGTCTTAATATGTATTATGTTATGGTTATATTGCATACGGTTTTAACTTAATATCATGATTATTGTATGCGATCACTAATTCCTTAAGTAACACATGTATTATGCCCTCAGTCAAAACTAATTAAAAGTAATGCATACTAATGACGCTAATTACGATTCTGGTAAACTGCCTAATTGCTCTAGCGATAAAAACTACGTATCACAATCAGTCAGATTACTAAGATAATTTATACGGACTGATTTTAGCCAGTAGTAGCTAGTAATTTAGTAATATAAACATAAATAAGGAGTATAGTGTTTGTTGAATTCAATATTGTTTGGAGGTGCCAAACAGCACTCGACGTCTCATTCTGATCCATTATTAGCTCAGTCAGTATAACACAACTTTGTATTTCGTAACGGGGTTGAGTTTTTGGATTAGTAATGAAGTGACCCCGGCGGAGTCATCAGTAGCTAATAAAGTAATTTGATGTGCAAAAATGTAAACCCAACGGAGATTTTTTACGTGGTTCAGGAACAATTGCAAAAACATCAATGATTTTTTTAAAGGTTGGATAAAAACGATAATTTTGGGATGTGACAAATTGGAATTGGTGAAAAATGTATAACAATTATTGCAAAACCGTAAAATTTATAAAATTGTTTAATTACTTAGTATTTCGTGAAAAAATATAGATTTGCGACTTAAACAAAGGATTGATCGTGTCATTTTCAGTATCACAAAAAATGTTCTCACAAATAACTATTTGTTCGCGAACAATTCTATTTGTGTGTAAGAGAGACAGAAAATTTATTCGAAAATGCTCTTCTTAATTTCATGAAAACATTTTTAACAAAGCTCGTCTTTTTTTCTCGAGATTTATATTTTTTGTATTTTCTAAAGTAAATTATTTTTATTATTTAAATTTCCAAAATGCCGTCTGAATAAATATGTTTTCAGTCAGCATTTTTAGGTGAATAACTCTGCAATATGCAAAGGTATGGGATTGGTACTCGAATGTTTAAAATTATACACAACTTAAAAAACTCTGGCCCATTTGGCTTAATTAGCGATAATGACAAAATTTACTATAAATACATATTAAGTAATATTAGGCAATTCAAGCACTTTCTAAATTTTGTCATTTGTAGGCTAAAAATATATACCAGGAAAGAATTTAAATTTGTGTAAATTTGTAAAAAAAACATATAGCCTTGCTTGTTTTTGTTAGGCTTATTTCCATAGAAATATAAGCTAGTACGAAAAGTAGAATTTCGAAAAAAATTTAATGAAGTTTTTTGTTTATGTTATGTTTATTGCTTTATGTTATGTATATGTTATAAAGCTTTTTGTAGACCTTGAAATGTTCTACAGCTTTTGTATTTAACTTTTTGTTAAATATGTAATTTACATAAAGAAGTTATTTACGAAAATTGAAAAATTTCTTATTTCTCTTATATTACATACAATAATAATGGTAATAATAGTAATAATAATAATAACTATAATAATAATTACCATTCATTGTCCAACAATTTACCTCATTTACAGGACAAAAATATTAATTTTTTTTAAATATCTATAACTGATAAAAAAAGATCAGTATAACAAATATTGGCAGAATGGCAGTCAGCTACCAACGGTGAACTCCACATCAACTTGATAAGCGGAATCGGCATCCTAAATGTCACTGCGTAGCGAAAATTTTGACGTAGCCATTTATGTCAAGTGCTCCAAACAACAGGGAACACACGACGCAATTGTTGGCCAGCTTCCATGTAAAACGTGTACCCCGCTATTTGAAAAAATATAAATTTTAAGAGGCAACGCTGAATTTTTTCAATAAAAAGCTGGTGATAAGTGTACATAGGATACCAAACGACACTACAATACTGAAGTTTAGACCGAACGAATGAGTTATAAAGTCTTTCAAATGTGGCAAGGTTACAGAAAAATCTGGAATTTCTAGAATCTGGAAGTGTTTTCGATGCCGCTGAGCCAGTTTTTTTAAAACTAGGAGCAGTAAAAGATAACTTGTCAAACTGTGTCAAATAAAATTCCAAGGTCATTCACCAAGTCTCGCTTTTCAAGCGATTGGCAATTAATCAAGTAGTGCGATTGGTGTACATTAGGCTTACGCGTAAAACTACCAACACATTTTGAGACGTTAAGGTTCAGATGGTTTGACACGCACCAATTTGCAATGTCATCAAGAATACGTTGCAAGAGATCTACATTATTTTTCGGCTTTATCGAAACATAAATCTACAAGTCATCAGCGTAACCCAGTATCGGACAGTCAACAGTACAAAGTAGAACATCCAGATACATTAAATATAATAAGGGGCCTAGCTTAGATCCCTGGGGTACACCAGAGGCTGATAGGTATTCTTCAGATCTTTAACCATTGTAAAAAACATAATTATATCTGTCCGACAGATAAAATTCCAGAAGCTTCAACAAAGACTAGCACCAAAACGATCCATTTTATTTATCAACGCAACATGATCACAGTGTTAAAGGCATTGGATAGATCCGTGTAAACCCACGCCCACCTATCCTCTGTTATCGAAAACCTTAGACCCGGATCGACCCGGAAGAAAGTCATGTGGTTTAGGGAAAAATGAATATTTATATAAAGACATGCATAGATGATCTGTTGAAATAACTTTGCAAAGTTACATAATATTGCCACTGGTATGTAGTTTCTTATGTCAGATTTATCATTATTTTTGTGAATCGATGTAACCCTTGCCGTTTCCACAGACAGAAAAACCTTCAAGATGCCAAAGCCTGATTTATAATTTTACAAAGTGATGCAGCCAAAGCCACAATTTTTTTTACGTCTAATTGTAATCTATGAGATTGGATTACATTTTACCAGGAATACGTGATCATCCCTCTTTAGATCGGATACAGTTGAATAGCTATTTTGGATCTTCAGAAATTCCAATTTCTATTCTTTTTAAATAATCGTCACATGCTAGAGAAACTAAATGTTTTGATTGAGTAGGCAGAAGTATAAACTGACAATGATAAGTTAAATTGTTAGTAGATGTCCATTTTTGACTTTGACATTGTTTTTTTTTTTTCTTTTAATAACGATAATTTCAAGAGTAAACCATGCAAGAAAAGATGACCTATATTTATAAGACTTAGGAACATACGCATCAAACAGTAAGGTGAAAAAATTTTTATAAAAAGTTTCTAAAGAGTCATTCACATTTGCAAAAGAATTTAGACACGTCCAATCAGTTTCCAATAAATTCTGGTAAATAATTTCAAAATCAACATTAAAAAAGTTGTACCGTGGGGCCCCAGCCATAGAAAAATTTTGAGTCTCTTCTTATTTGAGATCTATACATACATATAATGCTGGATGAAATTAATCTTCTGATACAAATGATGTCTCCGTCCTACACACCAGTATCGACTGACAACAATTTGAGAGAAACACATCCTATACCATCATTACTATGATAAATATTGTTAAGCTGAGCGAGTTGCACTGAGCCACAAAAATGCCTAAGAATGCTACAAATCGTCGAGTGAGTATTTTTGTTTGTAAAATCTCGAACGTTCAAACCCCTTATGAATAACAGTTTTATCAAATAAATATATTTCGAGTGCCTCTCAGGACACAACTCATACTCACAACTAGTTACAGAAAGTGATATGTACAATGCCACGATACATCGAAAATGATTTGAAGACGCACCTACAGAGAACTAGGACAACCAAAGGAACCAGCTCTGGAAGATAATCGGTATTAAGCATTTTCATGGCTAATCAGCGAAGAAATACAAATAACAAGACCACCCCCATCTGGGGGGGGTTCTCCATCCTTAACCGATGAATTCAACCAAGACTCAGTAGCAATTACAATATCAAAGCAAGAATTGCATGCGCATAGAACAGATGTGTTTTAGTACACAGACCTCTAGTATTTTGGTAATAAATATTAAGTTTATTACGAGATATGTTTGGCTCTATTAGTTTAACGACGATATAATAGTTTTTGGAATAATACGAATGTACTTTATTTTTTGCCCGTTTCACCGGCCTCATTCTAATTTTTAACTTTTTAGATCCTTTTTTATAGTAGGATATTTGCTGCGTAGTACGAATATGAAGCAGAAACTTTAGAAAACTGTAATTTTTTAGATTTGCAGCGTTACGAATTATGTTATGAACATTAACTTTATTATTTAAAGTAACTTTAATCGGTATAGGAGACAGGCTTTGAGGTTTGAATCGGCCACCTAAAAACATCAGAAGCAACGCAAGTTATATCCGGCACGGGGAATTTCAAAACATCAGAGATGGCTTCTTTCTCATACATAACCTACTCATCCCTTGTGGTGGAAAGTGGGTGTTCATCAAAACCGCATGTAATTAAGTTACAAGAGCGACAGAATCAATCTTATAGCTCACCACAGAAAAGCTCAACTTCATCAACACCGGGATCAACATTCGGTTCACATGAGCCGTTGACTCACAGTCTCCTTTAATGCTTTAAAATCCCTCTGAATGTCGCCTATACTATTTAGGCTAGCCAATAGAGTTTTTTTTTACATTAAAATGTCGACGGTGAAAACCTATACCACCTTTTAAAAAATAGTCCCTAGATGAAAACCTACTTGTTTGCAACAGCTACCTCGGTGTTGGGATTTTTATAAACAAATAAAACTGCAACAAAATGCTCATTTTAATTTTTGGGAATATTGCGAAAAGTAATGGAGGAATGGGTATACTTTAATTGTGCGGAAGAGATTTTTTGTCGGATGAGTAGTTTTTTCTTACATAATGAACGAATTTATGGGAAATTGATTTTTTTTCCAATTATGCAAGCGACATTCGAAAACAAACATCAAAATCTTAAACTTGTTTATCTTGGATTTTTACGTTAGATTTGGGAAAAAGCTCCTGAAAGTAGCTCCAAAGGCGCGAATCCACGTACGACGCAGTTTTGTGGAAGCTACGCCCTGCGAGAACGTCCACTCTCCTCCGCTGCAGGTTCCCCATCATACCTCCTCAAAGTTAAAGTGCAGAAAGTGCGAAAATTATTTATAACGCAATTACACATATTACTTTATATTACATATACTACATATTAGTATCTATCATTTCCCGTAAGACTGTTTTTCCATTTTTGAATTTGTTGAAGTTATGAATTTTTTAAAAAATGTCAATTTTTCGAGGTTTTTCCAAATTTTCTCGGTGAAAAATGCGATTCGTTGTACAAATGCGAGCGGGTTGTACAAAAAAACATTTTGTATATTTTTCAATTATTTACAAAAAATTTTATTGACAATATAACAATTCCAACATTATATTTCGGAATATTCCCAAAGAACTAAAAAATGACCATTTATTCAGTTTTATTTGTTTATGAAAACCCCAACACCGAGTTAGTTTTTGAAAAATTGTAGGTTTTCATCTAGGGACTATTTTTTTAGGGGTGGAATAAGTTTTGTGCGTCGATATTTTAGTGTAAAAATGCATGGTTTTTTAGGTCCATTGGTTAGCGTATTTCGCAGCAGTAGTAATTCTTTCGTTGAGTTTACTTAGCTGAGCCTCAATAGCAGACTCAACAGTTTGAAATAATTCTTCTTTGAACGTGTCAAGCTGAAGTTGAATGATTTCTTCTATTACGTCATAAGAAAACCCCTGTTTCACAACAAACTGTCGGCGATAGACGTTTTACAACTATAAAATATCCAGTTTGAAAACTTGCCTTTGGGAGAGAGATTCGACTGGGTTGTGTCGTCGGGATTTTTTTAAATATATCTTTCAAATAACACCAATCATATTTGGTGAAACGTTTCAATCTGTTATCACTATTTATCAATGAAATTACCGTGCATATGATATGCTTTAAAAATTATTATTTGTTCATGTGCATGCGTCATAACTTAATACTGGAATGCATTCAAAACCTTGCCTTTATGAAAAGAGAGTCTTTTAGTTCCAAGAATGTGAATTGAAGTGGATCAACAGGAACCACATCATTTTTTATACACATTAAATCTTCCAAAATAGTGTTACACAAAGCTTCAGGGCGTCTCGAATGCACCAAGATTCTTCGGCGTTAGCGTTAAATTGACTTTCCACACTTTTGATCAATTTCAAATGATTCGCCTAATATACACAGAGTTCTATATCCAAGTTCTCATCTAGTTGGAATTAAAGGTGGAGACGAAGGCACACCTTCAGCGATTTTCCTGGACTTTTGCACTCTGAAATGTGCTTCTGAGAAAACTTTTGCACAGAAGAAATCAGTATGCTTACATTCGGATAGTTTGCACTTATTAGACGGAATTTTGAACATATAAGGTGTAGTATATGTTATTGCATCAAAAACTAGGCTGCAGTAAATATTATTTGGTTACAAAAAGTTCAGATTGTCGTCTATGGCTATTTTGTCTAAACTGTTCTAGGAATGGGCAAGTCTGACTGATATTAAAACAAAATTGTGATATTACATTATATATTGTGTTTACCAGTAAATTTAGTAGAATCAGTAGAATGGAACTCCATATATATATATATATATATATATATATATATATATATATATATATATATATATATATCTGGTTAAAATTATTCATTTTATTTCTAGACGCTCATTTCGACCAAATGCACTGCGCAAGATGCGCCGTCGGGCGGTCTTCAAAAACGGCGACTGCAACATCCTCCAGTCGAGGATCTCTCAGCGACGCCTTCGTTATCTTCAGGACATCTTCACGACGCTCGTCGACTCGCAGTGGCGCTGGACGCTCTCGATTTTCGCGATTGGCTTCATAGGCTCATGGTTGATATTCGCGTTAATATGGTGGCTGATCGCCTTCACACACGGCGATCTCGAGGAGGAGCATCTGCCCACTCACCAGGCCGACTCGAACTGGGCGCCTTGCGTCCTCAACATCTACGGGTTTACATCGTGCTTCTTGTTTTCAATCGAGACCCAACATACCATCGGTAGGTTTCCTTGTTTAAAATAGAAACACCCAAATTGTTGCTTGCATCACAGTGATTAGTGAGGTTAGTAACGAATATTTTGTTTAATCACGAACGATACCCAATTTTCTTACCTCACAAAAATTAATGAATTTAGTACTAAATCTTCGAATTAAATATGATAGTTAACAAAATTTCGTATTTAGTGAAATTGGAACAGAACACAGATTAACTATGACATAAGAGTATACTCACTTTTCTTACTCCACAAAAGTTGGAGAATTTGGAAAAGAACGTTTGATGAGATTGACACATGGATTTTGATAGCAACGTCTGGATCGACTACCGACGAATCGTAATATTGTTAAAAAATAGTAGTTTAAATACACTTAAATTGCTAATAACTTTTTAAAACGTGATATTAACTTATACTGTGCACATGTGTGTGAACATTAATTCTATTCTAAATTTATTGTTAATATTCGATATAACGTTTCAATAATGTTCAATGCGCGATATATTCTTTGAAAGAAACTATTCAGATATTTTTTTAAGATTAAGATACATAAAAAAATTGTAGAAAATGTGTCTAAATTTACAAAGGCTTCCTGTGTCTATATCAATATCTCGATACGAGTACAAATATACAATAACTTATTTTTTAATTTAACTTTATCGTAAGACAACTGAAATGTGCAAATAAATACTGATTATCCTAATTATCAAATTCAGTGAAAAAATTATGGATATCTTTTATGATGTCTTTTCTCAATGTGCTATATCGATTAAAAAAAATCATGTCAATCGGAGCTTCCGTTGCTGAGAAAATCACAATTTTTCTGCGCTAGCGAATTTGAAGTGCGCAAACACATTTTCAAGCGCGCCGTTCAACGCTGTCCACCGCTACCCCCACCACCGTGCACCCCGCCGCCGTGGAGAAATTCGTGCGTTTTCGCTACTTTCGGAATTAAAAACCAAAAGTTAATCGATTACATTGTTATACGCACATATATTCCTCAAAACTACATATAATGATATCCCAGTGTACCAACTGGAAAAGTGACCGTACTTCCAAGCACTATTAATCTAATTTTTTTTTATTTTGGATCAATATTTAGCCCTTATTTCTTGTTGTTAAATTAATGCGAAAATATGAAAAAATTCTAAAATTGTTTGCAAAAACCATTTTAAAAAATTCTGAAAAGGTCTAAAAAAATTTGCACCTTTTGAATTTCTTATCATTTATGTAGTCTTGAAAAGTATGTAAAAGATTCAGGCATTTTCTGAGATCGTTTTTACAGAAGTTACATTAGATCGAATTTTTCGTATTTTCTTTGGTTAATTAATTCGTCTAGAGAAAACTATTTGTCGCACCGTCACCTAATGGTGCATATGTTACCGGCAAAGCCCGTTATGCAGTCAGACCTAGGTTTGCCTAGGCAAAGTCCGCATTACCGGGCCACTTTGGGCAAAGTCCGAAATTGTTCGATATTTCGGACATTGCCTATGCTGCGGTACGGCAATCTTAGGTTTGCCAAATGTGTCGCAGGCAAAGTTCGAAACAAGCTAATATCCCGATTGCAGACGTTGTCGCCACGGCCCCCAGGAGTTCAGGGTCAGTTAGATTAGTTGGGTTATTTGGGATATAATATGCTCCTCCCTCGTTTCTGCCCCTTCGGCCCCCAGTCTCTAATTTCTCCAAAAATTTCGCGTTCATTTCGCCCGCGTCACTCATGGCCCCCAGAAACGAGGGAGGAGCGTATTATATCCCAACTAACCCAACTAATCACATTTGGCAAACCTAAGAAATATCGAACAATTTCGGACTTTGCCTAAAGTGGCCCGGCAATGCGGACTTTGCCTAGGCAAACCTAGGTATGAGTGCATAACGGGCTTTGCCGGTAACACATACACATTAGTCAGATATTCAGCTACTCAAATCCACATTGTCATAAATAATTATTAATATTTGCTTTGTTTATTGCATCTCTAACTGAATATTTACATTTTAATTGGTTTTTGTCATTTTACAATGTAAATATCGCAATTTTTAATTAAGCAATATACTAACCTTAAGTAAAATTTCAAAATAAATAAAAAAGAGTCAGTCATATTTTTTGGCCCAGGCTTCGTTTTTTTTTTCGCACTCAGCTCATAGATATTCTGATTCTACACACTTTTTTGACCTAATTTCAAAAATAATCTGGTTTAGGTGAAGCAATATGCATCTACCTATCTTTGTCTGGCTCCGCCGACTGGGTTAAATAGTCTCTGAGACCTAAAAATGATTGAACCTATTTAACACTGGCTGGTTCTCGAAATTTTCTAATAGTAATAGTTTTCCTTTCTGATGGTTGCACTCTATTATTCTCAATGATAAATCCTAAAAATGAAACTCTCCCTGTCAAAAACTGGCATTTCTCCAAGAAGAAGTCATAACTTCTTGGCTAGACTTAAAACAGTCGTTAGTCGTCTATTCATTCAGCAGCATCTTGGATGGGGATGATTAAACCGATAAACAATAATTTTTTTTAATACAAGAGGTCGAAAAATGTGTGCTATAAACCCCTGAAACACTGGCGAACTATTACATAATCCAAAAAGACATTTGAGGAGGTCGTATTAGTCTTCGTGAGCGACGAAGGCTGCGTTATTTTCTATTACTTTCAGTAGGGACGTGGAAGAAACCATCTTCCAAATTTAATGTACCCAACACCTTCGCGCCTCTCAATCTGTCTAAGACATCTTCGATAAGAGGCAATGGTAATCTGTCTTGAATTATATTGCGGTTAGGTGTTCTATAATCACAACGCATGCGGGTTTTCCATTCTTTTTTATACTATAGTCTGTCTAAAAATGAGGCGAAGTAATAAAAACTCATTATAAATGCAAAACCGATACAAGGTGGCACCCACTAAATATGTCGAGTTCTCTAATGTTTTGCACGCTACCTTCCGTAATCTCTTTATATTACGAGTGTTTCTCCCTGACCATTGGCTATTTTGTACGCCTCGGCACATGCGAAGAACCACTCACTGGCGTACGGTCGGGAAAAATGACGAAATGTGCAATAATCGATAACTGAAAAAATTACGTGTGCGTGCGCGTGTGTGTGCGTGCATGCGTGCGTGTGTGTGTGTGTGTTTGTGTGTGGGCGCGCGCTTGAACGAGATAGAGAGGGAAAGAAAGACAACACTTCAGTACATGTATGGTCGTGCATTAATTTATGAAATTTTGCGGCCCTGAGAAGGGCCAGTTTATGAAAAGTTTTTCCCAGCCGTCACCTTCTCCTTGGTAACCTCAGTCGTCGTTGCCATCGTCGAATTCTTCCCAAACATCGGAATCTGAAAAAGAATCATCATT
The DNA here is from genome assembly GCA_963576515.1 of Cryptocephalus primarius. Classification (NCBI taxonomy): domain Eukaryota; kingdom Metazoa; phylum Arthropoda; class Insecta; order Coleoptera; family Chrysomelidae; genus Cryptocephalus; species Cryptocephalus primarius. The sequence continues at coordinate 1,834,032 of OY754939.1, read as the reverse complement.
TGGGTTGATAATACTTGATTCTATCAACGACTCCGAAATGTTATCCAACTGTAACATTTGGTCTTCTATTTTCAGAACGTGATTTATGCATTTTTGCCAATTTTCCTTGGAAACTTTACATATTGCTTCTTTAAGCAAATTTTTGACATCTGCTAATTTGAACGTTGTATTTGTTCTCGCCACGTCCCCTTTTATTTGTGCCCATATTAGCTCAATGGGATTCAGGTCGCAGTGGTACGGAGGAAGCCGAACCACTGTTATTCCTTTCGCCTTGGCTAATCCATCGACGACGTGCCTTTTAAAATCACCTTTACGTGAATTGGCTAAACGCAAGAGTTCTACTTTTAATAGGTTTTCGGCACATTCGATCTTTTTCGAGGATAACCATTCTGCGATACGTTGTTTTCGCCAAGAGCTATTTGGTAATTTCTCTTCTACCATTCTACCATTTCTACCATTCGGAATTAGATCGATCATTTGACCAAACCATTCTTCAAACATGTCCGCAGTCATTTCTTCATGGTAGTCTCCTGTCTTAGTTGATTCAAAAATTAGTTCTCCCCCTTCAACGAAACCATCCTCGCTTCCAATGTGGGTAATAATAAGCCGTCGCCTTTTACCCAACGAAGGCTTTAAACCGGTGGACCAACCTTCTAGAAAAGCTTGCCTTCGATTAGTTACACTGGTATCTTGCCAAAATTTTGGCACGGAATGTCCTGCGTTAATCCAAGTTTCGTCCAGATAGAAAATTTTTTTCATTTCTAGCCTACTCCTTCGAATATCGCGCAGGTAACTTCTTCTCCACACAATGATGTCATCTCTTTCCATCAATACAGATTTTCTATTGTGCTTCTTCCATCGAAATCCCAAATCCTTTAAAATCGTCCATAATGTACATCGGCTCATTTTTGGAAAGTCCTCGTCTTCTTGGACAGACAATAGAATTTTATCTAGTGTTGGAAGTTCGTTGCGGAAAAAGAAAGCGTGAACTTTTCGACGTAGTCCCCTTTTTAGAAATTCGTCTAAGGAAATTTTCGGACGTCCTGGAGACTTTTTCTCCGGTTGAACAGGACCACTCTTTCTTTCTTTTAATAACCTGTACACTGATGTCTTACCAACTCTCAGCATCGCAGCGGTTAATTTCACGGTTTTATCCACACTCGCATCTAAATTTTGTTTCTTGATGGAATTAGAACTTTCTCATTAACTGAGAACGGCGCTAATTTTGGGCGTTTCGATGGTCTTGGTAAATTCTCCATACTCCAATACGTATCTCCGTACTTTAAAAATACCACTATGGACACACAGGAAAGTCACTGTCAAAGTCTGTCTAATCACACACACGTACACGTCTATAAGCAATGCTGACTGACTAATGATTTTAAATGGAATAAATGGGCCGATCTTATACACATAACCACCTGATATGTTAACGCAAGCATTAAGCGCAATCAGTTCCTTTAACTTACCTAGAATTACTGAGAAAATAATAGCCGTCTTGTCCCTTCTTGGAATAGTTAATCACATAATCCGAACTTTAGTATTTATCTGCACCTCGATTAGACAGCACCCACTTTTGTACATCGGTAGGAAATGTTCATATCTCTTCGTTTCTTCCATATCCCGAGGATTTATTAGACAAACAGTATGAAAAAAAACATTACCGTAAAATATTATAAAAAATACCGATTTCCAATATTGTAATATGTTATATTAATGACGAGTTAACAACAATTCAGGTAAAAAGGGAAGCGTTCCTGAGATGATAACAATCGCGGTCGTAATACCTACCTTTTAATAAATCAATTATACCGGTTTTAAGGAAACTCAACATTACATAGACAATTTTAATGCATTTATTAATATTCGTTGATTTCTTTAAGAACGCCTCTGGTTAGCGGCGAAATAATCGGTTTATTACTTCGCCTCATTCTTTGACAGGGTATAGTATCTGTACAAAGTATCTGTAGTAATAATCTGAACAGCTAGGACGAATTATCCCGTTATTTAACCACTTCTCGATCTGTCGCTCTATCGCTGTTCTTTTTTGTTTGGTGACAGTCTTCTTGGTCTTTGGTAAATTGGTTCGTCATTCTTCAATGCAATTCTCATTTCTACGACCAACTTTTTCACCTTCTCTGGTCTGTACAATATTATAATTTCTCGGATATTTGCATGTTCTGGTTCCTCTACATAAGTCAGGTCGATACGTAGTAGTAAGGTTCAATCGAAATTTGCATCAGAAAGTTATCATGTGCTTGTTTTTTAGAGATAGAACACCTTCATCATTTAACGTCACATCAACTTGCGTTGAAACATCAATTCCAATAATAGATAAATAGGAAGAAACTTCATTTGGTATTATGGAAATCCTTAAGTGGCCTCTTCGTCATTGACATATACAGTTTTAACGAAATATTCTAAGGTATCTACTTTTTTTGTTCCTAAACATTTTAACGATATGGTGCCCATATACCAAGAAATTTTATACACGTGTGTCCGGTAAAAATCTTTCCGTACTGCATTAATTTCGCTCCCAGTATCAAATAATAATCGCAGGTTTCGTTCGTGGTTCGTCGAAACGTGTTTTTAAAAACTTACACAATTTCGAGAAGATGACTTTAATGCTATTCGTATCACGGTATGATGAGAACAGAAAGCAAAAAGCACATTACAATATTCTTACTCCTATATATAAGGTGTATAATGTAAAGTAAGCAGAATAATTATAATGAACAATAAATGATAACGATATAGGGCGTCAGCAAGTACGGGCACGTAACTCCTCCGCCCTTAGAATAAACTTCTGAGGGTAACTGACGGAGTTTGAGTTGGAATATCTCTCGCTTCTCCATCGTTTATATTTCCATTATCCTCATATTATTTCTGATGAACATTTTTGCGCAACTATCGTGTCGTCCGGGATCACGATCAACCAATTATTATTTTCGAGTTTTTGCACCTTCACTTCACTAATTTCCACTAGGACTGAAGAGCATGTTGAATTCTTGGTGTAGGTCATAAGTTGAACTTCACAGGGAATCCTTGAAGTTATTCGTCTCGGGTTGTTGTTGCGGCATAGGAATTCTCCTTTATAGATTTCTTGACAAGGTTCGTCAAATAATGCAAATCTTTGCTCATTTAGGATAAGGAACTTATTTTCGGGAAGTATGGTTTTAAAAGAGTCGTTTTGGAACACAGGAAGTGGACATAAGTGGTAGTAGTTATAATTTTAATTTTCAACTATTGGAATTTCAACAATAAATATTACCTGATTATCTTTACTATAACTTTTAATATCAAAAGTTTTTTCAAAGTGTAGAATATTTCCTAATTTTGGTTCAAAGGGTAATTTATTTTTCGTTATTTGCTTATTAACAAAGTTAATTTCTCTCAACAAATCGATAGGTTCGGTCATTGAATTATGGAAGGTGTTAATTTTTGCAAATAATATAGCGATTTCGATCTTTTCCAGAACATCATAGATTGCTTGATAAGAATTCATGATTTGAGACAGAATTACATGAGTGAGAAAATAAAAGTGTGTATCTACTTGACCCAGTTCATTTTCTTTCATTTCTTTCTCGATTTGTACCATTCGTTTTTCTAATACTTCCTGATTATGGTTTAATACCCGTATACTGTTATTAAAAGCTTGGGTAGATTTTCCTAGTAATGTGATTTGTTCCTTCATCAGCGTTTTTAATTTTAATTGATTATTTGAAAGCGTATTAATTGCGTTATCGTATTTTTGGGCATCATCTTGATCAAGATTTCCTGTTATTGATCTTATTATAGATCCTAAACCGTTTATTAGCCCTCTTTTTGTTCTTTTTACTAAATTGGGATTTAATTGAGTGAGTTGGGTTTGAATTTTGTGTTCGAGATTAAAAATAAGATGATATTAATTATAGAATTCTTCTTTATAGCCAGTTTTTGTATCCTTGTGATTAAATATCTCTTGCATTGTCCTGAATTGCTTTGTTAATACATTTAATTCTTCGATTATTTTTGAAATATCGATTACCTGAATAAAAGTCCAAAAGTCAATTTTGTTTTGGGTGTTTCCTAATTTTAGCGGTAACAGCCCAGGGTTGTCATTTAATTTGTGGAACTTTGGGAGGAGGATTGCTCCTGTGTGGAAGATGAACCTGTAACAATTGGTTTCCTTAGTTCTTTTATATGAATAATTTCATTTTTATTTGGGTTTTGTTTCTCTTTTATTTTTACTCTATTCCTATCTAACATTTCGATTATTTCATATGGCCCCGTGAATTTATTATTTTTCTTATTCCTATTATTGGGGTTCTTTTTATACACGATTTGACCTAAATAAAATTCTTTATTTTCAACGCCTCCTTTATTTAATTTAGAAATATTTTTATTCTTAGTCGTTTCCAGCGTTTCTTTTACCTTTTCGTATACGTGTTCTAACTTATTTTTATGATTTTCGGCATATTCAGCATAAAAATTTTGGGGAATAAATATTTCATTTGAATTTCGCGAATTTGTATGTCCGAATGTTAGCTCGAATGGTGTAAATTTGGTGCTAGAATGTATTGTGGAATTATAACCAATAAGGGCAAAGTCCATTAAATCTTGTTCATTAGGGTACATTTCTTTTAGAATTCGTAAATGTTCGATTATCGTAGAATGAAATCTTTCAACGATTGAATTGGATTCGTGATGGTAAGATGTGCAAAAGTGAATCTTAATTTTATGTAGGTTTAATATTTCCTTGACCGTATCATTTTGAAATTCTCAACAATACGCCGTTGTCGGCAATAATTTTTTCATGGGTGCCAAAGCAGCTAAAGTATCTGACCAAGGCATTACTAATATGTATCGCTGTTTTTACTTCAATAAATATTGCTTGGGCAAATTTAGTAAAAGCATCTACTAATGTCAAATAATTTTTTCCGTTATAAGTAAAAATATCCATATGGACGACTTGAAAGGGTCTTGATGCGGTTTCCGTTATCATGAGCGGAATTTGGCTCGTTGGCATATTTCACATAAATTAATATAATTTGTAACAGATTGTTTCATTCCAATCCAATAGTAATTTCGTTTAAGACTTTCAATTGTTTCATTTATACCGCGATGGTTTGTTTTACCTTCATGATGGTGTTTTACCAGCATTAATTGTTCTTCTTGATCGCTTACAGTATTCAATAATTTTGTGCACTTTATTAGTTTTGGTCCTGATTCCGAAAAATGTTCTAAATAAATTTTATTAAACTGGTCGTAAAACTTATTATGAAAATGCATACAACATGTTTTTCCTGAGCTTGTATAATCTTTTAAAAATTGTAAAATCTGAGCTTCATTATTTTCTTGGGGAATTTTAACGGTTGTAATTGTATGGTGCTGATAATTTTCTTGGCTTACGTGTAATTTTGGATGGATATGTGGATAAACTAAGATTTGGTTGACTTTGTTACTTATCATTTCGTCCAAAATTTTAATTCCTTCATTAGTTGTATCATGAAAATTTGAATGTTGTGTTTCTTCTGACTGAGATTCCGCAGGTGCGATTAAAATGTCTTGCAAAATTTTTATTTTTTGTTGAGTAGTACCGGATGGTTCGGGGATTTTATTAGTTTGGGTCTGACTGGGATTTACAGTTTCGGATGGCTCAACAATAGGTTGATCGTTATCAAAGGTTATTGATTCACATATTTGTCTCAAGTATTCGACTGTTTCTGCGTTAATATCTCCAGGGTTATTACTAACTGAAGCGGTTTCTAATGCGTCCAATTGTATGCGAGATAAAGCGTCTGCGTTTGTGTTTAACTTTCCTTTTTTATAAACAATCTCGTAATCGAATTCTTCTAGTTTGTGTACTTCCGGGTACCTATATGATTTTGTAAAGATAGGACTCGAATCGAATAAATTAATTTTGTACTGGACTTCGTTTGTGAATGTCAAAGGGATTTTTTTTATAATTTCTGTTCTGGGGGGTAAAGTTACAGTGTAGTTTAGATTGTTATTTTTTGTACCGAAATATGCAGGAACTTTTGCATACGGTGTGATTATCAATTTTTTATTAAAATCGAGAGATGCTCTCATTTTTTCTAACAAATTTGTCCCTATTATACCGTCATATTTGTCACTGAACTTGAAGATGTAAAATTTATGATTTCCCTCTACATTAAAGATTTTAAAAATCGGGATGTCAATTACTTCATTATGGTAGGAAATACAATGGGCAGTTTGAATATCGAAATCTTCGTTGAAAATGCGATCTTTAAAATATTTGTACGCTAAATCGGGGTCAATAATGCATCTTGCGCTACCACTGTCAATTAAGAATTTTGCAATTAATTCAGAGATATAAACGTGCGGTAGATCACAATTCTCTACGTTATTTATATTTATTAAGGTGGGTTCTTTTGTTAGGGCCGTCCCAGGAAAATTTGCAGATTCTACGTTCTCGTTATCGGTCATGGTTTGTTGGTCGATCTCGGTCTCTTGTTCGTTGTTCATTGATAAGTTTCCTAGCTGTTGACTCTGCTCATTATTCTGTGCTTCATTGTAATACTCAGGGTTTAAATTATACGTATCTTCATCGAATAAATATTCATAATCAGCGTCTTCATATGAATTTTGACCTGGATTTGAAAGTGAAATGTTTGGGAATGAGTATTCTACATTGTACAAGGGGTTTCTTCTTATTGTACTGGAACCTAATTCCACTGGCTCTGGTTTAGAATTTTGATTTGTCGCATTTTGGGTTAATTGGTTTTGATTATAAAATGGTGACCTCTGAATTGGAACATTTATATTCGAACGTTGTAATTGACCATTTCTGAAAATCATTGGTTTTTGACCAGGGGCTCCTTGGAAAGGATTTCTAGGCGCAAATTGCGGAGGTCTATATTGATTGATTGGGGGTCCGAAATTTGGTTGAACATTTTGGTACATTGGTCTCTGGAAGTTTGGTTGAACGGGTGGTCTTGTTACATTTTGTAGATTTTGTGATTGATAACTTGGACCTGGATTTTGGTGCGATTTTTGCAAATTAAATTTAGTGTTCATTGGTGCTGATGGTAACATTCGATTTATGGGTTTGTAATCTGGCTGGAAGTTTAGAGCATTTGACCTGTTCTTACTATAGAGAAAGTTTTCCTCCTCGATAACTAAGGACATTGCTTCCTCGAAATTTTTAGGATTTCTAAGTCTGATATTAGTTTGTATCTGACCGTGCAAGCCTCCAATAAAAGTTTTTAAAGTTAGTTTTTGGTAACCTTTCAACATTGTGTTTTTCTCAGCAATAGTTAGTTCTTTATCTGAATTTAATTTTGATATTACTAAACTTCGCGCATCTTGGCAACGCATTCCAAAATTATACGACGATTTACCTCCAGAGGGGCTTAATGTAATTAAGTCTTGAACCAAACAATCTAAATTTCTTTGGTCGCCAAACGATAATCTTAAAAGATCTTTGATCTTGTTTCAAGTGTCTAATTCAGTTCTTGAACCTACCAAAGATAAAGCTCTTCCTGTTAATTTTGATAAAATTATTCTCAAGAGAAATTGTCTCGTTGTATCATTACTAAAAGTAGCTATTAATGAATCGCAACTGTCAATAAAAATACTTAAAGTGTGTGGATTTCCGTCATATCTAGTGATTGTATCTACATACAAACGCAAAAGTTGATAATTACTGTTATCGTTAGACATTTCGATTTCTGTGTTTGTGTTTGTCTGTTTTTCTGTGTAATCTTGATTAAGTCGTAAGACAGCAGGTCTTATTATGTTTGTGTTAGGCATATACAAATTAAGTAATATTAAATTATAACTAAGGGGGAAAAGAGTGGGAGAGGGTTTGTGATTTGCAAAGATTTGACCTACAGTGTGATCAGGAGTATCTTTATTCTTGTTTTTCCTTCGTCTTTAATTCTAGCTGGTTGGGCGATGTGGTCCTCACCAGGTGTTGAGATTTCGGCGATGTGTGTCCTCCACCTCGGGTCTGTAGTTTTGGCGATGTGGTCCTTTACTACGGGGTAGTAGTGATATTTCGGGGATGTATGTCCTCCACCTCGGTTTCTCTTGTGGAGTCTTCGATAACACTTTAGTTTTTCGGATTTTCAGCGAATCGTTGATACGAACCAATTCTTCAACGCGATTTTTGTCGTTTAAAGATTGTCTGATTTCCTACTGACTGCGCCAGTTTCGTTCGTGGTTCGTTGAAACGTGTTTTTAAAAAACTTTCACAATTTTGAGAAGAAGACTTTAATGTTACTCGTGTCACGGTGTGTCGAGAACAGAAAGGCAAAAAGCGCATTACAATCTTCTTACTTCTATATATAAGCTGTATAATGTTAACTAAGCAGAATAACTATAATAAACAATAAACGATAACAATATAGGGCGTCAGCAAGTACGGGCACGTAACTTACGTAACAGTTGTGGAACTGTTGTGGATTTGTAGCGGAAACGTCCGCTAAGGTATAGGCTAGTTACTCAACACGTTGAGTAGCGGTCGTCATTTTTGGTAGCGTAAATATTTTTAGCTACCATCAAGCACCCGCACAGCACGCGAACGTGGGTATTTTTTTGTATTGAGCGCCAAAATGAATTATTAATTACTTCGTATTTGCCATCTGTTTGTTGCGATTATTAATAGGGAAAACAGCATTGTAATATTGAAAGGTAGGTAATACTTATTTGTAATTTGTATGACATAAGGGGAGGAAAATGTAATCTCTAAATTTCGTGTGTAATTGTATTCAATTTTGTGTAATTCTAATCTATTCAAATTATCCCTATCAAAATCTAAAAACAAACCCTTTCTCATCTAAATTTAATAGATAGATCTAAATCCCAGAATTCACAGAACAAATAAACGATGAAACGAAGGATAAACACGATCCTAAGAACGCTCGAGCGGCTCTGGAGCGAAAGCAGTAGCACCTTGGTAGCGCGGCTTGCGCTACGTCCGGTGATAAATTTGTAAACACGATAGAAGGCGAATTTGTTAATCATTCCAAATGAAAGTTGGTATAAAATTAATCTGGGTAAATGCCTCGGTTAAGTTCGTTAACCAGCCAAATCAGCACAGAAAAGAAAACAAAATAACGGCTTGTGAGACTAAATAAAAAATTATAATTCTCTTGTTGGCGATCTGATTCAATAATGGAATAAAGCTATTTTGTAGAACTAAAAATGTTCTATTAATATTGTGTTTAACATTTTTTTTTAAATAACTTACGCAAAAAAACATTATATGGGAAAAATTATAGATTCCATATTATGGAATTATTAATGGAGTTATTACGAAACAAACAATTTATATTCATAATTTTAAAGTTTTCGTTTTGAGAAGTGCGTACGAGATAACATCCCCTTCTGGCCGTGATGTCGGTTTTTTTTTTAACAAAAGACAAGTGTTTCAAAATCCCAACTACGTTTTTGACTCAAGTATAAATTTATAAACTTGAGATGTTTAACTGACCTATGAAATGAGTTAGACCGACGATCTAAACAAAACTCTAATTTCAAAGCAAAACTCAATTCACCGACGACCTCTCGTTTCCCTCTGCAGTCCTCTCGCTTACAACCTATTGTAACGAATACTCCTCGTCTTATTGGCCGTCGAACGTACTAGAACAGAGGTGTCCACTAACCGTGCTTCCCGAACTCCCGGGAGCAAACGCTTTATCAGTGGTACCGGTAATTTATGGCACCCATAAAGCTATTACCGCCTGTCTTTTGGGGCATTTTCGTGATTTTTACGTCAGGAGATCCAGGGTTGATTTAATGTTAATTTAGTTAGACGTGTTTCAAATTTTAGAATTTTATTATTTCATATATAAAACATATACGAGCATACCAGAAATGTTTTTACCTGTTTCTAAATAGTTAGTAGACAAATCGTGTACAAGTAAGTGTAAGGATGATTGAGAATTAACGTGTTATCCATTATCCTTTCAAGAAAAATGTACCCGATACGTCGTTACGATCAGGTAAAAATAGGGCAAGTAACTGAGTGATTACCATAAAATCTTGACGTCACTTTAGAAAAATCTATAAATTGCCACCTTAAGGTTAATACTATCTAGTCTGTGAGTGACTGTACTAGTGTGCTTTGTATGGGTAAAAGATTTTACAGAGTATTTGTTTTATTCCAGTTATGTTTGTCAATTTTAACTTCAAACGATTTTCATTTCTTCATTTTTTTAATAACCTATGCGTAATGGAATCAGAAGGGGGCAAGATTACGACAATAAATGGGGAATTTATTTGGGGCTTTCAAAATTTATAATGCCATTTTATGCGTCATATGTGGGCAAAGTTTTGTAAAATTCAAAAAATATAACATTCAGCAGCATTATCAAAAACAGCATCAGGATTTTTATAGAGATTTTCCATTAGATAGTGCGTCATGATGCTGAGGAGCCTGGATTCCAGAGAGCCTAGAAAAGTGTGAAGGGAAAATGACCTAAATGGACCCAACCCAGTGCTTTTTTTAACGAACCAAATTTATTCTGAAACATAATTTTACGTATACTTTTCGTTAATCATTCATATATAAAAGACGTTAGAATTACTAGTTAATATAGTAATCATTTTAGTATTTAGAAAATCTGTAAATTAGTACCTATTTACAATTATACAAGTATTAGGTAATTGTTTTCCATAGCTTCTCCTCGACAAAAGTTCAATTCGCTTTCTTAGTCCGTCCCTTTGCGTAATGTACGGAAACGACATGCATATTATTATTCCGACTATCAGCTCATTAGGGCCCGTTTATGATTGGTTGTGTCTGTCACTTCCCAAAATCTGTTAATCCTAGTGGACACCTCTGTACTAGAATTGTCTCGATATGTCTACCGACGATCCGGCGGCGCATTTCCGAGAAGTGTTTACGAAATCGACACGTCTAGAAGATTCTCGACCTAATCCTTTAGAATATAAAAAGGCGACCGAGAGATAAGCAACCAGTGGAACGCACAGCTGTTCATGTGAACAGCCAACATCCGTCGTAAAAAATCACGCTCGAAAAATAAATTTACGTTTAAATGAATTTGAATAAGTCCGTATAGTGTTAGTGTTATTGAGGATTTTCATTAGTTAGTAATACGTAAACTCACGAAGATTAGACTGCGAGGGAATTTTTATAACTTCCGGTTGAAGGAAAACTAAAATCGTAACACCTGTCAGAAGAAAATACCAATAAATGATTTAAATAGTTACTGAAGATGTTTAATAAGGAAAACTACTATAAACTCGACTTAAACCATTGTGTAATGTTATTTTAATCAATTTAATCATTTTGATAACAAAAGTTGATTTGAGTGTATTTTATTTAATTATATGCCAATCTTGCATTTGGCAATTTCTCATCATATCTAATCTTGTAAACCTCCAATTTCTAGGCTATGGCGTCCGGACCACAACTGAGGAATGCCCTGAGGCGATCTTTGTCATGTGCCTCCAAAGCATATCGGGCATGATCATCCAGGCCTTCATGGTCGGCATAGTCTTTGCCAAGATGACTAGACCGAAACTTAGGACACAGACCCTCCAATTCTCCAAAAACGCAGTGATCTGTCAACGAGACGGCATTCTCTGCCTGATGTTCCGAGTGGGCGACATGAGGAAGAGCCACATTATCGGAGCCAGCATCCGAGCCCAGCTAATCCACTCCAAAAAGACCAAGGAAGGCGAGGTGCTTAGCAACTTCCAAACTGAGCTCTCAGTCGACGCTGACGGTTGCGATGGCAACCTCTTCTTCATCTGGCCTATGACGATAGTACATAAGATAGAGGAAGACTCGCCCCTCTATTATCTATCCGCTAGCGATATGTTGCAAGAGAAATTCGAGATAGTGGTTATTCTAGAAGGCACGATAGAAAGCACTGGACAGACGACACAGGCGCGCTCAAGTTACCTTGCCAGCGAGGTGCTTTGGGGACATAGATTTGAACCGGTCGTTTTTTATAATAAGGACAGACAGGGATATGAAGTGAACTATTCTAAGTTCGATATTACTGTTCCGATAGACACGCCGTTATGTTCTGGTGCGGATCTGGCGGAATTTTATAGGATACAACAAGCTTCAGGTAAGGCTGCCTCCAAGTCATTCAGTAACCTAACATTTCAGTCAATTAGTTAAAACAAATTGTTAATTTTGGACCTACCGCGAAATTCGATTGTTTCATTTTTTAAAGAGTTACAATTATTTAAACCATGTCTCAATGTAGTTCTTGTTACTCATGTGCTTGTGTTGTTTTGTGAATGCTTTTAGATACCGCTGACATATCTTCACCGATCACTGCAGGCTCTCCTCCGATTTAAAGTAAAGAAAAATTTAAAACCGACAAGAACTCGCAGTATTCATAGAGATCTCGCTTAGTCGTCTTGTAAACGTACCTTTATAGACTAACAAACAATAGAACCTTATGTAATAACCAAAATCGAATATTTCAGAGCTTGATTACAAGTCGTCCCCACCGCCTTCGCCTCCGCTCAGTTACTACTCGCAATACCCATCATTCCCTCGGAATCAGTCTTCCAATTCGTTGAACAGCAGGCGGGATCAAGTTGCGTACGAGCAGAACACGTCACAGACCCAAAATCAGTATGATGAATGTCTGGAGAGCCAGTCATTGTTGAATGGTTCAAGCAAAAACCAGAAGAGCTTTTTTATACCGGACGTGTTGGAAGAAAAAGACGAAGAAAGCGTGGAAGACACTAAACAACACGTAGAGAATTATGTATAACGTTTTTAATTTTTTTTTCATAAAATCTATTTTTTGTAAACTTTCATTTTATTTTGAAGTAGGAAAAGTTAATGCAAAAGTTACAAATCGTATCTGCTTTATTAGTAGCATGATCAGATGAAAATTATACCCATACTGGAAAAGGGGGGGTTCCACTCCTCTCTTCTTCATTTTCAAAAATTGTGTCCATTTGAGAGTAGCTGGTGGTGTTCTGTGAAATGTGATCAACATCGCCATCATCAGAAGGTTTCATTAGTGCAACTGCCTCACCATTACCATTATCATGTTTTGCTAAAATGAGTAATGGTTTCATAACACAAATTAAAACTCTATAAAACGCAAGTATTAATAAATTGAACGAGGTATTTACATTTTTGTGTAATAAGGAACTAGAACGTTTTTCTTTTTGGTTACTATTTTCCTATGTTTTGACATCTTATTTTCACTACTAAGGTCTATCTGGACCACACCTATAGATTAACATGGACTCCGAACCCTCGGATTCACTCGCACTTTGTCACTCCATGCCCTATCGACTCAGGATATCTGATTATATAGGTACACGTATAAGCGCACATACACAACAGCCACGGCTTAAGTGGGATTTGAACCATAGACTTATAGACACAGACTAAGCATTTTATTTAGCCAAGTGATGACACCATGATTTTGTGCGTTATTCATTCTATCTATGTCTTACACATAGGATTCAAATTTTTCTTTTTCTTTCTCACATGCTGCGGTCCCTCTCGCATTACCATATGAGAACGAGAGAGGCTAAAACTAATGTGCTAAAGAAAAAAGAGAGAGAAGAAACGTAGCGTATGATTTTGTCGTTCGTAATTGCTTGTGTACTCAGTCTACGTACTATAAGTGTATGTTTTGAACCCATAATAGCCTTGACAGTCTGACTCAAAGCTTCCACCTCTCGCCACACGGCCATTGCTGCCAAAAAAATATTACCACACTATTACTAACCCTCTTCATTTGATAAGCTCTCCAATTCCGCAGCAGATAACATAGGTGTCATAACTTTAGACGTCTTATCAAACAGACTGTAATCCACCTCATAACCTTGTAGGTCTGAATTAAACCTCACCATGGTTTGAAACTTCAGCCCCCACAGAATTTCATCACTTAGGTAACTCGACATCGCGTGCATACCTTGCCCTGTGCTCTCAACAGTTCCCTCTAGAATAATTACGATTTCGAAAGTTTGCCGTAGCATTTCGGTTGCCGATAGGTTGTATAATGGAGAGTCTTTGTCTATCTTATGGTAAACCGTGACAGGCCAGAGATAGAAGACATCACTACCTGCTGCGTCATATTCGAGGTTGAGATTGGTTTCAAAATTTTTGAGACGTTCTCCTTCTTTCGTACATTTATTGTCTATTAGTATTGCTTTGATGCCTGCACCTGCCAGCAAAAAAAAATTAAATCCTGAGGGAATATTACGCTATATTAAGCCGCTGGTATACTTACCAACTATCCTACTCTTCCTAAGATCTCCTATCCTAAACATCAAACACAATACCCCATCTCTCAGACAGATAACACCATTCTTGGAAAATTGAACTGTAAATGATGTAAACAGAGGTCTCGTAAGTTTGGCAAAAATTACACCAATAGTGAAGGAATCAATAATGGAACCGATCAAGCATTGGGCACACATTAAAAATATTGCTTCCGGGCATTCTTCTGTGATTGCTCTGAGACCGTACCCAGTAGTGTGCTGCGTTTCCAAGGAATATAGGAAGCAAGATGGGAAGCCGTAGATGTTAAGCACGCAAGGAGTCCACCCTAAAAATTAAATATATTTTTACATTTTTCTTACAATTTTTGATCATTGATGTACCTGACTCTGCTTGGCGATTGGGTAAGTGATCCTCGTGCAAGTCTTTATGTACGAAAGCGATAAGGAACCACAATAGAGCAAACGTTAACCAACAAGCTAGAAAACCGATCACCATAAACTGAAAGGTCCATTTCCATTCAGAGTCTACCAGACCCGTGAAGGCATCTTTCATATAATGAACATAACGATTGGGGAATTTCGGCCTGATCACGTTGTACTCGCCATTCTTTAAAACGGCACGACGTCGGAGCCTTGCGTCGACCAAATTCGGGCCATAACGTCGTCTAAACAATATAGAAACGCATAAAACTTACAGGTCAACAAGCAAACACTTTTAATTCGCACTTCTTCGCCAAGCAAATCAAAGGAAATAACTGGATATATTGAAATGAAACATGATTTAACGGCTAGACAAATATTTTTTATTGCAGTATATCTTCCGTTACGCAGATACACGTAAAATATTGAAAAGCAAAATGAGATAGATAACTGCACGCCAACCCTTTTTCGACCCTGTCGGTTTTTAACGAGAATTAATTAATGTACATTGTAGTATTAATTTGTTTATCTGTGTAATATATCATCGTTAGTTTTTAATTAAATTGTACTAACCGGAAATCAATACCATTTTTTTCAATTTTAACGTTATATTAATACCTTCTTAAATCCTGTGCTTTGCCTGCGAACCACCATAAACTCTCCATGGCTACTGCTCGCGTATTTCTTTTCGATATACTTACTAAATTACTGGAGGAGGTTTAGAAAACTTAAACATTTGAACACCAAATTGAGGAAGCTGTTAGTCTATGTAAATGTTTATAAATCCGCAATACGGGACGTAATAAATTGTTTAATATCAATGACAAGACCCCAAATATGTGATGAAAATAAAGCAAGGACTTCTAGGATCAATATTGGCGAATATTAATGGAACTCAACCTACCACAGACTACTTAACCATGAACAAAAATTGCTAATAAATAACCTGACATGTCCAAAGTATCTTTATTAACTCATCAATGTAATAAATGAAAAACTGGAAACAACCTAATTTTTGCGCCTTCGAGAAGATTTCTTCGGCATGACGTCTTTACTTGTACTCTGTAAAATGCAGTTTAATATTTTGATATTGTGAATCTAATATAAACTTACAGGCTCTTCTTCAATCTTATTAAGTGCAGATTTCTTAGTGTAAGTTCTCTTCGATCCTTCTGGTGTTGGAGATGTACCTAAAGAAAATAGAAGTAATGAAAGTACTCCAAATTATGCATTTTATATGTTGGTTAATGGCAGTCCAAAGTACTTTAAAAAATGTAAAATTTACCAGATTTAATGCTAGAAGATTTACTACGATTAGATGTCCTTGAAGAAATGGAAATACTATCCTCAACATCAATGCTACTATTAGGTCCCTTTAATTTTTTGAGGGGAGAGGTATATTCAGAGACAACTGAACTCACATCCGAATGAGTTTTTGACCTTGTTTGCATCCCTAAAAGGCAAGTTATACATAAGAAAAAAATGAAAGGTAATGTTTTATGTAATTTACTACGTGTAGAAGAATCTATTTCTTTTTCGCTTTTGACAGACGCCTTTCTCTTAACTGGTGAAATAGATGATAAAGAAATTTCCGAAGCGTTTGAAGCTGACCTAGTGATCCGTTTCGGTTTGTAGTAGTTTTGCTCTTCCAAGTCTGGTTCACCTAAAATAATAAAAAGTGTAACCTAATAGTCTTCACCATAATGTTTAAAAATATTGCGCTTTAATAATAATTGTTATTCACCACTGAAAGATTCTTTATCCAATAAATTAATAGGGTCAAATAAATCGTCGCCGTCGTTCTCAGCATCAGAATCACTTGCATCTACTTCGATTTCGCTGATTTTCGGTACATTTTTAATTAATTTCATTTGAGTTCTCGTCAGCCTTCTTGAGGTATGGTAGTCCTCTTTCTCCTTTGCCACATTTTTATTAGTTTTGGTGCTTCTCTCTTCGACAATTATAGGAAGACTTGAGACAGAATTAGTTTTCTTCCTATGTCTTGTGAACATACTTTCACTAGAGCTGTGTTCCTTTAGTGGGTCCTCCCGTGAATATGTTTTCAGTTGGTCTACATTCATGCTTCTCATTCTACGAGCCAATGGCAAAACAATCTTATCTTCAATTACTTCCTGAGAAGCATTCATATTGCAATCAATATCTTTGCTTCTCTCCAAATATTTATAAGATGGTGTGACTGAACGAGACCGTTGGCTCCTCCTTTTATTACCTAAAAAATAGTTAAATTACTTTTATGGTATATACAAGTGTACGCCACAAAATCAAGAAATTGTTTCACAAATTTAACAGAGAAGGCCGATCTGAAAAATATACAATTCATAAAAATGAGTATAACAGCTACATTTAAACGTTACCTGTATTATTTGTGGCCTCCACACTAATTTTAGAGTCTCTATTTTTAGATCGCTGAGTTGGTTTTAGCGTTTCTTCCGAGATTTTCTCAATTTGATTTGCACTAACAGACCTTGTCAATCGTCTAGTTATTGGCCTATCTGGTGAATGGACTACAGCTGTCACTACAATCTTACTTGAAGTGACCTTAGTTATGTCTGTAGAAGTCCTATGCTCATCCGCGCTGGTCGGCCGACCTTTAGTCGGCAATTTAGAAGAATAAGTCCGAATATTCTCAGACTTCCTGATATTATCTATGAATGATACATTAATAGATGTAGATGGAGCAGATTTGTCTTTTGTTAAAGATGATGAAACAATTATATCTTCTGATGGTTTACTCCCAAATTGAGAAGTATTTGTGTATTTATCTACTTTAGATGGTTCAACAGTTTCCTTTGCTTGATGTTTCTCCAAAGATTTGTTTGATTCTCTGGTTGTATGACTCTGATGTGATTCATCTGAATTAATAGTATTTGTTAATTTTTCATTATCATCAACTTGCAGAACAATGATTTCTTTGAGACCATTTATTTCAACTTTGGGATCAGAAGTGTCATCATTAACAGATGACTTTTCATTATCATTATCCACACAGTCCGAATACACTTTATCCACAGGTTCATTCTTTTCAATATTCTTTTCTTTCTCGTTATCACTTAATGTTCTTGCTTCTTGCCCATTTTTAACCGTTTTATCAACATCTAAATTACATTCTATTTCAAGTTCAACTGTCTGTTTATTATTGTGGTCTGTATTCAAATTGCGATCTGATATAGTTTCAAAAAATTTTCCGCCTTCATCATTTTCAGAACTGTGACTTTTGTCTTTCTCGCATTTATCGATTTTTTCTTCAATATCGCTTCCCTCATTAACAGAAGTAGCACTTTCGTGCCTTTCGAATTCATCAATGTCTGAAATTTTGTTCTTGCCTAAAGGTGAATCCTGCTCTGAACTCTGTGATTCCGTTAATTCATTTTTTTTCTTCTGCAGGCTCTCAATAGAGACCAAAGAATTGCTATCACTTCCATCCTTGTAATCTGAAATGCATTGCTCCTCAGAATGTCCTTGTCCATTATCAACATCTAATATTATTTCTTTCCCTAGATTTTCAATTTGAGCGGTCTCTTTGCATTCATAATCTTCTGAGTTGTCATTTGTGTTCATGGAATCATCATGACTACTACCTTCACTAGAAATTTCTATTACCATGTTATCACATGTAGGTGCATTTTCTTCGTTGGCTGACCACTCGACATATGCTAAATCATGTTCTAAAATGACAGGGTTCAGGTTTTCGCCGCAACTGTCTGAAACACTGAATTCATTATCTTCTTCGTTGGTATTTTCACTTAAAATTTCATTTCCTGAGCCACACGACAGATCTTCATATATTTGCATTATAACATTGTCGCTTTCTACATTAGCTGTATTGATTTTCTCGCCTTTATTCGAATTTTTATTGTTGTCATCATCGGCAGGGTGTTTAATTAATTCCAGGGAGTCCTCGACAGTTTTATTTTCTTCATTTGGGGAATATTCTTCTAACTGTTCTACAAACTTTTTGGCAACTTCATAGTTTTGTTGTAAATTATTGTCCTCTGCTTCAGATGTACTATCCCTTTTTAGCTTTTCCGACAATGCTCTCCACATTTTTATTGACTCGGATTCAGAAGTAAAACTGGTAGGTTCAGATTCCGACATGTCAGTCATGATACTTAATGCTGATATGTCAGAAATAAAAGAAACATTCTGAGGTGAGCACACGCTCAAAGTCGATAAATTTGAAGTATTCATATTAGTTTTCAAGGTAGTACTTTCAGATTTGCTTGGTGTTTCTAATATTACTTGACTCTTAGTTGTTTCAGAGTATGATACTTCACGAGAAATAATTTCTCGTGGAATACAGATTTCAGAATGTAATTTTGAAAATGTGTTGTGTTCCAATACTTCTCTGCTCAACGATTTTCTACCCCTTATCTTATGGTAAGACCTAGAGACATTTACACTCGTGTCAGATTCACTATCAGTAACATTAATGACACCTTCGGTTTTGTTTAAAAACGAATTCAAAGATGTTTTATCCATAGACGCTTGTTCACTCATTTGAATGCCTGAATATTTTGGGGAGACAATTATCGATTCCTCTTGATGTGTGTGAAGAGCCTCTTCATTTAATTCCGATTTAGTCTCTGGAATTCTCCTGGAAAGCCGTGGGCTTGATCGAATTGGTGACATTTCCCCTAAAACTCCTACAAATAAAATAAAAAAACAAACAAAAATAAAGCATGATTAACTGCAATACAAAACATACTCTTGTAACTTCGTCTGGCTTTTGGTGAAAACAGTTTCCCAAGTGGAGTGTGTGAAAATTGTATATCTGAATCTTCTTTAACTGACCCTTCTGGTACATCATCCACAACAATTACACTTTCACTTTGGTCTTGCTTATCAGATTTAATTTCGTAAGAACTGTTCACCGAAAAAAAATCTTCAGAAGTTGTGGAGATACTCTTAGATGAAGTTAAAACACTTAAGTCACAAGAAGATACAGATATCTCATTACAGCCAGTCAGATCCACCCCCTGGGAGTTTTGGAGTTCGGTAGGAGTTGACAAATCTTTAACAGAATCTTCAAACTGAACACGTTGACGAACCAGAGATCGTCTGGGGGTTAATCCAAAAGCAGATTTCTAGAATAGAATGTGATATGTAATATGTTTCGATGAATTATATAGCGCATGATTGCCTTACTCTTGGTGAAACTGCTACCAAAATTTTTGAATTTTTTTCGTTAAATGCGGTTTCTGTTTCGTCACCTCGGACCTTAAAACATAAACAAATCTGTAGAGATGTCAGTTGGTAAAATTCATTATTCTCATTACCTTCAAGATACTTTGAGGAGCATCAATATTGCTAGTATTAAATTGAGATCTCTCCCTGCATGGCGACTTATTTCTTTTTATAACTGGAGTCAGCATTTGAGTATGAGCTGTGACATTTCTATTACAAACATTAGCAGTTGAAGCCTTAGAGGTTAATTTAATACGTTTAGGTGGTGATGGTCCCATTTCTCCGTCCTCATTGAATTCAACAACCTTGGGGGTGATTATAGGAATGCCATGTCTAAAACAACATAAATATGCAATGAAAATGGTTACGAGCACAAGAATGTACAAAGTATTTTTCTTCGAACATACCTCAATGGGCTTTTAAAAGCTATGGGAGTTCTTAAAAATGGAGTGTCTTCAGTTCCCAGTAAAGTTTGATTGAAATTGGGAGTTGCAGAATGGTCAAACGTGTCTTTTGCTTTAGAAATAGCAGCAAGTATCATAGTTGACTTGTACCAGATTTTTTCTTTATTGTTATGAACGAAAACAGAAAGCGGCGTCGGTTTTGGCACTGAAAAAGTAAGGTTGCTACCAGTAAATCCACTAATAACGAACACATAAAAGAAGACAATGTATATAAATCTTCTTACCTTCCCTCGACATATTATTCTTCTCCTTCCTGACAAACTCGACCAACTTTTTATGAACATCGGGTAACATGTTTTTGAAAGTGTTGACGATTTGATTGGCTTTAGAGGTATTTCTCTGGCCAAATAATCCCTGACACTCCGGCCTTTCACTTTTCAAATTCAAATAATGAGCTTCGAATGCTTCAACGAATCTCGATCTTAGCAAGAAATAAAATACTTGAAGTTCACATATATTGGGATTTCTTAAGGTTCTTAGATATTTTAAAAAAGCTCTTTCTTCAGCATTGTTCAAATTTTTATATAGCAATAGGTGCAAAGAGGTGTTTTCGTTGCACTCGTTGAAGAGATGTATTAAAAACCTCTCTTCCTCCTGACAGTGTTTCCTCATAAAATAGAAAGCTTCGGCTAACATGTTATTTGATATGTATAGACTAATTGCTGTTAGCACATCTTCGCTTCCTGTTATAGGAGGCTTTTTCACTTGCATATAATACAGAGCTGCGTTGTGTTGTTTTTGCAATAACAGGGATCTCATGGCTATTGTGTGGTACCAAGGCTGCAAATCTTCTTTTAAAATTGAAGGATCCAATAATTGTTCAATAGCTGTGTGGTAATCTCCATGATCTAAATGCCAAAATGCTTGGGTTATTTTGATCATACTTGGAGTAACTTTAAACACAGCCGGAAATTTGATTAAATAAGTAATTATGGAAGAATAGAGAGACTGATCTAGAATCGTAGCCAAATCGAGAAAAAGATACAAAACTAGTAAATGTTTGTTGTAGATATTAGTGCACGGCATCAAATATGTCCTCAATAAAGACTGAAGGGAGGGTGGAGGATATAAACCATTTCCGCCATCTTCCTGCCACTGCTTCTGCATCAACTGTGTTTCAAAGTTGTTGTTAATTAAATTATCTATGAATAATAGGCTGTCACTGCAAGTGAATCTCTGCAGACATAATGACTGTAACTGAGCACGCTTCTCAACATAATATTCAGTAAGTGTATTCACAGGGTATGGTGCACTTATTTTATCTGAATTCTCCATTATGGGGTAAGCAGCCGGGTGACACTCAGGCAACAATCCAACATTTACCAACCATTGCAACACCTCAAAGTACGTCACAACCATTTCCAAACTGTTTCTTTGCTCAATTGCTACATCCATATCAGCAATATGTTCCGAATGAGAGTTCATCACATAAGAATAAAATTTAAATAATGTATTTAACTGAACAGTACCACTTCGTAATAGCAAACTAGTATTGTGGTCTAACGAGAATTGAGAATAATCAAAGAGGGGTATACAAAAGTTATCACAATTGAATTTCAAGACTATGGCTCTTTGAAATGCCCAGTTCAGAAGAAAGTCAAGTGAACATCCGGACGAGGAAAATCTACCGTTAGCCCATTCTGAGGAGCAGTGGTACAACCAATTCGTAAGGGAATGTTCAACAACAGTGTTCAAAATAACTTCCCGTTTGAAATCAATAGACAATGATAGATTGCTATTAACATCAACAAACAAAGGCGTCAGACCCAAGGAACATATTTTCTGGTAAATTTCATTAGGTTTCAAAAGACATATGGGACCAGTCGCTTGAATGTATTGTAAAAGTGCCTTCTGTATTCCCTTCGTGTGGATTAAAATTATTTCATTTTTCGTTAGCATTATCATGTCTAGAGTCAATGATGTAGGGTAAAAGTGTTCTTCTAACTTTTGAATAGCTACAAATTGTTTTAGAGATGCCAGATTCACTTCAGTAGCCATACAATATGATGAGTTTGATGGTACAATGTAATTGCTTAGGTTTATTTTTAAAACATAGTTCACTGTGTTATTCCACTTGCTGAACTTTGGCATTTGCTCTTTATACCATTGATTTAAATCGAAGATTATAGCATAGTTCTGGACTTCACAGGATGGGTACCAAATGGTCCAGGAAATTTGACAAAGAACCAAAACATCGCCTTTAGTTGGTTGCAAGGTGGTGTCTTTGCATGAAGAGGCTTTCATGATTGATTGGAATCCTAAACACAAACCTCCTTCCGGGTGATGTCCAGACCTTCAAATACAATATAACATCAAAATTTAAGTAGCAGAGACAATCAAAACATCAATAAAGAACAGATTATTTAGTTTTAGGTGAGATTATAATAGTCTATATCACAGAGTTAAGAAATCTACTGAGCTGATAAACCATTCTTAAATAGACATGTCATTGTCGCCAACATTAATACGGTGCAACACAGGATAGAAAACAAAGTACAATAAAACGGGAGGTAGGAGTGAAGATAGAAATGGGTATACAGACAACTAACAACTTCCAATGACGTCACTGGCATAGCGATAAAAGTATGTTATGGGAGAAATTAAACAAAGATTATATCCTATTATATTGGGAAGTTATTAATGGTAGGATTAGTGTAGGTAGAATGATAATTTACCAATAATAATTATTTGATGATAAAACTGGAAGTATTACAAATTAATATTGAAGAAAATATAAAAATTTTGACAGCAAAAACATATGTAAGACTTTTTTGATTTATTGTTTTGTAGTTTTCTGAAAAATATGTAGTTTATAACAGTTTTTAAATTTTTTTTATTTTTCGTTTAATAATAACAATATTGATTTATCAAATGTTGGTAATATCTCTTGTGTTTTCTTAAGATTTTTTTTATAATTTGCCGAAATTTGCTCGTGAAGTGAAGTTATTACATAATTATGAAACTTGCCTGCTAATTGTAATTATAATAATTACCATATTAGTTACTGTAGAACTAAAAGCAAATTAGACTATGGTATGCTCAAATATTAGGTCCGGCGGCGGAAGGATTAGTCGTCCAAAGGTCATTCTAGAGAGTGCTGTTATTTTCTTGTTAAACGTTTGAAAACTTTGTATATCACTTCCGTGGAGGCGCCGTCCGAGCTTCCTTGATCTTTATTTAGCTCCAGTTCTCTTTAATACCCATGTCAATGACCAACCAATACATCTTCAAGTACACCCATTTCATTACGCCGACAATATCGGCATTGTTAAATCTATCAAAAACTTTGGTGTCCGCTTTCCACTCAAACCCACCTGTCGAGTAATAAATGTCACATAGGACGGGAAATTAGTGAAACACACCGATATACCAAAATATCTCGGAGTGGTATTCGATTAATCTCTCATGTACAAGTACCACTGCCACAACGCCAGGTAAGAACCCACTACCAGAAGAAATCTCCTTAGGAAACTCACAGGAAGTAAATAGGAAGCAAATCCAAAAGTACTTATAACAACTAAAGCTATGTGTTTCTCAACAGAAAAATATACATGTCTAGCGTGGAAACAGCTCAAAACATATGAAACAGGTAACCACGGTCTTAAACGACATATAGAGAATAATTACAGGTTGTGTGAAATCTATCCCTTTACCCTTACTCAAGCAGCGGGTTTTATATCTCCGGAAGATCATAGAGACAGTTTGCAGCATTTGGAAAATTTTAAACCATTAACCATAAACATACTATACCAACTTGACGAATATAAAGAAATAAGTCAGCTCAAAGATCCAGAAGACATTTTAGTATCTCCAACATAGAATCTCCAGAAACCTATTTTTTTAGACAAAAAAATTTTACACGTTGCTGCTGTCAAAACCAACCTAACAAAGTGGGGTGTAATAACTAATAATGATGTTTTATGAGAATGTAGGGAAACAATATGGCACACCAAAAATCATGAAACTTGTGTTCTGCAAAATTCGCTGACTTACTGCATGCCGACTCTAAAGGCGTAGCCCGTTTTTGCGCAGAAAACCTGTAAATATTGGGATCCGGACAAGAATAACAAAGTAATTAAACGTTACCTTAATCAATGCGTTTCCTAAAATCAATCAACTTAAATTTTTTAAATGCCACTCCTCTATTTCAACAATTCAATCTTGAACTACCGTTTATCCCTTATATAATTGTGGCCTAAAATAAAACTATTAATGCACGTATAAAGACAAAGCATTGTGAGCGTTGTTGAAAATAACATTTTCAACTTTTTTCACACTATGCACTTATTTATATTTGATTAGTTGTTAAAATTTTAATCCTGACACTTATTTAATTATTTATTGCGAGATTATTTGTCATATAGGTTTAATGCAGTAGATTTTATGTGGCTAAAGTCAAAAAATGGAATAACTGAAAACAATATTCATGCAATTATTCATTAGATTCATTACATGAAAATAAGTCGCTTAGAGCAAAGTGTGCTTTCTAACAAATTTGACTTTAAAAAATGACACTCAGTATATTTTTCAGAATAGATGAAATTAAATGTCAATCAGTTCAATTTAGAGTAATACTTTAACTCTATCTCTTGAAACCTTTCAATGGTCGCTACTTATTTTGGTACAAAAATTTCAACTGACTACTCCAAAATAGAAAAAAAAAATCAATCATTTAATAAAATAGTATAACCAAAAAATAATAATCTCAATCAAAATCAGCTCCATAAGCTTCCATTTCCATTACCATGGAAAGGTTTCATAATAAAATTACAGAAAGATTTGATAATTACATCACTTAACATCTTAAGTTACATATAGATTTAAGACAAATATCTTCAATCATGCTAAATATTATTTTTACTTCTGTAAGCCTCAGATAATAAATATGAATATTTACTACACCAACAATACATCATTTATTTTGCACCATTAATTTTACATCAGTGCTTGTTTATACCTTGTATTGACAAGACAGTCTAAATTGTAGATTAGGATATGGATATTGTTGTTTTTGGCAAATTCACACCTTTCGACTTCTTTTAATTTTTATTTTATAAACGCGGGAAGTTATCAAAGACTCCGAGTTGATATCCAAACCATAGGTAATTCTTTTTGTGCTAGCAATATGTACATTATTTTGTTCATTTTAAATGTATTTTATGAGAATTTTATACGCTAAAATACAATTTATTTCTACAAATAACACATTTGTACAGATAAACATGAATGCATATAAGGAATGGTCGATATGTCTTCTTCCCTACACTGCAGGTTTACATGGCATTTTTCATGGAAATTTGTATTTTTTTGTAACATTTGCAACGGCATTGAAATTCTTCCCATTTTCGGCCATTTCTATTTATTCCATGTTGGCGATACAAAAAATGTAAACAATCATCTCTGGTATTCTCTTAACTCTGTGATTTGTGTACTAGGATTCTTATACATTGCACTTTACCTACTACATAACTTACTCATTGACATCAACTTACCTATTTTCTTGTAAGGCTCCCAATTCAACTTTGAACCTAAGTGAGCAGTGCTGAAATCCTTGATACAAATACCCATATCCCTCATGGTGTTCTTTTGACTCATAGGTAAGTGAGTACATGACGGCAAATGGTAAACCTCTATGATACATTGCTAAATTGCTGTAAGAGACCCAAATGTAACAAAAAGCCCTTGGATCATCTGTTGGTTCCAACAAACAAAAATGACTAATTGGAATGTGGTCCTCACTGACTGCAGACGTATACAATAACTGAAAACTCGTCAAATCCCATAGTTGAAACGCCCCAAAGTTATAACCAACTAAAAGAGAAGTGAGCTGAGGACAATAATGCAATGCGCTAGTCTGTACCTCATCTCTGTTCACGTATGCTCTGTTTTCACCCTTGGGACCTTTTAACGTAAAATGTTCCGTTTCGCTGTTGAGGAACACGTTCATGTGTATTGCTAAGTGGTCCCCATCGTTAATTGCTTTCTCTCTGTATTTCTCTATTTTATGAACCTTATTTGGGGTTATTATCAACAACTGAGAAGGAGACAGTTCGTCTCTTAATAAGTTGGTGCTTGTAGTTTCGCTGATCTGTCTGCATAAATCGATAAGCAAAACGTCACCATCATCAGTGCCTATAGAAATAATGCCATCAAAATCACGTAAGGGACCAGGCAAGTTCAGAACTTCGATACCGGGATCTATAATATGTAAACTTGATATCTGCAAATAAAACAAAAATAAGATAATGCGGAAAATAGGCTTATTTGTTATAATGTAAATTCATTCTCTCCATCCATTCATCTAACAAAAACCATTTTGTTAAGGTTGTTCGATACATTAAAATATCCGTATACCATACAATGCAATTTTCTGTAAGCTCTAGAAGACAAACTAATCAGTCAATCATTAAATTTCTTTCACTAGGCAGTTCATATTCTGTATACGAAAAAAAGTGCGAGAAGCTTTTGTCAATAATATGTTTAGATTTTCCAGAATTATGATTTAAATATAGAAATAACTAAATACTGCTGTAAGTTGCATGTAAAGACTAAGAGGCAATGTCGGGCCACGCAGAAAAATAATAATGAAGTAGTTGTTACTGACAGCTAGAGTTATTACTCTAAATTTTTGTAATTATCAACTGCAGAGCTAAATTAAATTAATGAATGACGCCCCTCCACAGCCCCGCCCGCTTTGTGATAAGCCACTTTAGGGAACCAATAGCTTAGGTGTGGGAGGTTTCGACTCGACCACGGTGACCGGACAATAAAATTTATGACCATTATTCTCATTCGGATACCTCGAATAGATATTTTTAAATACTACACGAAATCACTAACTTTCACACCATAAGGGAGACGACCTTTCTTTATTGCTGATAAAATACAATTTCGATCTCGTTTTTCCAAAAATGTTATTTTTATGAAGTCTTTCTTTATACAAATCATTACTTGAAAATAACATAAATAATAATAATGGCACTTATACACACGTTCGCAAAGGAATACAGTAAATTTCAATTTTTACCATTACAACTTGTAATGTTCCAATTACAATTCACATTCTTTACCTCTACAATCTTTACCTTTTTTCTAACATATTGCTCATATCTTTCGTTAGCACATATATTTAATATGTTCTTCCAAAGGCTTGAACACTTTTTTATTTCATAGTAAACTCCCCTCAAGTGAATTTGTAACAAGTAAGTGTTTGGTCGGAACAGAAACTAGGAACTGTAAACTAACGAGGTAAATTTATCATTCAAAATATGTAATTGAAATACTTCCGCCTCGTCTGTTATCGAATATGATCATTAAAAATAAAATTTTGAATCAGTATGAACCAAAGTTATAAATAATGAGAAAAACTGAACTATGTAACATTTCAGAAACTTTTATTATTTATTAATTGTGTAGTCTTGAGTACCTTGCAATACCATTTTTTTGAGAAAGGGTCACTACAAAATGTAAATAAGGGGTATTACAAAAAAAGCTAGTTTTAAAAAAAAAGTTTTATAACTGCTCCGAAATTGGAGGCAGTTAAATAGTCTTTCCTTAGTTCATGCCATAGTGTGCAATTATGTTGCTCTCTGGTAGAATTCTCTATATCTTTAAGCTTATCAAATGTTGAAACCCTATCCTGTAGTTTTGCTAAAAAGTTAGATTTTCTATTTGAAAGCTGCTCCTCCGAAATGTCTGGTTATACTGCATTCGGTCCATAATCAAAATCTGGTCCAGAACTCACATGCCGAATTTTGTGTGTAACGTTCTTTCTACTACTGTTTTGTCTGTTAAGGTGTTTTTGCTATCTGGATTTGAATACTTGTTGGAATGTTTTACCACCTCTCCGTACGTGCAGATGCCAAGCTGGATCTGTACAGTGTGAAATTGCAGCCGCATATGCACGTGCTGTATAAGAAAAACTAGTAAAATTAATTCTTTTACCCCCTGTACATTTAGCAACTTGCGCCATATATGGCGCAACACAAGTTCGTAAAAAAGTTGATACCAAAGAACACTAAAAAAACACTCGATACGTAATGATTTCCCGTTGTCGCTACAAACGGCACCGTAAGAGTTCAGATCTTATAAACATCTGTACCTCTTAGATTGTATTGCAGTTCCGAGGATAATTTATGGCACCCGGATGGGCTGGCCTTTATACTCTTATCTTTTATTTCGGTGTTTCTGGTACTACCACCATCTAGCGGTATTAGTTTGTCCCTACAAGGTATCGAACATCCTTAAATATAGGACTCAGAAAATTGGTAAAATGCATATGGCAATATCTAGTGGCTATTTTACGAATGTACATAGGAAAATTAGCACGAGCGTTTAATTTTTAGGGTTCGTTGGCAACACTGCTCCAAAAAACTCTTACATAGAAAGTTGTGCTGTCAATCTGCCACCCACAAAAATCTGAAATATTTTGAAGCGGATCTGAACCAGTCTTTTTGAAAAACACACGTATTTGAGAAACAGTAAGTCGTATTACTGAGTGGTTGACAGAACGATAATCTAATTCGCTTTGAGTAAACTTCGGGGGCTGATACTGGTATAGTACCGCAGTTTACAGACGAGAATATTTTCTTGGAATGAATGGAAGTAAATTCTTTGTTCCAAAATAGACCAATCAATATGGTTTCTTGTGTGACAAAAATAGTACTAGGAAACCACCTGTCGCAACTTTCATTAATTGTTATAAACATTTTACTATGGAAAAAAAACTGTTTTTATTAAAAATTTATTCAACAAAACCAAAACTACTGGACCAATCTCAATTCCGAAAACATAAAAATTATACAGAATTAAATTATGATAAAAATGACAGGTCGAGCGATCCGAATTTCATAATTTCGCCATTTATGGGGATCAAGGGTTGAAACTTGGCACAAAAGTAGATAGTTATATTAGCTTTATGTGTGCAAAAGGCAGACTTTATCGAACCATTAGTTTTTGCACAATTGCGCATTTTTTTGCGGGAGCCTGCTTGCGTTAAAAGTGGTTCAATTTTACTTCTAGTACCGGTTTTCAAAACTAGAAGTAAAACACTGAAAAAACGTATATTTCAAGTTTTCGTTGAAATGGATGAAAAATGCTCTGGAAGATCGGTGTTAACGGCCGAGCGCGCGTAATTGCGCGAGTGATGGGAGACGGAGGGGAAGATATTCAAGCGCACCACATTTTTGCACTGGAAAACTCAGCGACTAGTACACCTTTTTGGACAATTTTTTTTCAAGTTTGTAGTAGACGCTGAGAAAGAGCTTGTATATCTATATATCTTGTATATCTACACTTTGTTACGGTTTCAGTTTTCCGTTGTCCGGAAGTTATAACAATTCCATCACAGTCTAAACTGCGTAGGCTTACGTATTACTAACTAATAAAAAGCCCGAATAATTCTGGTTCCACTGAACTGACTCCAGTTAAATTTGTACAGCAGATAGACACTATATTAATAAATAATTCTAGAAAGTATAAACTAGGAGCGATTCCCTGTTAAAGCGTAATGGCGATGAGGGACTTTTGGCAAGACAGACAGTCACATTCTAATGCCTTAATCGTGGTCAAGACGATAGTACGGGGAACTCGATAGCTAGGGGAAGACTTGAATAGGTTGTAGGTAAAGGGACTGCGGGGAGAGACGAGAAGTTGTCGATGAAATAGTTAGAGGCGAGAAATGGAAAAGTGGATTTGTGTGACGTGCCTGGCGAGGTGCGGGTGTCCCTTTTGAGAGTGAGTCGCGTGTGTGCCTTTTGAGAGTGAGTGGCGTAGACAAATAGTTTGAGAGGAAGTTAGGTAAAGATTTGAAATGGGAGACCGTTATGGAGTGTAAAAATCGAAAGCAAGAAAGGTAACGACGTATCCTAAAATTGAGAAGAGATCTTTTGTTGTATCTGTGCTACATATACGTTCTCTAGAACGGATGAGCTGGGCCCCGGAGAGCTACCTTTGACGGTGTCTACCTTGAGCAGATCCACCAGTCGCTTGGGAAAAGCGAACATCCTGTGTGATACACGACTTACATACAATGTAACCGTTTGATTGTACGATAAATTCTGTCTGTTGACTTAATATTTGTTCAGTCTGGTTTCGTTGATATTTAGATTTCGTTCCGTCTGTACGTATTAGAAATATCTATTTGGCGGTAGTTGTATAGTGTCTAGGTAAGATTTGGTTCTGTTAGTCGGTATTACTACTATTTATTAGGTTGTATTTTTTAGAGGCTAAACAAATTTGTTCATGGCTGGGAATTGAGCCTGCCTTTTGCTCATTCGAAGTTGATACTTGATACTGTGCCAAATTTCGGCTTTACATCTTTATAAATGGCGAAGTTATAATATTTTGAAAAAAAGGTCAAAATTTCCGGATCGGTTCGCTCGACCTCTCAGTTTCAACGTTATTAAATTCTCTACAATTTTTATATTTACGAGACCGAGATTGCTGCAATAGTTTTAGTTTTATAAGCAAAAAAACTAAAAAAAACCGCGATTTTTCGCACTAAAATGTTTATAACAAATTAGAGTTGTGAGAAGAAAACACATCAAAATATATGGACTGCCTTTTAAATGATGGCACATGTGTTTTGCTAGTAATATTTTTATCAAGACATAACAAAATCTTTTCAATGACAAAATTGTTTTCTAAGTTTTTCAAATTCGATTTAAAACTATGTAAAATCTATAAAAAATATGCGCGGTTAGTTTGGAATGTTTCACATTACATTGCATAAAAACTAATTTCCGGGATTTTCGAAATTCGCATTCTAAATCGAGAAACTATAAGAAACACGCGAATACATACCTTTGCACAGGATAAGGTGTCAATACGGTGTTTATTTCAAAATAATCTACTACCAAATATCTAAATAATAATTTCACACTTTTTTCAAATTCGAAATACAAGTATGCGAAAATGACTATTACAATAATCAGTTTTCTCAAAATTGAAAAGAGTTATTAATACAGTTTTTGCTTTAAAATGTTGCCATTAGCATTATACAAAATTGGTTTATATGTAACTAGCACTAGTCTTCAACATCACAACAAATCGTCATCGAAAAAACAAAAATCAGTTTTAGCCATTAAAACTTCAGACTATCGAAATTTACAAACTGTAGAAGGTTTGTGAAGGTAAGTGTATTTTAAAACACTCATGTGACATTTGTGTCAATTACAGCAACAATAAAAAAATCCGATAAAAATACCAAATTTTGCGAGCTAAAGAAATATAAAGGCAATCATGGTGGGATATTTGGAGGTTTAAACGTCCCTCCAATTGATTTTATTAATTATTTAGTAGCATTGGAAGAAATTTTTACATCCAAATTCAACGACCTCTGTATACATGAGGGCGTCGGGATGGCATTGCTAAATCTATTTAAAAATGTTAAACTTTCACACCCATGTCCCAATTTCCCTCATATTTATTTTATTTCTCTATACACAAGATTAAGAATCTACTATACATTAAAGTTTGCGAATAGAGAAATAAAACATCAAAAAATAATAAGGAAAACTCTAAATTAAATGTATTAAAAAACATGTAAAAACTGGAGTAAGTACTTGCAAATACACAATAAACTTGTACTTCATTATATTTATACCTAATACGGTCATTACGTATGTACTTATATGTTGGTTGCTATTATGTGTTATCTTAGCAATGAAATATATGTATCCCTAAGTACTTTGTCTGTTTAGGGTGTACCTACTACGCGAACCTTTTTCAAGTCCTGCAACTGATTTCAATCCTTATCCTTAACAATTCGCAAACAGCAATTACTTCAAGAAGTACTGATAAATTCCTGATAACAATTGTTTATGGTGTACTTCGGTCTTATACGTTTGTAAATAATCTTGCGCCGACAAAATTTCAACTAGTCTAAATCTTGGAATATCTTTAAAATTCGTCCGCCTCCCGTATGTCGACGGTTTAATGAAATTATCGATTTCACAGTCGCTTTACCCCTGTACATTGCAGTTTCGGATCCATTACGGGGACTATAAAATGATTTATGATAAGTAGCAGAAAATGCCGGTTTTTCGAGATCAAAGGAGTGACTCGACTAGTTGTATGTATAGACTATGCTCATGGTGCCACGTTTTTTTAACGAAATTAAATACAAATAAATATATGTTAAACTATTCGAAAAACGATTGATTTGGTAAGGTAAGGTATTCTCTTATTCTATGCAGAAGCCTGCATCTCTTTATGCTGCGTGCACGCGTCATGTACTTATAGGTGGATGGATGTAGATAAAAAATGATACGATGTTCGTAAACATTTCTTTTAAATTTTTTCTCTGTAACTTATACAGACAAATATGTGCCTGTAGAAACGGCTACGTAAAACGCTGACAACTCAATTTCACATTTAATCCTTTTTAAAGCTATATGCTTAATATAATTTACAAGACAAATCCAACAACAGTAGCAGCCATTTTTTTTTTTCAATCTACGACTCTTGCGTGCACTCGTTATTGTACAATCTAAATATGCCAACAATGTACTTGCCTCTACCTGCTTAAAATTGTACGTAGAAATATGCGCTTTTGTAAAACCTAAGTCAGACTCTAAACGACAGTGGTTATACATTATTAATATATAAATTAGCTTACTGTAAATTGCTCACTAACTTTCAGAGCTTGGATATCCGGTTGTAATGAACTCTGGGTACACTTATTTTCAGAATAGGCTCTGTTCAAGCTACTAGTTAATACAGAAAATTAGATATTGTCAGAATTATTCAATTTGTTTATAATTCCTGTTATAAAATTAATTTTAAAATAGCTGTATAATTGCAAATTTTGGAGTTATCGAAATTTTATAAAAGCGCAATAATAAGCTAAAAACCCACAATTTTCGCTGGTAAAAGCAGAGTTCAAGAACTTTTCTGAAATATATTGCATTTTGAAAATTTCAAAAAATTCGAAAAATTTATTGCACGATGTAATTACTGCTTAACTATAAAAGGTGATCAAAGACTGCTCTTGAAGAGGGGTCTTGTTTCACTCGTGGAGGGATATAGTTTCTGTAATTTTTGTTAAATTATCTGCACGTTTACCCGTTTTATTAACTCATAAAAAAAAGGTCGGTTTTTTTGCTTTTCGAGCATTTTTCCAGCCCACTACACTCCCCCCCCCCCGAAAATATCTTTTTGGAATAGCTTAATCATATGTTGAATCGCATGTAGAATAAAAAATATGAACAAATTTTTTTAACCGGCGCTTACTTTCTACGTTATTGTGCTTTTTCTTAATAACTCAATTTCATCACACTAATTGTTTATTAAGATTAGCACATCTTTTATTCCCAAAAAAGGTATATACTACATGACATTTGAAACCCATTAAAACGAAAAACCTTCTTACAAGAAATGAAATGAAAAATATCTCGTCTGGAGTAGATATGATATTCCAGGATTTCCTACTAATCGTCGTTCTCTTTTGTTCTTGTTAGTTTGCGCATCAGCCAAATTTGAGTGTAGCATGTGAACATATTACTAGGAGGAATAAGCCAGGTAATAGAAAACTTTCATGATTTTTAAGTTTAAACACCAAACCATTTGCGTGATTTTTTTTAAGTACATTAGAAAAGACATCGTTATTTTTTCTTAATAATTAGAAATTTTGCTATAAAGTTGAAGTATGGTTCATATATTTATATTTATCGACAAAATTTTTATAATTCCATTGTATACTGTAGATGCGCAAATGTGGATTATTTATAGATTTCAAAGACTATTGTTTGGTGCAAGTCCGGATGGTTCAATTGAAGATGTGATTATTGAAGTAAAATGTTCTAAAACTTCTGAACAACCGCATCCCAGAGGCACAGAGAACATCCCAGAGAATAAAATAAAAAAAATAATATGTACTAAGTTGTACAAAAATAAAGACTTGTCTCTAAAAGGAAAATGATATTGGTAACAGACTTGGTAACAAAATATAGGATTTTTTTTAGCTTCAAGAAATTAAGCCAAAAGCAACGGAATTGTATGCTTTGTCTTTTACCAGAAATTCTGAATCCTCGATATACGAAAAACATGCCAATAAAAAACCCAAAAAGTGAAATGTCTAAATCACGGAACAATGCAAAAGACAAATTAAACGTTATAGTCAAAGTTTTGCTATAGCAGAAAATTTAAACAGGTACAATAAATTTTGTTCTACAGACAGACTTCAACATAAGTTTTAATACGTAGTTATGCATTTTATATTACATCACATATTTGACAAAATTTTAATATCCAACAAAAATGCTTTATAACAACTTTCTATGGATCAGAATGTTCAAAAAAAAACCAATCGCCTTTAAGATCTATTAAACATTTTTAGGAATAGTTGTAAAAATTGTTACCTTTCATTTTTGACATTCATAAAGATATAGTTTTCTCATTCATCTCGTAGAGTGATTTCCATAAGAATATTACTTAAAACGCAAAAATTATGTTGTGTTACAAACTTCTCGCCTCAGTAAATTGCACATTAGATATTTACGTCTGTATTACATTTTCTCAAAAAATCACTCAGCAGTTTTCGAATGGGTGAAAATGACTTTATTTTTGTGATTTTAATTCTACTTTATACTGTGAGCGCTTTTTACTATACGTCTGCATTTCCAAATGCAAATTCTCTATAACGTGAATATTTCTAGGGATCCAGTGAAAAATTTGACTTAAGGATCTTTGATTGCATTTATTTTTATATTGAAAGCAATATTTTGTCATATGTAATAGTGTCAAAATCTTTGTGGAAAGGAAAGTAGCATAACCCACCAAATTAGTGTATGGGTATAATTATTCTAGAATTGATACAAAAAGCCACAATATTTTGTTGAACTTCATTCAGTATTTTATTATGTCCTATTAGATGTTTTTTATATTTTATAATTTCAAATTGTCACATTTTTATATTATTCTATGCTATATCCAGACAAGTGGATTACAATTTTCTCCTTCTTCTAGCAGAAAGGTTCACACAAGCTGTTCAAATTTGACAGACACGCATAGTGACGAGAGAAAAAAGAGCAACAATTATTAAAAAGTCCTGCAAGTTCAGCTAAATTTGTAGGAGTGATTGGTGAATGAGCTGGGAGTGCTTGCGAGAGAACATCTCATTCGAAAAGACCCTGTTGACTGATGGGAAGTACACCACTGGCAGATGAAGACATGTTGCTCAAATTGCAGAATAAAAATTAGTAGACTTAATAAAAGAAAACAGAACGAAAACTGAACATATGAGATAATCGTTCTGAACATCTGGAATCTATGTCTTATTTGCAACAAGTAATCCCTCTTAACTGAGACTGAGCATTCAAACTATTTTTCAAAAGAGTTCA
The DNA here is from genome assembly GCA_963576515.1 of Cryptocephalus primarius. NCBI lineage: Eukaryota > Metazoa > Arthropoda > Insecta > Coleoptera > Chrysomelidae > Cryptocephalus > Cryptocephalus primarius. The sequence goes on along the minus strand of OY754939.1, from coordinate 1,798,397 downwards.
TGTAGATTAAAATTCGCGCGCTTATTTCATGTTGGCAGCAGTGAGCGATATTGTCTATTTCTGTTTACATTCGAGTGGACTGCAATTTGATTTACACCTAAAAGTTTGTTTACATTACAGTTTGTCGATTTTAATTTTATAGTTTGCATTAAATATAATTTGGTGATGCTTCTGATATAATAGAAAAAAGTTAAATAGGTACAATTGTAGACTTCAGTTTATCAACTGTCTTTTGAGCAAATATATGTTTGAATTGATTATAGGTGTACAGGATGTATAGGATGTATAGGTGTATAGGACTGAATAGGTGTGTATCCAATGGGGCAAAAAAGAAAAGTATGGTCTTTGACCTTAACCCCATCTCCCTTTATTGTTATTACTCCATTCCCTTATGAAAATCTTGGCAACAGTGTTAGCCTCTCCATCATTGATGTGCAACGAGATTTGAAAATTGAAATGAACCATTTGAAAACAAATGTGATATATATATATATATATATATATATATATATATATATCAACATTGATGCGCCCATACATTATCTTTTTACCATCACTAAAGCGTCCACCCTCCATACAGCGTCCGTATATGGACGCTCTATGCAATCACTGTGGAAACCACCTCTGGGCACTGACAGGCAACCACCTAATCGTTTGGCAAAAATCGACCAGACGCTTTCATGTAACCCAAATTGACGAGTGTAAAACGCTATCGTATACTTTAGTTCTAAAAAAGTTCTGCATGAAGCGCTAGCATCGGTCGGTGTATAAACGGATTCCTATATTTCTTATACGTTTGTTCGACTATAAAACGTCTTGGAAGTTTGGCAAAGGTGTTCGACGACGGTTTCTTTTGAAAACTAAAGCAGTATTTAGAATCATTTTGGATCGCATAGGTTGCAGAAATGTTACCAAACGAGACATATTTCGATGAAGAATACGTACATGCTTATAACAACATTGAAATACGTGGAATTCGTGTTATTTTTATCCATTTAGAAGGATTTATAGACATAGAAGCGCCACGTAAAATAAAAACAGTAATAATATTTACAAGGGTTTTAAAATATCCACTTAAAACTAGCAGTTTTATTTTCAAAATTTCGGCTTATAATTCGCGATTTTAAAATTCCGATTGCGGAATCTTAAAATATCGAGATTTTTGAATCTCGTGTTTTAATCTGTTTTTATTTTGGATTCCTCTTCTTGCATTTTTACTGTGTCCCTTTTGTCGTCCATCTAACCGTTTCTCTTTATCCATGGGCAGGTTTGCTCGAAACCGGCCAAGGATTTTTTCGGAAATTTCGTATTTTAACTTCGAATTTTTCTTGCTTTTCAAATCCGGAAGCTGGAAGTGATAATTTACTTATACCACGTTTCAAAAACGCAGTATTTAGAAGTTAACTTTTTTCAGATAGTTATACTAATACTAACAGACCCCGACACGATCTCAGTCCCAACCGAATTGTAATAAAGGAATAATTATCTACTTTATTTGATATACCCGTTGTGCCAGTTTTTCGCACCAACATATGACATTCTGAAGTGGTGAACATACAAACAGTCGTATTATTTCCTTATGAAAATAAGCTAAATAATAGTGTCTTATTTTACAAAACCATACTAGATTGTTATGTGCTCAAAGCGAAACATTCGTACAAAAATGGGGTTGTTCATGTGACTGCTCAACAGATTTTACTTGCTTGGCTTTCCATGAAAAATTTTTTGCGGATTATGCCACTACTCAAAATGAAATTTTCTTCTTTACTTGGCTTCACAATGGCTCAGACGTTCATTTCTATGGCACTAGTACTATTTCAATAAAGTTCAATGGGCATGTACTTAGTTTAGTTAAGATACACATCAGTGTTACCCAAATCATAATTGAAAATGGTCTGTTCAAGCAAGTACTTGCAGAAGATTTGAAACAGTCAGTAATAGACAAATATGTAAGAGACGATAATTCAATTACAAAAATAGTGAAATGCCGTTAGAAGTAAAAATCGAAAAAGCTCGGGATCCGCCTCCACTGAAAGGATTTTCGTGAAGTCTTTTTTTATTGCAATGTTAAAAGTTCAAACCTAATTGTTAAACCACTAAACTTTTCCCTTTTTAATTTCAACAATTTGTTATTAGCAAATAAATGCAAAATTCAAAAAAAAAATCGATGAAAAATTGTTTTGCAGTGAAAATTTTCATTTTATACACAATAACTGATATTCCTAAAAACACTATAATTTGTTAATAACAATGTACTGCAAAATTAAAAAACATTTTTGATTGGAAAAAAAATGATTTTTTGCACATGCAAAACTGGGTGAGGCTCATCTTTCGGGTACAAAAAGGGTAAGCTGAATTGCGGTGTAGCTGGATTAGAATGCAATAGCAACAGTTGTACTAATCATACACCTACAGTGCGGGTCTCTAACTTGGAATAAATTCAATAAATCAAAGACAGTTCTTAGTTGGAAATATGCTTGGACAGGTAGATTAGTATTTTGAATTGCACTATTTTGATGTAAGAAAATATTATACGGCGTGTACCAAATTTGAGATATGGCATCATCGACTATTTTTTTTTTAATGGCAAGAATAATTTTGTTTATCGCTATTCTTAAAGGGTATAACAAGTTACATATGCGTACCAAATATCAAATGTTTATTCCTTGTCGTTTAAAAGATATTTTACAAACATCAACTAATTCTAAAAAATGAAGGAATCTGATTCAACTCAATGAAATAATTCAGGTAATTTAAAAATAGAATGTTAAGAGAGATATATTTATCATTTCTTGTCCAACTGAGTTGATGTTGACAATGCCAAACAAAAAAGTTGAATGAAAACAATAAAGGGAATAGCATGGTACCGAGCAAAGATATTTATTAGTTTGTAGTTTTGTAACTAACAACGTTTGTTGAAAAATCGAACAAGATGCCGTAATTAACTGGAACCCACATGATTGAATCTTTAATGAGGATTTGCTAGGGAGATAGGACAAGAACACAAAATGAAGTTATTCATTTATTTAGAGAGAAGTATCCTGATATACCACCCATAACTCAGAGTACCATAAGCAAGATTGAAACACAGTTTCGGGAGAATGGGCATTTAAGAAAAACAGATAATCATCGTCAAAGTGCCTTTAATGTCAAAATGAATGTACTCCTCTCTGTTCAAGAAAATACTCATGTCCCCACTAGGCAGATAACTAGGGAACTCGAAATTAGCCAGTCTTCAGTGACAAGAATTCTTCAAACACAGAAATTCCATTCTTATAAAAAATGACAATCGTCCCGGAACTCACCGAAGATGATCCTGATAGAAGACTCCAGTTTGCAAATAAATTGTGGATCTACTAGATAGAAATATAAACAAAGAAAATGTCGTTTTTTGACGAATCAACGTTAACGTTAAATGGTGAGGTAAATCGTCAAAATTGTCGTTATTGGGCAGACAACTGCCCACACTGGATGAGGGAAGGCCACACTAAACATAAAAAAACAGTTGATGTTTTGGCAGGAATTCTAGGTGATCGACTAATAGGATCAATTTTCTCCCAAGGAAATCTCAATAGAGTTGAATATTTAGAATTCTTGCAGGAAGAACTAGTTCCGAATTTGGCTACTCTGTTTCTTGAACCGAATAAAGCCGATGTCCCGAATAGGAACTTCTGGTTTCAACAAGACAGTGCGCCTCCCCATTTTCCAATACCTGTCAGTGAGTATCTGGATGATATATTTCCAGATACCTAAAGGACGATGACCTTTAGGATGGCCTCCCAGGTCTTCCAATTTAACACCAATGGACTATTTCTTATGGGGGTACTTGAAAAACAAAGTTTTTAAGACCAAACCGGGAAACATTGAGCAGTTACAACTACGAATAAGACAAGTGTAGGTTAATTTTTTCCGCCGAAGTAATTAGAAATGTCTAAAACGAATTTGAGTTCCGTTTAGGATACTGTCAGTTAGTTAATGGACAACATTTTGAACATTTATTGAGAAAACATATTATTTGAGTTGATATCAAATAGATCAGTTGATCAGATTTCTTCGTTTTCGAATTAGTACATTTTTGTTGAATATCTCTTAAACGACAAGGAATAAAAAATTTAATATCTGGTACGCATGTGCTAAAACTATTACTACTATTACTATTGCGCAATACTAAAAAAAATTAATATTGCCACTTAAAAAAATAGTCGATGACATCATACCTCAGTTTTGGTACATGCTATACAACAGTTTATTACATCAAAAAGAGCGCAATTCAAAATACTAATCGACCTGTCCGAGCATATATCCAGCAATATGACTATCTTTCATTTACTGAATTTATTCCATGTCAGAGACTCTCACAGACTCTATAATACAGATTATAATTAAATGAACATTTCAAAATTTTTATGTAATGAAGTAATAAATAATAATGTTTTTTCTATAAATCTCGTCTTATTTTTATTAATAATATACGTTTCACCTATCCTTGTCTATCTTTGATTTAAAAAAAATTGTTCTCATTAGTTTCGAAATCGATAATTCATATTAAAAATACGTCTCATATACAAGTGCCTCATATGAGAAAGTAATAGTATACAAATATCATTTACTAAATATATATCTTCAATCTTTACCGTAAAATTTTTTGTATGATATTTTTTTATTTTACAATTATTTTTTTCACAAATTATAGAATTTTCAGCTGCAAAATTGTCAATGTATGCTCGAACGACTATAGACAAATTATTTATTGCACTTATAATTTAGTCTTTATCAAAAAAAAAACTGTTTTCCAATTATTTTGAATTTTGCAATTACTTGTTCATAACAAATTGTCAAAAGTAAAATCGAAAAATTTTAATGGGTAAAAATTTTAATCAGAGTTTCTAGCAATACAATAAAAAAGTTTTACAAAATCCCGCTCAGTGAAGCCAGGTTTTAAGATATAAATCTAACAGCATTCCACTAAAATAAATACAAACATAATTTAGTGTTCCTCACAGTTCAAATTGTTCACAACTGCCTGCTTGAAAAGAGGCAACATTGCTAGATGCTCTAATCCTGAAATTCCAAAATTGCCGTATACAAAGGACGCTCTAAACATTGTCACTTAAATGATACATATACATCAAGGACGCTCTGGTGGTGGTAGAATGGAATAAGTGCGCATATCGAGGATGCTCTTTTGTAACACAGAAAAACGGACGCTTGGATGGTAGAAGTATGAAAGTTAATTCATGTTATTTGATGCAAATGGTTACTCATCCAATAGTAAATACAACTGTTTTAGCGTATCTTTTGCCTCAACGGATGTGCGAGGACGCAAACAATCTAAATGCATAGCGGACGCCCGATGCCCGTTTTTTGGAAAGACGCTTTAAAGATAGCAGGATACATACACAGAAAGCTTAGAACCTTTTTTAAAGAAAAAAGGATCTGTTCGTGGAATGGTAGTCAATTGAAAGCCCCTAATTTTGTAGTACTCTTTATACTCAAACCAAGCTTTCCTTGATGGTGATGATGGTGAATGTCATCACCTTCCTCAGGGTTGCTACAATAACATAAGTAATGTGTAACCACAATTACATCCCATAGGTTAGGTTGACTACAAGTGAGTTACAGTTAAAATCGGCAGTTGGTCATAACAGGTAGCTACAATATTACTGTTATTTTCCCCATCAACTCAATGCAATTTCTCAATTTACAATAACAATTCATACAAAAATATTTTTCACACATTTGCGCACTCGAACACGTTTTAATGCTTATTATTTTTTGGTTAAGCCGCAATCGACATGTGGAAACAGTGAAGTCAAAACTATAGGACATCTGAACTCTTAGGACACTGAACAATACAAACCATCAAATTGGAGGTATGACATACCACCAAAAATGAATGTCCATTACAACATAATTTGTTTCGACTGCTTTAAAATTCAGAACATATTCATATATATTACTCAAGTTGCTTGTCTGTTCTCTTTTTTACAGATTCTTTTTCTTGTTTTATATAAGTCATTTCAAGAAAAGTTCTTTTATAATAATTTCTCTCGGTACACCATGCTTGAGGGTTATCGGAAACCTTACTGTAGCAATCGATACATCCATTATAAATCGTACCATCAACACAACATGAAACTTAATTTAATTAAAGCCTTAAAGATAAAGTGGTAAAGCCGACAAATTCAAGATATATCAATAATGATCTAAATAAATTAAAAGTTATTTTACTTGAAAATTCCTACTCATTGCAGTTAATAAATAAGACCTTGTTTGACTTATCGAAGAATGGTAGGACCACAACAAATGCGGAGTTGAATGCATCTAATAGTTTGTCAAATGATGAAATAGATTTTCATAATGTACCATCTGTGTCTATTAGTTCTGAGAATGAGATAATATATAAGTCATTACCCTATATTGATGGTCTCACACCAAAGTTGATCAGTATTTTCAATAATAGTAACATCAAGATTGCTAAAAGAAATTTAATAACCATTTCGTCAGTTTTTCCTAATATAAAAGAGCCCTTTACAATTAAAGAGAAAACAAATGTTATATACAAACTAACATGTAGAAACTGCTCCAAATGTTGTCGGGCAAACGTCCAAAAATTTATGGGATAGACTAATATCCCACAAGAGTGATGTAAGATTGAAAAAACGTTCGTATGCATTGTCTGAACACTCCATTGATTTAGAACATAGTTTTGATTTTGATGACCCTAAAAAATTGTGTACCGAGAAAAATTTTATAAAAGAACTTTTCTTGAAATGACATATAAAACAAGAAAAAGAATTTGTAAACAAGACAACAGACATAAACAACTTGAGTAATATATATGAATATCTTCTGAATTTTAATGCATTCGAAACAAATTATGTTGAAAATGGACATTAATTTTTGGTGGTGCCATTTCTCCAATATGATGGTTTGTATTAAACTATGAGTTCACTACTAAACTAAGAGTAACTATGAGTTCAGATGTCCTATAGTTTTGACTTCACTGTTTCCACATGTCGATTGCGGCTTAACCAAAAAATAATAAGCATTCAAACGTGTTGAAGTACGCAAATGTGTGAAAAATATTTTTGTATGAATTGTTATTGTAAATTGAGAAATTGTATTGAGTTGATGGGGACAATAACAGTAATATTGTATCTACCTGTTATGACCAACTGCCGATTTTAACTGTAACTCACTTGTTAGTAAGTCAATCTAACCTACAGGATGTAATTGTGGTTACACATTACTTATGTTATTATAGCAACCCTGAGGAAGGTGATGACAATCACTGAAAGCTGACTTGGTTTGAGTATAAAGAGTACTACGAAATTAGGGCCCTTTCAATTGACTACCATTCCACGAACAGATCCTTTTTTTCTATAAAAAAGGTTTAAAGATTTCTGGATAAACAAACTAGTCACGAAACCACTAGATATATATATATGTATATATATATATGTATGTATGTATGTATGTATGTATGTATGTATGTATGTACGTATGTGTATGTATGTATGTATGTATGTACATTCAAAGTCCCTTCATAGTACTCTTCACAATAACCTACATTTCTATCAAAACAAAACCAAAACACAAACCCTTTTTTTGATGTTCATAGCACGGATGACTTTTGAACAGAAGACGTTGAATAAACAGATGATGCCTCCACTAACGGTACAGTCCAAAGCGACAGCCAACAATCCCAATCCTCCACTGACAGGTTTCAGTTCTTTTACGAAAAGTACTTTGGTATTGGAATCCTTTAATACATTCCCGAAAGTCCAACATCCTACCTTTAGGGCTTTCTTCGTGTCACGAACTTCTAAATAAGCGCCTTTTGCTTGCCATACATAATTAGTGTCGGATAATATGCCTCCAATTAGAGGAGCTTCTAAAAAACGAAAAATTTCACTAAGTATATTTGTTCACGCACCCCTATGCCTCCTCAAATTTCTTACCTTCTTTTTCAGTGTGTTCATTTTGAGAAGCGTTTTCAACAATCACAGGAATTTTTAAACGTTTAGAGACATTGAACGGCATTTTTAGGTTAAGTATTGGTATACCAAATTTTAAAAATCATTGATTATATTATACCCATTTGAATCCACGTGAATATCAGCATAAAACCGGCTTATAAAGCCTGGTAAAATATTGCTTACAAAAACGTTACAAAAATTACACACGTCTCCACTTTCCTAAACTGACTAACGCAGACCACAAAACATATACCTTAGACGCAGACTGGCCGCTGACCGCAGACTGACTAAACTCAACTCACAGAACCATAGCACAGAACAACTGTTACATACATTGGGTACATTGTTATATGATATAGTGAAAGAATAGACATCGTACCCTTATGATGATGTGATGATGACGTTGCCAATTATTTTATGTTCATTCGAACTAATAAACATGCATTTTAAAGTATTTTAATCTATTTTGTGGTTACCTAGAGGATTTCAAGTATATGACTAAGGTAATAACCAAGGGAATTGCAGACATTTCCCTAGGAAAATTACTTTACCTAGTCTCAAGAATTGGTGCTCTGGAAAGACTTACAGTCTTATTCATAAACGCATTTTAACGTTAAAATGGGGTTTAGCTTAAAATGCACTTAGAATGTGTTTCACAGATATAACTACAGTGTTTTGTTTCATGTATTCTAAATATGAAAGTAACTATAGATTGAAACACAGACTAAACGCATTTTAAGCTAAAACCCATTTTAACGTTAATATGCTTTATGAATAAGACTTAAATTTCATAATTAGTTTATGCCCAGTATTCATATGTTGGCCTAATGAAAACGAAAAATTCAAAATAGCACAACAATTTGCAGAAAACAATATTGATAATGTCATAGGTGCAATTGATTCTCGATTCCTCTACCATGTGAGTAGTAGTCTAGTAGATGGAAGACAAGGATTTACAAATAAGCACTAGAAACGGTCACATTAAAAAGCAAAACAGGTGACTATATTGTTAACTTAGTAATGGACAAGATATCGATTCATGAACAAATTGTATACCACAATGACCAGTTATTTGGAGGTGTTGATTTTGGGAAGATGTAAAATGAAAAAGTTGATGGTGATGGTATGGTTAAAGCAAAAAACGCTGTAATAATTACTCAATGTTTTCTGTGTCTCTAAAAGGTAATTGGAAAATACCAAGGTTATTTTTTGATTAATAGTTTAAACAGCTTGGAATGGGCGAATCTTTTAAAGTCTGCATTTTCTTAATCTGAATTAAGAGTGATTGCCATATTTGTTCATTGACATTTGATGGTGCACCATCTGATTTAAGTATGTGCACTTCTCTTGGGGCGCAATTTGCATATGGTCCTGATTTTAAACCATTTTTGAAAATCATATTATAAATAATCCCGGTTGTGTATTCTTGAACTTCAGCCTTGATAAAATTAGTTCGAAACACACTTGGAGATAAAAACATATTAAGCACATCCCGTGGTACTGTCATCAAATGGGACTATATTGTAGCGTTGAATAATTTGCAATATAATGAAAAATTACTGGCGATCAGCTAAAAAATGAACACATTAATTATGAAAATAATCGCATAAATGTAAGAATTGTAATGCAAACTCCAAGCAAAAGTGTTTACAATTCCTTTCAATTTTTAATTAATGTACCAGATAAAAACAGCACGTAAATTTGATGGATACTAAAAAACAGGTATTTTTTCTTTACAGTTTAATAACAGCCGATTTACTAAATTACAGGAATGAATTCTCAAAAGATACTTTCACCACCCTTTTAAATGAAGACAATTTTTTCTTACTCAAACAATATGCTGAAGCATTTAAAAATTACATTAACTTTACGAGATCGTAAAGGCATCGAATTATTAAAGTCCAATCGTAAAACTGGATTCCTTGGTTTAATTATTGGTCTAGGAAATGCGTTTCCATTATTTAAAAAAAATACAGCGTTTGAACATAAGATACTTATTAACTTACAAACTCTCCCAAGATTACTTCGAAACATTTTTCAGTGCAGTATGATCACTATATAGCTGGGTTCAAAAACAATCCCAACATGTTTCAGTTTTAAAGTGCATCTAGAAGGTTATTAATTAGGAATGACTTGCTTCAATTAGAAGATGGCAATTGTTTATCCGGTGGCATTGATATTCTTCATATTTCTTCAAGGAAAGAGAATGTTACTTGTCCCATTGCTGACACTACTCATGAAGTTGTGTTTAAGAACATAGATTTCAATCATGGTTATATCCAAACATTGTGGAAATTAACTCCATATGCTGAGAATGTTGTAGAATACATAGCAGGGTTCATTTGTTATAGACTAAATAAAATTATTCACTGCGGCATATGCAGAAATAAAAAATCGTGGACCATATTTATCACTGGCCAAAGATGTGTCCTTTAGTTGTTGCGTGGCAGAAAGCATAATTAGTGAAAATTCTAATTATTTGCCAAAAAAATCGAATCTTTCTTGACTAATAGAATTTTCCAGCATATCAGAATACCTTTTTCCAATTACATTATGGACACTCTATCATGTCACATGATGTTTTTGATAATCACATTGCCTTAGCAAAAAACTACATATGCAGTAAATTTACTAAATTTGTGCTTTTCAAAAGTCAGTAGTGTAAGCAATATAGTAAAACTAGCCGAACCTGAAGCTATTTTCGCAAAACATTCGTTCCATATTGTGTTTAGTGCTATGTTGAAATTTTGATTTATTATCGTGGTTCGATTAAACTCGGTTTTGGATAAATTGTATACTTTTTTTAGGTAGAGTACAAGATGTGAAAGTAGTAGATTAACCTGTATGTTTTTTAAGAAGGTCATTAGAGTGCCCTGTTTACTTTAAGCGTTTATCGAGTACTTTGTTAAGTTAATAAATGTTTTTAAAACAAATAATAATATATTTATACTAATCATTATATTTATCTTTCCTTGTACGTTAATATCTATTATAAATTTCATTTTCGGGATTTTCATAAATGTCCAGGAATTAGGCATTTTCTAACAGAAAAACTTATGGAACGTTTTGGAATGACGTTCATCTATTTGTAAGAACGTCCTCTCGGTTAAGACAATATGTGCAGTGATGAAATTTCATATTTGAGCTTCTAATCTGAATGTGATGATCTGAATAGCGTTCTGGTGAAATTGTACGACAAGTGATACTTTACTAATATTATTTTAGGTTTTTTACCTTTATTTTAAAACAGGTAAGTTTTCGATTAATAAAAGTACTTATCGAAAGCTGCAACACTAACAACTTTTATTGAAACCATTTTTCGATTCAATGAGAAAACAATTTACTCTTAAAAATTTTTTAACGTTAACCACGTAAAACCTATGATTATATTCGAATTGTCAAAATCTGACAAATAGTATAGAGCATAGAGAAATAATACCTATTTCTGTATGGCATAGATTTGTCGAAAAAAATAAAAACAAGTGTCGTTTACCTCAAGTTGGCGAGCAAAGCAGGGTCCTTATGCAGGAATTATCCACAGAAGATGTTTTTGTAAAGTTTTTTTACTTATTACTTTTACTTTTACTCTAAATATCTCTTAATTTGTAAAAAAAAAAGTGGCCTAAATAGCTTGGTCCCCGGATCGCTTCAATTGGTTCGATCAGTAAAAAATTATATTCAATAAAATTCATGTCAAACACATCAATTATGGTACACCAACAGTAACTATTCATTTTGTTAAACATTCGTGGATATGTACTGGATATTTTGTTCTTATGTCCATTTTTTAGAATAGGACACGTTTAGTATCCTACAAAATTTCCTTATTTTTCTTTTCCACACAAATCATACCAAATAACATCATAAAAGGAATGAATGCTATATCAAAAATTTAATGGTTTCTTATAACGTTGTACGAGAATTCAGATTCGTAATACGGCGCCATCGTCCTCCAACACGCGCTTGCGCATAACCCACCCAACCTAAGTCTTACTTGTTTTCGCCCGACGCACTATCATAAACTACGATCATAGATAAGGGCTCACTATGGGACGCTAGCGATAGGAGTATAAAATATATGGTGTAGATACAGTTGCCATGGGTTACCACCCCTCTCCAAAATTCATACGTCATTACTTTCATAGCATATTGAAAACATTTCCAAGTCTTATCGTTCTGTGAATTCAAATCCAAATGATAGAATTTCTTAGTTGGTTCTGGTTTTGTGTTGGTTATTATTGGGTTGACCGTGGTGGTGTGTGCGCACTATTGTAGGTTAAGAGTTAATTGTTTATACTTGTATAATTTGTAATCATTTTAGTGAACGCTTATCAAGATGATAACGAATGGTTATACAGGTGAGACGACATTTTTTGAAGTATCATCCATTACACAATAGTACAAAGATCAACTGAAGTCATAAATTTATTTGTGAAATTTTAGTTATGTTAATTGTTTTAGCAACAACTTTGTTTAGTCTCAATAAAGAAACCATTAATAATTATTTACCACTTACTGCGTTCTTTTCAAATGTAATTTAAAGCATAAAAATCTGTTGAACTGATCTTAACTTGTAAAGTAGATAATAAAGTTATGGATTTATTGTTTGCAAATATTGTGATTCCTTTCAAAAATTGCCCTATTTTTACAACAGGTAAAGCTATAAAAGGTATATATTCTGTTTTTTTTTAAAGTTTTGTAAACCTATCTGCTCTATATTCAGACAACGAAGTTTTAAGCACCAACATTTTTTTAGAACTTGAGGAATTTGATAAAGTAAAAGTTGCCTTTCCAGTTCACATTTCCAGTGGCGAGTTTATTTTAATTGTTGATTGATCATTAAGTGTAATTGTCCCGATCTTGGACGATTAAAAGGTTCATAAACGGTTTCCTGTGAAGTGATTTTAGAGAGGTTTTAAAAATTATTTGCATATTTGAGAACTTCATGTAGAATATGACATTCATTCTTATCGTTTAGTGATGATTGCGTTTACCATAGAAAAATTTTGAGTTTGTTTATATTAATCACATGGGGTACTTAAGCATTTCATTTTCAATTGTTTAAATACATTGTCTTCTTTATTCTTCATCTTTTTAAAAGTATTTAGTTATCTTTGCAGTACAAAGTCTAGGCAGGTATCAAATCGGATGACTTTTGTTTATTTTATTTTTTTTATATAAAACATAGTTTATCTTGAATTTGTAAGTGTTAGACATTTTACTATGGTACATATTTTATTAAGTTAGCAATAAATTATTTTATCGAAACTAAAGTTCTAGATCAAATAAGCTAAATTTGTTTAAACGAAAGAATAAAATGTTAGAATTAAAGGGGGGTATATTTTATAAAGTTTAAATTCTCTTTCATGTTTTTAGGATCAGACGATTTTGAAGAAGTCAAGGTTCCTGTTCCATGGGGCCATATCACAGGCGAGTTGTACTGGATTTCATTTTCAGGCACATTGTTTCTTTTGTATAATTAACTTATGAATGTGTGTTTATTTAGATATTGCTATCAAATAGATCAATATTCAAATTAAAATATCATTTGTTTCCTGTCAATAGATTTGTTTAGGGTTATTATTTACTCTCTGTTATATATTAGTAAAAACAATAATTTACTTATATATGTTATCGGCAAAGCCCGTTATGCAGTCAGACCTAGGTTTGCCTAGGCAAAGTCCGCATTACCGGGCCACTTTGGGCAAAGTCCGAAATTGTTCGATATTTCGGACATTGCCTATGCTGCGGTACGGCAATCTTAGGTTTGCCAAATGTGTCGCAGGCAAAGTTCGAAACAAGCTAATATCCCGATTGCAGACGTTGTCGCCACGGCCCCCAGGAGTTCAGGGTCAGTTAGATTAGCTGGGTTATTTGGGATATAATACGCTCCTCCTTCGTTTCTGGGGGCCTACGGCCCCCACAACCCCTGGGGGCCTTCGGCCCCCAATCTCTAATTTCGGCCCCCAGAAACGAGGGAGGAGCGCATTATATCCCAAATAACCCAACTAATCTAACACGTTGACCGTCTGCAATCGGGATATTAGCTTGTTTCGAACTTTGCCTGCGACACATTTGGCAAACCTAAGATTGCCATACCGCAGCGTAGGCAATGTCCGAAATATCGAATAACATACATGTTACCATACATGGTAACATATACATGTTTAATTTATATGTGCAGGTACACATTGCACATGTATATTTAACTAAAATATGTGCTGTAATGGCAGAGAACTGTAATAGTTTTTTGAGTTGTTATAGCTATTAGTTATTGCTTATGTTATTGTTAGTTGCTAGTGAAAATAGCTATATATATATATATATATATATATATATATATATATATATATATATATATATATATATATATATATATATATGTGTGTGTGTGTGTGTGTGTGTGCGTGTGCGTGTGCGTGTGCGTGTGCGCGTGTGCGTGTGCGTGCGTGCGTGCGTGCGTGCGTGCGTGCGTGCGTGCGTGCGTGCGTGCGTGGGTGCGTGCGTGCGTGCGTGCGGGCGTGGGCGTGGGCGTGTGCGTGTGCGTGTGCGTGTGTGTGTGCGTGATATCGAAACACTTCATTAACTTGTCAAACTATAAAAATGAGAAAAACAATCAATTACATATGTCTCAATTTCTAACTTGAATTTCAGGCAAGTGGTGGGGCTCGAAGCATGTCCAACCAGTTCTAGCGCTTCATGGCTGGCAAGACAACTGTGGCACTTTTGACAAATTAGCCCCATTACTGCGAGACAAGGGACTATCCGTTTTCTGCATCGATCTCCCAGGACACGGATTCTCCTCACATTTACCACCAGGTATAAACTACTACATCTTTTGGGATGGAATCCAGGTCGTCAGGAGGCTTGTTAAGCATTTCAATTGGAAAGACATAATTTTGATGGGACATTCCCTAGGAGGGGCGATATCGTTCCTCTATGCAGCCACATATCCCAAGGAAGTGAAAAAGTACATCAGTATTGACATTGCAAGCGCGTATGTGAGGCCTATGAAGAAAGCCATAGACATCCTAGGCGGGAGCATGGATAAATTCCTAAAATTTGAGGAATACAAGGAACCCCCTGTTTATGGATATTCAGAGATGCTCGATTTGTTATTTGAGGCACATGGTGGATCGTTAACAAGGGAAAGTAGCGAAATAATGTTAAAAAGAGCTCACAAATCCGCGCCTAATTCACCTGGTACTTTTGTATTCACAAGGGATCCAAGGTTAAAAGTTACTTCGATGGCTTTAGTGACAGCAGAACAAGCAGTTGAATTCGCTTCTAGGATCACCTGCGAAGTATTGAATATTAAGGCAAATCAAGGTTTGGTAATGGACCCTCCTGAGATGTATGATAAGGTTCTGGATGTGATAGAATTAAGCGCGAAAAAATTGGAAAGGCTTAGTTTTGATGGAAAACATCACTTACATCTGAATGATGCTGAGCCTCTAGCACCTTGTATATACAGATTCATCATTTCAAATTAAAACTGATTTTGTAAATGAATTGAAGTATGTTGAGTTAAGAATTTTATGCTATAGCTTAAAAGCATAATTCTTCTTTATGGAGAAGAATTATACTGAAAGGGCTATAGTGATTGCTAATATCATGACTTTAATTCATTTCAAGTAAAAATCTTTAGTAAAATTATATGTTTATAATTAGTGAATATTGAGCTGTGGGTCCACATCTACAAAATTTGCGCTGGATACATCGCAACATAATATGTTGTGTGTGCACAGGACTTTTCATAAATGAAAATTTGTATATTATTTATATATTTGGACATTTATAAAAATGTAGATCCGACATTACAAGATGTAATTTTAAACTGGTAGTGGGTGATTTGAATGTGATATGTAATTTTATAACGATGTTTAATAATTTATTATTTGTATTTTCCAATAATATGTGAATATTTCTTCCAACAAGAGAAGTATTGAGTGTGTAGCACAAAAACAATTATTTACAACAGTTATTTAGTATTTACAGAATTTTATTTGATGTGAAATGCGTTTCATGTCTTTTTATGTTATTTATTCTAAAAAAATACATTGTTCAAATTAAAACTGTCTTCTGTGTTGAATCCCAATGTGAATATATTGTTTTAGAGTTGTTTTTTAAACAAAAACGGGCTTACTGCAATTCCATTTTGTTGCTATTAAAGATGGTTGCTTTCTGTAATTATCACAAATTTTCTTCCATTGCATCTCCATTGGACTAAAAATTGCCTTTGAACGTAAATTGCCCTTTGTCATTTCTAATTTCTAAAACAAAACTATCTTTAAAAAAGTCATGTTTAAAGTGTTTTTTTGTCTCTTGCCAGGAGTAATTCTTTATTCCGTTCCTTAGCCTTTTTCATATCTGGAATGTTCGGAATCTGGGGTGTGGAGTTTGCCCTTTCAATACTTCTTTGGTTCCTGCAAAATAACAATTAATCCTACTTTAACCACCATTTGATTTAGATACCTTAAATCCAATTTTTCGTCTATAATATCTTCTTCTTTTTTATATTTCAGTAACACCCGCTTGACTTCTTCAATCGGCATGATGCAATTAATTATTTGTTTACAGTGACTTCGTCATGGTAACAATGAGACGCTATAGATAGGTAAAAAAGTGTTTAATTCAATACAATAAGGTTCTCAAAACAAACTGTAAGATTTCTAGGTACATATTTTTTGATAAAGTACAATCCATATAATTATCGTTTTCCTGCGTAATGCTGGCCAACGTGATGCCTCACTCCCCATTTAAAATTGGCGTGTTTATCAGTTTTTACGAATGTATGTACTGGACCTGTCACGCCATGTGGATGGTCTCGTTTAGCACGTGATTCAGCAGTTTCTAGAGCAGAATAACAACATTGATTATTGAAAACGATTCAGACACCGCATAGAAACTAAATAAGGAGAGTGCATTAATATTTACAAAGATATAGTAAATATAATTTATGAACAATATTTACTTACCATAGGCATCAGAATGTTGTGACATCGCCATTGATGAAAGCGCAGATAAAATCAAGACAATTTGCCACTGAAAAATATCAAACAAATATAATGTCACATAATGATTTATTCGATAATTTACTTACGACCTTACCAAAATCCATCTTTTCAAACCTTCGCACTTTTAATAATGCGAGGAATATAAACGCAAATCACTTTTATAGGGAAGGAAGAACTGACAAAAAGAACAAAAATAAACTTTCGATATTCTAAATATCTCATTTGTCTAACCGCAGTTAGAAAGTTTTCAGTTCTTTGTTTCCATCATGAGAGGTTTTATACGAACTTTTTTTCTACATTTTTAGAATGGTTCGATTGGCAGGGTCGGTGAATGGAAAATATCATTTTTGCTTTGTGCGAAATTTCATTTAACGAATTTTAAAGTTACCATTAAGTCTAATATTAATTCAGGATTTCTCTGTTCTTCAAAAACAATGGTAATTACATTTTTAATTTGTTTTCCGTTTCAAAATGCATGTTTTTATCGGTTGTAAGTTTATCGATTCCATCTTGTTTACAGGCAATAATTTCTTATCACAGGTATTAATAGGAAAGGAGACGGGCGGTTTGTCAGTTTTTTTATGCAATATGGGGGTGAAACCAACGATTTTCACTTTTCTTCTCGCTATCGCTACAGGTAAGAGATCAGATTCTGCCAATAATTTGCAGAAATCGATAGAATCAGTTCGGAAAAAAGAAATTTGTTTCTCCCAAATTTTTACGTCTAAAACGACCTTTTCGTTTTTTCGTCGCACATTTGTATTGAACAAAACTATTGCCGTATTCAGCAGCGGGTTTAAAGTAGGAGCGCTCGCTCGGGGCGCCAGGAGTATGTAGTTTTTAAGAATGGAAAGTATTTAATGACCTAATACATCACGCAAATTCCCAAAGACTTCGTACTTTTCATACACCACTGCAGCGGTGCAAATAACCCTGCCCAACAATTCTAGAAAATAATCGTAAATAACCAACTCGCGCAATTGTAAAAACTATGTGAGAATAGTATGGTTCAAATTCTTTTTGAATGCTTCCGTTTTTTCTTTTGTAGTTCAGTTAAATTCCAATGAATCCAGATTTTACATTATTTGTTTCCCGTAATTTTAAAAAAAGTATCGTTTGGTATTGTGTTAAGTTTAATGCTCATTTTTCTTTAGATTGAATCTTTGTTAATACAAACTGGGTACGTTTCATTTTGGTTTTTAAATCAAAGTGGTGGTGACGAAAAACGTAATATTTGGTTGAAATCGGTAAGTTTAAATAACAATTTTCAAATTTTCTTCATTAAATTACGGTCAGAATTTTTCTCTGTCAGAAGCCATGTTGCAAATAAAGAAGGAACTATAAAGAAAAAGCTTTCTGGTTCTGAATCGCAAAGTAAAAGGAAACAGAAACAAATTTTTTGAACAGAATAAAAAATGTATGAGTATAGGTTCTTAACAGAGAAACCTCGCTGCTGTTGTTGACTCGGAAGTTAAAATTTTCAAATCTGAAAATGTAGTGGTAGTTAATATTCCTTCTGATTCAAAACAATTATGTATATATAAAAGGTATATACAGGTATATAGGATATATATATATATATATATATAAGGTATATACACGTATATTACTGTGATCGCCCGAGAGTCAAAAACTGGACTAACCATTAACAAACATATATATATATATATATATATATATATATATATATATATATATATATATATATATATATATATATATATATGGGTTACTGCCAAAACAAGTTATACGGGTTACTGCCAAAACAAGCTAACTCCACTTTTACTCAATTCGGAGTTAAGTACTGAAAAAATTAAATTGTTTTTATGTTTAGGAATATTTATAAGGAATGTTTCTTTTGTTTTGTTACATACTTTGATTTTTTTTCAATTAAAAAATCATTTTGAAGCCGTGACGATTTTTCCTTTCAATTTAAATTTTTAAACGACGATTTCTCAAAATTTCAAATTATGGAGTTACCTTGTTTTGGCAGTAACCCGACGATATATATTTATAAGGTATATACACGTATATTACTGTGATCGCCCGAGAGTCAAAAACTGGACTAACTATTAACAAATATATATATATATATATATATATATATATATATATATATATATATATATATATATATATATATATATATATATATATATATATATATATATATATATGAATGTTTTCTAGAAATTTAAAATATCAGCCCACTGCACATCGGAGTGATACAAAAAAAGATAAGACTTAGTGCTGTCACTCAGCACGCATCACTTACTGGACATTCCTGATTTATAAAATGTAAAAATATCGATTATAGGGACTTACACGTTTAAAGGTTTCTTTTTGGAAATGATGTAGATTCACAACAGCTCAAATCTGCTTAATAAACAACTGATATTGCCAATCTGAATATAATTTACTCAAGCATACTGTACATGGATAAAAAATTATTTACTTCGAGGATGGAGATGTATTTCGAGGAAATGCCCATTCTGGACTATTCGAGAATATTTCAAATAAATATACTCTATCGAAGGGACTCCAGAAACTAAAATGTTCTAGAGAAGGTTCCAAATTGTTTTAGAATTTTTCAGAATGTTGAAATCTTTTTTCGAAAGTACGAAAATATTTTCAAATATTCCATCAACAATTTCCCATTATATTCCATAATATTTCAGGAAGTCCAAGAACATTCTGGAATGTCCTAGTAGTTTCTGAAACCTTGAAATACTTTCGGTTCTGAAATGTACGAAAATCTTCTAAACTGTTCTGGACTATCCAAGGAATTTGACGTTAGACAACGTTGTTGGACATTCTGGGATATGTTCGGTATTGGTCAAAATTTCCAGAATAATAGGGACTTCCAGAAAATTAAAAAAGCCAATGTTCCATCAAGATCATTTAATTAACATTAACATTAACAATTAACATAACATCTAATTTTTTAGAAATTATTGGTACGTAGCATTTTTCGTAAACTCCTTTTTAAACCTTATATTTTTGTTAGATCTCTTCTTATTTACATGGAAATAGGTTATAAAAACGATGGGACTAACCATCCAGGAGCAGTCCGTGTCTGGCCACTCCTCGGCTAGCTCCGTACTAAAATATTGTCGAAATATACTGTTGAATAATATTGTTTAAACTTAAAAAAGTTGAATACTTTTATTAAGATTGAGATTATAATTACATTAAAATATTAAGATTCAATTCGGGACGAAGGAAAAAAATTACTGAAATGACCTAGGTGTTATTCGAAAGGGGAAAATAATTCAAACGCGTGGAAATTTTCGAAGTCATCATTTACACACGATTTTCGTCCCCCTCTTCGAATGAAACAGCTCACTCTGTGGGTGTTTTCGTTCGTCTCTAATTTCGTTCTGAAACAAATTATTGTCCTTTGGTGCTTTTTTTTAATGGGCAGTGAAAAACTTTCTAAAGAGACGACAGGGTATTCTGTGGTAGTGCAGGACCTACCCGCTAAAAAACCATCCCAGGGCAGTGGCTCTACCAGTTATTGGTGGTGGGTTGGGATATTTCCGCCGGGGGGCTTGTACCCGTTCTGATATTGGGGATGTGGCACCCCACATGGGGCAGGTTTAATGTCAGGGTGTTGTTTGTCGGTTGGCAAAGGGTTTTGTATAGGTGATTAGTGTGCCTTTTTTTATAGTTTCTAGAAGGGGGTGATTTGGAATTCCCCCTGAATTTGAGTGTTCCTAATGAACCATGGGACTTTAACTGACTATCTGATGATTTTGTTTTCACGAGACTGCAGTCTATCAGCTGAAAATTCGACACGATTTCCCATATACATAGGCTTAAGTTATCGTCAGGCAAAGAAAGGACTTCAGTAGGATGGTATTCTTGAAACGGTCCAGATGGCTCTTACTATTCAGAAGGGGATATAGTTGACTTCTAATCAGACCGATTTTTCTATGGACGTGTTCGAGGTGACGTTTCCAAGTAAATTTCTTATCGAAATCGATGTCGAGGTACTTAACCTCGTCGGTCCACTGAATGTTGTGGCCGTCGATATTGATGTTACCGACTAGGAGTTGTTTCTTGCGACTCACAAGGATTGTGGATTGTCGGAATTAATACTAATTTTCCAATTTGAGAAGTAACCGGAAAAGCTGTCAGCGGCATTTTGGAGCTTTTCAGTGACCACTCTAACCTGCTACGAGTGCGTGGCGATTGCCGTGTCTTCTGCGTACAGGGCGAGATTGGTACCTGGATTGGGTGGAATGTCGTGTATGAATATGTTGAATCGTTATTAACACGACCCCTGATTCGCCTTTGACTGAGGTATGAGTCAATTAATTTGGATAATTTTGGTCGAAAGCCTTTTCGACATCGAAAACACGGTGCACGGTCCCTGCTTCCGGTTAAAACCGTCCGTTATGAATTCAGTTAGACGAATTATTTGTTGTTCCGAGCGGTGGCTATGGAAAC
Source organism: Cryptocephalus primarius (assembly GCA_963576515.1). NCBI lineage: Eukaryota > Metazoa > Arthropoda > Insecta > Coleoptera > Chrysomelidae > Cryptocephalus > Cryptocephalus primarius. The sequence continues at coordinate 1,776,946 of OY754939.1, read as the reverse complement.
AGAATGGTTCCTTGGGGATTATCTCCAGCTCGCCAGATTTGTCGTTTAGCCTGTCTGTAGTTTTGGTGAAAGGAGGGTCCTTTCTTGGCTTGGAGATCATGAGGACCCTCTCTCTTTCCACCGAGATGGAAAGTGGCCTAATCGCAGTATTGCGTTTGCTATTGCGGAAATTGTGCAGATACCTCTTAGAGGCAGGAGTTTAAGGACCGATTGGTGATACCATCAGGATCTGGTCAGGACGCTTTTTTGGATTTCAGTGACTTGATGATGGTTTTGATTGCCTCCGGGTACACTGGACGGAAATCGGGGGTGTGCACTTTGTTTTTACGGAATTGTCTAGTTGACTGGTAGACATTGCGCTCATGGAATGGGTCTGTGGCGTGGTTTTCCACAAGTCTGGAATTACTTCCGTAGGAATCTGCGAAAGCTTCAGCCTTGTCGAGGTTGGAGGATTGGAGACCTCCGGTGGAATGGGTGTGCGGGATGTGTGTTTTTGTGTTGATGAGTGTTCTCGTCGTCCGCCACAGCGATCTCTCTTGGAATCTGCGGAATTGTCGCCGCACCCTATTTCTTTGGGTGATGGCTTGGTTGGATGTGTGCTGGACCTTGGCTGATTAGGGTCGTTAGGATTTCCTCCGTGCAGAGGTGGATTCCTGCGAGGACGTCTGTCTTGTCAAGACGTGCCACGGCAGTATTGAGGTAGTGGTTAACCAAAAATTGATTAGCAATACGTGGTTCGGGAATTCATAATCTCATACCCAGAAAGAATTAAGAGGGTTCGTGTGGGAGAGAGGGTGTATCACTTTGTAATTATTTTTAATTGTGGGGTAGTTTTTGTTTTTACTCTGTGAGTTTCACTTGTATTAAATTGTGTTTAAGTAAAACTTCTATCATGAATCCCGAAATAGTTTTGAGTGAACAGGGAGAACATTTATTAGGGCTTAATAATTATAAGTATTGTTTCCAAAAACTTCTAAAAACTGATGAGAAGGAGCGGACTTGTACAAATAGAAAGTACAAATCATTCGGCCATACGTTCCATATATAACTTGAGTCAGACGACATCTTTGCAACACTCGTAGAAAAATGTGGACAACTTTGCCGAAAAATCTTGAGGAAACTTTCGACTTCTTGGATGGTAAGGACATCCCAATCAACAAATGTAAAAAGTTTTTGCTTATTAATAACACAGTTGCGCAGACAATTATATTTTCATGTAAATGTAATATTCAGTTGTTTACACGGTAATTGTAATGGAATTTATATCCCATTAATTTTTTTCATTTTTAATCAATAAACAAAGTGAAGCATGTAAAAACATATCCCTGCTAAACTAAACCCCAAAAATTGTGATTTTTAAATTGAATTGTTTTTTTTTTTTTTTGGAACAACACTATCGTTATTTTTTCCAATGAAGATCCAGATATTCAAAGAAACCGAAAACCGGCGGAAAATCGAAAATCTCTTCGGCATAAAGCAAAAGCCGATTTTGGTTGTAATCGCCCATCTGTCTATTGAATTTTATACATCTTGAGTACTGCAATTTTCGCACGAATATTACAATATTAGACATCCAGATGGTCTGGTATTCAATGAGAATGATCGGAGTTCATCGGTGAGGCTTCAGCCAGGGATCCACAGGAATATTTCCAACTTTTGCCACTCTTTTCTCATGCTTAATTCATCGTTTTAGGCTGATTTGGCCATTTTTCGCCTGTTTTGGCACTTAAAACCAAAATACACACGAGAAAGTTGAAAGTACCCAGAAGTACACTAAAAAAACAAATATTTTAAGCTCCTACAAAAAAATCCAAAAATTTATACACCCGAGTTAGAGTAAGTTAAAAAAATTAGTTTTTTAGGATTTCTCGCAAACTGAAGAATTTCAGGCCAATTCTGAGGGCGGGAATGGATTCCTTGGAAAATTTTACATCGATCATATGTACTTTCAAATTTTTCCAGCGTGCGATGTGGTTCTAGTAACGTTTTGGAGAAAATTTGGCGTCAAAAACAGAAAACGCTAAAAAACCGAAAATTGGCTGTAAAAACCGCTAGGTGTAATATTTTGGGCTTGACTTTTAAAACCTTTATATTACTGTGACGGACTTTTCTCGCCCCTGTATTTTCGTTGGCGGCACGACGTGAATAAAGGGGAGGATCGATCAGTCAGCTTTGATATTGGCGCTAGAATTTACCAATTTTCGGAGTTACGGAGTTTCGGAGATTCCTCGGGCGCCAGTTTTTATAGACTTTGCTGTCTGTAGGTCCGGGTAATTTCAACTCAGGAGAAAAATCCAGGACATTCATGAAAATAAACACAGAATACGGATAAACACCTGGTTCCTTTTATTTAAATAAAAATGCAGCAACAGTGTCAAATCCACAACAGGCAGTTACAAACGGAAAGAGAGAACTCTTATCTTCATTTATTTTCGGTGCGAAAATAAAAACAAAGTTTCGTTTTAGACGGCTATCGGACTGAGCGCGTGTGTGAAACGGAAATACAGAAAAACATTACTACGCTATTTACAATTCGGCAAAACTGATTAATCGCAACGGAAAACAAGACTAACTAGGTTAACTCGCCGGAATAAGCAGCATACTAGATTAGCGTGCAAACAAGTATAAGCAAAAAAAATAATTATGGAGCGGAAATGCAATTAGGCGGAGAGAGGAGTGCAATAAGCAACAGGGAACCTACATGCGAGTGGTAATCGGCAAGCAAAGTATTAGCAATAATTACGGAACACGAACGGGGAGCTATTATGCTATAATCAGAGCAACTAGGGTGACAACCTAGGGAGTTAACGGGAGTCGAGCCTCTAAAACGTACTAAATGTAAATGAGTCCAATACAGCACGACAGATAGCCAAGTGCAGTACCAACCCACAAACACCCAGTCCTGTAGAGACGAGTTCCCCTCTCCTAGGAAGCACTGGGCACCTATTCCTGAATGTGGGTAATTGTAATTACCTAGGAAAATTTGAAAATTACCGTTCTATCAATAATTATACTTATTGGTGGAACAGTAATTTCAAAATTTCCCTAGGTAATTACAATCACCCACATTCAGGAATAGGTGCCCTGACCGGAGATTTAAACTAGAATGTGACGACCTAAGGAGTCAACGGGAGTCGAGCCTCTAAACGTACTAAATGTCAATGAGTCGATACGGCACGAAAGATCGCTAAGTGCAGCACCAACTCACAAACACAGAGCACTGTAGAGACGAGTCCCCCTCTCCTAGGAAGCACTGAAAGAAAGTGAGATATTACTTTCGAGAATCTCGATCGGTTCTATCTGCCGTTAACTACCATTGAAATGAACATAAAATTGCCTAACCACGGTTCTCGAAAAATACGCTTCGTTACATTACTAAACTCATAAGTAGTACATTATATGTACGAATGTTTGCGAGGGGAAGGCTGCGGCCCTCTGGATCCCTCGGGAGGTGGCTGCTAATTCTGGTTACGGTCGTGCCAAACCGCGGAAAACCGCGACTGAGTCGCGCCACCGCCGCAGTTAGCGCACTTCGCCGAGGCTGACGCTTCCCTCTTGCAGTTGCGCGTGTGATGGCCCTTGTCGCACTTAACGCAGCGAGGCGCTGCCTGGCATTTGCCTTGTGCGTGCCAGAACTTTTGGCACCAGTGGCACTGCGAGGGTCCCTCCTTCACGTTCTGGGGCTCCATTTTGACGACTAGATGGCAGCACGTCCTGATTTGGAACATCTTCAGTCGTTCCAGCGGCACCTCGAAGAGGATAAGAGGTATCGACTTCTTCGTCCTCTCGTCTGTCATCCTGCACACCTTGGTGGGTTGGACGCCCTACCTAATCAGGTCTTCTTCGACGTCGGTCGTCGGTACTCCTGCTGGAATTTCTTGTATCACGGCTCGGAGTTGACGCTCCTCTGGAAGACGATAAGTATGAAATTCATACTCACCTCCATCCATGGGTCTGTGGATCTCGCGGTAGTCCTGTGTTGTTTCTAGCAGGATCCTGAGGCCGTCTCCGACAAGTTTCGCCGTCTTTATTTTAGGTCTCGTTCGCTCAGTTTCGGCGAAACTTCGGTCCACTTCCCTTGATCGCGGGGGAAGATCGGTTGAGGGGCCTTCGTAGTCAGGGTGGGGCGGACGGCTGCCTCTGAGGTGGTTTCGGTTGCTCTCTCGGTGGTGAACGTCCTCTCCGTCGAGGTGCTGGACGCCTTCTCCGTAGAGGTGGTGGACGGCGTCGCCTGACCTGGGTCGTATCCATTGGGGTTCGGCTTTTCTTCGGCGCCTTGAGGACATCGGTGTTGGAGGAGCTTGCGCTCAACCCCTTACGCTTATTCCTCCTGCGCTTCCTTGACCGTGGCTTCCAGATTTCCTATGCTTTCGTTCCGATCTCGTCGTCGTCTTCGGCGGAGGAGTCTGTCGACGTGACGCTGCCCTCCTCCATCGCTTCAGCCTCCTCCGCGTCCGAGATGGGTTGCTCCCTCAGGAGCGTCATAAGCCGTTCATTATCCGCAGCGTGTACTTTGACTCGCACGGACAGTTGTCGAACCTCCTCCACAACCTCTTTTTTCCTCTCTATTATAGACAGGACAATGTCGGCGTCAAACGCACACGTCGCTACGATCAGTCAGTTTGCGACCCACATATAGTTGGTTTCACTCTATTTGAGATTCGAAATGTGGTACGCTTTTCCCAGACCCCGATTTTAAAAGATCATAAACGAAAAAGATGAAGAGGCTTAAAAATTGTTATCCGTTCGTTCTGACAGGCTGTTTACATATGTGAAATGAACCGTACTTAGAGTATTTAGAAAACAACAAGGGCTTCAGGAATTTACAAACTATTCTCATTAATGTGTTGTGGTGTAAATTTTAATTACATAATAACGAGGCAAATTTGTCGTAACGACGGGTAAGATAGGAACTGAAAATATATTTAAAGAAATGGTGTGTTAAAATAAATTTATTTTACTTTGATCTTGACAAGTGTTGTTTCATAATTTTTAAAATGTGGCAGCCTTGGTTAAACAGTGAAGTTGAAATAAATCAAGAAACAGGCTCAGGTGAAGAAATAGCAGTGGATAAAGATATAGAGAATATCTGTTACGTTACTGATTTGACTGTAATTGGCACTGGTTGCCAACACCTGAATTGATGTAAATGTAAACTAGTCAGCGGTGACTTAACTATTTTATTTACATCTATTTACACTAGAAATATATGAAGAGGCCACAATTCCTCGTTCCTAAATTGAAAAATGTTCATGAGTGTTCGACACCGTCTTCGAAGTGAGTGTCCCTTTATGTGTCAGTCTCCAGGATTCTGATGATATGAGTGGGGGTGGTCACCGATTTCCCTCACGGTAATTGGTCAGGTTATCCACCCTTCTCACCTTGTCATTTTAATCGGGTGGAAAAACCCGCGGTACCTGAGTTAAACCTTCGGGTAGATTCCTGGAGACCAACACTTATCGGGGTTTGTCCCGCCGTCGTCGTTAAATTTACAGTATAGTTAAAGGAAGATTATAAAAGCGAATGTTATTTGAATACCTTAGAGGTGATTAAGACTAAAATTCAAAGAATATTTATACAACAGCACAACACAGAAAGAGGGTAACAAAAGTAATAGCAAGCATCCAATATACACAGTTGGGAAAGTTATTTACAAAATATTTACAATACACTGAACATGCCGCCCGCCTTGAAAACTTTTGAAAAGTTTTTAACACATATTAATCAAGCGGTAGCGGACAAATTTTTGTTACACTACGTTTATAAATCGCGCCACGAAATTGCACTGAAACCACTCGCACCACATTGTCGTTTCCCGGATGTGTCTCAACGATTCTGCCTAGTGGCCACCTGAGAGGTGGAACGTTGTTCTCCTTTACTAGAACCAATGTTCCGGGTTCTAGTAGTCGTGAATCCTTGTGTAGTTTCCACTTGGTCCTAGTTTGGAGTTCAGAAATGTATTCTGTGCTCCACCTTTTCCAGAAATGCTGCATCATCTTTTGCACCCTTTCATAGTGCGATAGGCGAGGTTCTGCTACCAGGATGTAGTTTGTATCTGGCAACGTCGTTAGTGGCTTCCCGATTAAAAAATGAGCTGGGGTTAAGGGATTAAGGTCGTTTGGGTCTGATGATAAGGGACATAAGGGACGTGAATTTAGGACTGCTTCTATTTGTGTCAAAAATGTTGATGTTTGTTCAAATGTAAGGAGAGCGTTCCCTAGTATTCTACGTAGATGTGATTTGGTCGACTTTATACCCGCTTCCCACAGTCCTCCAAAATGGGGTGCATTAGGAGGATTGAAATGCCATTGAATATTGTTTTCACATGAAAACCGTTGAATCATGGATTGATTTTTTGAAATTTCTATCAACTGTCTTAATTCAGAATTGGCACCTACAAAAATTTTTCCATTATCCGAGTAAATTTTTTGAGGTACTCCACGTCGAGCTACAAATCGGCGTAAAGTAGCAAGAAATGCCTCACTTGACAGACTGCTAACAAGTTCCAAATGAATCGCCTTTGTAGAAAAGCATATAAAGAGACATATGTAAGATTTTTGAGTAGTGTACTTTCTTGTACTTCTATCTTTAATTAAAATAGGACCAGCATAGTCAACACCTACATTATAAAACGGTGATTGTTGAAATCTAGAGGATGGAAGGTCTCCCATAATGTGTGACATTGGCTCTGGTTTTGTTTTGAAACATTTAATGCATTTTCGAACCATTTGTCTACATACACTCTTTCCTCCTATTACCCAATAAGTTTCACGTAGTGAATACAATAACGTATTTGCCCCACAATGAAGTAATCTTTCATGATAACTTCTAACAATTAATTTAGTAAGAACACTATGTTTAGGTAAAAGTATGGGATGACGTTTATCTTTATTAAATGAAGAATTTTTTATTCTTCCTCCAACTCTTAATATCTTGTCGTTATCAAGGAAAGGATTTAATGACAAAAGAGAGCTTTTTGTTGAAATGGATTGTGATACTTGCAAATCATTGATTTCAGAGGAGAAATTATTCATTTGTGTGACTTTAATTAAACAATTTGAGGCTCGTTTTAAATCTGAAATTTTTAGATTTCCTACCTGTTTATCATTAGGATATTTACAATTGTTTTTAAACCTTAAGCAATAAGCAGTTATTCTACGAAGTTTCTCGAACGATGAAAATTGGTTTAAAAAGTTATCTTCATTTTTAACATGATATGATACTACCTCTGATTGTTTCCGCTCAGGACATTCAACCTTTATTACTTCACTTATAGGCCACTGATCGGATTCAAATTTTAACCAATCAGGTCCACATAGCCAGAATTTATTATTAATTATGTCTTTCGGAGATATACCTCGCGAAATTAGGTCAGCTGGATTATCAGCTGATTTTATATGCCTCCATTGATAATTAGTTGTTATTTCTTGAATCTCAGCCACTCGATTTGCCACAAAAGTTTTCCATTTATTTGGAGCTGAATTTATCCAGTGAATCGTAATTGTTGAATCACACCAAAAATAGCTATTTGTAATTTCAATTGACAGTGATTCTGTTACCTTTTTGAACAAGTTCGCTAAAAGAAGTGCTCCACATAATTCTAAACGAGGAAGCGTTACCTTATGTAATGGCGCAACTCTTGATTTTGCACACAATAGATTAACACTACTAATATTATTGTTTATAGATTTTAAATAAATACATGCACCATAAGCACTTTCTGAGGCGTCAGAGAACCCGTGTAATTCGATTTTATTAGGATTTTCGCATAAAGTGAATCTAGGCACCGAGAGTTGATTAAGATATTTTAATTTGTTTATGAAGTTAATCCACATTGTATGCAGGTTCTGAGGAATGGACTCATCCCACGATAATTTTTCTTGCCACAACCTTTGCATAATTAATTTCCCTGTAATTATTATCGGACCTAATAACCCTAAAGGATCGAATATTTGGGAAATTATGGAAAGTATGGATCGTTTTGAAACGCGTTTTTTGTTTTCAAAGTCCTTTAAAACATACTGAATTGTATCTAACGAGGAATTCCAGTAAATTCCTAAGGTTTTGACTTGATTGTCACCAATTTGTAAAATTTCCGATGAGTTAATATTTGACAGTGAGGGTTCATTTGACAGCCACTTACGCAAATTAAATCCTGCACCACTCAAAACGGTGGAGATGTTGTTTTTAATATCAAATAGTGATTCTTTAGTTGAACTTCCTGTTAAAAGATCATCTACATAAAAATCGTTTTGAATGATATTTGCAATTTGGGGAAATTCACCCTTAACACTGTCACCTAATTCGTGTAAGCAACGAATTGCCAAAAACGGCGCAGACGTTGTTCCATATGTGACTGTTTTAAGCTCATAACATCTCAATTCTTCTGATTGATTCGGTCGCCAAAGAATCCTTTGATATTTTTGGTCGTCAGGATGTATTAATATTTGTCGATACATTTTTTCGATGTCTCCAGTTAACACGTATTTATGTTGCCTAAATCTAATCAAAATTGAAAATAAATCTTGTTGTATTTTTGGACCCACATATTGAATTTCGTTTAGTGATACACCGTTATTGGTTTTCGCAGATCAATCAAAAACTACTCTTATTTTTGATGTTGTACTACTTTCTTTAATTACCGCATGATGTGGTAAATAGAATGCATTACTGATATCCGTTTCGCGCACCAGACTCATGTGCCCTAATGACTCATATTCATTCATGAAATGTATATAATCTTCTGCTAGAGAATTGTTCTTCAAAAATTTTCTTTCTAAATATCGGAATCGTTTTAAAGCAATTTCCCTTGAATCACCTAATTTCGATGGGTTATCCTTGAAAGGGATTTTGACTATAAACCGACCGCTAGGATTTCGTTTCACCGAATTTTGAAATAAAGTTTCACACACTCGTTCTTCGTTTGAATAGGTATTGCGATTCGTTAATTCCTCAATCTCCCAAAACTTAGAAATCTGACTATCTAGTGTTGACTGAGCAAAATTTGAAATTGTTTTGTTCTCTACTAGGGAATTTAAATTTAAATCTCCTGCAATGATCCAACCAAAAAGTGTTTTATGTAGAATTGGTTGATTTATACCTAATTGTAATCGACCTACACATAACAATTCCCAAAATATACTTGATCCTAACAACATGTCGATTTTTCCTGGTTTGTAGAATTGATCATCTGCTAATTTGATATTGCCAGGGATATTTAATAGGTTTGGATTAATTTCTGTTGTCGGTAAAGTGTGAGTAATGTCAGGTAGTACTAAACAATCCACAAATGTTTGGAATGAATTAACGTTTGATTTAATGTTAATGTTCGTTTTAAACTCTACTTTTGCAACACTTTGACTTATTCCAATAACTGAGAAATTAATGCGAGATAAATTCAGATTTAGTTTTTTAGCAAGTTCCATTGTTATAAAGTTAGATTGAGATCCACTATCTAATAATGCTCTAATTTTATGCGAATTTCCACAACGATCTTTTACTTGAACACACACAGTTGATAACAAGACATTTTTATTAAACATTTTATTATGATTGCAAACACCCTTATCAGAATCATTTGAAGTTGATGATTGTTCACTATCGTTTAGTGCAATTGTTTGGTTAGAATTAATTTTGGAATGATTTTCTACGTTTTTATTAAAATGCAACAACGTATGGTGATTGCCTTGGCATTTTTTGCATTTTGTTGACCTACAATCTTTCACATTGTGACCAGCCCTTAAACAATTAAAGCACAATTTTAATTTTCTGATCTCATTCACACGTGATTCTATGGTAAGTTTTAAAAAAGTTGGGCAGTTAAAAAGAAAATGCGGATTTGAACACAATAAACAACCTTGATTATAAGCTGAATATGATTGACCCTGATATTGAGATGATTTTGTTTGTTTATGGTCAATCTTGTTTTTTGTCTGAAAAATGTGTGAAACATTTTCCAGAGCTGTGCATTTTTTATTCAGAAACGACTTCAGATCATTCATGTCTGGATAATCACCTACTATGTCGAATAGTTCCCATTCGCGTCTAGTTCTTGAATCAAATTTGTTAATTAAAATGTGTATCAATAAAACATCCCATTTCTCCGTGGGCAAGTTTAATTGTTTCAGCGATCTCAAATGTTTTAAGGTAGTATCTAATAAATAACGAAGTGATTCTAATGATTCCTTATTCATAGTTGGAATATCGAAAATGGCTTGTACATGATCATAAATTATTAATTTGTGATTCTCATAACGCTCACACAAAACTCCCCAAACAACAGGATAATTGTTTGCAGATATCTCATAATTTGCAATTACTTCGGCAGCTGAACCTTTCAAAGAATTTACGAGATGTCTGAATTTTTCGTAATCTGATCTTTGTGAGTTATGCACTAAAGAGACAAACGCATCCCGAAAAGTAATCCATTTGCTAAATTGACCATCAAATGATGGAATGTTTAATGTAGGTAATCTGAAAGATACTTCGTTGTTCTCAATCTTAGCACTACTTAATTGATTAATAGTTGAATTCGATTCTTTAATGACCACATTTAATTTACGTTTAATGTAAAAATAGTTATTCTCAATTAATTGAATATCAGCCTCATCAGGTTCTTCATCTAGAACGTCAATAGCATCCTGTGCAAGTTGATATTCAGAAAATGCTACTTCTAAATAAGAAAGGCGATTTTTTACATCTGAAATAATTTCCTCAGTAATTTCAATTGACTCGAGACTATCTACGAAGGTTTTAATACGTGTAATACGCGCCTTTGCAGCGCTGCGTTTTGTCACTAATTGTTTTCTCTCCTTATCCATTTTTAACACAAATAAAAGCAAAGGAATGAAGGATAAAGGACTTACCAAGGAAGCTCGTTATTTCAGCGTTGATGATACCGTGGTCACCTCCTGAAGATCCTTTCGTTGGGATGGACAGCTTTCGGAGACCAGGCGACTGTTGACACTTGGAGTTTCTTCTTTTGTTGGACGATATGTACTACGAGTACACCACACTTGACGAGGATATTAAGCAATCTTAATTATCCGGCTCGAAGGACCATATGTTACGTTACTGATTTGACTGTAATTGGCACTGGTTGCCAACACCTGAATTGATGTAAATGTAAACCAGTCAGCGGTGACTTAACTATTTTATTTACATCAATTCAGGTGTTGGCAACCAGTGCCAATTACAGTCAAATCAGTAACGTAACATATGGTCCTTCGAGCCGGATCATATGTTACGTTACTGATTTGACTGTAATTGGCACTGGTTGCCAACACCTGAATTGATGTAAATGTAAACTAGTCAGCGGTGACTTAACTATTTTATTTACATCTATTTACACTAGAAATATATGAAGAGGCCACAATTCCTCGTTCCTAAATTGAAAAATGTTCATGAGTGTTCGACACCGTCTTCGAAGTGAGTGTCCCTTTATGTGTCAGTCTCCAGGATTCTGATGATATGAGTGGGGGTGGTCACCGATTTCCCTCACGGTAATTGGTCAGGTTATCCACCCTTCTCACCTTGTCATTTTAATCGGGTGGAAAAACCCGCGGTACCTGAGTTAAACCTTCGGGTAGATTCCTGGAGACCAACACTTATCGGGGTTTGTCCCGCCGTCGTCGTTAAATTTACAGTATAGTTAAAGGAAGATTATAAAAGCGAATGTTATTTGAATACCTTAGAGGTGATTAAGACTAAAATTCAAAGAATATTTATACAACAGCACAACACAGAAAGAGGGTAACAAAAGTAATAGCAAGCATCGAATATACACAGTTGGGAAAGTTATTTACAAAATATTTACAATACACTGAACATAATATAAAAGGAAGCTGATGAAATAACTGTTAACAATTGGAGGAAATGCATAAATCACATTATAGACATTGAAGACAATTACAAAAACATGTGTACCAAAGTAAAAGTATTGATTATAAATTTAAACAATGACACAGAAAGCGAAGGCGAACTATACGAATAATAAAGTTTTATGTAGCATATTATCATAATTTATTTGTTAAATATTAATGATATTAAGTAGGTACTAGCTGTATAAAATATAACGATGGTGTATGTTATATGTATCTACTTAAAAACAAATTGGAACCCAAAAAAAATAATGTAAGTATGTACTTTGATATTACTCCTATCTATTAAATAAAAAATTATATTCGCTATCTATTATTATTAAAGATAATATAACAGAAATATGTTTGTATGTGTCACGAATTTTTAATAGATTAAGTATTTGTTAACGTAGTACTCTGTTTCTTTTCCTACAAACTCGATGGTTATTTAACTGTAATATTTAGCATACGTAAACACAAAAGATTAACTTGTCTGTAAATTGAAAAATTCCGATACGGTTCAAATAGCCTTTATTTAGCCTAATTTTTGACCTTATATATATATATATATTATATAATATATATATATATATATATATATATATATAAATTCCGTATCGTAGCGTCTCACGTGACGTGTCAGGCAATTTTTAACCCATGTTTCAATCATTCAATCATTTTAATGTGCTAATACAATAGATTCCTAACGCGCTTAAAGAAGTATAACTTCAAAAATTACACACAACACCTAATAAATTCTTCTCTTCAGCGTCTTCGACAGAGTCGCATCCGTCTGACACGATCAGGGGCGGTGAGCCGGTCAACATAAAATACCACCCTTACCACGTCTCCTTCATGTACAACTTCATCGAGTTCAATTGTGAAGGCGCTCTCATCGATCCATTCTGGGTCTTGACCTCCTCGAGTTGCGTCGCCTCCTTCAGAGATGAGGTCGGCCTCCTGGTAAGGGTAGGCACCTCCGACCAGTACTCCGGCGGCAACATCTACCCCTCGAACAGGGTCATCTTGCCCTGCAACTGCAACGACACTGACGCTGACGTCGCCTTGGTCATGATCGCCTCGAAGGTGGAGTTTCCGAACGCTCAACCAGTTGATCTTCCTGATGAGGAGGACGAAGTGCGAGCCGGCACGGGCATTGTCATTAGCGGGTACGGCGAGTTCGAGAACGAGACGCATTGGTTCTCAGAGATCCTACAGGAGGTCCAGGTGACAGTTAGGCCGCACGCGGAGTGCGTCGAAATCTACGGGGAGGAGCTGGTGGAGGAGGATGAATTCTGTGCCGGGGACGTCGGGAGGGGCCCGTGTATGGGAGACGCTGGAGCGCCGGCGGTGTACCAAGGGAAGATCTTTGGAGTATACCTGGGGGAGTATGGATGTGGTGAGAACGGACACCCGGGGATCTTCACCAAAGTCTCTAAGCGAGTCGGTTGGATCAGAGAGGTCATGGAGACATATTCGTAGCGCAACCAAACAACTTGAGGTGCACATATTAGCGCAATAAGATATTAATTGCAACTGTTCCCAAGGATATGCATCCTTAATGTAATAAAAAGTTATGAAAAAGGCTAAAAATTTGTTTTCGATAATCGTTGTATTACTTATCGTTTGTTATCAAAACCTTTTACTACTTTTAAATCTTCTCTGCCAGGAGTTTTCAGACCTAATTATTGTCTGGTACCTTATTGGTGCTTTTTTATATAGCTAGTTGTAACTTTAAAACGGATCATAACGTGTCAATTAAATTTTGTGGGAAACACCAGGATTATTACTAATTAGCGCAACACCGATAATTGTTGCTTTATAAAGTTCTTCAATTTCAGAATGAACTAATTTCAAATGCTTTTGAAAGGGAAAGCCTAGATGGCATAAGTTAGGAGACTGATGACTATTATATAGGTTCCCCAAGATTTCTCTAGCGATGTCCATAACTTATAAGCGACTGTTGTTCTCGGGAACAGCAGGAACACAAAGGCAAGTTCTCTTTATTTTTCGAAATTAAAAGTCCTTCTTTGTAGTTGTAGGAACTGAAATTCTTCTTTCGCCTATGTTTTGTCTATAGGTTTTACACATATTCATGGCCTAGTACGGTGTAGTCACTCTCCGAATTGCCGAAAACTATCACCTCTTGTCATCTCAACCCCCTCGCCCGGACGAATTACTCGCCGAGCAAGAGAAGCTTGTGGTCAATTTGTACACGGTGTCTTCGCGTAAGGTTACACACGGTGCGACAAACGCACCGTCAACGACTAACGTTAAATTTATTGGAAAAAAGTATTTTTTTGCAGCACAACAAATCGTCATCGTGGAAACAAAAATCAGTTTTAGCCATTGAAACATCTAACTAACGAAATTTACAAACTGTAGAAGGTAACGCACTTGTATATGTCAGTGGATACTTTTTACGTAAGTGTCTTTTAAAACACTCATGTGACATTTGTGTCAATTACAGCAACAATAAAAAATCCGATAGAAATACCAAATTTTGCGAGCTACAGAAATATAAAGGCAGTCATGGTGGGATATTTGAAGGTTTAAACGTCCCTCCAATTGATTTTATTAAAAATCTATCTATGATTATTAAATCTATCTAAAAATGTTAAATTTTCACACCCATGTCCCAATTTCCCTCATATTTATTTTATTTCTCTATACACAAGATTAAGAATCTACTATATATTAAAGTTTGCGAATAGAGAAATAAAACATCAAAAAATAATAAGGAAAACTCTAAATTAGATGTATTAAAAAAACATGTAAAAACTGGAGTAAGTACTTGCAAATACACAATAAACTTGTACTTCATTATATTTATACCTAATACGATCATTACGTATGTACTTATATGTTGGTTGCTATTATGTGTTATCTTAGCAATGAAATATATGTATCTCTAAGTACTTTGTCTGTTTAGGGTGTACCTACTACGCGAACCTTTTTTAATTCCTGCAACTAATTTCAATCCTTATCCTTAACAATTTACAAACAGCAATTACTTCAAGAAGTACTGATAAATTCCTGATTACAATTGTTTATAGTGTACTTCGGCCTTATACGTTTGTAAATAATCTTGCGCCGACAAAATTTCAACTAGTCTGAATCTTCGAATATGATTAAAATTCGTGGGCCACCGGTATGTCGAGGCTTTAATGAAATTATCGATTTCACAGTCGCTTTACCCCTGTACATTGCAGTTTCGGATCATTTACGGGGGCTATAAAATGATTTATGATAGGTAGCAGAAAATGCCGGTTTTTCGAGGAGATCAAAGGAATGACTCGACTAGATGTATGTATAAACTATGGTACGGTGTTAAAAAGTGAGTATACCCTGTCAAAGAATGAGGCGAAGTAATAAACCGATTATTTCGCAGCTAACCAGAGGCGTTCTTAAAGAAATCAACGAATATTAATAAATGAATTAAAATTGTCTATGTAATGTTGAGTTTCCTTAAAACCGGTATAATTGATTTATTAAAAGGTAGGTATTACGACCGCGATTGTTATCATCTCAGGAACGCTGCCCTTTTTATCTGAATTGTTGTTAACTCGTCATTAATATAACATACTACAATATTGGAAATCGGTATTTTTTATAATATTTTACGGTAATGTTTTTTTTCATACTGTTTGTCTATAGTCTGTCTAAAAATGAGGCGAAGTAATAAAAACTCATTATAAATGCAAAACCGATACAAGGTGGCACCCACTAAATATGTCGAGTTCTCTAATGTTTTGCACGCTACCTTCCGTAATCTCTTTATATTACGAGTGTTTCTCCCTGACCATTGGCTATTTTGTACGCCTCGGCACATGCGAAGAACCACTCACTGGCGTACGGTCGGGAAAAATGACGAAATGTGCAATAATCGATAACTGAAAAAATTACGTGTGCGTGCGCGTGTGTGTGTGTGCGTGCGTGTGTGTGTGTTTGTGTGTGGGCGCGCGCTTGAACGAGATAGAGAGGGAAAGAAAGACAACACTTCAGTACATGTATGGTCGTGCATTAATTTATGAAATTTTGCGGCCCTGAGAAGGGCCAGTTTATGAAAAGTTTTTCCCAGCCGTCACCTTCTCCTTGGTAACCTCAGTCGTCGTTGCCATCGTCGAATTCTTCCCAAACATCGGAATCTGAAGAAGAATCATCATTTGGGTTGATAATACTTGATTCTATCAACGACTCCGAAATGTTATCCAACTGTAATATTTGGTCTTCTATTTTCAGAACGTGATTTATGCATTTTTGCCAATTTTCCTTGGAAACTTTACATATTGCTTCTTTAAGCAAATTTTTGACATCTGCTAATTTGAACGTTGTATTTGTTCTCGCCACGTCCCCTTTTATTTGTGCCCATAGTAGCTCAATGGGATTCAGGTCGCAGTGGTACGGAGGAAGCCGAACCACTGTTATTCCTTTCGCCTTGGCTAATCCATCGACGACATGCCTTTTAAAATCACCTTTACGTGAATTGGCTAAACGCAAGAGTTCTACTTTTAATAGGTTTTCGGCACATTCGATCTTTTTCGAGGATAACCATTCTGCGATACGTTGTTTTCGCCAAGAGCTATTTGGTAATTTCTCTTCTAATCGGGAATGGTAACTAGCGTTGTCCATAACTATTATGGAACCATTCGGAATTAGATCGATCATTTGACCAAACCATTCTTCAAACACGTCCGCAGTCATTTCTTCATGGTAGTCTCCTGTCTTAGTTGATTCAAAAATTAGTTCTCCCCCTTCAACGAAACCATCCTCGCTTCCAATGTGGGTAATAATAAGCCGTCGCCTTTTACCCAACGAAGGCTTTAAACCGGTGGACCAACCTTCTAGAAAAGCTTGCCTTCGATTAGTTACACTGGTATCTTGCCAAAATTTTGGCACGGAATGTCCTGCGTTAATCCAAGTTTCGTCCAGATAGAAAATTTTTTTCATTTCTAGCCTACTCCTTGGAATATCGCGCAGGTAACTTCTTCTCCACACAATGATGTCATCTCTTTCCATCAATACAGATTTTATATTGTGCTTCTTCCATCGAAATCCCAAATCCTTTAAAATCGTCCATAATGTACATCGGCTCATTTTTGGAAAGTCCTCGTCTTCTTGGACAGACAATAGAATTTTATCTAGTGTTGGAAGTTCGTTGCGGAAAAAGAAAGCGTGAACTTTTCGACGTAGTCCCCTTTTTAGAAATTCGTCTAAGGAAATTTTCGGACGTCCTGGAGACTTTTTCTCCGGTTGAACAGGACCACTCCTTCTTTCTTTTAATAACCTGTACACTGATGTCTTACCAACTCTCAGCATCGCAGCGGTTAATTTCACGGTTTTATCCACACTCGCATCTAAATTTTGTTTCTTGATGGAATCGAAACAATTCAAAATTAGAACTTTCTCATTAACTGAGAACGGCGCTAATTTTGGGCGTTTCGATGGTCTTGGTAAATACCATGTCTCCATACTCCAATACGTATCTCCGTACTTTAAAAATACCACTATGGACACACAGGAAAGTCACTGTCAAAGTCTATCTAATCACACACACGTACACGTCTATAAGCAATGCTGACTGACTAATGATTTTAAATGGAATAAATGGGCCGATCTTATACACATAACCACCTGATATGTTAACGCAAGCATTAAGCGCAATCAGTTCCTTTAACTTACCTAGAATTACTGAGAAAATAATAGCCGTCTTGTCCCTTCTTGGAATAGTTAATCACATAATCCGAACTTTAGTATTTATCTGTACCTCGATTAGACAGCACCCACTTTTGTACATCGGTAGGAAATGTTCATATCTCTTCGTTTCTTCCATATCCCGAGGATTTATTAGACAAACAGTATGAAAAAAAACATTACCGTAAAATATTATAAAAAATACCGATTTCCAATATTGTAATATGTTATATTAATGACGAGTTAACAACAATTCAGGTAAAAAGGGAAGCGTTCCTGAGATGATAACAATCGCGGTCGTAATACCTACCTTTTAATAAATCAATTATACCGGTTTTAAGGAAACTCAACATTACATAGACAATTTTAATGCATTTATTAATATTCGTTGATTTATTTAAGAACGCCTCTGGTTAGCGGCGAAATAATCGGTTTATTACTTCGCCTCATTCTTTGACAGGGTATAATAAATCCTCGGGATATGGAAGAATCGAAGAGATATGAACATTTCCTACCGAAGTACAAAAGTGGGTGCTGTCTAATCGAGGTGCAGATAAATACTAAAGTTCGGATTATGTGATTAACTATTCCAAGAAGGGACGAAACGGCTATTATTTTCTCAGTAATTCTAGGTAAGTTAAAGGAACTGATTGCGCTTAATGCTTGCATTAACATATCAGGTGGTTATGTGTATAAGATCGGCCCATTTATTCCATTTAAGCCTAAGACAGTAGTCAGTCAGCATTGCTTATAGACGTGTACGTGTGTGTGATTAGACAGACTTTGACAGTGACTTTCCTGTGTGTTCATAGTGGTATTTTTAAAGTACGGAGATACGTATTGGAGTATGGAGAATTTACCAGGACCATCGAAACGCCCAAAATTAGCGCCGTTCTCAGTTAATGAGAAAGTTCTAATTTTGAATTGTTTCGATTCCATCAAGAAACAAAATTTAGATGCGAGTGTGGATAAAACCGTGGAATTAACCGCTGCGATGCTGAGAGTTGGTAAGACATCAGTGTACAGGTTATTAAAAGAAAGAAAGAGTGGCCCTGTTCAACCGGAGAAAAAGTCTCCAGGACGTCCGAAAATTTCCTTAGACGAATTTCTAAAAAGGGGACTACGTCGAAAAGTTCACGCTTTCTTTTTCCGCAACGAACTTCCAACACTAGATAAAATTCTATTGTCTGTCCAAGAAGACGAGGACTTTCCAAAAATGAGCCGATGTACATTATGGACGATTTTAAAGGATTTGGGATTTCGATGGAAGAAGCACAATAGAAAATCTGTATTGATGGAAAGAGATGACATCATTGTGTGGAGAAGAAGTTACCTGCGCGATATTCGAAGGAGTAGGCTAGAAATGAAAAAAATTTTCTATCTGGACGAAACTTGGATTAACGCAGGACATTCCGTACCAAAATTTTGGCAAGATACCAGTGTAACTAATCGAAGGCAATCTTTTCTAGAAGGTTGGTCCACCGGTTTAAAGCCTTCGTTGGGTAAAGGGCGACGGCTTATTATTACCCACATTGGAAGCGAGGATGGTTTCGTTGAAGGGGAGAACTAATTTTTGAATCAACTAAGACAGGAGACTACCATGAAGAAATGACTGCGGACGTGTTTGAAGAATGGTTTGGTCAAATGATCGATCTAATTCCGAATGGTTCCGTAATAGTTATGGACAACGCTAGTTACCATTCCCGATTAGAAGAGAAATTACCAAATAGCTCTTGGCGAAAACAACGTATCGCAGAATGGTTATCCTCGAAAAAGATCGAATGTGCCGAAAACCTATTAAAAGTAGAACTCTTGCGTTTAGCCAATTCACGTAAAGGTGATTTTAAAAGGCACGTCGTCGATGGATTAGCCAAGGCGAAAGGAATAACAGTGGTTCGGCTTCCTCCGTACCACTGCGACCTGAATCCCATTGAGCTAATATGGGCACAAATAAAAGGTGACGTGGCGAGGACAAATACAACGTTCAAATTAGCAGATGTCAAAAATTTGCTTAAAGAAGCAATATGTAAAGTTTCCAAGGAAAATTGGCGGAAATGCATAAATCACGTTCTGAAAATAGAAGACCAAATGTTTCAGTTAGATAACATTTCGGAGTCGTTGATAGAACCAATTATTATCAACCCAAATGATGATTCTTCTTCAGATTCCGATGTTTGGGAAGAATTCGACGATGACGACGACGACTGAGGTTACCAAGGAGAAGGTGACGGCTGGGAAAAACTTTTCATAAACTGGCCCTTCTCAGGGCCGCAAAATTTCATAAATTAATGTACGACCATACATGTACTGACGTGTTGTCTTTCTTTCCCTCTCTATCTCGTTCAAGCGCGCGCCCACACACAAACACACACACACGCACGCACGCACACACACACACGCGCACGCACACGTAATTTTTTCAGTTATCGATTATTGCACATTTCGTCATTTTTCCCGACCGTACGCCAGTGAGTAGTTCTTCGCATGTGTCGAGACGCACAAAATAGCAGATGTTCAGGGAGAAACACTCGTAATATAAAGAGATTAGGGGAGGTAGCGTGCAAAACATTAGAGAACTCGACACATTTAGTGGGTGCCACCTTGTATCGGTTTTGCATTTATAATGAGTTTTTATTACTTCGCCTCATTTTTAGACAGACTATAATACAATATTTATTTAACATTATTACTTACATTTTCTAGGAGGTACTGTTGATAAATACTTGACAACGTGTAATTAAGATTTTGGAAGTATCATTATTATTCATTATTCCGAGGAATAGACTTTAATAAACTTTCCATCCCATTACCCGATGTTACAATGGTTCTATGTTGAATGAGGCACCACTAAGGAGCGATGCTGCTTTTTCAGAAGTTTTTATTTTTTAGGGTATTCAGAGTCAAGGATTAACTCTTATGTTAATTTGAATTCTACCAAATATTCCCGCCTTTCTCAACCGAATATAATTTTTTGTAAACCAAAGAGAGTCCTCTATGGGAATTTTAATTAATCATTACTTTAATTGTTGAGAGGTAGATGTTGTTGGGTATAGGCTGTATTCCAAAAAAACGTAACACGAATAATAAACAGCCGTTTATTATTCATACGTCTCTAATTAACGTTCACCGGTTATTTACATGTATCTTAGCCCAATCAAATAAAAAAAAACGAGCAAAGTATTTCGTTTCAGATGGAAACCTTTTCAAAATAATAGTTTAAATAAAAAGAAACGATATTTTTCAAAAAGTATCAGTTTAAAATGACGGCGCCTTTGTTTAAACATTGTTTAAATGGTGAAAATTGAAAAAAATGAGTTTTTTACATGTATTATGAAACACATAAGAGGGAGCATTAAAGTTTTTTTTGCTTATAGCTGCTTGAAAAATGCTTCATTCTAGACCTGCTATGAAAAAAATATATAAAGGATTTATTTAAATAATCGCAAAAACCATCAAAATTTGAATTTACAGTAAACAAGGAAAAAAACCATAAATTATTTGGAAACTTGCGCAGAAAGTTGACTTTTACTATCCTTACGATTCCCTTGAAATTTGGTTCAAAAATATTAATTAGTTTATGAATTATTCTATTTATTTATTAAAAAGTGTATTTTTGCAACCTAAAAAACGCGGTTGTTGCTGTCATATTAGAAAACTTTCATAAGAGCTCATTTTATTTGCGCGCGCACGCACGCACACACACAATGTATATATATGCAATAAAATAGAACATATAATTTAAAGTAAGATACTTTTACCATTATAGAGTTAAAAATCGTGTTTAATACTTTTAATGATTTTTACACCATAAAAACCATTACGTTATTAATTTTTGTAATGAAATTGAAATTACATTGCCAGCAATTAATTCTCTCAATAATATAAAATAAATCGAAAATAATTGTTTATAACATACAAATAAATAATTGTTGCAAAAAGGACCGTGTAGTTTTTATTATTTTCATGTGCTATCCGAAATTTAAAAAAAGAAACTTTAAAATTGATCCATAATTACCCCAGATATCTTAAAATTTTCAGATGATTTGGATTTGATTTATTGATATTCACTTTCGAACGCTGCTGGCTGATTCCCCAACCACTTAGTACAAATAAAAAATTTTTGGAGCACGCTTTTGTAGCGTTATTTATCTTAATAGAATACATTTTTTTTATATTTACAATCAGCATGTTGTTAAATAATTGATTTATTTACCCGTGTAATTCCAAGTGTTTATGTCGGTAAATAAATAACGAAAAATAAAGAAAAATGGCTATCTCGTTTGAAAATGGTCCTCTGTCAACTTTTTTTTAAAAATTCATGAGAAATTACCAGGAAAACAAATATCAAAACGAAATTAAAATAAATTTATTCCTTGTAGTGTTCTTAACAAAAAACATAAACAAATTAGACATTTTTTCAAACTATATTTTAGAGGGGAGGATCTTTGAAATTTAAATTTCCAATCGAATATAGATTAAGACGAAAAAAATGAGCTCTTATGTTTTATACTATGGCAGTAACAACCGCGTTTTTTTGGGTTGCAAAAAGACTAATTTCATAAATTCATAAACTAATTAATTTTTTTACACCAAATTTTAAAAATCCTAAGAATAGTCCAAATCCAACTTTCTATGCAAGTTTCCAAATAATTTATGTTTTTTTTTTCTGTTTATTGTAAATTCAAATTTCGATGGCTTTTTGCAATTATTTAAATAAATCCTTTATATTTTTTCCTTAGCAGGTCTAGAATGAAGCCTTTTTCAAGCAGCTACAAGCAAAAAAAACTTTAATGCTCCCTCTTATATGTTTTTTTAATACATTTCAAAAACTCATTTTTCCCAATTTTCACCATTTAAACAATGTTTAAACAAAGGTGCCGTCATTTTAAACTGATACTTTTTGAAAAATAACTTTTTTTTAACCTAAACTTGGATTTTAAGAATATTTCAATCTGAAACGGATTACTTTAAGATTCACGTGTATTAAAATTTTATTTGACTGAGTCATCTCTTATTTACATCTCTAAAATATATACTCGTTCACCGCGTCTTCGATTCTCCTCTCTCGTCCGTCCCTCTTGGATTCTCGGTACCGCTTCGACCTGCCATGTCCGCGTGAACGGTTACTCCGGGACTTCCCCGTGGACGGACTCACCAATTGATTTGTATTGGGCAACATATGCTAACACGGCCTTTCCTGACTAGACAGAGTGTCCTTACTCGACCAGTAGTTCATCAGGTTCCTGTTGGTTAATCCTATCTGAAACTTAAAAATGGAATTAGAGACTGTGGCACAACATTTTGATTAAATTGTTTGACATTTGCTGAAATTTCTACTAGCCAGGAACGAACTACTACCCTGAAATTTTTGTAAATTGGCGCCAAGTTTTAAAAGTATTAATACAACTTATCTAATTAAATAATTAGTAGCAGCTTAAGAACGACACTAACTTAGTCCACACATACTAATACTAAGGGAACTTAACAAAGGATGAGGAACTTAAGTACACGGTCACCCTGTCCCAAAACCCCGGTATCAGCTGGTCAATACCTCATAACGAGATGAAAAATGAAGAACCGCCTAACCAGTGGTCCTTCCGTCCGCTGGCCGCCCAGAGCTGACCTACGGGAAGAATCTTACCTTCCATTCTTTCCTACCAATGTTCATGTTCGCGAGTGCCGTCACCCTTCGGTATGGTACTCTGATCCGAATACTGTCTGGTATTTTAGCAACTTCGTATCTATAATGGTTCAATACCTCAGTAACTCTAAAGGACCCGGCATTTCGGAAGTAATTTCCGGCTGGCACCAATGGCGGGTTGACTGCCAATACGGATCATCACCAGGTCTCCAACAATGTATGGGGTTGTAAGAGACCGCTTCTGATCGAACCGCTCTTTCTGCCTGGTTTGGTAGTTGACAGTCTCCCATAACCCATTAAAAGTTGGCTTGGCTTAACCCCAATGGATTTGTTCAGCGTATCATTTAGTCCTAGCTGAATATTTATTAAATATCGTCCAGTGATTATCATTCGCATCTGCGTCCATTGTGGCAAGGGAATCGATTATGGTCCGATTGTATCGCTCTACTTGCCCGTTGCCTCCGGGCATACCGGTGGTTTAGGTAATTGGTTATATTCATTTCGCGACAAAATTCGATCAAGATTGTGTTCGTAAATGTAGTACCTCTATCGCTAATAATACGATGGTGTAAGCCGAAAGGTTTTATTACGTCAGAAAGCAATAAGTTGTTTGTTTTCTTTGGATGGTAATTTAAATATATACCTGCCATCATTACCACGTTTAGTACTTGCGCAAAAATGGTCTTCACATAATTTATCTTCAGCTGACAAATGTTTTGTGAATGGTACTTCTTCTATTTTCCAAAACTTACTAACTTGTTTGTGTAATGTTGTTAGATAACAGTAATGATTAGTTTTTTCAAGGGTATTGTTAAGGGAATGATTAATTTCGCCTGTAACAATCCAACCTAATAGGGTTTTTTTTGTAATACGAAGGAGTATGTTAATTTGATTTGTCCAATGCACATTAATTGATAAAAAATGTATTGCCTATTAACGCATCGATTTCCTTAGATTGATAATACTCAGGATCTGCTAATTTTATATTTTTTGGGATACAAATTAAATCCTTATTCACCTGGAGAACGGCATATTGATTTTATGACATTTTAAATTTAATTTCTTCGCGAAACATTCTGTTATAAAGTGTGCCTGAGAACCACTATCCACCCCCGCTAACACACCCGGCAGATATGTCCTTTTTTATTTTTATCAAATATTGTTATAAGGGCTGTTCCTAAAAGTACTTCTGAGCCAAATGACGAGATCAGTGCACTAGCCGTACCTGTGAGTGGTGTCACTTCTACTTTCTGCGTAGAATGGGTTGACTGACCGTCCTTAATCTCGACATTTCTTGTTTGATTGAAATGTTAAAAAGTATGATGTCTTTTGTGTGACAAGTTTTACAAGTTTGGGACATTGAACACTTATTTGTGGTATTACTCCGTTTGAGACAATTAAGGCAAAGTCCAATTCTCTTAATTGTTTCAAAGCGTTCGTTAACAGCCTTCCCCAAAAAGGTTTGATATCTATAAATCAGGTGTTTTCACCACAAACCGAGCAATGTGTATTAAATGTTCCTACATGAACGCGATTTGACCTGATTGAAATACCGTTATTAAATTCTACTTCCTCTCCGCGGGATTGTTTATCTAAGAAATTTGTGAATGATTTAAAGGTAGGCATATCTTCGTTTTCCAAAGTACGTTCCCACTCCCCACGAGTAACGCGATAAAATAACTCACACACGACAATTGCAACTTCAAAGAAAACTTCCTATTTCACTCTGACTCTATACTCTGACAGTGACGACATTCCCTTACCCCAGTTGTTCAATAAAAATCCATCCAATTAATGATCCTATACTACCTATCCAAATTGGTACTGATTACATTATAGAAAACCGCTACCGTACATATCATGTTAATATAAGTATTCCCTTAGAATTATGTATAAAGATAGAGCAAGACATTAATTTACTAAAAACTAACCTAAAAGAGAACCCAAACCATTTTAGTTTAATGCTTTCGTAAAAATTAGACATAAGTATTAGATTAGTTACGCAAATAAGAGGGCATATTTTTACCTCAAATAGCAAGAGAAGTAAAAGAGCCATTATAGACGGCGTAGGAAATATGTTACGATATCTATTCGGCACAATGGATGCAAACGATAGAGATTATGTTATTTAATATTTAGGAACGATAAGATTAAATGAAGATAAATTTAAGTCGAATATAAATAAACAACAAATAATATTAAGGGATATAGTAAATAGTTATACAAACTCATTTAAGAAAATTGAAAGCAATCAAAAACAAAGTTTAACTCATATTCATGAATTTAGTAAAGATAGAGAAACACTAGAGAATCACGAAAAAATACTTTCGCTAAGTTTACCAATAGATAAAAGTATCCTTAATTTAGAATATTTATTAGATACAGTAAATAACATCGGAATAGCACTATCTTTTTCGAAAACACACATCTTACATAACTCTATTTAAAAAAAAATTAAACGATTTAATTGATTATTATTTAGTGTTCTCAACCGACGCGAATGTTATAGAGGAACTAACTTTATTCAGAATTCATACTCCCATTATTTCCAAACCTCTACATTATTTTCACCTTTTTCCTGTGTATCAACACAACTACACAATTATTCCCGAAAGTCCCTACATCCTTTTCGACACAAAAAACCATTGGAATCTTAGAAAACCCTGTGTACCAATTGAAGACGAACACTTCTCTGAACACGAATACTTAACAAACGGAAATTCCTGTATTGAACAACTCTTACCTAACGGAACTAACAGTTGTCCAGTTACTAGAATTAACCTGTCCACTACAATTGTTGAAACGGTTAACCCATCGAAGATTTTGTTTAATCCAAAAGGATGTACATTCATCATGCCTATGTGACGGAATCCACATAATTCGTCCACCAGCGGTAATCGAAATGGAAAAATGCAGCATAAAAATTGAAACAATGGAATTCTTTCCAAACGATTCAAACCAGGATGAAATTTTTGAACGATCCGATCTCAATATTGGGACCGTAACTCGACAAGTTAAAAGGACAATTCTACATATATCATCCACCAATTACAACGAGTTGCGGCACATTCAGGTGCTAACTGAAAATCTAGGAAAAGATGACATAAGCCTACTAGCAGCACCTCATCGTACATGGATCGATCGTACCATTGGAACACTAATTTTCTTACGTCTTCTTGGGATCACTGCCTAAGTTGGAAGAAAATCAAAGCGATCATAAGTAGACCCGAAGAACCAGGAGATGTGCAAATCCGAGAGCCCCCGTTTGCCCATCTTAGGTAGGGAGGACTAGTATAACCAGAAACATCCCCTATCACATATACAAACAGGAGATAAGTACCTTTCCGAAAATCAAAAGACATAAACATCATTAAGTGAAGTGATTTGTGCCAGTTAATAAAAGGGACTGAACCCTTATCCGCAGAAGCTCTTCCACCGCTCAACTGTAAAGACGTAGTTTTTAAGTTTCATTTTTTATTGTTTTTTTTTTTACAGTAAAGTTTACAGAGTTTATGGATTTTAGTCTTTTTCTCTCAATTCTTGCGTTATTACAAACGAATATAAAAGAATAAAAGAAATAATTGTGTATTAATATTATTATTACGTTCATAAATTATCTTTTAATTTGGCAATCCTTTCGCTTTCCCTCAATGGAACGTTTTCAGTAAATTCTGTATCTTCACAAGAACCGTGTTTCTTTACCATTTTGGCGAATATTAAATGTCAAACAATTCGCAATAGACGAGCAGCAATGACGATTCGATTGTAATCTACGTGGCCAACGCTTTAAATACTTAAGGAGGCGATAAAGCAAAATTATGCCAATTAATTTAAGGAACGTGTAGAAGAAATAAACATAATATGAATTTGATGAAATTGATCGCGTAAAATTATCGAACGGGAGTTCTTCTGTAACGTTTAATATTTTATCTAATTTGTGACTTGCTAATTTCAACGCTTCGATATGTAAATTACTCTACTGTAGTGCAATGAGTTTTATATTGGAAGAATTAAGCTTGGAAGTTAATTTGTCACAACAATCATCATCTAAAGGAATATCTGGGATAATCGATTGAAAAGAACTTTCTTTTGATCTCGGTTTAGTTAGAAGTATCGTAGATCCAGTGTAGACGTTACAATTATTTTTTATCCCTAAGATACCTGTTTTTGACAAAACAATGGTTACGGTAGTTCCAGTAACACAACTAATAGCAATATCAGTGGATTTAAGAAGTATATGTCGATTTCCACGAAAAATCGTCCGAAAAGTGGCCACGAAATGCACAAAATTTAGATCCCTCGGCACAACTTCTGGAGTCGGTTTTTTTTAAAGTTTTGGGTCCTAGGAAATCATTGAAAATGGTGAACACGCGAAAGAATGCCCCCATGGGGGGTTTTCAGGCGAAAATGCACTTGTATTTTAATTCAAATTTTGCCGAATTCCCGGTCCCTGGGATCATGTGTATACCGGCCCCGGAGTTTCTTTATGGGGGTTTTTGGGCCATGACTACATTTTTCGGTTGAATGAGATCATGTCAAGCCTAGTAGGAGGGAACCCGGGGGTGGAGGGCAAGGGCAAGGGTTGGGGGCGGAGAATTAGCGGTGACAATTACGTGGGTGGGTTGTGAGCCTCTGAGGGCTCAATTCTCCATCTCCTTTTTCCAGTAGAACCTGGTTTTTCGGGACAACCTAAAATGGGGAATTCCAGGGAGAGACAGATGGTTCCATTATATTATCGGAAAGCATTTTCGTGATTTGGTCTTCGACTTCCTTTTTATGCACTTCAGGGTACCTATAAGTTTTTACATTAACTGGAATATCTGAAGTAGTAGGAATTTCGCATATGATTGCCTCAGTGTGAGTAAGTTGATCACCATCTAGGTAAAATACGTGATTATATTCTTTACAAATAGAGTTCAGCGATGCATTTTTTTCCGAATTCAGATCATTGGCCTGCATTTGAGAGATTGGTTTATTTATTCTACCTAAACTAGAATTAATTGAATTTTGAATAAAGATTTTATTGATTTTACGCTCACTGGTTTGACCTTCTACTAAATTTGGCAATTCATCCAACTGGATATTAATATATTCTGTTTTAACAATTTGGTCGGTGGTGTTCAAAATGGATGTTATGGCTTTGCTGTTTAGCACTTTTACAACACTCTGACATAAGTAGACACCTTCAAGGATTGTGAGATGAGAACAAATACCTTCAATGATATTTTGATATTTTACTTGAATTTGAACTAGTTTCAGTCCTTGGATTTAAGAAAATTTCATTATTCTGACATTCATAATTTTGCTTTGTGATTTGATTTAAATTAGGATCTAGAATTTGAGTTTTAAGTAAAGAATGATTCTGACTTGGAAGAGGATTTTGATTTGAAATAGGATCTTGCTTATTATTTTCGTTTACACTCAAATTAACTACTGGAGTAAGATTTAGATGTGGATTTAAATTCTGTAGATTTAGGTTTTCTTTTATATTTTCTTCTCCAGATTTTCAAGGATATGAGAATTTTTTAATTGGAATAATATCGTTTTCAAAAATTAAAGCATTGTTTTCAAAATCGATTTGGCATTTAAATTTTGACAGGAAATTGCAACCCAAGATTCCATCGAAACGAATTGGGAAATCATCTGCTACGACATAAAAATCATGATTTAATATGCTATCGTTCATTAATAGATCTAGAGAAGAGTAGCAGAGAGTTTTGGCACGTTCTACATTTTGATCAATACCTCTTATGGTGATCGGTTCATTAAAATATTTTGGAACTTGGTCTAATTTGGAATTTTTTAAAAGGGAAATATCTGCGCCCGTGTCTAAGAGAAAGTTGCATTATATAAAGCCTTCGGGTTTTAGGATCTTGATTTCGACGAAAGTAGTTACAACCAGATTTATTATTGTGATATGGTCTGGGAAGTTGATGATTGCTGAGTCGTTGTGCCCAAAAAAGAGTGAATACGCCGTGAACTGGCCATCGATTGACGAGGTGGATGCGAGTTTAAAGAATTTCCATTTGAATTTGTAAGTGACGAATTTTGGTGTGTGTTGGGCGAGTTTGTGTTTCTATCGTTGTTATAAATACGTTTTCGGCATTTTTCTATTAAATGACCTGATATTTTACAGTACCGACATGACTGACGAATTCGAATTTGAGAACTTGATTTTGATTTTTTAATTGAAGATTTCTGTTATTTGAGTGGAAAGATTGGTTTCGAACACTACTTTTTCCGAGTTCACTAGAAATATTCCTGATATTCCTTTCAGATTGATTTCGAAAACGACGATTCTTAGCTATGTGATTTGTTTTTCTACATATATCACAGAATGGTCTGAAAATTGCCTGGCGCAAAATAAGTTCTTGTTCTTCAGCGAGAGTAAGAGTATTTTCAATTGTATCAGGGTTCCTAGATTTTATTACTAATGCAATAGCTTTATTTAATTCACGAATGAAAAATTTAATGATTGATTTTTAATTAAATTTATACGAACTTCCCTAGCGTCTCGCACAAGATTAGACTAAGAGCATTAATTAGTTTGATATAGCAATTTTCGACTTTATTTGCAAAGGCTAATACGTTTTCTCCTGGTAATTGGGCGACGACTGGATCGTGCAGGTTCTGGTTCAAGGGGAAATACTCACTCGTAACTGGATGCTAGGAGACGACGAAGTTGTTCGTAGATGAGTCTTCCTGAACTTTTGTCTTGGCGGTGACTTACCCCAAATATTGTTGATTGCTTCTCAGATCTTCAAGTCCTCTTGGATCTTCAAATTTCTGGAGTCTTCGAATTTTCGGATCGTTGAATTGCCGCAAACCCACTTCTGACACCAATTTTTATGTAATGGAGCTTCGTTGATTAAAGCGACATTTGGATTTTAAAATAATACATTAACTTAAAAAAGGTATACGTGTTGATGAACTTAGAAAATAAAAAGATAATTAGAATTAAATGACTTTGCTTTCGATATCGAAATATTTGGAAGATGAATCATAATTATTACATAGAAATATACATGCGGTTGATACATTACAGTGATTCAAGTTCATTAAATATCTCGAAAAAACTGCGTCAATATTTGATACGTATTTTGTCGTTGACTCAGCTGGATCATTGTTTATTGTCCATTTATATAAATTAAACAATTCGTTTTTAGTCTCTTGCGATTCTTCTTTTGAAAAGTGACCATTAAAATTGCCAGACAAAATAAGTGACAGTTTATGAGAGTAAGCCGCCGTGTTCTAGGCCCGCGTGTTAGATTTATTAAAATAATTGAGTTACAGAATACAAATTGGAAATCAAAACTATATGTTAAATTTGGGTGTTGAATAAAGTATGTTATACTCTGGAAAATACTGGGCCATACCTTCATTTTACATGCATAATTGTTTTTTATCCTTTTTTCAATGTTAGGTAAGCATAAAACCATCCTACTGTGTTCCTCCTTTGTCTATTTTGTCTCTCTCTCTCTCTCTCTCCTTCTCTCCCTCTCCCTCTCCCTCTCCCTCTCCCTCTCCCTCTCCCTCTCCCTCTCCCTCTCCCTCTCCCTCTCCCTCTCCCTCTCCCTCTCCCTCTCCCTCTCCCTCTCCCTCTCCCTCTCCCTCTCCCTCTCCCTCTCCCTCTCCCTCTCCCTCTCCCTCTCCCTCTCCCTCTCCCTCTCCCTCTCCCTCTCCCTCTCCCTCTCCCTCTCCCTCTCCCGCTCCCTCTCCCTCTCCCTCTCCCTCTCCCTCTCCCTCTCCCTCTCCCTCTCCCTCTCCCTCTCCCTCTCCCTCTCCCTCTTCCTCTCCCTCTCCCTCTTCCTCTCCCTCTCCCTCTCCCTCTCCCTCTCTCGCTCTCTCTAAATTGTAGCTGATGATGACTGATTGCCAAAACTAGTTCTAGGAGTATTTTTATGGTTCCTGTTTTATTATAATTAACCACACCATTTTGGGATGGATAGGTTTCTTCGTTTAAATTTATTTTGAATCACATATCCACCGTAAAAACAGTTTCAGATAATTAAAATTGTTATATTTTCTTTTAATGTCAAAATTTTGTCATATAAACTCTATAAAGTATGTAAATCTTCATCCTATAAAGTTCAGTGAGTTTTACCTTACATCCAAATTCTCTAGGATCAACTACAGTTTATACTAGTAAGTTGTATTCTGTCAATAAGTATTTATTCATTTATATGAAATTTCAAAATAAATGTGTACTTGTTTTTGCCAGGTTTTCCCTGACGAATGAGAAAAATGAACTCCGAAAGCTAGGCAGAAATCAGAAAATAGCTTTATAATATATACCACATTGACTGCATACCCAGAAGAATAATCATTCCTTCAACATTTATATGCATATTAATATGCATATATATATATATATATATATATATATATATATATATATATATATATATATAGATATATATTAAAAAATATATGCACAGACATTATAATTACACTATTTTAGTGGTTTGCAAAATCGAACATTTGTTGAAACCTTATTTGGCCTCGATAAAATTAAGTTGTCTAATATCTGTGTTAATCAGTATGTCATGCATCTTTAAAATTACAGAAATGCTATTTTGAGTACATGTGTCATAAATTTGTAAGATAACATAATCGCAAGTACAATCGGCGACGAGTGCAAGAAAAATTTTTGTCTTGGGCGATGTAGAATTTCACAGAGAATATAACGCATTTAGTTTCATCTCGATAGTTTTCGTTCTACTAGTCGAAAAAAATTAATAACCGATAAATTAATAATTGACAATTAGAAGTTTCATGAGTTATATAACTATACGAGCCGGGAAAGTTTTTAAAAAAAATACTTTTTATTCACTTTACACACTTAATTAACTACAAGATTACAATGGAATGTTATGATGTTACGCGCCTGACGTCTCTGATGCAAATCCTGCCGTGCTGTCGCATGAACCATATTTATATGTTTCTAGTTCTGCTGACTACGGATGTTGTCTTCTTTAAAATGTTCTCATTGTTTGGGGCTGACGTTACTCATGTAAAAAACCCCATCTGCGAATAGTGCAAGAAATGTGTTCTAACAGGGAGGATGTACAATTTCACAAAGGAATACCTTTCTGATAGTTGAAGTATTGTTTTACAAGAAACTATTCTTTCTCGTATGACGGTAAAAGGCACAAGGAATGCATCGAACAGATTCACAATTACAGTTTATCGATGAGGAATTTACCTCTCATTTATTTTATAATATAGGATTGATTTAATATTACTTAAATGATATTACGGAAAAGGCGGACGGCGCGCTACTGATCCGCAGCGCTCGGTAATATTCGGCGGTTTGGCTGCCAACTGCTGCCAACTTCACAAAGGTTTTTTAGGTTAGGTTTAATAAGAAAAGGACTAGCTTTAGAATGTTACAAAAGTGCTTTTAGTCACATTTTGACCACGTTTCTGTAGTTCTTCGCCTATAAGTGTTTGAAAAATGTTTACATTCAACTTGAAAAGGTATACATCAAACTTATTTCAACTATCGCTTCGGAGCTATGCGGCCAGGAAGGGCACCAGAGAAAGGAAGAGAAAAGGGAAAGTAAAAGTGGAAGAAGTAAAGGAAGATTTCATAACCAGAAAGTTAAGAGAAAAAGAAAAGTAAGTTTCAGCTAATCTAACAATCTAAATTTGGTAGGTTTTACTATTACGTTAGGTAAGTAATTAAACAAAATTGACTTCCTAAAAGTATGGATCGGGGTGTTCTATTCGTTATGTGTATAAACTGTTGTTTATTGTAAATTTTAGATTATTGTCACAAAGAGCTTCGAAAAAGTTTGATGATTCTTGGAAAACTGACCCTATCGATAATGTTTATGTCACAAGGTATTTCAAAAGGAAAAGGTATTCGTTTCTCGAAGCTATACAGTGTCATAAGGAAACTCACCATCCAGAGGTATACAATCAACCTAATGCACAAGTGCATGTAACTGTAGAACTGAACATGCAGGGTGAAAAGAAGGTAATTCGTTTTGTTTTTTTAATGTAAGATAAAAATATAATAACTTTCATTTGTAACAACTGAGTATTCTCATTTGCAAGTTCGTGTTTGACCTTAACTAGCAATTAAAGTCCGTATAAATGGCCCTATTAGTGCTTCAGGGGACATTTACCTTAGAAATAAATAAATGAATACGCAAATGTTTTCTTTTCAGACACGTTTTGTGGATAATTTCTCTAGGCTTGTAGCCGTCCCCCACCCATTTGAACATGGCGAGGAAAGATCGGTGATAACATTCAGTAAATCTCCTGAGTTGCAGCAGGAGGCCATCAATGCTGGAGCCCAACTGGCTGGAGGAATGGAACTTATAAGAAAGTTTCAGAATGGGGAGATCTCTCTGGCTGATTTTAAGTATGTTATCGCCCATCCAGACATTCTGCCAGAGTTAGTTATACTGAGAGGCTTGATGAAAAAGAGATTCCCCAATCCAAAAGCTGGTACCTTGGGCATAGATGTCAAAGAAATGGTCGAGAGATTTCTGCATGGTGTCAGTTACAGTGCAACTAGGGATGACTATGAGAAGGACTTTGGGTTGATTCAGACTGTTATAGGGAGTGTAAGTTTTAGTTTACTAATTTCTTATTTATAACTTATATTTAATCTTTTTTTAAAGCTTAATATGAATAACAGGCAGCTTGAGGAAAATTTCATAGCATTGATCACTGATATTAATAGTGTTAAACCTAAAAGAGAAGGAGATTTCATAGTGAGGTAAATGTAATCATTTATATGACTTGAAATTTTTAATTTAATACCTCATACATTCTTTAGGTGCCTTTTGTTAAGCCCGCCTTCCTCTGAAGAGTTTATGGTTGATTATAGAAAATATTTAGTGAGTGAACAAGTCAAAATGGAAGAAGATGAAGAAACAGTGAAAGCGGTGGTACTATAAAAGATTAATTTGTTCATATTGTAGCAGTGAATCCTAAAATTTAATTAAAACCTTAAAACGGGATTTGAGTTGATTGTTGACTAACAAAACATGTTTCTTATTTTTTATGAACAATTCTAACAATTTTCAAGAATTTCAATAGGTACCACCATTTTCTCATCCTAAGTGGTTTATTTCTATACATCAATTTATACAAAATACATCTGAAAGATGTCCTTTATGAAGCAGTGGAGGTTTTGGCATATTACATACATATTCAGTATAATCCATTTACAAGTATATTCTCAAAAGGACAGTTGTGAAATTAAACAGTCTTTACAATCCTAGTTAATGAAAACTATAAAGTTAAAATCCTCAAACAGTAATATGAAGAAACACTTTATCAACAGAAGATACGCGCGGGAATTTAAATCTGCTTATAGCAGTGGTTCCTTATAGGTATAGGGAGTTCCTTCTCACTACATGTGCGCGCGCGCCCACGCACGCGCTCACACACGCACGCACGCGCGCGCTCACACGCATGCACACACGCACCTACACACACAACGCATGGAGCACGCTTGTAAGTTGTTGATTGAAACTTATATTGTTAATGTTGTTCTAATCGGGCATTGCCTAAATCAATTTGTTAAGTAAGTTTGATGGGTAAGGGGGGTATTGTCTAACATTAAAGTGTGCAATTTCCTAGGGCTTTGTGTTCTGTAAGCGGCATGGCCGATTTTATTTATTATTGTTTTAATAGCTATTATTAAATTCTCATAAAATGTCTCTCAGATAAGTTTTCATTTTATTTGGATGGTAAGACTGGAAATTTAGGTATCACCCTGAACTTGAAGGTTTACGGTTCCAATCAAATTGGATTACTTCATCAGAAGTTCTGTATAACAGAGTGTATAAGAAGGGGATACTTTTATTTTCTTTTTCTTCAGTTTTAAATTGTAAATATGTATTGTAGCTGTTGAATACATTAAGAATCTCAACTGACTGGTCTTCTGGTATTGCACAGATAATGTCGTCAATGTATTTTTTGATAAATGGTTAATTAAAAGGTGGCTGATTTAAGCAGTGATCAAGTAAAGCATCCATTACGTATTGGGCCAAAATGGGGAGACTCGAGATTCCATCAGAATTCCTAGAATCTGTTTGTAAAATTTTCCGTTGTATTGGAAACACGTCGTGAATACAAATTCAATCATGTTAATGAATTTTACTTGTGGCATTTTACAAACATTATTGATGGAAATCCAATGTTTCTTGATGCTCTTTATAAAAAGTTCAAGTAGAATGTAACTAAATAAAGAGACTATGTCTAGGCTAATCAGTCTATGGTTGTGTAGTAATTGGTAGTCATTCATTAGTGTAGCAAACTCAAAAGAATCTCTAATAAAGTATCGGTTTTCTGTGTTATACGCTTTCGAAAGTCTGTTTGAAAGAAACCTAGCGATCTTACTATTAGGTGCGTCTATCGCTGAACCTATTGGTCTTAATGCGTGTTGGTTTATGAGTTTTAGGGAGACCGTAGAACTTGGGACAAACGGAGTTGTAAATCATTAAAGATTTCGCTACGTAAGGTTCTAATTGTTTGCTTTGTTTAAGACCTGAAATAAGTTTATTTGCCTTCTTCGGAATGGTGGATGTTGGGTCTCATTTAATGATTACATAGCTATTAATGTCTTTAAGAATCTCTTCACTTAGCCGAACATAAACGTTTTTATCCATTATTACTGTGACGTTATCTTTGTCAGGTTATGTTACCATAAGTTCGGGGTGTTCTTTCAAGAAATTTTTTGACTTCTTGGACCACGTGTTTGGTTCGTTGTACTTTTCAGTTGGTTTATGAAGATAGTTCGTAAGGATAAAATGTTCTTCTGTTTCTCATTCATTATGTGAGCTATACAAAACTCTATATCCGCTAGTAAATGTTTAATTGAAAGGTCTTTGGCAGAGGGTGTTAAGGTCCCAAAGAAAATAAACATTTAAGGGGGTAGTATCGCTTGATGCGATGAGAAATGTAACGGTCGAGAGTTTGCAGTAACTCTTTAAACAATCTTGACTGGCGTTTTTCTTCCGTATTTGCCTTTGCTAAATTTCCGGAATAAAGCTAACACCTCCTGGAGCAAAGGAAAACATACGAATTTGAGGGTGTTTATAAAAGGGTTCAAAAATTAAATTTCGGTGTAATATTGAAGTACCTAAATTTATTCTGGAAGCAGTATTTTAATATAAAACAGTAATAGTTAACTATTTATATATGTTATAAAAATTAATAGTACATAGTTTTAAATAAGAAATATATTATTCATTTTCTAAAAAAATAATTTTTAACGGTAATATTTAAATAAATGCACATATATATTATCTTGTGAATTTATAATATAATACTGTCGTATTAAAATACAGATATTTGAAAACAAAATTTGATTTTTCCACTATCTAACTAATGAGTTCTCGTAAATTATTTGTCACGAAAGGAGAGGGAGATTAATAACGAATTTGTTTTGGGCGCAGACTCAGTTCATATTTGATTTTACTTACTTATTTAGCTGAACGCTGAAGCTGATTTAGCTGACAGCTTATAGCTTATTTAGCAGCTATATTAGCCATAGTTGCTGTCGTCCTCAAATAACTATTTTCGTCAAAAATATGTTTTAAAAAACAATAAAGTGGAAATGAACAATAAAAACAGTCAAATAAAATACCAAAAAATATTAATTTAAACTTTTTAAATCCATTGGTTCGTGAGTTAATAAAATGACGGCATTTCGTACTTTGTTGATTGTGTCTTTAGTTGTATTTAGGTATTTAGGTGTAGGTCATATATGGAATATATATAACTAGCGTTCCCTGTCGTGGCTTCGCCCGCGCATGTTTGAATTTGCGATATTGTTTATAAAACGATAATAATTTTTTCAATATTCAACAATTAAAAAAAATTATAGAATGTTTTTAGCAGAATAAATATTAATTAATGAAAAAATTAAAATAAAAGTATTAAATAAAATGTATGATATATTGATTGTTCTATTTTTAATATTTTAATATAGATATTGTGAGAATTAGAAGAGTCAGAATTATATTATTCTCTCATTCACACTCATCATTCATAATATCTATAAAAGTATATCTTTTTCAAATATGCAAAGGTAAAAAACGGCATTTAGCAATTATTGCAAAGAAAAAAAAAATTTAAAATAAGTCAATGTCAGTAGGTGGGAAAATTATATGGCATTTTATGTGATGAAGTAGGTCAAGGTAGTAAGTAACACTCTGCATAATTAGGGTGAAAAAGTCAAAATTTTAATTTGATTAAAGATTTTAATGTATGTTCATTATGAGTCAGTCAATCAGGACTTATTATAATCTTATAAGTATAAATTATTATCTAAATAGATATTATTTATGCCTGCTTTTACTTCGCGGCTGCTTGGGCATCCAAAATATAATCAGGATCTCTTATAGGCATACTGCGAATGTGTCGTGGATCAACAAGTTTTGGCAAGAGACAATGCATGTAAAACGGCTCTAATTTAGGGAGCATACTGTTTTCCAAAATGTCGATTCTTCCCTATAATCTAAAGGCGTCCAGACACATAAAATACAATATTCCCGCTTACATATATTAAGTTGACCTTGTATTTGATAATATCAATTATGGCGTTTATCAAGTTCTAAATTCCCTTTATTGTTTTTCCAAAAAGTTATTTTTTTTCAACAATTGCAGTTTCTACCGTGATATTTCTCGCAGAATAAGGGCATTTTATTTCCAGTATTCCATCCTGCCCAATGATACCATCGGGTGATGCCCCAAGATATGGAAAGGCCTCGCTTATAAAAAGACCACAATCTTCAATTACATATTTATGAGACAGGTCAGCTTTTACTTGTAATTCGTGACTTTTGCCCCACTCTAAGGAAGAGGAATTAACGGACGTAACGTGAAGTAATTTTTTTACTAGGTTACAACTTGCCGTAAGTCTTCTTTTAGATACTGTAGCAAAATTTGAAGCAGTTAATAACTTTCTACTTTTGTCATGCCATTAGACACTGTCGGATTGTTGTCTAGTCCGTTTTTTAACTTCAACAAGTTCAGCAGGACTTTTTGTTAAAGAATTTATAAATATGGTTTTTGCTTCTTCGAAATCTTTAAGAACCATATCTGGCTTATTGCAATTTGGGCCATAATCATTTGAACCTTTATCCCATTTCTTAAAAATATTCCTCACAACTTTATTGCTAGGAGTAATATTTTTTTCGTATTGTTCAAAAAATTTTGAATTAGGGCTTTTTTGCATAAAATATTTCTTTACATGATAAAGAATAGATTTTTTAGAATTATGACATATAACTGCCATAAGACATCATGTAATATGACCACCCGTGTAATATAACCGTGTAATAAACCAAAGTTTATTCGTTTACCGCCAATGAACTTACATAATATATTGTTGAAACTTTTGACTAAATTACTATCTTGATCAATAAACTTCTGGAGTGGTTCGCCAAATATTGTAAATGTTCTATAATTCGTGTATATAACGTATAACGTTTGTATAACGTGTCGTGCGTATAACGTACATTGTATTAACTGTGGTACCAGGGCCGGCCCGTCCCGAGGGTGCAAGGGGTGCATCGCACCCGGGCGGCATCCAAATGTTAACTCGTGTGCGCGATTTAAGAATTCAGATTTTAAATTCTCCTTCGATTATCGACGCACTTTCCGCCATAAATTAATGGCACGGAAATAGTTCAATCATTTTTATTTACTGTTTGTAAACAACTTAACAAAAGAATGAATATAAACAAAAACTGGACATACATAGAGGCAACACAAATGGTTATGACATACCAAGTGAAATGAAACCTTCGATGTTTTAACCTTAACACTATTGTTACGACGTAACATGCCGCCCCATTTGAACAACTGTTCAAAAATGTACAATTAGAACCATATAAATCGAATTAAAAAGTGTTAGATGTTCCATTAATATTGCTTACATACAAAATAGAAAACGTTTCTAAAAATGTGAAACTTTACACGTGAAAATGTGAAGATATAAAAATATATAAATGTAAAAAATGCAAAATGTATAAATGTATAAATTTGCTTAAACTAAATATGACACTAATGAATGAGATCAGTTATTGTTTTCACAATTTATCGGAAGGGGACACAACCGTTTTACACTACGCTTGTATATGCCGTTGGCAGTTTTCACGGTCACGGGAGGTTAAAGGGCTTCATTATTATTGAATAGAGTATAACATTGATGTTCTGATGGGGAAGGGCGGCAAATTATATCTTGCACCCGGGCGGCACATACCCTTAGGGCGGCCCTGTGTGGTACTAAGTTAGTATCGTCTGGTCCAGACTTTTTACAAAAATAATCTAAGTCTTTGCATTTTTTATGTTCACTAAAAATGTGACTAAAACAGTTTAAAATATCTTTTCGTAAATTGCTAGCTTTTTCTGATAAAGTACCATGTTCATTTTTTCTAAATTGTACGGCTTTAGTTACAGCTACTCTAATTTTTTGTATTTTACTTTGAACAACTTTTCTCATACTTACTGGACCTAATGTTTTACTTTTACACATTTCACTTAATTTATTACAGAGATTTCGTTTTAAATGATTTCGGCATTCAATTTTTTGAATAGTTTTATTATAGGACCGTAGGTCAGCAAGTTTTTTGGCTGTGCTACTATCACCATCAGCAATGTAACTTGTATATAGAAGGCCATACTTATTTTCACTCTGTAAGAATCCTGTAATTATACTGGATTCCATGGCAGCAGCAGATCCGCTCCAATTTTTATAACATTTATGTTCTGAGATGATTTCATTTTTATTTGCATACCGTGCACATCGCATACAGTATTTGTTTTTTATTCCTAGATGCAATACTTTCTTTGTATTTGTGCCAATTATTGCACCTGCACCTGATAAAGCACTGTAATTGTTTCAATATGATCGGTGAACAAAATTAATTAAGGTACCGTTGTCCTCATTATTTATTTTAAAGTTTTGAGTTTCGCACCATTATTAGTAACTCAATAACCATAACTTAAACAATATTCCTCTGATTTACACCTTTTATATTTTATACTAAACGGTCGTATCGCAAAAATTACTCGCCAATCATGAATACGGCCTGAGGTAAATTCCTGAACAATAATATTTTAACAAGATTGCTTAATCTTAATCCCATAGGTAAAATAAATTGTATGGCAAATGCTGAAATCTTACTGAGAAACAGTGAGGTATGTAAGTTTCGCTTTAAACCCCTAATTTATTTATTACTTCCTTGATATACATATGTTATCTACTTTTCTGTGAATGGAACTGGAATTCTCAATGTACGATACATCCATGAAACCTTTTTTATTCGATTTTTTAGATTTTTCCGAGTCCTTTTTTTTAAATTTTGCGTGAGCCGTCACTTGATAGAAAACTTTTTAAAAAAATTTACGGAATTGACTTGAGAAAAGTTTTTGGAATGTATAAAACAAGGGATAATAAACACTTTTTGATTTTCATTATTCGTCGGAAAAATTTTCCCATTTCGATATTTTTACGATTTTTATTTAATCATCTCTATTTTCTCTTGAAAAAACCTTCGCAAGAAATTTAGGCAGAGTTATTTAAAAAAATAAAAAAAAAACAGGAGCCATGAAATAACATTGTACAAATATTGTAGAATCTCATCATTTATTTGATTCCGACCGCAGGCAAAGTAAACGCAGGTCAATGTGCAAGAGAGAAAGTAAGTTGCATGTGCGCCGTATGCCATTTCTGTCTAGCACAAAGATATACGCAACCCTTAAAATCGGCAACATGGTACATCAAACATGAAGTTTTGCAAAACTATTACGAGATGGCGCACTGATCAATACAGTTTAAAGCAATTAAA
Source organism: Cryptocephalus primarius (assembly GCA_963576515.1). Lineage (NCBI taxonomy): Eukaryota > Metazoa > Arthropoda > Insecta > Coleoptera > Chrysomelidae > Cryptocephalus > Cryptocephalus primarius. The sequence goes on along the minus strand of OY754939.1, from coordinate 1,735,931 downwards.
TTTAATTTCATATTTTCTCTAAGATTCTGCCAAAATTTGTACAAAACTTATGCTCTTTTAATAGTTTATAGTAAACTCTAGAACTGGCCTTTTGCAGATTTTCAAATTGCTTTTAAAAAAATTAAAATAAATAAAGTTTAAAAACCGCTGTTTTTCACTTTTCGATTGAGCACTAAAACTTTCTCGGGACCAAAATTAAAATTTTGGAAAACGGCAATTCTAGGTAATTCCTTCTACAAAACGTAAAAACAGAGATCAACTTAATAGAACGTTTACTTTTGCCAAAAATATCGAATAACTTTACATGGCAAATCCCTATACTCGATTTGCCGATACTACCTTCTTAAGTTCTACGGGAATTACAGTCTCTGTTAAATTACAAAACCAAGCGTCTTTAATTTGGACTCTTAAGTGACTTATTAAACCTTGTAACTTAGTGGTGCTGGTATTTTTTATTGAGTGAAATTTCTTGTTATACTGGGTTGTTTGTGTCTAAATTCATTCCATATTACTAGATGAAATATTAAACTAATACGGTTACCAACTTCATTAAGTGTTCATTCAAGTTCATTTTTTACCATGATACAAAGATCTTTTTTTTTGTTTATTGTGTCACCATTCATCTTATGTCACGTATGATTTTAACTGCTAATATAACTGCACTGATTTAAAGGTAAGTCACATATTTAATAACTATTTTTTTTTAATAAACAATGTGTTCCTCGTAGGACGACCAAGTGAAGCGTAACAAATACAAGCAAAAACGGAAGCCGTAATTGCTTCTAAATTTTCATTTGTATTTGAGTTTAATCAGTCCAAGTGTAGTGAAAGACCAATCGACCAAGAATCATTCAAAAGGCTAAGAAATACAACAAATTAACGTAATTATTAGCCTACATATATTTGTTTTTAATAAATAAAAATAAATCAGATTTTTCTAACTAATTTTATTGCTGTATCTGAAAACTACTACATCGATGTGTGTGTAACTCTGTCCGTCCGTCTGTCGGTCCTTCTGCACGTCTGCCCATTCGCCCATTCTCTTTTCCGCGCGCCGGCCCGTTTACTCGCCTATGCGTCCTACCGTATGCGCGCCCGCCCATATTGAGAGGTATTCATAAGAGTATTTAACGTATTTATCGTATCGTATTTAACGAAAAAAATTATGTTGAGAAGGGTTACTCTGTATCTTTATGTTTAGATAAAAAAAAAAAAAGGGTTTGTTGTAGTTTCAAGTGGCTGGCTGCAGATATAGATAGTTATTTCTATGAATGTCACCATCGGCAAGTACCTAGAATTAGAAAACTATTAATAAAATTGACGCAATTTTATTAAATTTGAGGATGTGTTAATGTCAATTTGACATTCACATATGAATATAAATTTATAGAAACATGAGGGGGAGGGAGAGGGAGAGAGAGAGAGAGAGAGAGAGAGAGAGAGCCGGGACTTGCTCACCCAATTGCTCAGCACTGTAGTCTATAAAATTACATTAGGTAAATTCTCGTTATAGCTACACACTTATATAATTTTAAAATGTTACTAGTTAGTCAGTTACGTACCAAAATAAATTACATTTTCATTTCGGAAATTTCGCTGTATTCATTATATTATTCGCTTCGTATTCAAATTAGGTGCCCTTTGTCTAACGGTCTGATAACGACAGTTTGTGAACCAATCAAAAACCAGTCAACCAATCAAAGTTGTGCCGTCCTGCACAACTAATTATGTATTTTTTTTGTATTAGACGTAAACTACATATTTCAAAGTTTGCTGTTGCACAGAGTCTATAGTTAAGAGATTTCGTTTACATAGAGAACCAGCTGCTTGAAAATGTGCCCCATTTTAATTCTAATGCGAAAACAATTTGTGTAGATATACTTGCCATGGGTTACGACCCCCTCTCCACAGTACACACGTCATACTTTCATTGCGTATACGTCTGTTTCTTACTCATGTGTCTGTAACACTGAATTTTTTTGTGTTCTGTGACTTCTGTGCTCAAATGTGAGGTTACATTGGTGAAGGAGAATCAACTGTATACTTCCCAACTACTCAAAACTGAAAATTAACTGTAATTCGGAATTCTTGGAATACTTCTCCAATAAATTCCAGGATTACTCATTCATCTATACAGATGCATCTAGATGTCCAAATACCGGAAAGACCGGGTATGGAATATATTCTGATCATATAGGAATCAATTATTCATGCCGGCTCAATAACCATCTACAAATAAGTTCAGCAGAGACAGTCGCTATCAGCAAAGCTGTAGAGTTAGTGCACAGATATCAAATCCCTAAATGCATCATATTCTCTGACTCACAAAGCGCTATCCTTAAACTTAATAAACCGCAAGGAAGCAAAGTCACAGACATCGTGCTCAGAACGAGAAAGAGCATTCTCCAAGCACTGGATGAAGGTATTTCCATACTTCTAATATGGATACAAGGTCACACAGGATTTAAAGGAAACGAAAATGCTGACCTGTTGGCAAACATAGGTCGACAACTTAATGTGCCGGACCTGCCTCTTCCCAACGCTCAAGACATCATTACAGTTATAAAAAGGGCACAACTTGATCAATATTGCAGCCAATGGAAAGCGGAGGTCAAGGCAAGCAATACTATGATAGGCCGAATTTTTGATGAATTTCCCTCCAAACCCTGGTTCTCCATTATCCCAAACAATGCCAAAAGATTCTCATCAGTCATTAATAGACTCATGTCAGGTCATTGTCTGTCCCCTCAACATCTCTGTAGAATTGGCTTCAGAGATGACCCATTTTGCGAATGTGGACAACTGGGAACAATAAACCATCTCCTCTTTGATTGCCCAATCAATTCTATGGATCACAGAAATCCGCTATATTCTGAGCTTGCAGCTTGGGTGGATCTCCCCCTTTCGGTAGTGGAAATGTTAAGGAAAAAAAATGTACAGGTTCTGGTAGCCATTTATAAGTACCTTTGCAGGTTTAACATTCAAATATAATACGGTAAGCTCCTCAAGTACTTTACTGTTCTATAACATTTCTCTCGCTTTTATTTGCAAATCTAGTCTGCTAGTCAACGCAATAGTCCCATCCCAAAATAATCCTGCTTTGGTATCGCTTAATAGACCGCTTGGAAATGCATGCATTAAGATTCCTGCTAATCAAATTCGCACCTTCACTTACAGCACATTCGACACAGCGAGAATTAACGATCACAAATTACATAGGGATTTATGGTATGACTTCGAGTCAGACTAGCCCAGAATCCAGCAAGATAATGCTTTGAAGGGTGAGAATCAAAACTCATCGACTCTGGGTAAATGACCTCTGTCGTCAAGCCCAACACTCACTAAAGAAGAAGAAGAAGAAGAAGAAGAGGTTACATTGGTTAAGATTGTTGGATTAGCTACAATTAGGTTATATTGATTGAAACCAGTGTATTTTTGAAAATATTACCTTTTGAGTCCTGCAGCTCTTTCCTAGAATGTCAGCCACTTTTAAAAATGCTAAAAAGAAGCTGTCCCAGGCTGAATTAAGGAAGTACATGAATGAGCACAAGAGCAAAGCGAAAGAAGTGAAGAAGATAGAGTCCCCACTCGCAAAATATCCTTTGAAACAAATTTGTTTTACTCTGTTATATGGTATTTCGTATTTTTCTTAACATAGCTTACATATAACGAATTAGGTCAGTTGACATGCATACTATGCCAGTCGGTAGTAAGATCGGAAGCTGTATGGATGGTTCATGTGAATGCCAAGCAACACAAACAGAATGTCGATATTGCTAAGAAACTGAAAGAGAGAACACAAAATTTTACAACCCCACTGAAAAGACCTCTTACACCTCCTTTATCAGAAGTTCCAGACAAAAAAGTAAAAGGTATTCTCAAAAATTCATTTAAACTATCTTCTGTGGCAATGGAACAGATGGCTGAACGAATGGATGAGTCAGAAAGTGATACGAATGGGGTATCTCAAGATTTTATTGATATTGGTAAGAAAGACACCGTTAAAAAACAAGAAGTGAAGGAGGAGGAGGATAAAGATGTGTTACCTGAAGGCTTCTTTGATGACCCTAAACTTGATGCAAAAGTATTTATTGGTTTCACTCTATAAAATTGCAATAACAATAGTAATTTTAATTTTCTTTCAGGCTCGAAATCAGGAGTACAAGGATCCGATAGATGAAGAATGGGAACGGTTTATGAAAGCTATGAAGGAGGCTGATAACGAGAGTAATGCAATTATCGCTGAAGATCAGGAAGAAGCTACAACGGAAAGACAAATTGATGAAATTGATGAACAAATGAAGAAGCTATCGAGGTACACATTTATTTGATTTTTTAAATTATTATTCATATACATATACTAAATTTTTAGAGTATTGGATTTGGAGAAAAAGAAAGAAGAAATCATTGCTGTAACCAATGAGGGCAGAAGTATAACAATGATGGATAAAGATGATAATGTAGATGATGAATTTGATGAGTTTCTAGATTGGAGAGAGAAGAAATCATTTAAATAATTTCCCACATAAATTTTAAAACGTTTGAATATTTGAGTTTTATGTGTATTTAAATATGATGTAAGTAATGCCCTTAAGAATATAGCTATGTTTGCATATCAATGGTTTATTTAGCAAATTTTATGAAAATTGGTTTTTTATGAATCAATTTACCACTTGCTCTCAAATTTAAATAAAACTTGTATAGGCAGGTTATTTATGCCAAAAGTAATTTCTTGGAACTATCAGTGCCACTTGTGGGAAGGAATCCAGATCTGCAATCTCAAAACGCCAAAATCAAAGATTCATTCACTAAAGCTCTGGTTTCCTCGAAAGCGGCGCCGTCAAATTGCGACCGCAATAATGTGGCGAATGATGTCATAGAAAACTGTACCATGTACACCACCAGCAGTGGTTTTTAAGGAAGTGTTGGTAGCCACCGCAACGCAATATGACGGTACCGGCATAGTGAATGCGGTAGCCAGTGTGGCGAGAAACAGTTCAGCAACGATTTATTGCGGTGGTGATGTGTAGTGATTTCGTTTTCTTTAGTACAAAACTGATAAAATAGGTATGCATTTATGTTTTATATTATAATAACTTACTTATATTAAAATAACTACGTTATTTTATTAAGTTTATGTTGTTTATATGTTAAGTTTACGTTATTTTATGGTGTTTTTTTTCAGCATAATGTGTTCTGAACTAAAACACACTGAATGGACAAGTGATCAGGACGAAATATTGATAGATTTTGTGAGAAGTCACGAATGTTTATATAATATTCAATGTACAGATTACAGAAAAGCCCAACTAAAACAGAGTTTATGGAATGAAATAGCCCAGATAGTTCAAATAACAGGTAATACAATAATACAACTTCTCGCTACCATATCAAATATTTATATATAATATTTTACATTACTATGATTAGTTCTCTTCGTAATTCTTTTCCTGCCATGCTACAGCACCGGGTCCATTGAAATATGTTTTAAATGTCTCACGAATTTGGACTGCTATATTTGCCCCACGTACATTGTTGTGAATTAGTGGAAGTAAATTTTCTGTAGGTAGTGGATATGTCTCTTTACTATTAGTTGATGTCGGAAATATATTTGCCTCTCGCAGAAGATTATATAAAATATAGGCACACATTATTAGTTTACCTGTGGTTTCTGGATGCTTAGCTATAGGTAGAAAAAATATTCGAAAAAATGCACAAAGAATGCCAAAAGTATTTTCAGTTGTCCTTCGAGCTCGAGAAAGTCGGTAATTATATATTGCTTTAGTTTTGTCAGTCACTGATTGATTTCAATCACAAGTCACAAGAAGAGCAAATGCCTCATCCCCGAGAATGACATGGGGCATCAGGATATTCATACCAGGCAGTGGTTGTGGTGGTGGAATATTAAATTCTTTTTTCAGAATCTTTTGTCCAAATGTGCTTTTCAAATATATGCCTAAAATGAAATTTGTTTTGTCAGAAAAATTAAACAATATGTTCATTATAATGCGTTTACCTGCATCTCCTTGTCTCCCGTACGATCCTATGTCTACTGCAACAAATTTATTATCTGCATCTACAATTGCCAACATAACCACTGAATAAAACTCCTTGTAATTAAAATAAGTGGAACCACTATTATTCCGAACCTTTATCCGGACGTGTTTACCATCAATTGCTCCAACACAGTTCGGAAAATCCCAAAGAGATCTATACTTCCTAGATATTATTTCAAACATTTCCTTTGTTGGTTGTAGCATTACCACAGTGAACATTCTTGTAATAATGGATTCAGCAACCTGCGTTATTACTATACTAATCCATGAATGACATATTCTAAACTGGAACGCCAATGATCGAAAGGATTCTCCTGTAGCCAAAAACCTAAAAAATTAATATCTAGTAATTCAGGACACTTACCTCATTCTTTTTGGTTTTATAATTATAGGTAATGATTGCAGAAAGAGATGGGGATATATAAGAGACTACTACATAAAAAGACGAGGCAAACCTAGCACGGGTTCATCTGGAGAAGCAGCGAAGAAACGATCGGACCAGCTGTCATTCTTGGATTGTATCTCTTCGAGCAAAAGAAGGTAAATGTATATGTTTCCTTATTTTACTTAAAGTAAAATATTTTTCATTTTATTTTTAGCACTCTCAACAATATAGGACAGTCTGAATCTCAAAAGAGTGTGGCAAGCAGTACAGCTCATTGTAATAAAGAGGGCAACAACATCGAGCAAGGACAGTCTGAATTACATATTACCGCAGAGGAATCTAGCAACGATATTTGAGATATCCAAGAAGCCGAAGTTGAAATTTTAAAAACTCCAAGAATTACCAAACGTAATACATACAACTAAATCCACAACTGCTGATGAACGTTTGAAGATATTAAAACAAATAGCTGATAAGCAAGATCTACAAAAGATGGAAAAGCAAGATGAAAATGATTTATTCTTTGCAGCAATGGCAAAAATAAGTAAAAAGTTGCCAAAAGTCGTTCAGGCTAGGCTCCGAATGCAAATTGGAAATTTAGTAGGAAATGCAGAGATTGAACATCTACAGTATTGGTAAGTCCTGATGATGGGCATGGGCCATCATCAAACAGTACATCTGTTACCGAGGATTTTACAACTCCAATGTCACAATGTTACACATTTCATTGCCGCAATAAAGAACCCCAATTTTTCCACCGCAATATGACGTCGTTCGTCGCGCTATTGCTGTCGCAATTTGACGGTGCAGCTTTCGAGGAAACAAGAGCTTAATAGAGATAAGTGGTCTTGTAAAGTTACGATTTCATTAAATTGATTGAAGTTACTAAAAATAATCAATTCTGATTGGCTGGCTACAGTATAAAGCCTTTGTAACTTTGTACATCACCTCAGGTAAAGTGAAAAATCGTAATCGCCAAGTGTGTGTTAACGGAACCAGACTATTTTACCAAATAATTTGGTTTCCTAGCGAAGTTATTAACTAAAAATGTGACAATTTTTGTAATGTTAGTGTTGGTTCTTATACATTAGACTTAGGCCTGGTTTATTCACCTCCAAGTAAACTGTTCAGTAGTGCTAGGCCATTAAGCGATCAGTAAACGTATATTCACTTAACAGTAAATTTAATCTGTCAAGTTAATTTACTTCGGAACAGATAGGGTAACGCATGAATTTATGTCTCAGTAAGTAGTCAATGATAACTTACGAAAAAAACTGAAGGTGAAATTTTGTTTAATGAGGCACAAATTCGAACTAGAAACGTCTAGAGGACTTTTGGAATATGAAAAGACGATTTCCCATTTTATCCCAAGGTTTTCGTTGCAGAGTGCCGTTAGCTAGGGATGGCAAGGATATATCGATATATTATATATATCGATATTTTATGAAATGTATCGATATATAAATATCGATATATTAATTCCGATTTATCATAAAATACATCGATATTTTTAAAAATATATCGAAAAACTAAACAACTCAGCCCCGGTGCTCACTGCACCACAAACACTACATCGAGATCGCATCGTACCTATTTCTTTTTCGAATCAAAAAATATCTTTCTAGCGTGACTGGAACAAGAAGGAGAAGCATTGCTATTTAGTCTGTTTCTAATATGTTCATTATGTGCTAACTGTCTCGAGCAAGCAAAGCGAGAGAGTGAGAAAGATAGGACATTTCAATCATGCTTTCTCTTTTTTATCCAGTTATACGAGAGAAGCTTGGAAGGCTGCCTCTATAAAGTAAGTACTTGAAAATATGATCACTATATTAATGCCATCTGTCGTCAAGCAGTTTAAGCAACAACCAGTTACTGGGAATATTTTTTATAGCGGATAGGGTAAAGTGGCAGCGAGTGCAGGACAACAGAATTGTGAGTTGTATACCCACGAGTCTTTAAATTTCTTATATAAAATTAGTCTCTTCCCCGGAAAGTTCGTTCGGGGAATTACCGTACATAATTTATAAATACAGGCCGCAGGAAATTTTTCACAGGTGACGTGTTTATTGTGAATATCGAAAGTGGAGAAAGGGTGAAAAGTAACCGTTAATACTTAGTGAAAATATGGCTCCTCCGCGAAGTGATATTTGGAAACATTTTCAGAAAGTTGATGCAAAAACTGCTAAATGTAATATGTGTTTAAAAGTATTAAAAACTTCGGGAAACACAACAAATTTGCAAACACATATGAAGCAAAAACATTTCGCTATGTTGAAATACTTAACTGATGGAAAAAGGGCATCTGATGAGTCTCAAGCGTCCAAGAAAAGTGAAACTGTTGGAAGTGGTTCACTAAATGAAGATGAGGTAAAGCTTCAATAGCTTCATAGGATTTATTTTAGTAAAGTATAATCATTTAAGATTTCTAGGAAAGACAAAGTGATTTACATTCATCAACTTCAAGTATAGGTATAATCTCGGAATCTGATTTATATTCAGAACCAAGTACTAGTACAGGAAAAAGAAGCGTTCACACCGTTCACCCAGGAATCCAGCAGGCTACAATTTCATCTGCATTATAAACCATTTCATCTTTCCAACGTAAAGCTTACGAGTTTAATTTATTTTCGTTTAATTAATTATTTGTTTCTGTTTTAGATGGTGGTTCTAAAAATCAGAAACTAACGGATGCAATAGTGAAATTTATTATTCAGGACAATTTTCCATTCAGTACTGTAGAAGGAAAGGGTTTTAAGGCTCTGATGAAAAACGTGGCACCTCTGTACAAAGTACCAACCAGAAACACCATTAAAAATATTGTTGATAAGAAGTATGAGGTAATTTCAATGAGATTTAAAAGTATTTTAAAGCAATCAAAGTATTTCACTATCACTACTGATATATGGACTGCGGATATGCAAACCAAGAGTTTCATGGGTCTCACAGTACACTTTTTGTACGATATGAGGTTAATGTCAGCAACAATTGGCATTGTGGAATTAACCCAATCTCACACAGCAGACTATATTACTTCAGAATTAGGCAAAGTTCTTGAAATTTGGGGGATTGAGTCGAACGATGTTGTTGCAGTAGTGACAGACAATGCGGCCAATATGGTCAAAGCCATACATGACAAATTTGGAAAAAATCGACACATTCCGTGCTTCGCACATACGCTCAACTTGGTGTGTGAAAATTCTTTGGCAAATACAGAGGGTGCAAACATTCTCATTGAAAAAGTACGATCAATAGTAGTATGGTTTAAAAGAAGCGTGAAGGCTAGTGATCAACTGAGAAAAAGTCAAACCGAAGGAGGAACGTCAGAAGGAGACATTAAAAAAATGATTCTTGATGTCAATACTCGCTGGAATTCGACTTACTACATGATAGAAAGGTATCTAGTTTTGTCTCATATAGTTAGTAATATTTTAATCTCCGTTATGAATGCTCCAGATATAATTACTGCAGCTGAAATAGAATACTTGAAGGAAATATGTAAAATTTTAATGCCGTTAGAGAGAATGACAGTCGAAATAAGTGGTGAAAATTATGTAACAATCAGTAAAATAATACCCATGATTGACTGTTTATTAGACCAGTGCAATAACTATTCGCCACAGTATGAAATAGGTAAAGAATTAAAATTAGCCTTGTTAAGAGAAATCGACAGGAGATTTGGTTCTATAGAGAAGTCTTATCTACCAGCTATTGCCACAATACTGGATCCTCGATTTAAACAAATAAATTTCAGAGATCCTCAAGCGCTAGGAACTCTCATTAGACACATCAAAAGTGAAATCGGAACTTTTGAAAGTACCACTTCTTTATCATCGGAATCGTCTGAAGAAGGAAATACAGACGTTAAATTTGATTTATGGGAGCCTCACAAGAAAAAAGCTCACACCAAAAGAGGTGTACAAGTTATATCAGGAAAAGACAGTGAACTGAACAAATATTTAAGCCTGCCAGTTAGAAATTTGAAAGAAGACCCTTTGAACGCTTGGACTGAGATGAAGAACGCTTACCCCAACTTATTCAAGTTGGCTCAAAAGTATTTTTGTGTTGTGGCAACGTCCGTCCCAAGTGAGCGGCTGTTTTCAAAAGCAGGAGCAACCGCTACTAAAAACAGGAACCGTCTCACGGGAAGTAGACTTTCCAAGTTACTATTTTTAAGCTCTTTGCCCGAGGAATTACATTTGTTTAATTGATTAATATGTTATTTTTTAATGTAAAGAATTTGTTGATGAACTAATAACACTAATTAATAATCTCAGCATATATGCCGTTTTGATTCGATATAACGGTATATCGATATATTTGTTTCGATATATATCGTGTATCGATATATCTCATTCGATATATCATATGATCGATATATCGATATATTTACGTTTTTTGCCATCCCTACCGTTAGCACATAGCGTAGTTACTTCGGCCGATTCAAAGAACATAACGGCCGTCTGCACCAAATCAGTTGGCAGGGCTGCTGGTGGGGAGAAAACGCGGGACAGAAGAAGGTCGGAGGTTGGCAGGAGAATGACGACAACCACTACGAGTGCTTGACTCCCGTGCTCGACGACCCGCACGATTCTTACTTGAAAATTAACGATTGTAATGTAGTTTAGTGTTAAATAAATAGTTAAACTAACTGTGTGCCTTTCTGCTCGTCGAAGAAGGCCACATTGGTGACCTCGAACTCAAACCAACACGTGTGTAGTGCCTGGAAGATTCATACAAGGCCAACGACGCCGCCATGAACAATCCGACCAATGCCGCAAATGAACGATCCGGCCGACACCGTGTCCCGCCAAACCGACGACCAGGTCATGATCGCTCGAGTTTTAGCGCACGGAACCGGAGCTTTGCTTTCTCCGGTTTGAAGCACAGTTTCGACAAGCTAGCATGACGGCAGATGACTGTAAATTGGATCATACTGTGACCAGCTTGAACAGCGAAGTCCTACTAGAGGTAGTCGACATATTACGAAAACCCGAGAAAGGCAAGGCTTACGAGAACCTAAAAACCTGACTTCTGGAAAGGTATAACATCAGTCTTGACGAAAAAATCCACCGCCTGATGGAGATGACTTTAGGGGACCTTAAACCGAGACAGCTTCTTCACCGAATGCAAGCCCTGTCCACGGACGACGTAATAAGTAAACAAGTCCTAAAAAACTTATGGCTCGGATCGCCTACCGCCCCAACTCCGAGGGGTCACATCTGTTCTTGATGGGGACCTAGAGCAGCTAGTCAAGAAGGTCGATACATATACACGTTGTGCCAGCCTTCCGGCTATGTCCATCGACGAGAAGTCTACCATAGACAAGACACTAGCCGAACTAAGTGGCCAGGTAAGCGCCCCATCCAAAAGAGTAGGCTTAGATGAGAGAGCTCAAAAGTCCGCCCAACGGACACTGCTATTATCATCGAAGATTTGGACTTCAAGCAAAGAAGTGCAGACCTCCATGTACCTTCTCGGAAAACGACCAGGGGGCGCAGTAGTGGTGACAACTGTTACCCCGCATACATCACGTCGCCTATTTGTCACAGATGAAGCTCTCCAATTCCAATTCCTCATCGACACTAGAGCCGACCTAAGTGTGCTGCCACGTAGGATTTACACTGTTACACAACCCAGCACCATACGTCTATACTCTGCTACTGGCTCCTGTATCAAAACGTACGGACAGAAACAACTGGTATTGAATCTCGGCCTTAGCCAACCAGTCACATGAACCTTCGTAGTTGCAGACGTCACCACCGCCATACTGGGCGCTGACTTTCTTACACACTACGGCATCACTATAGACATGCGAAACAAGCGTTTGGCGAGTCCATCCATCCCAGGTAGCATCAAATGTGAATCTAGACGGGTAAGGGCGCTAGAAGTGGGGCTATCGACCGCACACCATTACGATCGGCTGACTGACACACCAAACGACCCTGATAGAGTTCACCACTACATCGACACCTAACGTTCTCCCGTATTTTCCAGGCTACAAAGGCTTCCGCCAGATCGTTATCGAGTGCCACATATCCAGGACTTCGCGAATCAGCTACGTGGTAAGCAAATCTTCTCTACCATCGACCTGGTACGCGCCTTCTGCCAAATCCTAGTTCATCTAAAACATGTACAGAAGACGGCGGTGGTCACACCATTTGGGTTATATGAATTTCTGCGCATGCCCTTCGGCTTGCGTAACGCCGCCCTGACGTTGCAGCGGTATCTCGACCACCTGTTCCGGGAATGTCCCTTTGTGTATGTTTACATCGACGCATTCTAGCAGCCTCATCAACAGAGACAGAACACGAACAGCACTTGGAATCAGTGCTCCGAATTCTGAAGACAAACAGGCTTCAAATCAACTGGGAGAAGTCCAAGTTCCGAGCCCGTGAAGTCAACTTCTTGGGAGTCACAGTCTTCTCAACGGGTGTCCGACCCTTGCCAGCCAAAATCGACGCAATCCGCGGCTTCCTACGACCCACCACATACGGACAGCTACGTCGTTTTATGGGGATGGTCAACTTCTACCGGCGTTGGCTCCCAGGGGCTGCAGCAGAGCTCATGCCACTAACCGAGCTGTTGTCTCATCAAAAGAGGAAGCAGCAGGAACTCAGTGTACCCTCAGAGGCAACGGACGCCTTCACCCGAGTTAAAGAACTCCTGGCTGCTACTACTGAATTGATTTTTCTAGCACCGCATGCCCCGTTGAGCATGTCGGTTGACGCCTCGGACACCGCAATCGGCGGAGTGTTACAGCAGCTTGTCAATAAACACCTGAAGCCCATTGCTTTCTTCTCAAATAAACTATCCAAGACGCTGCGTAACTATAGTACTTACAATCGAGAGCTCCAATCACCATCGACTTTGACCGACTAGCTGAAGCCCAGACTACAGACGAGGGTTTACAACAGGTCCTGCAAGATCCTATACCTCTCCTACTCTCCTACTCCTATACTCTCTATACCTCCAACGGATCGTGCTCCCGAATAGCGAACGACCTCTCTATTGTGTGGCCCAAGATGACCGTGTACGCGTGTATGTGCCGTCAACCTACCAGTGGGACGTTTTTCTAAAGTTCGATACTCAGTCACATCCAGAACACGCTGCTACACTGCGAGTGATCGCTGAGCGTTTCGTATGGGATAACATGAATCGCCAGATTAAGCAATGGTCCCGAGAATGCATCCAGTGCCAGCGTGCCACGGTAGGACTTCACACAGTCACACCAGTAGCGTCAATAGGAATACCCGACGCTCGATTCGCCCACATACACATCGACATTGTGGGGCCACTCCCACTGATCCACGACTTCCGATACCTACTAACAATCATCGACCGATTTACAAGCTGGCCAGAAGCCATCCCTATCTCAGAGGTAACTGCTGAAATAGTGTCGTATAAACTCCTCGAAGGATGGATAGCCCGCTTTGGCGTCCCAGCGACCATTACTACGCACCGAGGCATACAATTCGAGAGCCAATTGTTCCGCCAGTTAAATACAATGTTAGGAGTGCAGCACATAAAGACTACTGCCTATCACCCCCAATCAAATAGGTGTATTGAGCACTTCCACAGAACTCTCAAAGCTGCGCTCATTGCCGCCCACACCGTATCGTGGGTCGAAGCCCTTCCCATGGTCATGCTGAGCCTACGCAGCACCTTCAAACAAGACATTTCGTGTACGGTCTCCGAGTTGGTGTACGGTACACCAGTCCGCCTCCCGGGCAGATACTTACTTCTAGCACTGCCGCACCCGACGAACACCAATTTGTTCAACGGTTGTGTGAGACCATGGGAGCGTTACGTCCTGTACCGACAAGCAACCACTCAGCCCGTATAGCCTACGTCCACCCGGACCTGCAAACGACGGCGCATGTGTTCATTCGTACAGAAAAATTGAAGCCCCCGCTTACACCTCCGTATAGCGGCCCGTTCAAAGCACTGGAACGACAAGATAAGTCCAGAATATTCCCCAACGAGCCTCCTTGGATAGACTTAAACCAACATATATTCCCGCGCTCTATCAGCTGCTCGAAGAACATGCGTACGCTGACCGCCTGCTGCTTCGTACCGTCGATGGAACCTCTCGAAATCTACTGGTCCCTCACTGGGGGGGGGGGGGTGCTATGGCGGATTCACAGGACATAACGGCCGTCCGCACCAAATCGGTTGGGAGGACTGCTGGTGGGAAGAAAACGCTGGACAGAAGAAGGTCGAAACTGGGCAGGAGAATGACGACAACCACTACGAGTGGTTCACTCCCGTGGTCGACGACCCACGCGATTCTTATTTGAAACTTAGCGATTGTAATGTAGTTTAGTGTTAAATAAATAGTTAAACTAACTGTGTGTCTTTTTACTCGTCGAAGAAGCCACAAGCAATATTACTAATTGCTATATTTTCACGCAAGAATGATTTTAACGTCTCGTCATGTATCAGGAGTACAGAGTTAAGGGCACAAAACATATACCTTAGAGAAGCGTAACTACCGTGTTACTTCAAGGCGACTCGGATGACATTTGCCGCCATATTTATTCCTTGCTCTCCCCACCACTGACTATTGAAATTGGCATGAAATTCGAAAATCGAGGGATTTTGAAATTGGCGGGAATTTTGAAATTTGATTATTGCATTTCTTGGTACATTTACATCAAACAAAATAGAAGCTCACTTAAAATTACGTAACTTACAATAACACGTTTGCTTTTGAAAAAGTTCCTGTACGTACTCCATAATTTTGAGTAAACCTACATATTATTTGGACCAAATGATCAACCACAAATACAAAATTCACAGAAAAACATTTGTATTTAGTAATAGAGAATAGAAATAAAATTATCCAAATATTAGAGACCGTTTATTAAAATCTAATTTAATAACAAGAACAGTCGTGGATAATTTTAATTGTAATGCTTTTCAGTAAGATTTGCCGTTCTTCGTCTTTAGTTTTGACCTGCACGATACCTGAGATAAATCCCTGATTAGAGTAAATATGTAGAGTGGTATTAAATGATTTAACTGGACAAGTGACATGGAACAGCAGAAATGAGCAGGGAACAGGGAGCGACATGGAACACGAGAAGTGTCATTCGGCACGGAACAGGAAGTAGTGGGTCCACACCAGTTCTGGCGGTGGGTGGAGGTGGCACCAAAATTTGAAAGATCGGGTGTCGCCACCTATTGTACAGCGGCGTAACGTTATAGGTAGATGCCCGCGTCAACTATCGTACAGCGGGAAAGACTAGCATTCGTACCTGGATGGATAACCGCGGTGTAAAAGATTAAATATGGAATTAAATAAATAACCAAATTCATTAATACACTGTTATAATTTGTGTTTATAAAAAGCGATATCAAATCACTTATACTATTACATTTTTGAAGTAGTTGACCAGCGTAGGTAAATGACTTCGCCACTGTTCGGATTAGATTTCTGAGTGCACGCACGCACGCACGCACGCACGTACGCACGCACCCACGCACGCACGCACACGCGCACACGCGCACACGCGCACACGCGCACACGCGCACACGCGCACACGCGCACAAGCGCACACGCGCACACGCGCACACGCGCACACGCGCACACGCGCACACGCGCACACGCGCACACGCGCACACGCGCACACGCGCACACGCGCACACGCGCACACACGCACACACGCACACACGCACACACGCACACACACACTTTTTTTCATCAGAACTAATTTATATCAAAATTTAATGATAACTATGAGTCGAACGAAAAGTTTTTCAAAACAATTTAAATGTAATTTAAGGGGATCTATGTTAAAAGTAAATGTAATCGTTATAGCAAATTCCATTAAACCACGAAATCGTGAAACCGAATTTGTTGCTAAATACTAAATTATTGATTATAATACAGATATGGAACTGCAGTATTCTGGAACTTTAAAATTTTGAACAAATTGGAAGAGTTTCAAGAAAGAAATTCAGGATGGGCATTATATGAAACTATTCATCTTAAAGTAAACATCAATGGTTATTCCCCGCGTAATATGGGGGGAATTTCAACTTTTGTTGAAGTACCAAAATTTATTGAGGCTCTTAGGAATGTTTTGAACATCCAACACTGCTTCCTCTGGTCAATTTTTGCCGTTTTACATCCACCTCCAAATAACTTGAATCTTTTCAGAACTACTTCTTATCTTCACTTTAGTACAGTGTTAAATTATGATGGAATCAAAATTCCAATTACCCTTTCTGCTATTCCCAAATTTGAAAAAATGAATAAACTTTCCATCAATGTTTTCATGTGTATGTTAAGATGTGAAGAACGCTATAAGCAACTATCATTAATTACGTTGGGATTACCGAGAGAGTTGTATGTACCTCTCCCATCTTGCGATGGGCATGAATTTGTTGGTTGTAATATTATTAATTAATAAAAGATTTGAAACCTTGCGATTTCCTAAATTCAATATAGGATGCCCTAAGAATCCTTGACGCTCTAAACAGGATTACAGATGCAATTTAACTATTGTAAAAAGTGGATTTAAGCAAAAATACTCTCTTAAAATATGTTTTGTTAACCTTCTACTTCTCCATCTATCTTCGGGTCAAGATCTGATGGTCCTAGGTTCGAGTTCTAGTTTCGGCAGATTTATACCTTCCTATTTCATCTAAGATATAGGCCGCTCCTATGGGCATTTACTTATAAAGGTACACCGCTGTACGATAAGTGGCGCGGGTAGCTACCTATAAGGGTACGCCGCTGTAGGGGAGTCATTCCTATGTGCAGCTATATAAATATAACAATATGCTGCTGTACGATAGATGGTGCCACCCGATGTTTCAAATTTTGGCGAATCCACCAAACCGAACTGGTGAGGTTCCTACTAATTCTTGTTCCGTGCCCACTCCTGGTGTTCCATGTCACTCCCTGTTTCGTGCCCACTTTTGGTGTTCCATCTCTCTCTTTATGTTCCGTGCCCACTTTTGGTGTTCCATGTCTCTCTCTGTTCCGTGCCTACTCCTGGTGTTCCATGTCAAGTATCAAAGGGGCCCCCGGGGTGGAGCTCTGCCTCTACCCCTCTACCATCCCATATGTCAAATTTTGGCGCCACCCCTCCCACTCGAACTGGTGAGGCCATCCCTACCTCCTGTTCTGTGCTCACTCCTGGTTTTCCATGTCACTCCCTGTTCCGTGCGCACTCCTGATGTTCCATGTCAAGTGTCAAAGGGTAGACGCCAGATTTAGGTAGAGGTATTATACGAGGGACTCTAATGTTACGCTTTCCTCCGAAACATTTGAGCGCATCTCGAGCGGCACGTAATCCTAGCAGAGAAGTTCTTCTTAAATCTTGATCAGTTAATGGTGATGGAAGTTTTTTCAATGCTGCAGTCACCGGATTGACCAGCGCGTTTCGGAATGAAAATCCAGATCGTTGGCGTTGTCAGCGTTGGCTCACCCCCATTCCTAGTTAACTCTTAGCTTTCATTCCTGTCGTCACTGACCAAACGGCGGTTTTATCACCGAATGAAGCGTGGAAACAAAACTGGAAACCTGGAATATACAACTCGATCGGTAACTTGTTAATCAAACTATTTAGCAATCCTACACTTCTTCTTCGTTTGAACGTTTGCATGACAATAGTTCAATGTAAAGGTATATTCAATGTAATATTTATATACGGACATAAAGTGACCAAAGGGTTAGTAGTTAAAATGCATATCGTTAGGCAATACCAATAGAAAATTTGGATTTCATCGAAAACGCAAGTCCCGATCCGACTAAACACAGTAAATTATTACTGAATTATTTTCGAGGTATATTTTGTGGACCGAGTGCTTATAGAGAAATTAATGCTATTCTAACGCTACTCTTCAATGAAAATGGACTGCGTTTTGAAAATGTCTACTTTATTCAAAATTGTTATGTCAACCGAAATATCAACTACGGTCTTTTTCATTCAAAGATAATGAAACGATAATAGACCCCGAAGAAGCAAGAAAAAATTCAATATTTATATTCGATGTTGTGGCGTGTGAGAAGCAAGACAAAATCCATACGTATTTCTCTATGGTTCGTCATAAAGGTATATAATTGCAATGTGATAGTGTTATTTAAACAGGACGATGTTAATTTAAAGCATGTATTCGATGAACATGTCTCTCCATTCAAGCGCTCGTGTTCCAAATGTTGGAATAATGATAAATTTGGGGCATTAGTAATCGTAAAAGATTGTGACTGGAACGACGGCCGCTATCGTAAAGGATTAGATGCATATATAAGAGTTCAAGAACAGTAGCCTGAGTGTTAGTAGTCCATCATGAAAGTATTAAGTAACGTGGAATCTGCACGTAAAAAACGAATAAAAACTTGGCAAAGGCTGTAAGAAAAAATATCAGGCCTTAAAGTTGCGTCGGTCGGAGGAAAACTGTACATTAAATAAACTTTTGAATCCCTTGACGGAATCCTTAAATGTACTAGTACAACAGTAACAGCAGCAGCAGCTAAAGCAGGAAAAAGCATAAGAAGAAGAAGAAAAATAAGCGCTACTAAAAATAGAGAAAGTTTCACCACCACGTTCACCGAAATTTGAAGAGATACAGTTTCTACCGCTTTACTATATCACAGAAACTTATAATGAAGAAGAAGATTACGATGAAGATGGTGAAGAGAATACCAAGGATCATAATGAGATGTCCAATGAGGATTTTCGGGAATATCGATATCGAGGATATTCGGGATATTGAGGATATACGGGAAATTAATGTGTACACTACAAAAAATATTGAAGATTGCAACATGTGCAAAAATAAAAAATAGAAAATCTAACTAAGATTTCCCTCAATATGCTACCTTTAAAATACGTACACTATAATTTGTCCCTAACCTAAAATAAACTTCATCTCTCCGTCCCCTGTTTGTCTGTGTTATAACCCCGAAACAGCTCAGTTGGGAGAGCAGTAAACTGAAGTTCTCAAGGTCCTAGGTTCAAATCCTAGTTTCAGTAGACGCATTATATGTAATATCTTAAAAAATATTACGTATAATACATCATTTTAGTGTTTAGATTTTTAATATAATGATACCGTAGACCGCTGCATTATATCGTTATTGGATTAAAACAAAAATACCCCCTAAAATGTGTTTTATGAATTCTTTACCCTTCCATATTTCCCGCGGGTATCGTGCTAGGTACGAATCCCAGTTTTTTCCACTACACGATAAGTGGCGCGGGCATCTACCTACAACGTTACGCCGCTGTACGATAGGTGGCGATACCCGATCTTTCAAATTTTGGCGCCATCCCCCCACCCACCGCCAGAATTGTGTTCTGAACTAAAACTATACAAATACTTATCCAGTGTTTAACATTTTTTTTCATTTATATTCCAGGAACAAACTAAATATTTCTCAATGTTACGTTGTAAAAAACTTAACCTTCTATCTGACAAAATTTGTTTATAATATGAAAAGCTTCGTTCGACTTCACATGATGTGACGGGAGCATATTTTAAAGCCACAATTTGACCAGTACTCAAAGAAGTGGATCCAATGGCTTCAAAATCAGAATTTTTCTGTACATTTTATTCCAAATGGACCAGGTACTTTTCTAATGTAAATAATGGCATCATTGAAAGTATCCATTGGCTCCACTAAAGAAGAGTTTCTCGTTGCTAGACTTCTTATTGCGTCAGGTACAAATGAGAAATTAGATTTAATATATATATTAAACCACTTTTTACCCGGTCACTTTTAAAAGAACCTTGTGCTTTCTTTATTGCCTGAGATGACGATTCGTCAAAATCATCAATTACCTGAAAAAAAAAAGTGTTAGTCCGATACACAAAAAATATTCAACCTTTTACCTCTTTTACTGTTCCAAAATGTGTTGAATAAAATGTGCATGCTTCATTCCAAGTACCCCATCATGTAAGAATGGGTTCTGGTGGCAGAGGTACGTTTGGAAGCTTCTCTTTATAGCCGGTAACACGTAAAGGAGCTTTTACAAAAATCTAAAAATTATTCACGACATTAAATTCATTTCGTATAAATTGCAGTGTAACCCATAGGCAAGATAAGTTATATGCATCATTTGAGGATAAAATATTTTTAAAGCTTTTACCGCTTTTATCATGTAAGTGGCCGCATCCGAAAATAACAAGAGAACTTTATCTTTTTTCGGCACAATTGGGTGCAATAATCCTAAAAGCAATATTGTTTACGCCCTATAGTTTGGTCTAAAAATTTTCAGAACTTACTCATGCTATCATCAAAAAATTTACTATCGTTTTGTGGTTTGCTGCATCCAATTCCTTGACAGTCAATGATTTCGTCTGTTGAAATTCAGATATAATGATCTGCAATGTCTTCCCGAATGGTCCTAATTTTCTATAATAAAACATGAGTGTATAATAGATACTACATTCAAAAGTATAATAGAGATTTCAAATTTAAACTAATTGGTAAAATTTTCTAAAACTAGATTCATCTGGAACAACTTCATTTGAGAGAGTTTCCAACAACCTTCGAAATATGGAATTATTTACTTTATTAAATGGGATGTTCGCCGCAACTAGAGTTTCACAGAGTTTAGTTGCGAATGTCAATTTTTGAGGACCAGTTTGTGATGTCTGTTCCATAATGGCATGCCTGATATTTTGTTGTTAACTTGTTTTATTTCTTAAATGTTTCTTGTGAATCCCGCTTGCTAAATGTTGTTTCACGTAATATTTTTTTGTTGTATGAACCTACAAAAAGAAAATTTTTATTTTCGGTATAGTTTACATAGATATTTATACTTACGCATTTTGTGCATATCTTACAGATATACCATTAATATCAGCCGAAAGAATTTTATCCAGCATTTCCTAATTTTTTAACTTTTCACTACCGTGCAACTTTACGGGCGGCATTCTATCAATTTCAAATTCACTGTGACAAGTAACACAAAATACTGATTTAAACAATTTATTTATTTCAAAGAACGCATCCCTAACAAATCGAGTTCCCGAAGAACAGGTAAAAGGCAAAGTCGGAATATCACG
This sequence comes from Cryptocephalus primarius, assembly GCA_963576515.1. Lineage (NCBI taxonomy): Eukaryota > Metazoa > Arthropoda > Insecta > Coleoptera > Chrysomelidae > Cryptocephalus > Cryptocephalus primarius. The sequence continues at coordinate 1,714,466 of OY754939.1, read as the reverse complement.
TAATTACCCCTGTGGTTTTCATTGTCATTAGTGGTAATGATGCGAATGAGAATTTTGGGAATTTAGTTGTCTTACTTGGAAACGGTAACAACAATTTCGCTTACAAATGTTCATATTTGTCTTGCTCCTGTGGTTTGTGTGGCTTTAATCGATGAAACGGGCATAAATGATTTTATAAAAAAAATCCAAAAACAATCCAAATACTTGAAAAAATGCAAAACCGGCAGGCAACAGGCTTTTGCCTAACTATCCTAGCTCTATTTATTACTAATAAAGAAATGAATTCTTAAAAATATACAATATATATATATATATATATATATATATATATATATATATATACGAAACCGTTTTCAAAATCGGGGTCAATAACCTGAATCCTAAATCTGTTACAGATGTCTCATTTCCATTCTACTAATAGTGAATCACTAATCTGTACTCAAATTATGTCCGCTTCCAATAGAATACTAAATGGGACCTAAAACTACGAAACTATCATAAATTCATTCTATTCCTCTATTATTTTGCATTTATCAACAATAATATTTATATTAATTATTATATTATATTAATTATTAAATTATTAATTTATATTAATATTAATATTAAAATTAAATTATTAATTTATATTAATTTTGTTCTTAATAACATTTGAATGGCCGAGCTTCTAAGGCGGGAGGTATGTTCATTAAACTCATGTAAAATTACCTCTGTTACGTTACGCCCATGCTCGCTGACCTCTATGGCTCTATGTAGGTCCTCAGGCAGTACACTTCAAGTGTCCAAGCAGAACGCATCGTTTGTGTTATATACAGCCCACAATAGAAAATTACAGTTCAGGTAGTTATCATTTATCATCTACATCGAGATATGAGTTATATCGGTGACTGCAGTAAAACTCTATTCCCTCATATTGAGGAAATGCTCTTCTTACCTAAGACAGAAGTTCAGGCTGTGTTGTAGATTAATTAGTAGCTCTTATTAAATTTAAATAAAATGTTACATTCATTTTTACTTAACCGCTTAATTTTAATCTGGTCGACTGTAGCCACCAATAATCTTAAATTCAGGTACATGGCGACTAGAGAGGGCGAGGGGTCAAGATTCGGTAAGATGCAGCTCGGCTAAGGTCGTACGACAGCGCTAACGTTGCGCGGTAAAGGAAGCGAAGGGGATTCTCTAGAGAAATATCAGACAAAGAAGGCGTAATCTTAATCGTGCTTTACCTTCAACTGTTTGGCTGGTGACATATACCATCGACTACATGTTTACATGATGCATTGTACCATTGACTAGCTGTTCACTTGGGGCGCTAAACCATCGACTACTCGTTTAATTGGTGCGCTGTACTAACGACTACCTGTTTACCAGGTGTGCTGTACAACGTTACTTCACCATTTGGGGAACGCCTTCCCCGTCCGAGGAGCCTTCCCACCTCATTTTTGGAGAGTATAAACCAACAGTATTGCTAAGAATTACGTTTAAAATTGGAAATCTTATAACTCTAGCTCCACTTCTGAATGTTGATACTTTTTTAACCTAGCTGGGCTTCAGAATTATAGAACGTAAATTTGTGCGATTCAGCTGATCAAATCGATCATTCTACCTACGTTTCCGTAACATGAGGCTACGCTGCCAAGTCCTACGTCGACTGACCCCAAGCCTAGGAATTTACAGCACTGTTCTGCGCCTTGGACGCTCATTTTGTACGTAAGTACCAAACATATTCTTCAGGATTTTGACCATTGACCCCTTTTGGGATAAGAGAGAGAGAGAGAGAGAGAAGGGGAGCAGAGGCTTCGAATGTTGCTCAAGGCAGAGGAATATCCAAACATCCAAGTCTGTTTGTTGGACTAGCGGTGGACTACTCAGACCGTCAGAACTTCAGACCGCAGTCGACATCTAGGCATGAGACAATACTGAATTTGGCAAACGCGTCCCCGTTGGAGTGCGAGCAGGAGCCTTCCCGCGAAAGCCAAGGAGGACCATTTGGAGGCGGAGGCTCCAACAAGGCCACCCGGGGGCCATCTTACGGAGCCCAGCACCACGCATACCGTCAATCAGATCTCAGGATAGTTTAAAAAAAGGAAAATAAGGTTTTCCTGTTACCTTCTGAAAATCTCTAAAACCGACTTTCAATTTTACAGTTCAAATCCTATCATATGCCTTACTTTAATGCTTTTGCATAGCGATGGATGAGCATCTCCCAATGCTAAAGAGTGAAGTACTTTCTCTATAATCTCCAAATAAAGAATGAAAAATCGTAACAAATAAAACACGTCGAATTAAATAGCATTTTATTAAAAGTATTGGCGAGTAAAGTTCAGTGAAAATACAAGTATACAGTACAAGAGTATAAAGATATAAGCTATATTATAAATTTTTGCTTAACGTTATGAAACATTACTTATTTTCTTGTTAACTCGTATTACCAGCAAGCAGAGCTAAGCCCATGTTTAATATAATAATGATACCATTACGGTTATAATTATTTAAAAGTATTTGTGCCTGAACAACTATATGTATGTTTATTAAATCCTACATTTTTCAACAAACAAACTCTACCACACTAAAAGAGAAGAAGAATAAATGATGAGCAACTGTTCTTTGTATGTCATTGAACGTAGCTTTGCTTCGTATTTGTACAAGTTATTTTCGATGATAATCGTCAGAAAGGTATATATTTTTCCCTGGAAATACGTACCAGTCCGCGGAAGATCACAAGACTGAGTTGGTCACAAAGTTTTCCCAGCACTTTCTATCCAAGCCAGTCCCTTTATTATGTATTAGCTACAAACATACAATCACAGCTTGTTTGATTTGGTAGTATCACAAAATATTCCCAGTATTTCTGCTACCACCAAACTTAATTTTTTCCGTTAAATTAAGTAAAGCGGAGAAATTTTTTAAACGTTATTATTTTAAATTCTTAGTAGGTACTACATATCTAAGCAATATTGTGCCTATATATCCTCATTTATTAACTTCAAATTGTATATAACCTGTTTGTGCTTCCTAGGCAAAAAAAACTGTACCCGATACACCCGTACAGATTTCCTTCAGTGATGAGTAATGATCGAGAAACTTACAGATAATATGTTATAAAGAGAATTCGATAAGGTGAGTTTTATGGGCGAGTGAAGGTGTGTGGGTGGTGGTGTGATGATTGGACAAAATTTTTACCTTTCTGGTCCCTTACATCACCGTTACTACCGAAGTAATAGATTGTAGAATATTTGAAATGCTTGGATTGACCTTTAGATCCTATCAAGTTGACTATTTTTTCGGTATTTTCGTGAGATGAGCATTTTGGAGGCTGAGTGGATTAGACTTTCGGCTCCTGCACCTCGACCGTGACACTTTCCAGCATTGGAGTCGTGGCGGTCGTCTGACCCGGAGGTGCCTGTGGGGGGCTCTTGTTTGAGCGCGTCGAGGCTGCCGAAACATTGCTACTGCCCCTCGAACCGCGACGGGAGCCTAGAAACAAACGCCCTGTGGATGCAGGATACAGGTTTTATTGGTGCGGACATATGAGAGGCTAGGTGATCGACTAAGATATGTCTACCTAAATTTTATTTTCCGAGCGAAACGTATCAGTTTTGAATTAGTAAAGGGTATTACATATTTTGTGATGGCAGGAAAAATGCGTTTTTCTTTACATTTTGTAGTTTTACATATTTACCTCAATTAAAATAAGCGGTTAAGAAATATTTATCAGTTACCTCTTAAGAACTGTTAATTGTGAGACGATAGGAATAGATAACCTTCTGGTACGTGTACTTTAGTTCATATATTGCTTAAAAATTATAGGATAATTTATTTGTTATCTAAACTAGTTTACTGTCATCGGATTTTTTTTTGAAGTGGAATATAATTCCACCAGTAAAGGAATTTTTGTACATATTATATACCTCAAAAACAACATAACCCTAAATTCGTAGGTTTCGTATATATATATATATATATATATATATATATATATATATATATATCTATTAAGCATTTAATTTTTTGAGGTAAGGATGTTGAAACTTGTCCATCGAGTTCAAAATAGATAAGAATACAGAAGAAAATTAACTTTTCTTTCTGAAAAAAAAAAAATGATTGCTGTTAAGGTATTCCCAAACCTAAATTTCGATTTTCAAATATTCGGTGTGATATAAAAGGAAAAAGAGATGAATCCCTGATTAAAATAATGAAAGCCTTTTAATCATGAAACGTTTGCATTCTGAGACACTTGTTTAAAAAATAACTTTTAAATATTCTCAAAAGTCCCTATATCTCAAAAAATATTTACCTTTGTAAATTCTGTTTATCAAGCAATCTAGTCAATCTATTTCCATACAGCTCATTAAATTAGTGTTCTTAACGATAAGAGATTGATATCTAACAACGATAGTGTGGAATTATGTCTGGTTGACTAGAAAATATGAAATAGTACGGGATGCATAATCCTTATGAAAGTTTTCCTTGATTTTTATTACTAGATTTAAGTGGTTGTATAGTTTTGTCATCCCAAATTGAGTTTGGATAAAGAGTAGCTGTTTGTTTTGCATATTTATCGAAATCGTATAAGCAGCTAGTAAGAGGGTATCATTTTTCTTCGTTTTAATCACCATATATTTATTTAATACCTAAAGCAACTTTTAGTAGGTGACTTATTTTGCTAACCGTAATTACTTTGTTAACTGTTTAAAGTAAAATTTGCATTTTTTTTCTTATTGACTTCGGAATGTTTTAACAATTACGGTTCCACAAAACGTGAAATTGAAAGCATCCGCAATTTTCGTGGGATACCGAACTTAACGTCGTTCAACACAACACTTGCGAGGCCTTCCTTGCCGAGGAAAGTTATTCTAAAATATGTTTTGTTTCATCATAATCATGTTTGCCATTCTTGCAACAATAAAATTCTACTCATTGATTATAACTCTTTGCTAATTCTTTGAAAACTGCTTAAAACTGATGCTTTCCTTCTCATGAAAACATGTAATCTGAATCTATACAGTCATGTATAAAGTGGTTGTAGGTATTTACCTTCTGGACAATGTATCCTTGTCCAAACAGGGCAATACAATTTTTAAAAAATAAACAAATATTTTGAAGATTGGAAAATCATATCGTAACACATCAAAGCTGTGAAGAAGACTAAGTGGAAGTATGGTAGATAAAATTCCAGTCCAAAATCAATAGTTTGCAGATCAACGTCAACTATTTGCAGCCAGATGTCAGCAAGTAAAGTATCCAAATGGATACTTTGAGAGTTATATAATTTCTTCAAAATGGTACAATTATTCCTTTTTTTACTTTAATATAAATCATGGCATACAAATTTTGGTTATTAAAGTATTTCAAAAGGTTTTCGTAGAACTAAGTGTTTATTTTTAGTTAATTATAAATTTAAATTTCTGTTTACAATGAAATTAACACACGTAGCGTACTATGCTGCTTGATTTTAAATTTGATACGGAAAAGTACGAAATGTTATCATTGAAACTGCCTCAAAATATCTTTGGGAACATTGTATGCTATTCTTTATAAATTTGATTTATGAAATTTGATGTATGTATACAATTTAGTGTGTCGAATAAGCTGTTATGGGTAATTCGATTTCTTATAAACGAGACAAATATGTTTAAAGTAATTTACATCGCTAAGTGATTTTTTTGTCCAGATAGTAATAACCCTGGTAACGCTTTAAGTATTTTGGTAAAGAGGAATATGTAAGCAAATGGCCTGTAAGCCTGTAAAAAAAACGGATTAGGCACATTCCACACAAAGCATATACAACAGCTCCAAGCGAGTAATACGTAACTATATGGTGTGTGTAATATGTGCTTTCATAACGAAATGAAAGTGCAAAGGTTGCTTTTACATTAACCTTCTACTGGTATGCATCAGAGAGGCGTAAAAAACATTAAAAATTAGTAAGACTAACTCGGATAAAATACTTGTAAATAAAAAAGGCGTTAAAGACCCGAATAAATGTCTCGTGACATTTTTTTCAGTAAAGCAAGTGGAAAAGCTAACTTTTAAAGGTTACTCTAAAAATACCTGGATCTGTGAACGTCACTTCTAGAGAGAGAGACATAATATCTTTAAAGTGTAAATATTTCTCAGATTAATATTAACAGTATGTTTACAATTTATACTCAATTTTATGCAATTCAATATATGCATATTTTTATAAATGTGACAGAAGCGCATGCAATTCGGTCAATTCAACCAGAAAATATTTACAAAATTTAGAAATTTTATTTATAATTAAATCCTCCGTAGCCATATTTTTAACGTTAGAAAATTTTCAAATATTTGAAAACTTGGTGGCAATTCGTTCCAGCTATATTTCGAAAGAATAGAATGCATCTTTCGATAAATAAATATTAAATATTTTGTTAGCACTTAGGATATTTTTTACCTTGAGAGTTCGGAGAGTGCGCCCTGAGGGACGCCATGCTAGGTCCCCTACTGGGACCACGGCTGCTCCTGGATCCTCTCCTCTCATGTGGGTGCTTGTTATCTTTCAGGAGGGACACGTTCATTAGGCGAGGGTTTGGTGTATTGAATATCGTCCTGTTTTCCCTCCAACGAGCCCTGGAATTGTTCATTGCATACATTCATATTCATAATTATTGCATGAGGTTTTTGTCTTATGGAAAAATCGCATTATCGAGTTGTTATAAATTTATGTATGAAAAAATTATCAATTCAGAACCGTATGCCGCCCAAACTAAGTAGTTTTACAACAACGATTCCTCAATATTAAATTACTATTAAAAGTATGAAAACTGTGTTAATTTATTTAATTGATGAAAACAACCTTGTTAACGAAATTATTAAGTATCCAAAGGTAAATTCTTAAATTGTAGGACATAAAGTGAATTTTTATGGCTTCGATTTTCTTGAGGGGCGAATGTATGTATTTCATTTTATTATAGCACTGCTTGGATATTAGGGGCGCGATCAAAGTACATGGGATACTTTTCAGGTTTTTTCAATTGCCATTGTGGGACCGCCTTTAAAAACAGTGTTTTTTTGGAAATGTGCTCGGTCAGGTCGATTGGCATTTCGAATTGCGCTCTTTTTGATGTGAGAAAATGTCATATAGCTTGTATCAAATTTGAGATAGGATGTCATTGACAATTTCTTTAAATCGTAATATCAATTTTTTATGACTATTATTAAAGGGTATATCAAACTACATATGCGTACCAATTATAAAATTTTGATTCTTTGTCGTTTAAAAGATATTTAACATAAATCAACTAATTCGAAAAATGAGGGCATCTGATTCAACTAAATGAAATAATTCAGGCAGTTTAGAAATGGAATGTCATCTGTATATCATTTTCTTAAAACTGGGTTGATATTGATAATGTTTAATAAAAAGGGTAAATGGATACAAGTAGAGAGTAGCATTGTATCGATCGAGGATATTAATTAGTTTGCCGTTTTGTGAGAAATAACGTATGTCGAAAAATCGAGCAAAATGTCGTATTTAAGTGAAACCCACAAGATTGAAAATTTAATGACGATTGGCTACGGATGTAGAAAATGGAATTATCATGATATGACACGCAGGCACGCACGCACACCCACACGCTTACGCGCACACACGCACACCCGCACATGCGCTCACGCACACACGCTCACACACACAAGTTCACACGCACGCACGCATGCACGCACGCACGCCCGCACGCACGCACGCGCGCGCGCACACGCACACGCACACGCATACGCACACGCACACGCACACGCACACGCACCCGCACACGCACGCGCACGCGCACGCGCCCGCGCACGCGCACACGCACGCATGCACGCACGCACGCCCGCACGCACGCACGCACGCACGCACGCACGCACGCACGCACGCACGCACGCACGCACACACACACACACACACACACACACACACACACACACACACACACACACACACACACACACACACACACACACAAATTAAACAAATAAAACCACACCCTCCGAACCGCCTAACGTCACTACATACCGCGTCCTATCCCAGAGGTAACGTTTATTAACGTTCAGGTGTGGTTTTTTGTTGTGAGTTAATGTTTTCGACGTCCAAACGAATCCTTTTTGGGAATTGTAAATATTTTGTGAGGGAATGATAAGCAAGTCAATGATGTCCCTTGTTGGCGATTTTAGAAATTGTAGAAAATAACGCGGCGGGAGAGAATTGCGTTGAAGTCGGCAAAATAAAAATCGAGCAAATAATAGAAAAGTAGAATTGAAAGAAATTTTTGCTACTACCCTTGTTTAATCTACGCCTTCTGATATTAGTTATGTAAAATAGAACTTAACGATTTGAAGTTCAAAACACGAGTCATATCAAGGTACAAGACGTTTTAATTTCAACATGAATTTCGGATTTGGCGTAAGGTAATTTGAATACTATAAATATATAATATCAAATACATTAATGTAAACAAGAACATGATGAACATTTTTTTATTTTACTGTTGAAACAGTCGAGAAAATGAGTCGCTTGCCGTGGTATTACAAATACCTTTTCCGCTTTATCAACTAAATTTCATTTCTTCTGCCTTCTTTTGTGGCCTTGGCACTCTTAGTCCACACGCACATCAGTATATGCAATGGGCATGCACCATGTTTATTCACCGGGCTCCTCAAGCCTCGGCGCGGTCGAGGTCTCCTGACCTGGTCCATCCGCAAGTATGGAGCGGGGGGGGGGGGGGGGCACTCACACCAACGAGCTGAACAACTACCCTCCGCCCATGCCGGTAGATGTTTGAGGTTGGCCTACCTCCCCCTTCCACTTACACGTACTAATCTCTCGCTTGTAGCTGCCGTCTTCTCCCTAGCACGCAGGTCCTTACAAATGTACCTCTCTATCACACGCCATTCAGCCTCCCCTTCCAAAATACGGTCAACCACATTGTCCGGCGTCACCTTTTTACCAACCACGAACTCCATAGATTTCCTCTCCCGCATCCACATTACACATTTAAAGACGGCGTGCTCCACATCATCGCCCCTCTCTCAGCACATCCAACATTTATCATCCCGCATCCTCTTCCGTTTATATAGACATGCACCAGACCCACCATGCCCCGTGAGGAACTGGGTAAATTGATACCCCACCTGCCCATGCCTCCACGTTACCCACCTGCCCATGTCCTTTATAAGCATCTTGGTCCAGAGACACTTTCCGCCCGTGCGTTCTCACTCTTGGTGTCACCATGCCATGGTTTTACACCTCGCATTTTCCTCGTTCGCTGCTCCTTCCCAATAAATTCATTGCCCTGTTCGTAACCACCCCCGCCAAGTCGTCCGCATAGGCGATGATGGTTACGCTCGTCGGTTGCTCAATCCTTAGGATTCCGTCATATGCGAGGTTCCACAAGGCGGGCACAAAGACCGAGCCCTGCGGAACCCCGCATAACATCCTCAATCTCTCTTCACTCTCCTCATCTCCGAATACCACCTCCCTCTCTTTAAGGTAATCCATAATCACTTTACACAGATACCCCGGGACCTCCTGCCAAACCAGCTCCGTTACGATCTTGCTCCATTTCAGGGTGTTGAGAGCATTTCTCATGTCCAACGTTATCAGAAGACACAGCTCCCGTTTCTTCTGCGTGCTGTTCTCCGCACGTGTGGCCAACTCCACGATCTTGCGCAGTGCGTGCAAGGTCGATTTACCTCTCGTGAAACTTAACTGGTCCTCCGACAACGCCGTTGCTCCCCTAAGACGGCTCGAGATCACTTGCTTCCTCAGCATACTTACCGCCGGAAGCAGGCAAATTGGGCAAGCCCTTGTACCTCCTGGATTTGGCAGGAGAATCATCCTTCCTCTCTTCCATTCCATCCCCCCCTTCCCACTTTTCAAGCAGCGAGGAGCGGCGTCCACCTCCTTGTCCGTAACCGGTGACATCACTTCTCCCTCCCTCCTGCATAGTGCCTCGTATTCGATTCGCGGAAAGAGGTACCTCACAAACCTCTTCACCTCATCTATGCTCATTTGCAACGGGCCGGCCATAGCCAGCTTCCTGCTGACAATTTTGTAGGCAAGGCCCCACGCGTCTATTCCGATCTCCTCGCACAGTTGCCGCCAGGTCTCCCGCTTCTCCCTGACTAATGCCCTTTTATTCTCCACATACGCAACACGTGTTTCCTCGTCCTTCCCCGCATTGTTTCTCCTACACCTTGTTCACTTTCGCCTCGTTGACACACACTCCTTCCTCAGGTGAGCCATCTCCTCGTTCCACCAATACACTTCACGCCTTTGGATGGCGCTGCTACCTCTCTTCCACCTACATCTGGCCCGACATGCCCTCTGCAGCAATGCAGCCAGCTGCCTGTGATCTGCCGGCATATCGGTCTCACCCTCTGATTGCATCCACGCCCTCAATTTTTTTCCACTCATCTTACTTGTCCAAACCCATTTGCCGCGCCTACACCCCCCCCCCCAACAGCCCTTGTTGGTTTAGAGCCCCTCCTTGGCCGTCATAGTATGCAACTATGAGCCTGTGGAGGCTCAAGTTCTTCACCGCTGAAACCTCCCAGTAGCGGAGTAGCCCCGTAGCCGCCTCGTGTCCCCATGTGAGGTGGATCCAAGGTTTTTGTGGGGTCCGCACACTAGTTGGCCGAGTCCTTCTGTTCGCCAACGTTAGTCCCTCAGTTGCGGCCCACTCTGTTATCAGGCCCCCTCTGTCATTTCCCTTTACGCTTCCCCACAGGGGAAACTTGACGTTGAAATCATCTATCACCGCCACAGGCTCCTTCTTTCCCGTCACGACTCTCTCGAGGTCCTCTAGGACCCCCTCCAAACCTTTCATACTGGTATTTGGAGACACGTGCACTCCGATCAACAACCCCGATCCACCCTTACCACTATAAAACCCTTTCCTACAATATCTTCCCTTTTCCTTCTACATACACCACTTATTCCCACTGCCACCTCTTCCCTTTCATCCATCAAAAAGCCTGCCGCTTTCACTTTCCTCACATTACACTCACTCATGAGGAGCACATCTGCACCTCCTCGAACGGCAGTTGCCAGGAATAGGTCATCCGCCTCCCGTCCCCTACCAATGTTACGGTAGTATACGCGCCACGCTCACTACCCTTTTCCATCCTTAACCTGTACGACTATTTTCTCTTTACACTTCCCTTCCCCTCTCTTACACCCCTCCTCGCCGCATCTCCAGCACTCTCCTTCACTTTACATGCGTTCGCCCTATGTCCCTCCTGGCCATATCTTCGGCACCTATCACCCATTTCGGGCCTGACGTACGCATTAGACGCATATCCCCTCCGCCAGCACCTGTAGCAGCGCATCCGCTCCTTCCTTCTTCGGATGCGACACGACACCCAGCCCACCAATAATCCTCCCCGCTACTTCTAGTCGCTTCGCCCCTTCCTCCTCAAACCTCAACAACACAGTCTGATTCTGGTCTCTGCCCACTCTCATGTCAACTACATCTACCTTGGCCTTCGCAACCTTGCCCACTGTCTCCTCGATCTCACTTTTACTGACATCAACCTCCACATTATACACAAGGAAGTGGGCACCGGCTCCCGCCGGTCGCCGACACGTTACTCCTTCTATACCACACACCGCCGCCCTGACCCTCTCAATATCTCCACCCCTCTCCATAGCCACTACCATCCTCCTCTCCCTACCAGGCTTTATTAACCTAACCTGCTTTCTGGTGAGGGGGTCCTCCACGGCTTTCTGCGTTTTCCGAAGGAGGTATACGTAGTTGTCGCCACCTTTACCTCTCACCACCAGGACTCCTGCCTTTTCCTTTGCGCTGCCCACACTTCTCCCCTTTCCCAGCTCGTGAATAGCTACCTCCACCCCGTTTCTCCCCAGGATGCATTTCGCGATCTTAGCTACCCCTTCAATCGTTCCCACCGCGCTGAGCAATGACAGAGCCTCAACCTTTCTTTCGTTAGACCTCTACCAGACCCTGCAATTCCTCGTAGAGCTCTTTCTCCCACATCCCAACAACCTTCACCACCGCCACCGTTTTACTCCTAGAAAGGATTCGCTCCCCGGGTCTAAACATCCTGGTGTGGTTGTTTAACCCTACCCCTCTCTATTATCCCGTCCTCCACCGTACTTTTGATCCATGTATCCTAGATAAATCTGTGCCCTTTTAACTCGGCCCTCTCGTCCACACTTCACTTTCGGTATTTCCAATAAAATATGATGTTTCACTGTAACACCCTGTACGTGTTAGAGGTAAATTTAGTTTAAAAAAAATGTAAGGGTTGCTGCTTAGAAGGGGTAGGTAGATAAGTTAAATAGTTAGAAGTACCCTCGTACACGTGCTCGCTGAAGTTCATCGACAGAGGAAAAGCATTCACCTCGATTTCCGGTAATTATTAATAACCAACTAAGGTTCGGTAAAAACAGGAAAGAGCAGCGACAATAAGAATTTAGATTTATCGGCCATGTTTTACCGAGTTAGCAAAAGGTTCAATGGTCTGCAGGGAAGTGGCGTGAGACTTACGTCAATCGACGGGGTTTTCCGCTGAAATGCAATTTTCATTAATCGACGGGGTTATGGAATCGATGGGGAGTCGATTCTTGGCAGCCGTCGGTAACAGTCGCGACCGCGGAGTGGGTGACTCAAGGGGAGAGTTACCAGCATCAGGCCCAAGTGTTGACGGTTTTTTTTTCTTTTAATTTTGGGTGTCGGGAAATAGATCCTTGGGAGTCCCGGGGAGAGAACAGCAGTCGGACCGAACGAGAAGGACGAAAGGTCGCCGAAGTAGCCTGGGTCACAGACGAGAGTCTCCAGGGAGGGCACGTGGTGAGTTGAGGAAAGTGAAGGGGTGACTAACGATTTCAGCGGCTTGAGGCCAAACCACGGGCTCCGGGTCAGAGATAGGTCCAGGGATAGATGTCCCATTCTTTTGTTTTTCTCCAGTTTCAGGTGATCGTAGTCGGCCCTAACGTGGCGACACGATCAAAAAGCGGCTGACAGGCTTACATAAGGTCTCTGTTGAACCTTTTGCTCACGTAAACAAAGTCAGAGGGTATAGTTTCTTAATTTTTCGCGTTGTAGAGATAAACTTCGTTCTGTCGAAACGGAAGCGGGACGTAGGTACGAGGGATTTGAGGACAGCGTCCGGTGGCTTAACCACAGTTCGTCCGTTTTGCAGTAGTAATTTTCGTTTTTTTGAGTTATTATCGCCTTGTCCCATCGGTTCATTTTACACTTTTCTTCTTTTTTTTGTTGTTTGTTTATTTTCTTTTTTTTTGAAAATATAGTTTATTCCAATTTTAAATTGTTCTGGTGTGTCCATTCCCACAAACGAATCTCACCTGATTTCTTTTGGCAGGCATTTGCGAAGCCCTGCGGCCTGTGTCTTTGTGGGAACTGAGACTCAACCCAGTTCGCTATTTTGTTGATTTCGTTTAAAGTTTTGCCGTAGTTTGGAGCGGCAAAACACGTAATTTAAATATTCCAAACTGGTGGCAGCGCTATCTGATAGCCGTTTAAAGAACGACCGATCGGGTGAGAGAGTGGGAGTGGTGGACGATTGTGGCTGTCAATCAATCTCCCATTATGCTAATTTTCTGACCCTCGTTATCACTATTTAAACTATCTAACCTATTTCTCAACAAAACTTTTATGTCGTTAAAGTATAAGCTTATGACCTCAGTATATTTCCTAGCTTTTTCTAATTCTTCGCTAATCTCATCTGATTGATTAAAAATCACCTTAACTTCAAGATATTCTTTTTCAATCTGATCTCAATAAACTAAAATTTGATTAATCACCTTTACATTAGCACGCCTATCTTGATTTTCGTTTTTAGCCTATGTAGGAGGACCTCCAATTCTTCATATATATATATATATATATATATATATATTTATTTATTTATTTACACTTAGCCACTGCTCCACTTATTTACTTTATTTATCCCCTGGTGACAGCATTCTTTGGCTTAAACCTGTTGCCGACTCCAGGACATCTCTCTATGAACTTTCTGTTCCAAACTCCTCCTTAGAAATCTCATTAGGTAGAGTACGACTCCAACGATTGTTACCACAAAAGCTGTTATGCCGAGTATTTCTCCAACTGAACCGTTGAATTGATTCGAAATACCTCCACTGTTTCCTGCTTCGGCTATGATGACTTTTTCTTTAGATTGGCTGCTTCTCATATTGTACGATTTATCAGGTATTATGATACACCGGTCTTTGAACCTCCAGGTCTCGTAGGCCATCGACGAAAGTTTGTACAGCCAGGCATTTACTGGTCGGTAGCCGTTGGCTAGGCGTAGCGAACTAACCTGGCCACATCAACCTCAAACTTCTGCAGACTGTTGTTCGCTGTTTGTTTTCGAGTCTTCATTTGGGACCGGTATACTTGCTCTAAGGTTCGAGTGTCTGTACCTCGTTTCCAAACATTTCACCAGTCCCTCGTTGTCGCGCTCTTCCTCAGGAGTGACCGCCTGGAGAATATCCAACTCTTCTCCTCGCGATGTCCATCCGTTGACTCTCGCTGCGGCTTCGAACTGCTTCAGGTAGTTGGAACGATGTCTTACCGTCGAAAGTCGTTGGCTTCAGTCGTGTAGATACCCCCAGACCCATCGTTGCTAGTTCCGCTTCTGGAGTCGACTCTTCGTTTAGCCCTTCTCTTGAATCTTATTAAGAGATTTCTAACGATGCGCCCTGATTGAATAGGTGCGCCTTATTCTGTCCTCCTGAGCGGAGAATTGGGCCATAATTTCGCTCTTCTGTGCTGCCATGTTGTCCCTTTGGGAGGAGATTTGGGCCATGATTTCGCCTTTTTGAATAATCATGTCGTCGCGTTGAGCGGAAGTTTGGGCCACAATTTCGTCCTTTTGTGTAGAGATTTTAGTCGTAACATCAGAGATTTGAGCTGCCATCTGAGTCATGGTTTCGCTTTTCAGTATAATCATGTCGTCTCGCTAAGCGGAGATTTGGGCTATAACATCAGAGATTTGAGCTGCCATCTGGGTCATATCGTCTCGCTGAGCGGAAATTTGGGTCTTCATTTCGTCTTTCTGTGCTGCCATCTGGGTTGTAATTTTCAGCTGATTCAGAAATCAGAAATCAGCTGATTTACAGAAGCTGCTCCCTTAAATAGGAACACGTCAGGATCTCGGCCTTTGCTCTTCATGTCCTCTTTGAGTCTATTCTGTACTTTCGCTTTTTTACCTTCGCAATTGACGTCTCGTTTCTGCAACTCCTTTTTCAATTCAGTGACCATTAATCCACTTAAATTCTCCAATGTCCTAATCTACTTTCAACTGATCGCACTTCTGACACCACTTGTTACGTTCGTGGGTTCTTATAATTAATAACACCAACTATGATTAATTATATCGTCATTTATTTAACTAACACTAACACTCTACAGACTTTTTCTAATTCATTTAAAGGTAAATTTATTTGTTGAGCGTGATTTTATACGACGGATGTCGGCTCTTCACATGAACAGCTGTGCTTTCCACTGGTCGCTTATCTCTCGGTCGCCTTTTTATATTCTAAAGGTATTAGGTCGAGAATCTTTTAGACGTGCCGATAAGACGAGGAGAATCCGTTACAGTAATAATAGCGTTAGTTACCTGCAGCTTCCTCCTTGGAACGGTGTAAAGTGAATTATTTATTAAGAGCACTTTGCAATGGAATATTCAGAATGATTAAATTTCACATGAGGTGACCCCGGTTTTTTCGAGGTTAACGAGACAGTCGATGGGATTAAACCGGAGTGGGCGTAATCAGATTTTTTGCCGGCAATTGGCATCGTGTTGGACAGTTATTGGTGTTATCCTCGCGCGTGTAATTAAATTTAGCTATTTTCGGCTCGCCGTAGGTCATGTGCGGTTACTGTAGGGTGAAAATACGAAACATGAGGCACACATCAACAACTGTTCCAGATATTTCCATTGACGTACCCTCAGTTTGTTTAATTCCAGTCCAGAGCCATACAGGGGAATAACGTTGTGGTAATGTAGTCGCGTTTTTGGGAGAAACAAACATCTGAATACACGGAAAAGACGTTTTCTGCTGAGTTATATCAACTCAAAAATCACGGATTAATATAAAGAAGAGAAAGCACTGAGTCAGCAAATGAACCTTATAAAAACAACACGTAGCAAAACAATAGGCAGCCAGTCCCGAGTCATCAATTGGTCAACGTCGGTCCTTTGCATTTATATGTGAGCATTTCGCATTTAGGCGAAATGATATCGGAGACTCAAGAACGTACCAAGCGATCAAATATCAATGAACGCGGACGGGGGAGTCGGGAAGGGAAAAAAGGAGACGTCAGCACGTCACGATCCAGAGCACTTGGTGGAAGACGGACAGTCTGCTCCCGATCTTGAGATAGTTCGGTTGTAGATCAAAGTCAATAAAACTGTTTATTCAAATTGCGTAGTATTAACTTTAAAAGAAAAACTATAATCTTAAATCAGAAATGGGATTCTTACTAAGTGCACCACAACAATGGAGCAGTTAACCCAAGTTCTAGCCGAGACTTTACAAGAAATCAAGGCGCGCGTTGCATCATGAAATGGACCGATTTCAAGAATTGAAGTCTCAAAATTCAACCCTGCCAAGGATGACTTGGGAGCGGCGAATTGGTGTACGCAAATCGAACAGCTGAGCGTCACCTTCGGTTGGAATGACTTGGAGCTTCTGTCGAGAGCTGCTAGTGGCCTGGAAGACGATGCCAAGGAATGGTTTTCTTCGTGGCAACCAGTGGAGAAGACGTGGGAAAAATTCATTTTTGTGAGCTTTATCCTGCGAAGAGAAACTTAAGCGAACGATTTCGACAAGCGAGCCGGTACACCAGTTGCTTCGCCATGGAATATTGTGAGTACGCTGGAAAGAAGATCTCGTTATTAAAAGCCCTCAATTTCAATTTGACCGATGCGCAATTAATCGAGCTTGTAATTGGAGATATCAACGATGTTAACGTCAGAAACGCTGCATTCAACAGCGATGTTACCTCTGTTGCTCATTTGTTAACGATACTTAATAATTATGTAATGCGTAAAGATTCGAATAGCGTGAAATCTGAATCTTGTTTGAAACGTCCGTATCCATTTAAAGAACAGGTCGAAGGACAAACACAATCCTTAAAACTTTGCTTCAGATGCCATCAAACGGGCCATTTAATGCGCCAATGTCAAGTTGAATTTTATTAAAGTGAAAAAATTCATGAAGATCAAAATTCTAAAAACGTGCCGCCTAATAAAATTCCGAGTTGCAGTTTCTGCGGTAAGCTAGGTTACTACGTCGATAAATGCTTCAAAAAAAAAAAAACAAGTCAAACGATCTGACATATCAAATGTGATTTACTTTTGTGCTGATGTAGATGATAATTTCTGTACTCCTTTCAAAATACAAAATTTGGTAGTAAATTATTTAATCGATACAGGAGCTGAATGTAGGTTAATATCCGAAACAATTGCTAAAAAACTACATTGCCATTTGGAACCTATTGTCACTATGTTGAGGGGTATCGGTAGTAATCTGATTCCGACACGTCATCGAACCACTTTAAATATTGAACGTAATGGTGCTGCATTTGGCAACGGGCAGGTTGAGAGATACGTTTCAACCGTCTTAAATCTATTACGCACAAATATCAGTAACAAGTCAGAATGGGCGAGCACAGTTCCCAAATTACAATTTATTTTGAATACAACAGTTCAGAAAACAACAGGATTTTCTCCTATTTACCCTGTGACTGGACAACACGGTGATACCAATGAAGTACAAGCGTTAACAAAAAAGATTTCATTAGTTATAAGCGAGACTAATGATTTAAAACGAGATCGCCAACTTGCGTACATGCGTACGAGGCTACAAGCAGACTATGCCAAAGGCAAGTTCGACAGGACACGAAGAAGGAACAAACATACTAATGTTGGAGATATCGTATTCCATCCATCTGGTAATTCGCACCTGGCAAAATTGGACCCGAAGTATGAGGGCCCATTTGAAGTTTCACGCTTACCACCACATGATCTCGTTGAACTCAAGAATTTAGCGACGAGCCGAAAGCGAGTAGTAGCCGTGGATATGCTGCGTCGCTGGCCTGGCGAATTCGAGGAGGAAACTTAATATAGGTTCGTAAGTGTTATTGAGTAAATTAAGAGAGAGAAAGAGAGAATATTAGATTTGACTTTTTACGATTTCATTGAACTTGGAGTTTTTTTTGACTAAGATGTTTATCCCGAGTATTATTTGAATTAATATTAAATTCTTGATTGAGTTGGTGAGATTCTGTAAGCTCTATATGGGCGGGTGATTCTCTTTAAGCTCTTTTATTATTAAATTCATAACGAGTGAGTTTCCGTAAGCTCTTTAAATTCACTGGAAAGTGTTAAGTGAGTTTTGAGATTAATAGTGAATTGGAGACTATGATTTAAATGATGACTGAATTGATACAAGATTTGCATGGAAATGATTGCATTTCCTTGGTACTGCTTCCTTTCTTTCCTTTTATTATAGATCACTGCTGATTGGAAGAAGGAATAATTCGAGAGCGAATTATTTGTCAGTCTGGTGAAAGTCTGTGAAAGTCTGTGATCTCTTGAGACCTGATGCTGAAATGAGAGAAATATCCGAAAAATCCGGTACTAACAATATCACGGAAAGTAAATTAAATCCCTCTTACCTAAAAGTTCAAATAAATCTTTTATATACCAATAAAGATTCAGGTCCCTTAGTAGTCGTTATTGAAGGGTCCCCCGAGACCGGAAATATTGGAAGACTGAATCACTATTCTATTGCCAAAGAAATCTTCGATCTCAACCTAACAGATATTAAAAAAGTGGAAAAAAGTAATCAACAAATTGTCAGTTGAATTCCTTCATTTTGAAGCAACTAATCAATTTACAAAAAACCAGTTTCTATTACAAAAAGGATACAATATTTTTATACCTCTAAATTTTGTTACTTTCAAAGGTATAATAAAACAAATCGACCCCAAATTCACTAATGAGCATATCCTAAAAAGGATACTTTTTACTTTTGAACGAATAATTCCCCCTAGGTACATTGCCATTAGCCGATTAGGTGCAAAAGTCACCCCATATATATTTCCGGTAACGCAAGGCTTTAAATGCCTTAGATTTGGCCATACAAAAAACTCATGCAAGAGGAAAACAAGATGCATGACCTGTGGTAATAATCACCCAGAGGACCCATGTTCAACTTGCAATAGGAAACACCCAGAGGGGGAAACATGCCCGGAGTATCAGAGACAAATGGAGGTAAAAAAATTAATGGCATTTGAAAATCTCTCCTATTACGAAGCTAATCTAAAGATCCCTAAAACATATAACTCAAATGATAATTCACAAAATCGCCAAGATAAAAACCTTGATCATAGTTATAATAGACTTGATTTTCCTATCATAAATAGCTCAACTGTAAACCCTTTCAATGCAACCATTGTGATACAAAGAAGACAAATTTACCAAGAAAATCAATTAAATCGAACTGAAAGATCGTACGCAGCAATCACAAAAACTAATAAAGCAAGCACAGATTACTCAAATTGGCACAACAGTGATACTATCAAAAATTTATCGTTTCCCTCCTCCTATATCGTTCTCCTCCTCATGTGTAAATCGTGGAGAATTTTACGACCATATAAATAATATATTAGAAACCACTTCAAATTTGGTTTCCGAACAAACCGAAAATAAATCGCCGGATAGTGCTCTGGATAAATTCATTGAATATGTCAACCTTACAAAAAAATTAAATATAATAGATGAATCGATTGTACACAAATTGATAAATACGTTTAAAACTAAAATTCAACTGGATCTTTTAGGAAAAGACCTAGATGATCCATGTAAATTCTAAAACTATATTAACATGTTCATAATCATTCAATGGAATACTAGAAGTATTGTAAAAAATAAATCGAATCTAATCAAATTAATAACTTCAGAAATCCCGGAAGTAATCATAATTAACGAAACATGGCTTAACTCAGAATCAACTTTTGGAATACCCCAATACCACATAATTAGAATTGATCGAGCTGATAAGAAAGGAGGAATTGCAACTCTTATAAAAAAAAATTAAATTTCAAAATTTCCCAGTAGACAAGAAAATTCAGGCTCGTGATTTCCAAATCATCAAAATAGAAATTCAAAATTTAAACATAGTAAACGTGTATTCTATCCCAAAAAATAAATTAGATAAAAATACCTTAGGCGAAATCTTGCAAAATCTCACGGGGGAAGTTATTTTAATGGGAGACCTGAACGCCCACAACAGTATATGGGGCAGCCCAAAAAATAATAAAAACGGGGAAATTGTTGAAGCATTTATGGAAGAAAATAACGTAGTGTGCTTAAACGACGAAACTCGAACCAGAATGAACAACCCAGGAAGCGGCAAAAGTGTTTTGGATCTATGTATCACTTTCCCAAACATCAGCTTATCAACTAATTGGAAAGTATATAAGGATTGCGGTTTCAGTGGTCATTTCCAGACTATTGCAACTATTGCCAATTTAGGAAATATCAATAGAAAATATAAATATGATTTCAGGAGATCCAGGTTGGACTGGGACAGTTATAATACATATCTAGAGGAAAAACTAAGGAATGAAAACAGATCAATACCAGGAATTAGAAGAGAACTGATCCAAAAGGCAAACTGAAAAAGCAACCAGGAAAGAATCCAAACCAACAAAAAACAACTTTCCCATAATCAGTGGTGGGACTCAGAATGCTCCAATGTACTTAAAGAAAGGAAAAGAAAATGTAAAATTTTTTGTCAGAATTAAAACATGGAAAATTTTATCGAGTTAAAAAAGGTGATCGCCACAACGAGAAGACTATTTCAAATAAAAAAGAAAAAGAAATTTTAAGAGTATTGCCAGTCACTAAATAGAGAGTCAAACATTAAAAATGTGTGGAATAAAATTAGAAGATTCAAAATAGGATCTTCTCATCCCACTGATAAATCCCTTTCCAGTATAGAAATCTGTCTTTGATGAAATGCAATATAGTTCCAACCTTCAGCCTGAGTCCAATAAAAATCTTCTCACAACCAATAGTCGTTGTGAAGAACTAGAGGAGACCTTATGGACAAATAAAAAACAGCCCCGGGTGTGGATAAAATTATATATGAAATGTTGAATAATTCCACACGGAACCTAAAAATTAAATTGAAAGAGCTTTTTAGTGAATTTTTAAAAGGAAACTCGGTCCCCAACAGTTGGAAGAAACAAGTAATTATCAGCTGCCTCAAACTTAACAAGGATCCCGACAAAGCCCAAAGCTACCGCGGGATTGCTCTGGCATCGTGCCTGGAGAAAACCTTTGAAAAAATATTAAAAAATAGACTTGAATGTATACTGGAAAATCAGCAAATGTTACATGAGAACATATTAGGTTTTAGGAAAAATAAAAGTTTTTATCATAACGTATGTAACTTAACCCTATTCATCGATCAAGCCCGTCAAGAAGGAAATTGTGCCGTTGCTGTCTTCCTAGACATAAAAACGGCATACGACAATGTGAACTCATTTGTATTACATAAGGAAATGTCTCTAATGAGACTCCCTGAAGACATGGTAAATATGATCTTTAACCTGAATAGTAATCGAAAGTTATTCTTCGCTTCCAAAAATGAACCTACCCCTTTAGGCCCATTTTTAACAACAACAGGTATCCCTCAAGGATCTCCCCTCAGTCCAACATTGTTTAATATTTATATTAACAATATATTTAATTGTATCCCATCCAACCTGATGCTACTTTCTTATGCCGATGACTTAGCACTCATAGGCAAAGGGTCCAATATAGAGGATACTATAAACCAACTCAACCAAACTTTAGTAAATATAATGGAATGGTTAAACGTGAACCATTTAGAAGTATCGATAAACAAATGTGAGATGATGTATTTCAATATCAATGGAAGGCCTAACCCAAATTCATCCAAGATCACCCTCAACTCTCATTACATCTCGGCTAAAAATCGAGTAAAATACTTGGGCTTCATTCTAGACAATAATCTAAGCTGGAAAAGCCATATAGAAACGCAAATTCACAATGCAATGCAAGGCATTAACCTGATGAGAAGCCTCACCAGAACTTGATGAGGAGCGGAGTCTCAGATTTTGAATTTACTATACAATGGCCTAGTCAAATCTCATTTAGATTTTGGGTCAATATTCATAAAACAAGCTCCGATAGGCCTCCTCAATAAAATAAATACCACCCAGTATAAAGCCCTAAGAGTGATTACAGGCTGCTTGAGATCGACCCCAATAAACGCTCTCCTGGTGGAGACGGGAGAGAATTTATTGGAGTTTCGAAGGCAGTGGCTGAGTTTCAAATTTACCGGTAAATTAATTAAATCAACGAATTCATCAACCTGGCACGTAATAGAAAGATCAGCTAATTCAAAAGATCGAAGATTTCCTTCCAAAAAATCGTACTTCTAAAAACTAAGTGGTATTAAAAATAAAATTCAATTAACTAATATCCCATCATGCTTTCAATATTCAATTGACAATCAAATTCAGAAAATAAAAAACCTTTCTTTAAATCTAAACAAAACTCATCGAATCAGGATTTTTTAATGCAAACTCAAAGATGGAATAACTCTCTTATTTTTGGGTTTACTGACGCTTCTAAGGGTGATGAAGGAGTGGGCGTGGGTGTATACATCTCGCATGAAGACAAAAAGTTCTCCGCTAAACTTCCTAAGTTTGTATCCTAAGTATAAGTCCTATGTATTGAAGGATGACAGGCTGACAAAGTAGCGGTCTATATCAGTAGCTAGCCCCTCGAAACTACATAAAAACATCTATTTCTATTTTATCATTTTTATCTGTGCTTAGTAAAGGAGGAGAACACCCAAATAAATGGAATGACAAAGTATCCCCCCTCAAAATAATTTTCTTCGTTATCTTGTATTTCTATATTGAAAATATTATGAAAATATTAATATTATGAAGTACGTATATAAGCGTCGATCATTTTTACGTTATTTCGAAATTTAGTAACAGCTTTGATTCGGTTGTTAGAAGTCTCAGAAATTATTTCAAAAATTTCAGAGTTTGGAACAATCAAAAGAATTAATAACTTCTGCAGCTGACGTCAAATAGATTATAACGGATTCAGAAAGCAACATATTAATTAGCAACCAACAGTGTCTATTGTTTAAATTCAACATAATGGACGCCCGTTCATATGGACTTTAAAACGGTTGTATATCTGAACGTTTAAACAATAGTCTTTCGAGTAAATATTCATGATAAAAAAATTTTTACGGGGAAGCTCATCACTGAAATAACGTACACATCCAACGTCTTACTTACTTGCTGAATAATCTCAGAACGACGCAAATAGTGATGAACATAAGAAACATTGCCACCAAGATTCCAATCATAGCGGGGTCCACATATTTTTCCGGAGTGTATTTGGTGTTTTGAATCGCTGAAATTTAAAAATAAAAACGATGTTGCTTCCATATTTCATAAGTGCAATAAAAAAAATCGGATTCTACTTTGTATTAAAATATGTCTCTAATCAGATCGACAGTAATTTACTCTCCGGTTCAATCAATAAATAAACATATGGGGTCACGTTTCGAATTGAGTCAAACGGACTTCTCAGTTAGACGAAGTGGATGTGAAGCTTCTACAGACAAGGATCAATAGTGAATAAGTAACCACAATTTTAAAATAACTTTACTGTAATTTATACCAGAAAGTGTGATATGAATTTTTTATGTGGGTACTTACCTACGCAATGTACTTGTCCATCGGGTCGAAATAAGGGAGTCATCTGGAATCTGCAGACGCACACGCCTTCCTTGCATTCCGTCTGGTAATATGTCGCTTCGCATTGTTCGTTGAAGAAACAGGACTCGTTTACACGTGCAGCTGGAAAGGATATATAATGAAATGGAGTATAACGGTACTAAAAGGGGTGGATTTAAAATTGACGTAATACAAGACAAGAACGTTTTAATAAAAAATTCGTTTTTATATTTTTTACACCTGAACTTAACGTGCAACGGAATAATGTTGAAATTCATGCAGCTTGATGTTAGTTTTCAATAAAAATGTACAAATAATGGGACTGTATGCCAGAAAAGTGGAAAATGTATATTTCAAAAGAATCTTACAAATGCTTTCTATACATTCAGTTTAGGCAGGTATTCCGAGGTTAACTGATAATTGAAACACAAATGAAACAAATATAAATATCAAGATAACCTTATTCAAAAAAATCATTCTATATATAACAATTAAAACTACATACGCGCTATAAATATTCAAAACATGACTTTTATAAAATATTAATTAGTATTAAAAAAGCAGTTATAATTAGGTTTTTAAAAAGTTCTCAAACATTTGTAGTTAATCGGTATGTATGCCATCATATAGAGAGAAAATATTTCTACACCGTTTCTACTTTGTTCTGAAAGTTATTGGAACATATTTCAGTTTGTACACAAAACTTTATGTAGTTTTTTATAGACCATCTGCTGCAAAAAATCTTGAAACAATACTATGCGGTTGTCGTTTTTTCTAAACAAACTCATGCAATGAGTTAAGTTAATTTAGGTTAAGGGGAATTTTGCTTCTAAATGCTGTACTGATATTGCTATTGAACTGAATGTAATAACTAATTGTTGAATGTCGTGACAATTTAGAATGGTAATTGATATCACTTTTGACAATAAGTTATTAATTATTTCTAAAGTAAACCTTGTAACGAAGATATTTTCAAATGAACCGTAGAGGAACTGTGCTTACGCAACCCACCGGGTTCATAGTTTGATAGTAAACGAGCGGTAACAATGATTTAAGTATAGTAAGTTAAACGGGTTACTATTAGAGGTGAGTAAATTTTTAGGACTTGCAATCTATCCTTGATCGCTAATCGTGAGGATACAAACGAAATCTTTCTATGACATATTTTCACTTCCGAACAGATCGACCTGCTTCTGCTTCTCCCTTTATTAGAAATGTTTTTCTTTTTTAGCTACAAAGGGAACCTTTGAATTTAGTAAGTTAGGCTACTATTAATAGTTTACCAACAAAAATCATTGATACCTTAATCACATATGGAATCAAATAGTTTTCAACAATCATTCTTAACGCTAGTGAAATTATTTGCTAAAGACATTGTCAAATATCGTACAACTAAGTAAAGTTATGAGAGATAAATCGTAAATTTTTACGCAAACAATCTTTTGTATTTCTTTAAATATGGCACGCCCATGGATCGGTATTGGGTCTTTGTGTGTCGGTAACATAGCTATTAAATTTTATTGCTTTTTTTTTTTAACTGGACCAATTCAGACTGGATGGACCTTATACATGCAGAGCACTATTAATATTTGATGAAAAGCAAGAAAGTCATTCAATTTAAAATTTCAAGTAGAACTTGTTAGTCATCAATGTTTGTTATAAAACTAATTCCAAACAAAAGGACAACCAATATTAAATAAAGAAAAATATAAAATAAATTTTAAAAGCAACCTTTCAATAAAAAGTGTTAACTAAAAATACCGTGCATTTGTCAATTTCCTCCACAGGGGAGAATTGTTAAGGAGCCCTCATGTGCATAGAGACACCTTTTTGTAGCTTTAACAGGCATTTTTACTTTTCTTTCACACTTATGGATTCCTAGAGTCTCACCTTGCGTTTTATACATGGTATACGGTTTATGTACCGCACTAAAGCTTCACATTTTACTCTTTTTCATACTACACTCATACAATTTTACTTTGTTTCATTAAGTAAACTTACGGAGGCAGATCTAAATGAGTAGGTGGATATATAAGTCTTTTAAGAGCAACTGTACAAAATGGTAGTCAATTAAGCTCTTCTCAACGTTTGTGGTGCAATAGAGCCATTGTATATTTTAGCTGCATGAAACTTTTCACGATGTCTCCGTTTTAAGAGAAATATCAACGGTTTATCGGAAAATAGCCAAGAGAGCCTCCCTCGAGAAACAAAGTATTTGTCGACTTCGCCCCAGTTCTCTGACACATTTGACTCTGCCAGTGTTCAACGAGGCGAATTCCAGTTAATCGATTTGTTGGTGGGAAGTTGTTATGAGTGTTAATGGCAATGCGGAATGCGTGCCTAGTGCGCTCGCTCACTTTCTGCCTCGGCTAGATAAGCTGTCCTCGTCTCGTTTCCTTGAATTTCCGTATAATCAATCATTCGGCTTATCGATAAAAGGGTCCGGTCATTAAGTTGCCGGGTTCTTCTATTGACACACGATAATTCAGTGGACAAATTGTACAAATGAACTCGGTTTTCTTTGATTGTCACGTATTTGTTTTGGCACGTTCGATGCGGAGAAAATTCAGCGTGGAACTACTGCACTACACACTTTGGGATGTCAGGTCGATATCGCGAGCGTTTTATCGTAGTTGTAAAGTTTCCCTGGATGTCGCACGATTTACCTTCGATATTAATAATAAGCAAAGCATTTTACTACGGAAATGTGAACCACAACTTTAAAAATGAGAAATATAAGAAACGGATCAAAAATTGCTTATTTTGTTCTGATAATCCAGGGATCCAATCCTTAGAATATTAAAAAAAAGCTATATCATATAATTTACAATTTCAATTGAAAAGTTTTCAAACTCAAATAACTTTAACCAATCCAGTTAATCTTCTTTTTCCCCTAGTTTTCTAAATAGCTATTACTTTTTGGTTTATCGTTGTCATTTTATATAGAGTGTTCCACGTTTTTGAACGATCAATACCTAGTTTTGAAGTGAGTCATCCACTAACTGTGAAAATAATATTTTCAGCTATGTTCAAATACTTTAATACTTAAACTCGATTTAACTCGTTCTTAACACATCGCCAGGAATTTTTAAATTTTCTCACAGCCTGCATGTGTTTGATTTTGTTTAGATAAGTGTCAATATTTTATTTCCAATACTTGTGTATTCCCTTTTTACTAAGGATATCGAATAAAGAGTGAGCCAAATTCTATTAACATGAAACCCAGATTATTTTGTATATGAAAAGGCGATTCTTACAGGAATATCGTTACGAGCTAATACATAGTTGTATAACTTTGTTGATTGGGCCAAAAATACCAAAATGACGATAACGACTTAAATAGGAACTATGAAAATATACATTTGTAACAACGGGAAACAACCCTTTGAGATAGTACCGTGGGCTCTCTCGTGCACCGACCGCCTAACTTCCACCACCACACATACACCCGTAACCCCCACGCCGATAACCACTCTGTGACGCCCATGTCCCCACCAGAATCTCAACCCCCGCGGGATTAAGCAACAGTGATCTTCAGCGGGAAATGGGGTATAAGGCTGAGAGAAAACGTGGAGAGAGATATCTTAGTGCAACCCCCGAAAACTGCTGCACAAATCCAGATGCCTGAAGTGCGGATGGCAAAATTACACTAGGGAGTGCAGCAAGACGAGGGAGGAGCCAGTCAAGTGTGCGAACTGCAAGAATTACTTCACGCGTATCTGGATTACATCAGCAGTCTTTCGGTAAGTGCTGACAAAAACGCATACACAAAGCACGTACAACCATTTACATAACACACACAATTACGTAGACAAAAACCAACAACAAATAACACAATTAAGACAAGAGCCACATCAACATACACAAGTACAACGAACAAAAGACTTCAGCAATATAACATCAAACAAACACATTAACAGCTTCAAGTATAAACACGACAACAACGAACAAACCGACTTTCAAACGTTAATACAAGAGATAAAAGAACTAGACAACTAGATAACGCACGCGCAGACGCGCATAGGCACATTAAAAATGGAACAGCAACGGACTATACAGAGAAAAACACGAACTAGAATACTTACTCGAACACTGCTACATAGACGTAGCAGTCATACAACAAACAAAAC
Organism: Cryptocephalus primarius; assembly: GCA_963576515.1. Taxonomy (NCBI): domain Eukaryota; kingdom Metazoa; phylum Arthropoda; class Insecta; order Coleoptera; family Chrysomelidae; genus Cryptocephalus; species Cryptocephalus primarius. Next base: position 1,686,538 of record OY754939.1, on the reverse strand, counting down.
GAAGCGACAGAAACCCACCAAAATTACGAAACTATCACATGAATAACCAATGCAATGAAAACCACTACGGACACTAAAAGAGTCCTTTGTAATGGATTTTCACTAAGTATAAACATTTGTTTCACATTGGTAAAATTTGCTGAATTTAAATATCAATAGTTTAATAGTCATATGGGAATGATGACCTCTACCAAGTCGAAAAAGAAAGACAGACCGAAAAAACACCTCTCAATAAATGGACAACAGATCGACGACCCGCTTATTCTGAAATACTTCGGTATTCAGCCAGACCCAAAACTTAACTTAACTAACTAAAAAAAACTAAACCAAAACCAAACAAATTATCCACAGACTCAGATCCATCCTAAAATCCGAAAATCCCATCCCGACAGAAATCAAAATACACGCCTCCAAACCAATAATCAGACACATTATCACATATTCCTCACCCATATTCAGCAACATAACTACCGCATCATACAAAACGATACAGAACAACATAAACAACATATGTAGAACATAAAAACTACACTATGGCATCAACCTCAAACTAGGTTTATATGGCCTGCGCTGCCAGGGCGATCCAGATCCTCAAACTATTGAGAGAATACATACATGACAGGACATAAAATTCCACACAACGACAACAAATCAGACCACAACCATGAAAGAGCTCGAACTACCACACGACAATGCACCAATGAAACTCAAACGCAAACTCATGCACCACAATACACAGTCTGTTTAATCCGACAGAAACACCGTCAAGTAATCTGCTTAAAATATGGAAACTAAGGTCCGTTTATATTTTAATGTCACATCATATTACGTATTATGCGACAGTGTCCATTTTATAGTCCTCTGTTGAATCAACCCCATAATTTGTTGCTAATTTGTGACGACACAATTGATTTTGATGCTCGTGCCATTTTCGAGAAACATTGGATATTTTTATATAAGATTTTCGCCCCAGTAGCTACATGGGGTCTGGTTTAAAATCCCTACAATCAAAATCCCAAAAATCCAACAATTCAATTTCCGAATGTTAAAAATCCCCACAGGATCTAAATGCTGAGTGGGTTGAAATGGCGACACACTAAAACCCTGAAAACCAATTAAAAAATCTGAAAAAGGATTTTTATTTTTAACGTTCCCTGCTACTAAAGTCAAAAATAGCAATCAATAATTATTTTACACCTTCATATACAGACTTATTACATAATTTATTATATCCTTTTATAGTACGTTTTGGAATAAATTAACTTGCTCTCTTTCGAGAATTCCGGCATCTCTCGTCTTTTAAAGACTTTATTTCCCCTTATACTTTAATGTACTATTAAAGGCCAATTTTAAATATGCTTCTTACAAGCAATCAAATTTTATACCTTTAGAATTTTTGGGAGTGACTAAACAATTCGTTTAATACACTTTTTAATTTTTGTTCTTTTTGAATTTATATTAAGTAGGAATTTTTTTCAAAATTATTCGGATAGCAGTTTCTGACACAAAGAGATGCATGACACTAAAGGAAATGTCAGCAAACTTTTCAAGAATCGAGAATTTTGATTTCTGTAGTTTCCAATAGATTCTAGAAGTTTTTCTAAATATTAGCAACTTATCAAATGTTATTCAGTAATAAGTGATGAGGGGTCTATTGTAATTGTAATTTAACAAGGCAGTAGAAATGTAGTGTTGAATTTCATTAATAGCAACCACTAATCAACCAATTATAATTCATAAATATATATATAATTATACAGATAATGGTGTGTAAAATTTTTACTGACTTACCTCCATTTATATCATCATCTGCTCTCTGTAGGTGTCAGATCTACAACGAAAGACCTCGGAATAGAATGCTTAATATAGTATTCACCAACCTAGGTAGGACATAGGCCGCCCACGATATGGCATGGGTGACAATGGATAACCATAAAGTTGACCTACTGGTTCTATCTGAGCCCAACGAAAGCAGAGCCAAAGGTACAAAATGGATTATTGACAAGAGGTCGACTGTAACGATTCCCATGAGAAGAACTCAGACATATCCGTCAGGAATACCTGAAGAAAGGAAGGAGTTTCCGGAGTAAAAATAGAGGACATCTGGAACTGTGGTTGTTACTTTTCCCCGAATGTACCAATTGCGACTTTGAAGAGTACTTTAAAGAGGACCCGGACACCATAATGGTACAAGTCGAGAAACGGGGTCACCTTTAACTCGTGTGGTGACTTCAGTGCGAAGACACTGCAGTGGGAGCCTCTAGATCTGATACCAGGGCGGGATGTCCAATAGTCTATAACGGCTCTCACACTTGCCAGAAGGGCAACGCGGTTGCACATAAATTTTACGGTGGACTTGGATACCATCACTAGGAAAGGCTACCATTGGGAAATAGGGGATAGAGGAAAATCAAGAAAGAAAATAAGTAAAAGGAACATTATCAGTTAGGAAAAATCTCAACGAGACCACGCTCAGGTAGGAAACAAATCAGATCCTGAGCGAGTGTTCAATGGGGTTGTTCTTCGAAGAGAGTTATAGTAAAAAAACAGATGTCTAATGAAGGACAAGGAAGGACACGTGATCAAAAGACCATACCGGCGGGGCTATTGGATTAGCGCACTAACCTGTCATACCTTACGGTCTCGAATGGCATCACAGACAGCGGCAAGAAAGATAAACTTATTAGCCAATCGAAAGGAGGCCTTACACTCCATATATAAAGACAACAGGGCGAGGTTACGTAATGTGATACGTTCTGCAAAGAAGATGCTATTGGGCAGAATGTAGTGAAAACTGAGCAACCATGGTGTCCCTAGAATCTAGATATTAGCAACGCTTTTGATACTACAGCCTAATGGAAAATTATCGAGAGGTTAGAAGACATCGATATATCACATTACTTAATCGTAAAGGTGGAGCAATTCCTATACCAGAGGAGGATCACAATAATGCCGCGCAGATACGTGGAGGTCAAGCTCGGAGTTCCACAAGGCTCGGTTCTCGGGCCCAGATTGTAGAAGGTGATATTTGACGGACCACTAGCACTCAATCTACCACCGGGCTTCAGATATGTCGCATACGCAGATGACGTAGCTACAGGGGGCTACAGGTAGCTACGTGGAAGGGCGTAGCTACAGGGGTAGAGCTTGCTGTTAATGAGACAGGTTTAAAACGAACTAACAAGATCGACTGTCGTCCGGACTTTCTGACTTCCATAAAGCGTGAGGTGGCGAGGGCATCTTGGTATGGCAGATGGTAGGATCTTATTCGGACGTTCGGCTCTTTTTTCGACATTTCGATGACGGACCACAGTCTCAGGCCGGATACTCTTTCTACTATCCTTTTTTTTTTCTACCGACTATCCGGCCGGTTTCTTGAGGGACGGCCCTCTTCCGGGCGGCTCCCCAGGACCGCACTTACGCTAGACCGCACGTCTGGACCCAACTGGTCCTCTCCACTACTTTCTTCTTTCTATTTATATTCAACGTTGTTTTGCAATCTTTTCGCTTGTTGTTGCAATGTTAAAAATCGTGGTTAAAAGTTCGATGCGATTCACCTTGCCCCCGACCATGGTCTAATTAATGGTTTTTTTGTTTATGGTCGTCGAAGTCTCGTGTTCGCGACAATATTGGTTGGTCCTGATTTTTTCGTTTATTAAATTGACAAATATTTCCACAAACTTATAATGAGAATATATATATGAATATAGTTTACTCTTATTAGTATTTCATAATATACGAAATACAACAATTTAACAGTATTAAAATTAACAAATTTTGCAATACAAAAGAAAACAAAATTTTGCGTCATAAAATATTTACATTATTAATTGTGAAGCATTTTAAAATTATAGGTGATGTCTCTCATTTCAGAATAAAGGACCAGTCCTGAGATTCTTTCATCAGTATGAATGTACATACGTTTCTTTGGTGGTTCATCTCCTGCGATTAGGAGCTATAAAAAAACGTTCCTTCCGACTTAAACTTTTTTATGGCTTCCACAAATTTCCATATAGTTAATGGTTCATCCTCACTCATTCTGAAGTATTGTATTGGTGGCCTTTGTATGATTATAGTTCGGTCAATGTCCTCCAAAATTCTTTGATGAAGGTTCCACATTTCAGTGGAGAACAAAGGTGAAAGTCTCCCATTCCCTCTTCTATTAGGCCTTCCTATGTAGTTGCCCTCAAAATAGTTTAGTAGTTCATGAACTTATATCACAAACTTAGAATCATTTAGACTTGAATGGCAAAATTGGCTTGGTTATGGTATTTCCTCCTGAATCCCAACCGTGCCACGTATTTCTGGAGATTCTGGGCCAGATGAAGAAAACAGCCTTAAATATTACTTCCATCAAATAGCTCTCAAATGGCATGAATGGAGGTAATTTCGAAGTTGCAAAATATCGGTGAGGGTTGAATTTTATAACAATGTCTTTCACCAGACGAAAAAAGCATCATAGGTCTGCCGTCTTTTGTTTGGCAACAAACCGTACAAAAATGGCATAATACCACCATGAACATCGGCCAAAAATAATGAATAGTCAAACAAATAGCGGTGGTTCTGATTTAAACCTGCCATCTATGTACAGGTTGTCGGCTTTTTTTAGCTATCAAAGGTTGCATTGGCGCTCAAATACAAAAATTCTTTCCTTTATAGAACCGTTATCTGCCAGTAAGAAATGCATCAGATGTCCATATCTATCAATGGTTGTATATTGATTTGGCAGAACGGGGTTAACGTGAAGGTTAGGGCTGGTGCTGAAGTGAGAACTTGATGGCGTTTCCGTCTGACTATCTTTCTCAAAGCAAACTGATCAGGCATTGATTCTTGAGAGGCTTGAGGTGTTCACTCCAGACTCGTTTCTGCTCTCTACTTTATTTTCGCTTGGTTCGTGATTTTGATCGGCGTAGGCTCGTGAGAGTGACCATTCAATAACTTGTTCACCACATCACCTTGTACATGGATTCTTGACTTACACTGGTCCTTCTGCTCGCAACGGTAAAATTTCAGAGTGATGTTTGTTTTACTATCTGTGTCAAAAATGTAGCTAAAGCCACCGTGAATAAATTTTGGTTTTCCTGTTCACTATTCACTTGTTTCACTTGTAATTTTTAAAACTATTAGGTTTTAAGTATTTAGTTTTAACCATTAGGTTAAACTAAACCCAAACTATTAGGTTGTAACGAACCGAATTTTTCGGCAAGCGTGGTTAGGCAATTTTAGGTTCATTTCACGTGTAGTTAAAAGATCATTTTAAGATAGCATAAGACATAATCGACCTATAGAATATGGTCCGGCAGAAAGTTACGAGAGTGCCGCGGCAGTTAAAGGAGGTAGAACCGATCGAGATTCTTGAAGGTAATATCTCACTTTCTATTTTACTTCTCCGATCAGTGCTTCTTAGGAGAGGGGAACTCGTCTCTACAGTACGACTGGCTTGACGACCGGCTCGACTCCGGTTAACTCCCTAGGTTGTCACCCTAATTGTTCCGATTGTAGTATAATAGCTCCCCGCTCGTGTTCGTAATTATTGCTAATTTTTGTTTGCCGATTGCCACTCACATGTAGTTTCCCTATTGCTTAATAAGTTTCTCGGAATTTAAAATCCACAGTACATTAATACAGGGCGCAGCATCATAACTTCCTTTTTTTCAGAATGCAATGAAAGCAATTTTGTAAATGAGTGAATTTGTCCCTTATTCCCTTCCCTATTTAGAGTCCCTTATTTAGATAAGGCGCCCCGGGAAGGGTTGCACCGTCTTGTTGAAACCAAACGTACCCTAAATCCAATTCCTCAAGTCGAGGGAAAAAATTCTTCCAATATGTTCACATACCGGGCAGAATTCGCTATCACTGTTACCTCGTTTTCTTCAAAAAAACCCAGCTGAGGAGATTGCACACGACACTGTAACTTGTGAGGTGAGGTGAATGCAGAGGCCTTTGATGCGATTCACGGGGCTGGTGTCAGCTCAGTAACGCATGTTTTGTTTTTTGACGTATCCACTCACGTGGAAATGGGCCTCATCACTGTAAAAACACACGCGTCTTCAGGAACGTTTTCGAAAAGTGCCTCACAGGCGTTCATCCGAGAATTGAAGTCACGCTCACACAGTTATTGAAAAATCGCCAACTTGTAAGGATGTTAATTAAGATCATCGTGAAGCATTCGCCTCATCGAACGATCGGAAAGTCTAAGGGCAGACGCATATTTGCGCGCAGAACGCCGTGGAGATCGCAATATTGAGGCTCCCATAGTATCAATGTTCTCTGGTGTTCTAATGGGCCGGCGGACTCCAATTCTTCGCCTTGTCACACTCCCGGTTTCTCTGACTGAAGTCATCTATGTAACAATCGATTTCCGATCTAGAACAGGATTTACTGGAGCTACATCGAACCGGTTTCAAAAGGCTCGCTGGGTTGCGATTATACAACGAAAAGTCGAACAGCACGTCTCGACGCCAACGCACGCCGTTCCTTGTTCCAACGCATCATGGCAACTGACCGGGTAGGGAACAAACTTTAGTAATATGCCTGTCGAATAAGACCGCTCTCGGCCCACGGAGAATTATGATGCCGCATCCTGTATTTCTCGTACACATCTCGTTAATGAAAGTAATGCGTAAGCAAATATGGAAAATATCTCGAATTTACAAACAAGCATAGTGATAAGCAAAATTTTGTAATGAGAGATTCACATTTTCTGAGAGGCATCGCATATAATTTTAAAATGCATCACACTCAATAAAATTGTAAATATTTTTACGCTAAATTTTGTTTTCTCGTGTAATGTAAAAATCGTCAATTTTAGTGCTGTTGTATTGCTGTATTTCGTATATTATGGAAAACTGACAGGAATAAACTATATTCCTATACATACTCGCATTATGGGTTCGTGTAAATATTATCACTTTAATGAAAGAAAAATCAGAGTTAAGTGATGCTGAACCGACCGACGCTCAATCGAGCCATTCCGTGATCTTCTGGTAAAGCAGCGTACGTATCTTTGGGACGATTAAAGATTGGGTAGGGTGCCAGCATCGACTCCTCAATTTTTTGACCATCCAATTTGAGGCCATAAAACGCTTGTCAAAGCTATGTTTGAAACACAAGGTCTCATCGACAAGATAATGATATGCGGAGCTAAAGAAGTCATCGAAAGGGTGAGGAGGGAATAAGACTAATGAAAGAACCGAGGTCCTGTATGGAGTGCCCCCATTGAGACTCAAAATGGCAGGGGGTAGAAAGCTCTCGAACCTTTCATTGGAGGGACGTAGAGAAGCAACGAAAGAAACCAAGGTTCGGACACAACAACGTTCCTACGACCGATCAAATTTACTGGATCCTGCCCGAGCCTGTGGGTTCAGTTCTAGACATATGCCTTAGAGCAGGCTTTGGGTCGATCTGAATTAGTCTGATTTAGACCTTACTAACGTCCTGAGCCTTGAGTGGTGCAGAATCCCGCGCTCCATGTGAAAACTACCCGGCCGTTCGGCAGGTTTGTCGATGTAAGAGCCGTGGCGATTCGTGTTGCGATACGTGTTGCAGTTCTAACAACGAAAGCGAGTTCAGCAAACTCAGTAATTGTTATAGATTATGCACCGTATCATTCACGGTAACTTGAGAAATTTGGAAATTCCAATACAAAGAAAGCTAAAATAATACATTTTATGAATTCAAAGAGCTTAGAAGTTCCAAATGCAGCAGCAAAGCAAGTTTTATTAAGCCTTATCAAAAATCATAATTTTAACCCGCAATATTTTATTGACAACTTAGCAGCGGAACATGGACACACTGTTTTAAGGTTGCCACCTCATCATCGCGTTTTTAATCCCAGAGAGTTAGTTTGGGCTACAGTAAAGGGTGGTTTGAGAAAATATAACTTTGCTCCCACATTGTCAAATATTGTTTTAGAAAATATTCGCACTTGTTTTGATGACGTCCCCATTAAATTTTTTTGGAAAAACAGCACTCGTCATGTCATTCAACGAGCAAAGGAATGTCATGTTTCCGCACCTGTGCAACCAACAGTTATTAATACTAACCTCGAGTCTTTCTCAGATGAACTTTCAGATTAATTTGGGAATACATATGCGCGTATTAATTACACTCAAAAATGTAATCTCCAAGAGGACATTTGTGGTTACGTTTAAAGAAGAAATAAAAAAATCAAAAAAAAAAAAATTATAAAATATCTAAAAAAAATGTTTTATACCGCTTCATTTACTTATTTATGCTTTATTTGCTGTTGCTATTCATCTTGCAGTCGATGCATCTTGCATAAAAATGCTTTGTACTGCTTTACTTTATTTATTTATGCTTTAGCTTTATGCAAAATTTGCTGTTGCTATTCATCTTGCAGTAGTTACACTTACTTTTTTCTCGGTTTGCATTTTAAATTAAGTTGCATTTATCTTGCTCACAACTAACAACGAGCCCTATACCTATACTAATAATTATACCAATCGTATTTCCTATCCAGGCAAAGTTTATTCACACCTCCTCGTGGTCTTTGACGAACAATGAAATTTTTTATACTTCATTTATTTAGTTACTTATTTTAGTTATTTTATTACATTACTAACTTTTATGTCAGAAAGTCAACTCCAAAATAATGTTTGTACTAGCTAAACCCCGTTATAACATTTCGTTGACAAAGTGAGTATCATCTTTTATATCTCTTTAAATATGGCACCCCTATGCACTTTTGTGTGGCGTTAAGTTGTCTATTAAATTTTATTGCTGTTTTTCAACTGGATGAATTCTGACTAGAAGGACTATAAAGTACGTGACAAAGGCCGTACAACGCAAACCAGCGAATGCAACATGATTTATATTTCAGCAATTTAACCTTCGTGTTCTCATTACACAGGATTTTAGGGTCGATGCTTAAAACCAGAGATACTGCAGAAATTTATTTTTAAGAAGAAAAAAGTGAGAGAAAAATAAATACGCGAAAGCCGTGCCGCATACGCTCAAGTGGTCTTCACAGAGTCGAGCGACGGAGTTAAGTTTAGAGTTTCGTCCACAGTTGCACTGGTAGAACTTCGACGGTTTAGTAGTTAAGCTGAAAGCGCGTGAAAAGAAAGAAAACCCAAAGTGTAATCTAAATAATGACTCTTTCAGAAATGCAAATTTTCACCAGTATTGTTATTCGCCACGCAACCGACGTTGCATTGTTAAACGACCGGCATGGAAAATAAAGCAGACGTTTTGTCTCAATTTTAGCAGAGAGAGAGATAGGGTCTAATATTTAACTGTTGCTTCACGATAAAACCCTCGGCGATAAAACAGCATCAGATCTAGTTTTTAGTAGTTTTCTATTACTGGTTTTCATAGCAATGCACATAAGTATCTAATTGAGAATACGCACACGACGTGTTCCATTTATTGTAAACAACTTGGCAATAAATTAAAAATTTCTTATAAATAAATATACCAAGCTTGCTCTCTGTAATGCAGTTATTTAGCAGTCGTGAGAAATCCATGGGTCCATGAAAACATTCAACGCATAGAGTACGTATTCAGCGACACGCCTCAGATCAGTGCGGCCAAGTTAGAGCAAGAAACGGGAATTTTCATAATAATACAATCCGGAAAAATCTTGGAAGGTAGGTCAACGTTTTATTGTAATAATAAAAAATTCTAAGACCCTCTACGTCTTTTGATAGTCGAGAGAGGTGGTAGATATTATGCAATATACTGTTGAATTCATAATTTGTCATTGCTCGAGTTTTTTTTTTTTAGTTACTTGGGTGTTGATATACAGAAAAATTTACTCCTACAAAATCTCATTTTATACGTTTTTCTGAGACCCTCAAATCACTCATTTATTTTTTTCTGTATAATCAGCATCCAAGTAACTAAATAAAAGAACTCGAAAAATGACAAATTTTGAACTTAACGGTTTATTATAAAATATCGACAATCAAAAGACGTAGAGGGTCTTAGAATTTTTTATATAATACAATAAAATTCTACTCTACTTTCTCTTCTAAGATTTTCCCGGATTTTTTTAACCCGTTTTTTAGCCTATGTGTGCATTTTGAGACCACGGCGTGTGAACAGTGCGTAATTGATTCTATCGTTAGAACGTTGGAAATTTAACATTTTGTTCATATTAGCGGCTTCATTTTGCTATATTTGTATCATAATGTATCCTACAATTACCCCCAGGACAATTTCGTAATCTAATGGCATCCACCCCTTCAATATCTTTGCAGTGTATACATAATTGCTTCATTTTTTCCGTTTATTTTCGTTCTATCCGCGATGTAGGACACAGATCTTGTTTCCTTTTCTCCGACTTAAGATGCAACTTATGTATGTTTTGTACATCTAGCACTCGCCTGCTAAAAATGAAACTCGGGCTGCCTCCCCGTGCACATATGGCGGATGGTGGGCGGTGCTTCTGACATATCCATGTCGATTTTAACCTCACATTATTTTAGAGTTTGTTTACAACACTTTAATATTGTCATATACCTACGTGGGGTGAAAATCCTGTTTATTTCTCGATAATCCACATTTTAACAATCAGTGACCTATGGCGAATATCAGATCTTAACTGAAACGTCAAAAAAATCGCACCCAAATCTACACAATTATTAGCATAAGGTAAGATTCTCCAACTTTAGTATGTGGTATTTATCGAATCGTTTTTATAAATTTATGATTGAACTCTATTGCTTATTGTTGATCTATTGTTGATAATCTTCTTGATTCCAACGTGAAATGATTGAATGAAAATGTGATATATATATATATATATATATATATATATATATATATATATATATATGTTTGGTAATTTTTTATTCTTTATGCAGATATCTCAATCAGCAAATTAATCAGCAAAGACGAATGAAGTTTGAAGGCTATTAAACTAATAACCAATTGAAGAATATTTGTCGAGTGAGCATTTTTCAAAAAGAGAATATCTACCCCCGGAAAGAGATTGAATAGATGCTGTGTCTGGAGTATCGAAGGAGAGATGGAGATTTAAACCATATTTTATTATTTCGATTAAGTGCATTTTATATATATTTCCATATTTATTTCTCACACATATTTTTAATATCGTGAAGGTATTACTCTTTTTAATCTTGCCTTCTGAAAAAATACGAGCATTGTTAAATTCCACTGTCAATAAATATACAAGACATAAATCTGTTAATTTCTATTTAAGTAAGTTATCCGAAATTAAATCGACCTTGTTAACAAGAGACATCAAAATGTCATTAAGCGAGTAGCAGCATACCCTGGAGCAGGCATTGGCTCTGACGACAATCCTGTAATCAGCTCCTTAAAATTTAAGGAAAGACTTATGGTACAGAAAATTAAGAATATACAATATAATATACCAGCATTACAAAAGCAAGAAACAGGGGAAGACCTACAAAAGAGAATTAACGGGCCTACCATAAGTGGAAGCCCTAGCATCCCTTTCGAAGGAAATCCAGAGAAACAGAGAGAAACAAACTGCGAAACATACAGCAAGCAACATAAGAAGTACTTGGATATATTCAAATCAACTCAAGAATGTTTGGATGACAGAGGAAATTCTAAATCTAATGGAGGGCAGAACAAAGATGAAAGGATTCCATCCTTTCAACACGAAACGGACACGATGGACAACAAAATCCATCGTACCATCCGCAAAACTCTCAAAGAAGCGAAAAACGCCTACTCGTTAAAACAATGCAGAGATGCATAAGCTCTATATGCCAAATATGACGCCTTCCACTTCCACAAACAACTGAAAGAGCTAACTAGCACATACCAAAAAAACAAAAAAAAAACAAATCGATCTTGTTAGTCAACAAGGGACAACCAGATCATTATAAAACTGACAGAAACTTTCCAAGTATGTGAAGATTATATACAAAATCTGCTTGAAGATACACGTAACCTCAGTCCTGATAATCCGCTAATAGAGGCATCATGACCTCTTATACTGGAATCAGCAATAGAATATAGACAAAGTAGAATAAGAACAAAGCACCAGGTCAAGGAAACTTACATGCGGAGGTTTTAAAACTAATCAATATAAAAACAATTTGTAAATTTTTCAACAACATTTATGAAACTGGAAATTTAGCTACACACCGGCTTACAAGTACCTTCATAGCACTCCGATAAAACGAAATGCACGAACCTGAGACGAACATCGTCTTACTATCCCTATGAACAACGCATTAAGAGAATTCCTGAAAGTGATTCACAGAAGAATATGCAGTAAATATTGTCGCGAACACGAGACTTCGACGACCACAAACAAAAAACAACGATTTAGTACATGGCCGATAGGACAAGGTCAAGCCGCGCGAAATACGAACAACAAAAGCGAAAGCGTTCACAAAAATAACACACAGTGCAACTACAAGTAAAACAAAACCAAACATAAATAGAAGGAACAAGGTAGTTGAGAGGACCAGTGGGGTCCAGACGTGCGATCTAGGACAAGTGCTGTCCAGGGGGCCGCCGGGAAGAGGGTCGTCGTTGAAGCGACCAGCCGGATGGCCGGTCGACGGGGGAGTAGAAAGAGCATCGACCGGGAGACTGTGGTCGATCATCGAAGTCTCCAGAACCCAGCCGAACGCCCGAAGAAAAGCCTTCCAACCCCCCTGCCATGAGGCCCTCCGCTATGGAAACCAGAAAGTCCGGACGACAGGCGATCCTGTAAGTTACCTCCCTCATCTCTCACGCTCCAGCCTTAATAGCAAGCTCTACCCCCGTAGCTACCAATCCCTTACCTCACGCAGCCGTGACACAGGGAAAGACGCCCCCGGCTCGTGACAATATGAAGAACACTCAGGCGAAACACAGTTTGGCTTCAAAAATGGATTGGGTACAAGAGCACCACTGTACTGTATGCAGCTTCTGGTACAAAAGTGCTACAACCAACGGAAGGATGTGTTCGTGTGTTTCATCGATTACCAAAAAGCGTTTGATAACGTTCAACATGATATGTTGTCCCACTTTTAAGAGAAACGGGTATTGATGGGAAGGACACACGAATCATTAATAAATTTTATTGGAACCAATCCGCCAAACCCCTCATTCATAATTCAGTGCATACGGATTATATAAAAATAGTTAAAGGAGTAAGGCAGGGATGCATACTATCACCACTCTTCTTCAATATCTACGTAGGAAGTACATGTACTGGAGGATGTTGATTAGGTAATAAAAATAAACGGCGTATCCATCAATAATCTATGATATGCGGGTGACAGCAATCATAGCGGACAACATCCAAGACTTACAACAATTGAAAGATGCCATTAAAGGAAAGGGTAAAGAATATGGTTTTTACATTACTGCAACCAAAACAAAATGAATGTTCATAAGCAGAAATCCTCATGAAAACGCAAAATTATTCATAGACAACTAAAAGATTGAAAGAGTGAATAAATTTAAATATTTGGGCGCCACACTTAATGCCAAGTGAGATACAGAGGAAGAAATAAAAATTCGGGAAGCAGTTGCTAGGACAACATTTATTAAATTTAATATTTTCCTGCTTCTTCAGGAAGTACCATTAAATCTTTTTCTAGGAGTAGTGGAGTGCTATATATGGCCCATTCTCCTCTACGGGGTCGAGACATGGTGTCTGAAGATTAAATCCCTCAACTGAATAGAGGTGTTTGAGATGTGGGTACTGAGAAGGCTATTGAAAATATCGTGGAGAGATCTCATATCTAACAATGAGGTCCTAGAAAGACCGAACGCCCAGCGTTGGTTGCTAAATATCGTGAAATAACGAGAAACATCTTATTTAGGACACATATCGCGCTGCCCACGATGTAATCTACTCAAAACAGTACTCAGGAAAATAAAGGGCAAAAGAGGTCCTGGTAGAAAACAACATTACTGGCTCCGTGATTTCAGAGAATGGTGTAACATCCCAGACGTAGTCACATCTTTTAGAAGAGCAGAAGAAGGCACTCTTCGGATTGTTTGATTGAATGTGTACTCCTACACTCTACGTAAGCGTATGGCACTGAAAGAAGAAAAAGAAGAATTTCTATTTATTTTTATAGGCTTAAAAAGTACCTAGATACTCTAGGTAAACATAGAGTTTTAACAGAAAAATCTCCAATTACTTTAATTTTCAAAAGGTTCCATTTGCTTACGATTGTTATTAAAGTAAATATAATTGTTTAACAGACTGCAACAATAACCAGGTCACCAGAAGGGTCGTTGATTCGATAGATCAGCGATCTAATTACCAAATAGTTCGTACTACCTAAGCACATTATTTGTATAAATAGCGGCAAAGAATTCTGATGAAGCATAGTTGAGAAGAGTATTACTGACTGTCACTATCTACTAGTTTCCAAGCCTAAAGTTGGGAGGTGAGGCTGCGTATCGATAGTAGATATCCCCTAATCATCAGACTCTTATCTTTTGATTAACTCTTCCGAAGCTGCCCAAGTCTTTTTGCCCTAGCAGGACTTTGAGAGTGACGTCATGGCCCAGAAACCCCTTCGTACGACCGTAGGCACCCTAACTACGATTCGTACATTGTTTAATTGAATGTGTACTCCTACACTCTACTTAATCGTATGGCACTGAAAGAAGAATAAGAATTTCTATTTATTTTTATAGGCTCAAAGAGTACAACATTGTGACCCAGATAATCTCTATATATGAATTAAATCGATTTCCACTTGGAATAATCGCTTAGGAAAAACGGCTAGATGGATTTAAACCAACTTTTCAGGATACATTTGAACTGTACTTAAGGCGAGGAATTAGAAAGGGTTTTAAAAAATTCCATCGTTTAGGGGATGAAAGTATTCCCAGAAATATAACTCATTTTTTGCCAAAAATGAAAAGCGCTACAACAGATCGAACGTTTATTCTCTATGATCTCTCCATGATCATAGATCTCTCTATGATATCCTTTTTGCTTGGGCTCGGTTATTCCAATTAACGGATCTACTCTTCTCGAGAATATTTTGTCTTTAGCAGGTTTCAATTTGGGGACGTAATAATTGGTAGGTGTACACTTTTTTCAATACAAGTCAACATATATTTCAGGGTTTTCAGAGAGAATATCAATAAATGAATGTAATTTCACTACAATAAAAAAAAAGTGACGTTTCCTTTCCATAATAACGTTATAGTAACGTTCGTTGCATTGGCGTAACACCGTAATTTTTCTTTTCGTTAGCATCACAATTTTTTGACTTTCCAAAGCAGCAACAATTCCTCAACATTTCTAACGATTCCAAATCGTCTGCCCTGTTTTACCAAATCCTGTTTTGAAGATTTAGATGAATAATGAAATTTGAAAAGGTTCATTAAAAATGCTCGCTACATAGTCTTCTATTGTCAATTAATTTTGGATACTGCAAAATGTATATTTCTTTGCCCATTAATTTGATCTATACACTCTGCCTGATATTATTCTTGGATATGCAAAAAATCTCAATTCCGTCTTGTCTTGGCTGTTATTTTTGTACATCATAACAATTTGTACAAATGTAAATTATAAAGAAATCAAAATTATTTTCACAACGCATACACACGAGGGTATCGTAGATAAAATTATAAATAATGTGAGGTTAACAAATGATCAAAGGTGCGACAACGAGTGCAACTTCCGGTTATATCTTTATGCTGTGGTTTGGGGGCGGACGAGGCATTCACCGTCACAAAATTTTTAACTTTATTGCGATATTTTTTAATGTGTTAATAAAAAAACAATCCACACAGATAAATAACTCATTTAACTACCCCAAGGCAGGAACCGGCGATTTGGTGACCCAACACTCAACAGTGATTTTAGTTCCATAACGGGCCGATTATCATATAACTAATTTAGTTATTTACAAAAATGCATAGCCTAGCTAATGAGTGAAACACACGCCGTCAAACGTGAGTACAAGTTCAGTACAAGCAATGAAAGTATCGAGAATCCAAATGATTAAATACTTTGTGCAGTACACAGAAAACGAGTTGTGTGATTTGGTGCGCCCGAACTTTTCAATTGAAAAGGTTCTTGGGGTTCAAGAGATAAATATTTGAGTTGAAGAGGAACTTATTTCAATTAACTTATCTCAAAGTAGTTTAGCTAATGCTGATGGTCTAAACCGGACGTTGGAAAACTAAATGAAACGGAGCGGAAAGCTAAATACTTGTATTGTTGAGCCGTATTTAACTGATAAAATTATACATAGCTATAAAAGTTTCGAGGACCTGAAAGATAGAGTTCTGATTAGTGATATTGCTTGAATTGATTTTGAGGCAATTTCAATGTTTTCCACACATACACAAGTCAATTAACGTGAACACCTCATGGACGTAATGTTCGAAACTGGGTGTCATTAGCTTCATGTGTTAAAATTTGACACAAAATATAGCGCTAACCAGGAGACTCCTAATGCACGCAATATTTTATAATATCGCAAACTGCTCTTGTCTACTACGATCCGAGAGTTAATATTTCATTTCTAACAGTCCGTTCGTATGAAAAAATAATGAATTGCCTATTTTCGGGATCTAAGAGTCGGCGTTGAGTTAAATCATAAAATATTTCTACTACGCCAACAAATCACCCCGTAGAGAAGCATTTGCGGGAAAAGTTAATAGCTATTTGCTTTCGATAGCCACGTAAGTTCTAATGCATACAAAAGACTTGTAACTGAAGAACTAAATTATTACTGTTCATAGTTTCATTGAAAGTTTCTTCTGCTCCGATTCTGCGCTGTATAAATCATTTACGGTTTCCAGTCTATCAATTTACTTCGTAAATCGATATTTATCCTCACCTGGAGTCGCTTTCCTGTTCAATTGTCACGAAAAGACTGTCAATTAGTGATTAACTCAGTTATATTTTACCTATTTAATCGCGATATGATTGTGGCTCGGATTTCAGAGTGCTCAATTTGAGAGCTGTGGCCACGCACGTAGCTATGGCTTCCACTTGGGAGGGGTCAAAAAATATACCAGCTAAATTACATCCGGCGAAATACTCCATCCAAGGAAACAACAATGGTGTTAAATAAATTTAATAAGAGTATAACATGTTTCGAGCAACTTGTGGTTATCTCCAGTCGCCTGCGTTCATTTGTCTATATATAAAACTAGTGAACACATATTGTGATGAAATCCCCCATGGAGGATATTCTCGAACCTTCTAGTCGAGTGTCGTACTCCCTAGACTTTGTCGAATATTCTAGGTAATTATTGAGAGATGGCTGTACCATATACACCGGTACGGATAGAGACTATTCATCGCTGCCGTTTCGTCGCCATGCCCAGTTCATCGTCGCCGTTTCATCGCCAACCTATTCATCGCCTAGCATATTGTTGTAACCGAAGTTTCTGCAGCTGCCAAAATGTTAAGGACACCAAAATGTTGTAAATGACCAATTATGCCACCAATTTAATGTTTGGGGTTTGAAACACTTAAACTCTAGTTTTGTAGTCCTAACCTTTTTTTATTTATTTAATATTTAATTATAAAGTAAGTAAGTCTCATGTATGAAGTATGAATGTCGGCGGTAGTTGAATATGAAAATAAATATAGGACATTAATAATAAAAGAACAAATGGAAAGAATGAAATAAACAGAAATAATTGATGTAAAATAGTACTGGAAATTAGAAATATATAATTAGGTTGGTTCACAACAATATAGTCGGAATTTACAAGTTATAGTTATTTATTACATTTTAAAACCAGGTATATTCCAAAGCATGCAGTGACATTAAATGAATTAAATGAAAACAAATGTTTAAAATTGTTAATTATGGGCTAAGTCGCGCATATTCGACAGTATCTCTATTATCGAACTGAGACACTATCCTTTCTAATTCCTTTCCTTTCCTAATTCAGTCTGAAGTCGTCGATGTGCCGCCTCCGCGTGGTTGTTGGTGCGATCTTCGTCGCGCAGTACTCGATCATATAGGTTCCAGACACCGGGTGCAAATAAACCAGGCCGTCTTCCATTTCCACGTCTATTTTGGCCTTCAATATAGTTATTTTCGAACCAATTCATTAACGGTTGCAATTCTAGCGGCAACTCGTCTGCTAAAGCATCCACATATTCGTCAATATTGTCAAGACGGACAAATGCCAAAGCAACCACCATATTAGCTTTTATTGCAAATTCTGGATCACTGTTGTATTGTACTGTAAATCCCCTTTCTGCCAAATGATTGTTCATGTTTTTGGCCAAATGGAAGAAACAACCTTTTATATTAACACCAGGAAAACATTCTGTCATTGCAGAAATAGCTGCATGCTCAAAATCGCAGTTGATGGATTTCGGATTTAAATTGGGCACTAAACGCTTAATAGCTAGAACATTTTTAGGTACGTCCTTTTCATATTGTTGGACAAAAGAGCATAAAATACAGGATGAACTCCACCGCGTGCCATGACCACGTATGCCTGGGAAAATAAACGTGTCGAAATCGAAAAAGTTCCGTCAGCATACCATATTGGAGATGCTTGCAGATGTCGGGTCCCTCCCAAAAATGATGATCCTTTCATTGTCCTCTTGTCCGCTGTCATGTAGTAGAAAGTTTTCTTCGACGCTATCTTGCGTTCCGTAGAATTTGTATGCATCTGGCACCTTAAAGGCTGCCAATGAATTGGAATCTGCACGCACTACACCCACTTCATTTCTTTTCCGACGAATGACCTTTCTTAGTGCGCAATTGTTAGGAATTGCACCTTGACCACCTTGGGATAAATCTTTTACATATTCATTTATTATTCTGCTAGGGTTTTCTGCTGTAACCTCCGCATGACGTTTCATTGCAGTACTGACTTTCGCCACTTCCACGTTTGCTGCTGAAGAATCATGAGAATGTGCATTTATTTGTTTTGTCATTTCTCCATTCTTGGTATGCAGTCTAGCTTTGCAGCATCCCATCTGCTCACAACGCCAGAACTTAACGTCCTCGTCGCGCTTACTCTGCTTTTCAAAGATGTACGGATTACCACCATGAGAAAACATTGCTTTCCCTCTTTTGCTCAAAATTTGTTCCATATCTGCAACTGGAGGAGATGGCGACTAACAATACTAACACTTACAAAGCTTACTGGTTATCTATTCCAGGGTGTATTTCTACCTGTTTCTAAATTACCTATCTACCTCAAAATACTTAATACTTCCAGGTAAATCGTAATTAAAGGAATATCATAGGTGTCTATTGTCCAAGTAAATGGTAATTAAAGGATTATCATAGGTCTTTATTGTCCAGGTAAATCGTAATTAAAGGATTATCAAAGGTCTTTATTTAAAGACGCACCTGCATTTTACAACAAACTTAAAAATTAGTTAAAAGAAATAATTAAAAATATTATTTTTTAACAGGCCGACAATGAATTGACCGGCCATGAAACAGCCGGCGACGAAACGGCGGCGCTGAAACGTCCTAAACCCTACCGGTACGTGGACGGAGAAGGCAAGTTCGATTTGAAAACTCGTGCGACGTTCTAAAAGGTGGGAGATATAAATTTATAGTGTTCTTATCTTAGACCATTAAAATATATATACACGCCTTGTTCCAAATGACCTGTCAAACATACCAGTTAGTGAAAAAAATCAGAAAAAAAAATATAAATGATCATGAAAGTGATCAGAAAAATTCAAGATATGTTTTATGCATTTTATTAGCAACATACAATCTAGTACTTTAGTAAAGAATTAAGGAATTAATAAGAGACCTATTAAATAAGTATGAGTAAAAGGAACATGACTTTAAAAATACACTGTTTGGTAAAGTTAGTCGTAACTCTATCGACATTTTTATTACATTTTCCACTGTGATAAAATCTTGTTCTAATCAAGTATTCATTTCTACAACTATTATGAAAAATCACCTGAAAAACTTTTGAAGTTTAGAATTGAGATTAGAAACATTTTCATTATTTTAATATCACAGTTACGTGTGAAATGGTATATCAGATCCATTTTTGTAAACTTCAACATAGGCACGGCATGCTTGCACCATACACATTTTTTTGAATAACAATAATAGTCAAACCAATCAAACACTGAGCGAACGTTACTTGTCTGCCCACAACCGACGTCACATCTTTGCCTCACTTCTCACTGAGCGGTAGATGTCTATATATCTTAATAGTCTACTGTTCTTGCAAATAAATTAGGTAGTGATAGAAGTAGTTGTATTTCGTGTAGTGTGTAAAAACAAATTAGAAACTAGTTTAAAGCTAGTGTAGTTTTTTTCGAAATTGAAACATAACAAATTGGTATCAGACGTGTGGAATATTATTCCCGTGGTTTCGGGGTTATATTTCTGTTTTCAACAATTCGATTTGCAAATATAAAAGTCGTTGATCTGAAACGAAAGTTTGAAGAGAGAGATTTGTAAGTCAAAGGATCAAAGGCGGAGCTCGCCTGAAGGAATATCTCGTAGAAAATGGACAGTATCCTGAGACGTTCGAGTTTGAAAGCTCAGAGGAGCGAATCACAAGAACCCTGCAAGGTAACATCGAAACCCTCCAACGTAACATCGAAGTCCTCCAAGGTAACTTTGAAACCCTCCAAGGTAACATCGATGTGATGTAAGAAGTAACATCGGAAACCTCCACGACAAAATGAAAACTAAGATCGGAAGACTTCACGGGGATTTAACGATAGAGATGAGGAATTTTCACGCCAAGGTACAAGCTGAAATTGAGAACTTGCACGTAGAAATAGAAGACGTGAAGGCGCAACTGCAGGCTAAAGTAGATAGGCTGGAAAATAAACGTTAGATAATAAACACTTGAACAACCTGTAAGAAGTGTTCAAGCGGTTACAAGGGGCCAACCTGAAGCTCAACCTGAAGAAATGTGACTTTACAGGCCAAGGTAGAGTACTTGGGCCACGTTTGGATCATGCTGCGCTGAAATAGTTCTTGCGGTTCAACAACCCCTAGGGCCAGGCCGCTCATTGGATTGAGAGACTCCAGGAGTAGCACTTCAACATTTAGTACAGGCAGAGACGAGCCACCGCAACGCCGATGCTCTATCTAGAAGGCCACGCCCGTCAGAGTGTCAGCACTGCAGTCGTGTGGAACAGAAGCAGGCAGCAATACGCAGTACCGCTGTCGTCAACGAGGACTGGCTGCCGACAGAGATCCGACAGAGCCAGGAAAACGACCCAGAGCTTAATGGGATCCGGCAATTGAAGGCAGAGGGACGTCTACCGACATGATATGAAGGGTAGGGATGGTGGAGGAGGGTTGATGCCCGGATTAACGATGTCATCTACAGTATCAGAAAGGTTCCTAACGGAAAACCGAGGGTGTTGCACTTCAACCGGCTGGCACCATACGAGGGGGACTACCACCAAAAAAAGACAAATGCGACGAGTGCAACATCTGGAGGACTTGGAGCTGTCGTTCGACTAATTCATGGGCGTGTATGGGGGAACGGGAAACGCAAGATTCGGGGTCACTAAGGAAGTACATCGCGACCAGTTCGCGAAATATTGGTAGATTATAGAAACTTCGACGACAGGAGCCGGCAGTTGGGCAAGTCTTGGAGATAGAAGATGGCAACACCCAAGGGAAGAGGTCACTCTTCCATTTGATGACCAAGCAAATCTCGTTCGAGAAGCCCCCACCAGGACCTGCGGGACACTGTGCAATTTGCGAAGCGTCTTAATGAGGAAGGATATCGCGAAATAAACCATCCCAAAGTTAGCGAGCGATTCGGACCGCTTGGACTGGACAATCAGGAGCATGATAGAGCTGTTCAGTTTCACCGGTATCCAGATCCTGGTATGATGTTGGAGACCTACGGTGCATATGGAGGGCAAAACGGTGGACTGGTATTTCGATCGCTTCTCCAGGTGCCAAAACGCATTCAGTTGTAGATACCGGCACGATCAAGCAGAAGAACATTTCGAGACGAAACGGCTTTTAGAAGAGGGCAAAATGATAACATCTCTCGTAATTCTCGAGAGATATACACCGGTACTGTGAACGGAGAAGGCAAGTTCGATTTGAAAATTCGTGCGACATTCTAAGAGGGCGTAGGTATAAATTCAGAGTGTTCTTACAAATAAACTAGATAGTGATATAAGTAGTTGTATTTAGTGTAGTGCGTGAAAATAAATTTAAAATTAGTTTAAATAATGCAGTTATTTTTGAACCTGAAGCGTAACAATATGAAGTAAATCAAAACCAGTAAAGATTTTTATAGGGTTAGAACAAGTTTGGCAAACAACCAGATTGTAACGGACTTATCTATCCTTTTATTGTCGTCGGCGGCACAACGAGAATAGAGGGTGGTGGATAGGTTGTCAACTTTGAAATTGGCGCTTGGTTTTTGGGTGTTTCCCACCGTCCTCGAACTGGAAAGGTTGAAAACACCACCGAGAATCGATGCTAATAGCAATTTTAAGTAAAAGTGTACTTACGTGTGCCGCATTTATCCAAATGGTTGGTCACTGGAAATTCTGGTTTGCACAAGCACCTTCCGCCTATATCGTCACAGATTGATCCGTCAAATCCGCATTCCAGTGAATTGCTGCATTTGTCCCCAAACTTCTTGTTTCCACGCCCTGAAAAGTAAAAAAGTTAAAGTTGTTATCCAGGATAAGCCATCAATTTCTAAATGCTTATAGTAAACATAAATGAACTTTAAATGAATTTACCTCCATTAATTAAAACTGAAAGTAACGAGTGAACCTCTTTCGTTGACGAAAGCTTATGTTAATAGCTGAACCAACAACCTTTCGAATTTTAGCCGAAATTGCATACAATCCTCATTTAGTTCCAAGAGAGGTCATAATGTCATCAATTAATCGCAGGTTTATTCACTGAGATTCCTCATTTATCATTAAATTAGCGAAGGACAGGCGAATAACATGTGACGACGAGTCAATTTGTATTCATGGAAGGGTATTCATGTAGTAGAACTGTTCATGAATATACAGAGGAAATAGCTATCTGTCAAGCAACAAAAGTTTCGACTCACAATCAGTGTAACACTTTGTTCTTGGATGGAACTTTTCTACCCATTTTCCATAAACGGAACCACAGCCACAAAATGAAATCTAAATAGCTTTTTCATGCCAGCTTTATTAAGTTCAGAAATTGCACAGTGTGGTATTTAAATATTAAAAATAAATTTGATTAAATTACATATTAATTTGAATTTATAATAACCTATAATATATATATATATATATATATATATATATATATATATATATATATATATATATATATATAACTATAACCTGTAACCTATAATAACTCATAAATATTATACTCAAATAACTTACATTATTTGAATATAAATGGTAAATTAGTAATCATGCGAAGATGTGTAATAAAGTCTAAAAAATAAAAATAGGTGTAGTTTGATTCACGCTGTAGTAACATAGACTGGGAAAACCCATCTTTGTTCTCGTCCGCCGGCGACGGCTCTCTTCGCACTCTTTTCCTATTTTATTTCTGTTCCAACTGTAATTTTCTTTTGTTGTGAATCAACTTTATTCATTTTAATGTAGTTATTGGGGTTATCAATATTTGTCGAAATTTATGTGTTGATATGACACATAACCATTGTTATTTATTATGAAACAATTTAAATGCATTAGCACGATAGTACGTACCACCCGGTAGAGCTGGAGGTGGAGCAAAAGTTTTGTGAAATGCTGATCATTATTACTTTTAAGGTGCATTCCTTTGTGATTTACACTTAAAAATAAATGGAGTATGCTCCACTGAGTAGAATGTTGCTGATTATTCTTATCTACTTGCTATAGCCTTAAACCTCAGCAAAAATATTGTTGTAATAGTTGTAGGCGATTTAGAATGTACTTATATCAATTTACATACACTCTGCCATGCCATTCTTCAATAGGTTTCAAACAAATTGACCTGTTTTTTTCTCACTTATACGATTTATAGGTTGAAGTTCTCCATTCATACTTTCTACACAGTCATTTTAAACAAGTTGTAAACACTCACATGCATCTTATACACCCTGTCGCTTTGTTGAGTTCTTATCCATTTCGGTAAAAGGATCTTCACAATTTCAACAAGTCACAGCATCTCCTTACGAATCTGATGACCTACTACCAGCCATCCAGTTACTTTCTGTATTAGCATTTATGAACTTTGACGAACAAGAACAGCATAAGGCAAATGAGCATAATTTCTGTTCGTATAAGGAATAATAGAAATTAATAAACTCTAATAGACGAAACTGGCTTTTTAGAGCAGTCAGTCTCTATCTGTTTGACAACCAAGACAAGCACCCACAGATAAGGGGAGAAGCAGTCAGATTTGTGAGAAAACATTGGAAAGAACTCAAACACTATTTAGTCGTCACGGTTTCAAACCTCAAGGACGCGAGATCCTACTGCTATCACATGAATCAAGATAAGACTTACGGGACCAGCATAGAAATAATAGCAATGTCTGAATTGTACGATGTCAACTTCAAGATCTACGTAGAAACGTTCCACAACTGAGGAATTCATAACTGACAAAAAAACCAACAGTTATATCAAAAAGAAGATATCGAGTTGATTCTGTTAGGTGAAGTGGAAAATGGACACTTCGAATTGTTCGAAACAAAAGAACATGAAAACCAAAGAAAAAGCAATCGAAGCAGGCAAGCATAACAAAAAACACCAAAGAACTAAATGGTCTCTAGACGACTACAAGTGACGACATTACCGTACAGTGGAAAAAACAGGGACAGTAGACATTCATGAGACATTCGAACTTTGGAAACGAAGAAACCCTGATTTGAAATACGAGTTAAATCCCAATACCATGGCCACACAAAGAAGATACATTCTCAATCAAGACAAACTAACAACTAGAGAACTAAAAGACATCATAGAACGCGTCAAAGGACACCTAGAAAATGAAATAAGTACAGAAGAATGTGTCCCGGAAAGTAAAACCGAACAACACAATCCTCACAGAAAACAAAACGAAATCCAAAGACGAAATCAGTATCAACAAGTACACTGCCAAACCTAAAGAAAGAAAACCATGGACAGAGGATGATTACAGAGAAATAGTTTGGTGCCATTTTTACACAATAGAAAAGTGTGGAATACAAAATCTCAAAGAAACATACCAACTCTAGAAGAAAAGGAACCCCAACAGGACTCCTGAAGTATTAGAATCGATAAGAAATGCCGTCAAAGAAGACATCCACAGACCGACATCCCCAAAAACCATCCCACCCAATATCAAAGAATATACAGCGGAATTTAACGTACCCCCAAAATCAGAAACCACGGAATCAGCACAAACCGAATTCAGCACAATCGAGACATGTAACAACGAAAATATGAAATGGGAAACCCTAATAGAGCAAATAACCGTATGTATAGAATCCGATAACACCAATGATAACCAGATTGAATGAACACCATTAAAGAGAATTGATGACAATAATAAGACGAAAGAACTTGTACAAATGGGAAATTCTGCCATCACAATAATAATACGGAAAAATCCAAAACAATATGAAGGACTAACTGCAATCAATGAAATCACATATGCTACGGCAGCTACGATCCAAAAAGTCCTGATCTCCACTTCCACTCCACTAAATAAAAGGAATAACCCAAATAATACATACGAACAACCGTGGAAGAAAAGAATCTTAATTCGTATTGCAAAACTAAGGAAAGATCTTTCACTATTGAGGGAATCACTGAACCCTTATCTCAGCAAAAGAATGAAAGAAAAGAAAAAACGCTCTATTCCGGCCGAAGATGGCGGCGATACAACACTAAACCAAAAACACTCTGCGGAAAAAGGTAAAGAAAAATCGCATACCGTCTTCACATGGGACGAAAACGCGGATCCCTCAGTTAGGAGATCCTCACTTAGTAGAACACCACCACCAGGTGACTGCACTAGCAGAATTTCAGATGAGGTTTTCTTGACCCCGAGCATAACATTGGAACCTGAATCGTGGCAGGACGAGGAGCTAACTGTAAGCTCCATCTACAAATTAAACGAACAATATAGAAAAGGCGAAGCGACAATTAGTCTTGCCAACTCGACAAAGAAAAAAAGGAAAAGGGACTCGGGGGACAAAAATCCAAACTCCGAAGAAACGTGTCACGACATGACGGCAGTAATGGCCGTGATGAACACGTTAAACACACATTACGAGACAACTAGTCGGTATCGTAACGACCCTAAACAGAAAAATGAATGTATTATGCATAAGCTATACCAAGATGGCACAAAAAAGCAGAGAATGCAGCACAGGTGGAAAAACTATGGAAGATGAAACAATAACACCAACAGATGTCACTACCCCCGTTACCCAAAGTACTGGTGTGCAAGTTGATGAGAAAGATATCTTACAGGAGTCGCCTGAGTTTAAGGAAGAATTGTGTAATGAGGTAGAAGCTCAAATTGTAACGAAAACAGGATGGGTAGGCTTGGAAAGAGTGATTAATGTGGAGTGGCCAGAGAAATGCTACGAGAGTACAGAGGTCATTGAAATGGAGTCGCTCAGACAACTAAAGGGAGACCTAGCAATTATCATAGACCCAAAAGCAGTGCTCACAACGAAGACAGAAGACGACCTCAAGTGTAATTTTCCAGAAATTACAAGTTTAATAGGAGAAGAGTTGGAGGAGGAATGCATCGAGTATGCAACAGCCAACACTGAAGTCATCCTAAGTAAAGGGAGAAAGGGAAAACTATCCAGAAACTTGTATGTACTGCCGTACACAATAGACCCAGAGGGCACAAATGACATTAGGAAGTTGTACGAGGGTATAAAGAAATTAGACGAAGAAGTTGAAAATTATGGAGTCAGCCGTATTCAAGTAGTGGCACTAGGAGAACTGGATAAAGTGTACCTCAGGAAAAGTATGGAATGGGTTTTTAGGGACACGGGTGTAAATGCACAAAACACCTGCCCCAAAGGAAGCAGACGAGAAAGGAAAGGATCAACCACTCATACAAAGAAGGTGCGGACAGAGAAGGTAATAATTAAGTCAGAAGAAGAAGTCATCGGGGGCGACGTGATGATAGAAGTGTAAGGAGGGAAAACGAGCTGTCCTCATAGAGGCGATTATTGAAAAGAACGAAAACGCACAAGTGAAGATAAAAACAAATGAGGACATTATACATGTAATGGGTATAGATGGCGACCTGGACAAACAACAAATAGAGGACGCTTTTAAAAAAGGCGTAGGAAACGTTCAGGATGACGTGAGAGTCCTTTCCTGTAGGCCAGATCGAAGAGGAAACCAAACGGCCACACTAGCAGTCAAGAGAGGAACTGCAAATGATATTTTAGCACAGGTAACGGTCAGAATAGAATGGATACCGTGTCGAGTCAGGACACGCGTTAACATCCTAAGGTGCTACCGATGTCTGGAATTTGGGCACTATACCAACCAATGCAATGGGGCAGATAACACAAAAATCTGTCTCAAATGTGCTAAAGAAAACCATTAAGCGAAAGATTGTACTAATAAAGGCTTTTGCTTAACTTGTAAAGAAGAAGGCCACAGGGCAAAGCAAACTACTTGCACCAATTATTGCAAGCTTATACGAGAAAAAGCAAAGTTACCCCAAAACGACAGACACAGGCACTATAGTGCTGCTGCTAACAATCTAAATTAAGTATGAAAGCTTCAAAATACTGCAAGCCAATGTTGGACGTGCCTATGCAGCTCAGGATTTGGTGTATGCTACAGCTGTCCAGCTGGGCATCGATATCTTGGTCGTAGGAGAGCCAAATAAGAAGCGAACAGATGGAGCAAACCGGATAAAAGACAGCAGAAGAGATGTCGTGGTTCTCTTCTTGACAAAGAACCACGAGACCATTGATCATCTAGTTAGGGAAGGACACATAGTAGTCAGGTTCATGGAACTGGATATGATATGCTGTTATATATCAAGGATTACAAGGTAGAGGTAGATAGCATCATGGGGCATATCAACAACAAAAAACAATCGTATTAGATTACATAAATGCCAAGTCTTCTATGTGGGGATTACTTAAAACTGATGAAAAAGGGAAACACTGGGAGAAGTGGATCTGTGCTCGTGACATGGTTGTCCTGAACACCGGCACAAAGGCTACGTTTGTAAGAGGAGACACGGAGTCATATATTGACGTAACTCTAGCTACAAACCGAATAGCTGGAAAAGTGAAAAATTGGGTAGTACTGGATGAAGTTGTGACGGACTTTTCTCGCCCTTGTATTTTCGTCGGCGCGCACGACGCGAATAAAGGGGCGGATCGATCAGTCAGCTTAGAGATTGGCGCAGGAAGTTAGCAAGTTTCGAAATTACGGAGTTTCCTCGGGCGCCAGTTTTTATAGACTTTGCTGTCTGTAGGTCCGGGTAATTTCAACTCAGGAGAAATATCCAGGAAGTTCATGAAAATAAACACAGAATTCGGAAAAACACCCGGTTACTTTTATTTAATTAAAAGTACGGCAACAGTGTTAAATCCACAACAAGCATTTACAAACAGAAAGAGAGAACTCTTATCTACCTTTGGTTATCGGAGCGAACATAAAGAAGCAAGGTCGACGTGAGAAGGAAAACCGAAAATCATTTCTACAATATTTACAAATCGGGATAACTAAATACTAGAAACGGAAAAATTAAATACAGGGTTAGCTCGCCGGAGTAAGCGGCATACTAAACTAGCGTGCACAAACAGCAAAAACCAAAATAGTTACAATAGAGCGGGGAGGCAAAATTAGGCGGAGAGAGGGGTGTAAAATAAGCAACGGGGAAAATCGGCAACAAAGCATTAGCAATTAACACGGGGCACGGACGGGGAACTAATATGCTAGGAAATTAACTAGGGTGACAACCTAGAGAGTTACCGGGAATTGAACCCCTTACTCGCACCAAATGTAAATGGGTTAATACGGCACGACAGATCGCCAAGTACAGTACCAACCCACAAACATAGAGCACTGTAGGGACACGCGTTCCCCTCTCCTAGGAAGCACGGGCGGAAAACGGGTGCTGACCTAGGGAGTCAACGGGGTCGAGCCTCTTAATCGTACTAAATGTAAATGGGTTAATACGGCACGACAGATCGCCAAGTACAGTACCAACCCACAAACACAGAGCAATGTAGGGACGCGTACCCCTCTCCTAGGAAGCACGGGCGGGGACTAGGTGACGACCTAGGGAGATACCGGGAGTCGGGCCTCTTTATCGCACTAGATGTCAATGGGTCAATACGGCACGACAGGTCGCCAAGTACAGTACCAACCCACCAACACAGAGCACTGTAGAGCCGAGTTCCCCTCTCCTAGGAAGCACGGGCGGAGACTAGGTGACGACCCAGGGAGATACCGGGAGTCGGACCTCTTTACCGCACTAGATATCAATGGGTCAATACGGCACGACAGATCGCCAAGTACAGTACCAACCCACCAACACAGAGCGCTGCCGAGCCGAGTTCCCCTCACCTAGGAAGCACGGGCGGAGAATGGGTGACGGCCTAGAGAGTTAGCGGGAGTCTAGCCTCTAGTTCGCACCGAGTGTCAATGAGTCAATACGGCACGACAGATCGCCAAGTGCAATACCAACTCACAAACACCAAGTACTGTAGAGACCAGTTCCCCTCTCCTAGGAAGCACTGAAAGAAAGAAAGACAATTAGAAAGTGAGATATTTCTATCTGCCGTTAACGGCCAAGGGGCTTTCACTTCGTTCATTTACGTGATATTCTATAGGTAGGTTATATCATATGCCATCTCACGGTGATTCTTTCATTGAAATGCATATAAAATTGCCTAACCACGGTTCTGAAAAATACGCTTCGTTACAAAGTGACACTGAAGGAACACAGATATATATCCTTCGAAATAAACACAACAAACCCTAAGACTAAGTTGAGCGAAAGGTAGACTGGGAAGCTTTCAGAATGTAGCTACAAGGGCATGGAAGACCTAAGTCATAAGACGTATACCAGACAAATTCAGTTGGCGATTAAGAACAGCTCCCAAGCCAAAAAAAGACGCAGTAAACCTTACTCGTGGAATGAAAATATCGCAAAAAAAGACTGAGTGCAACAAGTTACGACGAAAACATCAACGTGCAAGAAAAAAAATATCAATAGATGATACGAACAGGGAGAACATAGAGGACATGAAAACAGCTTACAAGATCTGCAAGAGAGAGCTATGCGGCTTTATTAAAGAGGCAAAAAGAAAATGCTGAGTTGACCTGTGCAAAGACCTGGAAGACAACATATGGGGAGATATATATAAAATTGTGGCAAAAATGCTACATACTCTAAGGTCATATGAATTGTTTATAGAAAAGGAAACCCAGTTAGTTCATGAGCTGTTCCCACCAGGAAGTGATACCTGGCAGAAAGATGAGGTAGTTAAACGTGTTTCCCCGTTCACTAGGGATGAGCTTGAAAGCACTGCAGCAGCAATCAAAAGTAGAAAATCGCAAGGAATTGACCAGATACCCTCAGAAGCTATTAAAATTACAGCGAAATATGCTCCCGAGTGGCTGCTACGTGTTATAAATCAGTTACGCAATAAACAAGAGTTCCTCGAAGAATGGAAAATAGCAAAAGTGGTGCTCATAAGGAAACCAGGTAAAGATACTCAGCTGTCAAATGCATTTAGACCACTCTGTCTGTTAAATGTATGTATAAACCAATCGTTTTTCGACATAGCCACAGCTCGGAGCAACAAATAATTCGTCTAACCGAATTAATACGGACGGTTTTAATCGAAAGCGGATGACGGGCGCCATGTTTTTCGTTGTCAAATAGGCATTCAAGAAAGTCTGGCACGACGGCTTCATCTGCAAAATTATAAATATCTTTTTTTCACCAACGTTTTCTAAATTAATCGAATCATACTACAATCAAAGGCGAATCAGGGTTCGTGTTAATAAAGAACTCTCCACTCTCCAGTTTCCAAAAACGGGCGTCTCCTAGGGCGCCGTTTTATCATCTCACTTATTCAACATATTCACACACGACATTCCATCCAATCCAGGTACTACTCCCTGTGAGTACGCAGACGCACACTCACAGCTTTTCCGAGTACTGCTCAAATTGGAAAATTAAAATCAATTACGACAAAAGTCAAGCCATGCTTGTGGGTAGCAGGGAAAAAGTCCCAGTCGGTAACATCATTATCGACGGCCACAACATTCAGTTGACCGGCGAGGTTAAGTACTTCGAAATCATCCTATAAAATTCCTTTTTTCGAACGGCGATTAGGAACACTCGAAATCAGAGGGAATTCCACATCACCCCCTTCTTGAAACCACAAAAGGTCTTCGCGAAGTTCTTCGCGGCCGCTGCAAGTCACGACAACCCTCTCATCAGGGAAGCCTTCGACTACCACATTGATCACGTTTGGCCTTATAAAAGGCCAAAACTACAAACCGCACACTAATCACCGACATACAACCCTTCACAATCCGACAAATATAAGACCCCGACACTAACCTAAACAGGGTGGAGGTACTTTCCTGGGAGGGTTTTTAGTAAGTAGGTCTGCAGACATCTTAACTGTCCGCAGGAATCCTGCGCTGCCACAAATTTCCCTGTGGTGTCTTTACTGTTGTCTTTCCTTACTCATTAAAAAAAGCCGGCGGTCGACAATAAACACCAGCAGTTTTTTCAGGTCTATTTAGATCACAGGTCTATTTAGATTGTTTTGTCAGATTTTCGGCAACGTATCTGTATCGTATTGCACGTCTATTTTATAGACATTAAATACTTTTCTTAGAATAAAAAAATGTGTCATCAAATAATTAAATGTAAATATACGTCTCAAAAAATGTTTTTTAGAAACATGATGTGTGCGTATCAGGTTGTATCATTGAATTTAAATAACCAACCATCTAAAATGTTCTGAAAAATTTTAATCAACAAGTAAGCAATGGTAGCGTGTAAACATAGCTACCGTGCTACGTATTCGGATTTAATCGAACCTTATATCGACCGTGTGAAGGCTTTTTAAGGTTACGTTTACGTTTTGTGCTTACATTTACACGGTTTGTTTACACTTGTTGTGAAACGATTTGTGCCATCAGAGATTCTAATTTTTGATTCAGCTGCATCATAAACTGCGAATAAAAACTGTTTTTTTTTTAAAACGAAAATAAATAGTCTACAAGCGAAGTAGTATTTTGGTTTTGTGGTAAACAAAATGCCTAAAAAATTAATAGAAATGAATGAATGAATTGAAATGAATATTTCAAGACCCAACTTCGACATAATCGACTCTCTGATTTCATTAAGAATTTTTAGATACATTATAGTACATGCCGGAAATGAACATGGATTGATTGAGGGCTCTGAGATAATATTTTCTTCAAAAACAAAACGGAGTGATTATCATGGAGAAATGAACCAGGATTTTTTTTAAACGGTTTGAATATCAACTGTTACAAAAATTAGAAAATCCAACTATGATTATACTAGATAATGCACCTTATCACAGCATGTTATTAACAAAAATTCCTACCAATGCATGGACAAAAAGCGCTATTCAGGAATGGTTGACAAACCAACATATTATTTTTTTAAGGATGATGTTTAAAACCGAACTTTTGCATATTGTTTCTTAGTAAGTATACAAGTACATAATTTTTATTTTGTTTCTTAAACTCAAACTATTTTTCAGAAAAAAAAACACCTAAAAAATATGTAGTAGACGATATGACGGAACGGTATGGGCACAAAGTCTTCCTCATTACCACTGTATTTTTAATCCCAATGAATTAATTTGGGGCATAGCAAAAATTATTATATTAGGCATATTACCAGAGGCGGTAACAGTGAAAATGACTGCTTAAATATGTGGCAGGAGGCATTGCAAACTATTACCCCCGATACATGGAGAAACTGCATTCGAAATACCGAGGAAGAAATTTTGAAATAGTATGAGAGGGAGAGAATATTTGATCGCCAAGAAGTCAGTCCTTTAATTATAAATTTTGGTAGTGATGATGACGATGACGATGACGATGACGATGATGAAGATAATGATCGTGATAATGACAGTGATGTTATGAAAAAAGAAATGAAAATTTCTCTTTTGTTAAGTATACTACATATTCGCTATTTATATTATGACTAATTTGATTCAGATGAAGAATCATGTATTAATTTTTACATTGCAGCTTTTAAAATGTATTGCCATGGTTTATTTTTATAAATTTAAACACAACACATTTTTAGTTATTGTTACTTATGCAACCAGCAATTCAATAATGATATAAATGCAGCGAAAAATTCGAGATTCCCGAAAATCTGGCAACACTCTATATAGACTGTGATAAAATGCTGATGACGTAAGCTCAACTCTGTTTAGCATTTAGTATATATAACCTGAATCAAGCTTTAAGTACAACATACTTTTTCGTGCGACACGTGAGATGTTCTTGACCAGTGAAGACGTGTGTCCATCGGTCGAGTGCGGACCAACTGCAGCGATGTACGCTAGGAAAACGCTCCCGCCCATCGACAGCAACACATCGACCATTACGAGAGAGGCAACAGTGACGCTGGCGATAGACGATTCTACGGATTCGTCGATCCCGACGCCTACCTGCGCGGGTACCTGCTGGGACAAGTCGTAAGTACTCGACCCTCCGTTTGCGTGTTAAAAGTAGTTAGTTTTACTTCTAGAGACGAGTGTACGTGGTTTTAGCGTTGATTATTCCCCTAGTAGACGAAATTGTTTTTACAATAGAAGTTCCCCTAATTAGACGTAGATAGTTTCCGCTCCCCGTAGAGTCGTTAGAGCAGTAATTCCCCACCTGCTGTTTCACACAACTTAACAAACGAACGCAGAACAGACTTCTCGTTTCGCATATTCCCATTTAACTGCCGACTGAGTTGCAGAGCAACTCAGGCGGCAGGTAACTATTTTAGAGTGCTGCGACCATGGCGAACTCATCGGCCGCAGCGACGCTTACATCGGACGTCGACTTTGTCCTCTCTATAAGTTTCTCTTAGAGAGAAACAAAGAAGTAGAGGAGGCAACTGTCCGTGCGGGGCGAAGGACTCGCTGTGGGTAATGAGCGTCTCATGACGCTCATGAGCGAGAAAACCAGCTCGGACGCGGAGGAGGCTGAAGCGATGGAGGAGGGAGACGTCACCTCGATCGACTCCTCTGCCGAAGACGATGACGAGACCGGAGCGACGGCAGAGGACAACTGGAATCCACCGTTAAGGAAGCGCAGGAAGAGGAATAAGCGTAAGGAGTCGAGTGCTAGCTCCACCGACGCAGAAGTCTTCAAAGCGCCGAAGAAGAAGCCGAACCCCAATGGAGTCACACCAGTTGAGGCGACGCCATCCACCACCTCTACGCAGAAGGCGTCCACTAGCTCGCCGAAGAGGGCGTCCACCGTTTCAGAGAGGAGCGATAACCACCTCAGAGGCAGCCGTCCGCCCCACCCCGAGTACGAATGCCCCTCCACCGATCGACTTCCGCGATCAAGGGAAGTGAATGTGAAGACGGCAAAACTTGTCGGAGACGGGGTCAGGATCTTGACGGAAACAACGCAGGACTACCGCGAGATCCACAGACTCATGGAAGGAAGTGAGTATGAATTTCATAATTATCGTTTTCCAGAGGAGCGGCAACTTCGAGCCGTGCTGAGAGGAATTCTAGCAGGACTACCGATGAGCAAGTCGAAGAGGACCTAAATAGGCAGGGAGTCCAACACACCAAGGTTAGCAGGATGACAGACAGGAGGACGAAGAAGCCGATGCCTCTAATACTACGTGAGGTGCCGCTGGAACAACGGAAGGTGTTCCAAGACACGACGTGTGGCCACCTAGTCGTCAAGGTAGAGCCGCAGAATGCGAAGAAGTGACCATCGCAGTGTCAGCGGTGCCAAAAGTTCGGGCACGCGCGAGGCAAGTGCCAGGCAGCGCCGCGCTGCGTTAAGTGCGGAAAGGGCCATCACACGTGCAACTGCAAGAGGGAGGATTCAGCCCCGGCGAAGTGCGCTAACTGCGGCGGCAAACATCCGGCCAGCTACCGAGGATGCCCAGCATTCGAGGTGGCCAGCAGGAGGAACGGCCAAGGACAGTCGACGCAGCCGACGACAACGGGGCCCCAAGTAGGAGGAGCCCCGGGGACCGCTGCCCGCCGGGTGACAACCCAGGTGAGCTTCGCCCAGGCCGCGGCGGCCCACCGCAGTGGAGCACCTGCACAGCCGACAGCGACGCGAGCCCCATCGCCAGCGATGACGCCGAGCTCTAGAACCAAGGACGAGGCACTGATGACGAAAATAATAGAGCGGATCATGCGTGAGAATAGCGACGCTTTCCTCGAACGTCATGGTCTTTTCCGGCCATGAATCCGAAACCAACAAGGCCTTCCTTACTGGGGATAGCTCCCTGGAACATCAGGGGTGTCGAATGCCGGAGACACGAAATAGGTGAACTAAATATCCTGCCTAACACCGGCAGGAGGCAGGTCGTAGTCACCGGCGACTTAAATGCCATGTCTACGACATGGCATAGTAGGACTACGAATGGAAAAGAACGCAGCCTGGACAGATTCTCCGAAGATCACCACTACGTCATCACCATGTGCCCCCACACCCCCACCAACTACCCCTCCGCTGTAGAGAGGGGGGACGTCTTAGACCTGGCGAGTCTGTGGCAGGTTTACCTACCGACGGAAATCGTCACTCTCCAAGAGGGCTCTTCCGACCACAACCCGATCCTGTTGACGCTGGGCAACAAGCCGGAGCAGGAGACCGGACCCACGAAAACCATTGTGGACTGGTACTAACTCCGGCACACGAAGCGAGGCGCCATAGGACCGATTCGCGTCATCCGGACTAGGACGGATCTGGACCAAGCTATCTGCGACCTGATCACGAGCGTCAAAAACGCTCTGGCAGAAAACACGAGGGAGATTCCCTACAGAGCTTGGAGCAGGTACGGCCAAATCCCGTATTTCCTGCAGGACCTCATACGGGAGAACAACAGGGCCCGAAGGAGAGCTCAGCGAACCCCAACCGCCGAGGCGCGAGTGGAGGCGAACAGATGGAGCCGCGAGGTGAAATCTCGCCTCCAGGAACATCTTCGAGAACAGTGAGATCGACGTCTGGAGGAGCTGGACCCCTAACAACCCGGGTTCTGGAACTTGTAGAAAGCTCTGCGGAACAAACGTGGACCGATGCCACCGATCCATGGGGAGCGAGGTTTCGTCTACACCTCCCGCGAGAAGGCCAAGGCTTTCGCCGATTGCCTTGGAGAGATGGTGTAGGGAGAACCACCACCCGAACGAGGACGACGACCACGTGCACATGGTACGACGCGAGGCGGCGAGGATCCGGAGGATCCCAGCAGAGGGGACACTGGAACCTGCTACGACCGACGAAGTCCATCAGATCGTCCGCAGGCTCAAGCAGAAGAAGGCGCCCGGAATGGACGAGTTGAGCAACCGCGCCCATAAGCATCTCGGTCGTAAGGGAGTGGTTGCCCTATCCAATATTATCAACGCCATGATGCGTCTCCATTACTTCCCGAAGCAGTGGAAACACGCCATCAATCGTAGTGATACCAAAACCTAATAAAGACCTTCTGTTTCCACAGAATTACAGGCCGATCAGTCTCCTTCCTGCTATCAGCAAGATTGCGGAGAGGGTGATCTACAGACTTCTCGAAGCCACCGAGCAGCTCCACTTCTTCCCGACGAGCAGTTCGTCTTCAGAGCGCAACATTCGGCCGAACTCCAGGTTTGGAGGTTGGTCGAACAAGCTACCACGGGATTGAACCGGCGACGAGTCACCGGAGTCCTCTTGCTAGACGTCGCCAAGTCCTCCGACCGGGTATGGCACAACGGCCTCGATCACAAAATGTCCACCCTGGGGTACCCAGGACCCCTCGTGAGAATCATCGACTCATTCTTACGAGGCAGGAAACTGCAAGTGAGAGTTGGTCACGAAGTGTCTACTACCCGAACCCCGGAGGCCGGAGTTCCACAAGGAGCCGTCCTATCGCCGCTATTGTACTCGATCTACATCTCTGACGCCCCCAAGTTCGAGAACACCTCGTTGTCTCTGTTCGCAGACGACGCGACGACGGACACCGCGAAGTACCTCGGCGTCACGATGGGCAAGGGACTCACCTGGAAACATCACATCGATTCGACGGTAGCGATGGCGAGGGCTGCACGCGCCAAACTCTATCCCCTGATAGGGGGAAAAGCGCATTTCACTTAAGGCAGAAGCTGAGGCTGATCAGACCATCATCCTGCCCATCCTGACCTACGCTTCAGTGACATGGGGCCATGCCGCCAAGACCCACGTCGACCGACCGACGGGAACGGATTAGAGAGCAAGCAGAGAAATTCTTCCTTAAGGCGGAGGATCATCCAAATCCGCTTGTACGACAGGTGGTCGATTACGATCCCACTTCAGTGAACGATACCGGCGCCCCAGAATTACTAGATTACAGATTACTAGATTACAGAATTACCGATTACGACACCACCGATTTTGACGCCATCGATGTGATCGATAAGGTTTCTCTAAGGAACCCTAAACAGCCCTAGGCCCTCCAAGGACCACCACGCCCCGCTCGAGGCCGAGCAGGAGCCCCGACAGGAGCCCCTTTAAGGAGTCACCAGCCGATACCTGCTCAGGACCACCCCGAAAAGGAGCCCGCCCCGGTTTTCTGCGGTTTCCCGCGACCGTCACCAGAATTGGCAGCCACCTCCCGAGGGATGCAAAGGGCCGCAGCCTTCCTCCTCACAAACTTCCGTACATATAATGCACCACTAATATGTTAAGATTTGTAGGTATTATTAACTTAGTTACAGGACGATGTCACAGGCTTATATTTGTATAT
This sequence comes from Cryptocephalus primarius, assembly GCA_963576515.1. NCBI lineage: Eukaryota > Metazoa > Arthropoda > Insecta > Coleoptera > Chrysomelidae > Cryptocephalus > Cryptocephalus primarius. Next base: position 1,648,724 of record OY754939.1, on the reverse strand, counting down.
ACATAGAGTTTAGTAATGTAGCACTTTTGCACGCAAATAACACAAAAAGATTTTACTCTTCTCTAATGTCAACTTTAACATTTTCAATCACATAAACAACTACTGTTTTTACATAAACAGCAACCTATACGGGGCGTTCGTTACACTACCCCTCCCACCCTTCAGGGTTGCCCTCCACCCTCGGATGATCTTCTTCGACAGCACACCACGTCAGTGAAGGACGCGTCTTCCGTTATACTCATTCGAAGTCTTCCGTTGGAGAAAGTGCATTAAAGAGTATGTGTCACAATGATAACTTAATGATCACTTCCATGGAGCATTGTGCACCTGCCCAGCATTCGCTCGAACCCAAAGGAAACCACGGTAAAACTTGTAGGAAGGCAGTAGTGTATCTTCTCTTCTCCGGACGATGTTCCTCTTCGCAAATTCCGCCACGGCTTGTCCACTGGGACAAGTTGTTCCCTCCTTTGCAAACGAAGTTCAGGTTCGTTAATCCCGCCAAAGCTTACCCACTCAGAGCCAGTGTCCCTTCCTTTTCAGACCATGTTCATCTTCAGAAATTCCGCCAGAGCTTGTCCATCGAAAGCAGTTGTTTCCTCCTTTTCTGACGATGTTCATCTTCGGAAATTCCGCCAGAACTTATCCACCGAGAGCCATTTGTCCTCTCCAGGCGATGTTCACCTCCGGGAATCTCGCCATAGTTGATCTAAAAATCAAACAAAACACGCCAGTATCCTTTCCAAATCCATTTGCAATAAATTGCAAGTATATGTGTAATTGTGTGCATGTGTATGTGTGTGATTAACTCCATTGAGCGGGTTGGACTGCAAATCCTGTACAAAAATTCATCAGCAGCAAATCGAAACCAAGCAGGCCAATCCTCTTTCTGACCATCAAAGACACCAGGGATGACCAATCCCATCCAATGCTCGAGGTAGAAGAGGGACCTGTCTCTTGAAATCCTCCGCTGCTCCTGCAGTTACTGAAATCCCCAGCAACTGCTTCTTGGCTCCAAACACACAACCCCGTGGTCAACCATCACCAATCCTTGTACTAAGATGAACTGCGCCCGTCTCCCAATACGAGTTAGCAATGTGGATATGGCACTCAAACTGGCTACGCGTGCCAGTCGCACGCAGTCAATCCATTTGAGTGTTTTCCTAAATCTAAACCTGTTTAAGTTATCCTAAATCTTGTTGCTATAGTGGTGTGTGTATATGTGTGGCAGTACTTAGCTTCCGATTCTGTAGTGTCTCGATTTGCGCCAGCTGTTCAGCAACTCCACAACGCCGCACAGGTTGCACTTCTTGCCTCTCCGCTGTGTGTTATCGCTATACCTTCCACAATCTATCCCAGGTCCACCAAATCTTTATCCACTATCTCGGTTCACCAAATCCCGGACGAGCCCCCAATTGTAGCACTTTTGCACGCAAATAACACAAAAAGATTATACTCTTCTCTAATGTCAACATTAACATTTGCAATCACATAAACAACTACTGTTTTTACATAAATGGCAACCTAGACACACCTCTATATACCTCGTTACAGTAATATAAAGATTTTAAAAGTCAAGTCAAGTTAAGTACAACATGAATTCTTTTTAAATGATTCAATTAATTTAGTTTTACGTCTATACCGCTGAATGAATTAACGTTAAAAGGTGAAATCTTTTTTCTTAGATAACAAACTTTAAATTAAATTACTAAATCATATATAAAATCCTTTATTTCAAAAAAAACGGAAGTTCATAATTTTCTACTTCAGAGGGCACGAGAAGGCGTACTAATTCACTTCCCGATTCAGGCGTTCAAAAATAATATATACCGAGTTCCGCTGGGAAAGCGATTTTCATAGACTAATTCGTTACTTTATGCGGAATATAGGGCCAATCATCGAAACTTAAAGCGGCAATTATACTACAAGATTCGTATGAAAAAATAGTTAATTATCGGGGTTTTAATTAAACGAGGGAATAAAAGACACTAGTGGATTTTCTTTAACACCGAAATTGGGGAGAGATAATAAATTTAAGGATAACTGTTTAACAGTGTATTTATTTCTTGTTTGAAACTTTCAATTAAGGCGACAATTTGATTTAAGGTAAATATTTTCAAATGGTGAAGTCAAAGAATATTGGATATAGTTGGTGAAGGTGGAGAACATAAAGAAATGTACGTCTTTCTCCCAATATCGAGTACAATTTTATTTGGTATCATAATTCTGTTTTAAATCGCCACAATCAATACCGCCAATAATCAGCCATAAAACCAAACAAGTGGTAATTTGTGTTTTTTTTGAAAGCGTGTAAAATTCTGTACCGGATACATTAAAAGATTTAGGTTCGCATGTTTATGAAATTTGTTTACGAACTTAAAGTTTTCCAAGAATTTTGGAAATTACTCCGTACTTTAAGTTCTTTTTAACTTTATTTTCCGAACGAAACGCTTACAGCGAGTGATACGAAATGGCAGTCTCTAGTCACAATGCAAAAGTCGTAATTAATATTTTTCAAACGTATTTATAGTTTTTAGATGCTGAGTATGCAATCCACGTGTTGTGTGTTTAATAATGAACCTATTATCTACTTATATACATAACTCCTCCCTCCGTAGGTGAAACTTCAGGGTGTAGTTTGAAGTTCGACGTCTCCTGGCGTTTTCGAATTCTGACGTTTTGGGGTCCTCTTGAATAAATTACAAATCGATTTTCTTTTAAATTTGCAAATGCAATGAAGTATAAAAATAATGCAAATAATAAACATGACTATTAAGGTATTAATATATAGTGAATTGTTGAAAAAATTAATGTGATCAATTTGCAATGGATGAATGTCAGGGTCCATCCTCGGGATGTCGTCTAATTTTATTTTCTTGATTTGGAAAGTTTGTTCTTCAAATTTCTCCGGGGTGTCTGATATCTCTATTTTCGGTAACACGAAAATTGTAGCTTTCGGAAGTTGTCTGGCTTTGGAGAATTTTTCTTTCAAAATCGTTACTTCGCAATTTTCGTAAAGGTGGATAATGCTTGGCTCCACTATTAGTTGTATGCCGTTTTCGTCTAGGCAATTATATGGAATTCTAACTGGTTCGACTGGAACAACTACAATCTCTTTCTGCGAGATTTGTTCGACGATGGTCGTGGTCAGCTGGTTTTTTCTTATCTGGCAGTTGGTGATGTCTCCCTGGGTTATAATAGATATTTCGCATCTGTCGTCAATTGGTTGTGGGTTTCCTTTACAGAGGTAGATTTCTTCAACCTTTGGGCAGCTTTCCGGAAGTATCATGTAGCTTGTAAGACTCGGTAGGATATATGGCGTTGGTAGGATAGGGGTTTGGTTTTTCTATGGGATTGAGAACGAATGGAAATGATTGTAAATCGTTGTGTCCAAGATCGGCAAGTAAATTACAAAATAAATTATGACTTTTTTAATTATCATGTTTACAGAAAACATTTGATAATAATTTCTTAAATCTTTTAAATGTAAAATTTGTTCCGGGGAAAAGGTTCTTTCCAAAGTTGTTAAAATTGATATCAAATCTGATATTGGTAAAATTGCTGGATGTAGTTCTTTTAAATGTGCGAAATTGATTGCATTTTCAAGTGTCATAATATGTTCTTGAAACTTGTTCAAATTCATATATAGTTGTGAAAGCGTATTTTGAATCTTTGTACTGCTTTTTCGACATGATTAATTAGAGTATTTTGATTTTCGACAAACCCGGTTATAGTTTTACTATAGTGCACAAGAAGTTTTGTTGTCATGGAAGTCTGTATTTCGATTCGTTTTGACATTTTAAATTGGTTTTTCTCTAAAGCTGAAAGTGCTTTATTAATTGACTTCCTATCGTCGTTGTCCGTTGTTCCAAATAAGTATTTTTGAAGAGAACCTAAAGGATTAATCAATCCTCTTTTTACACGTATAGGACTAAATGTAGCTATGAGAATTTTTATTTCGTTAATTTGTAATAAATTTTGAATAATTATTTTTTCGAATCCTAAATATTTTAGAGAAATTGATGAAAAGTAGTATGATTTATGCGAAGGCGAATTATCAGAAATGTCTGAAATTGTAATGGGACATTTGTTTCTATTTGGGGTTCCATTAAATGCTTAAGTAATAGTGATTTAATATTAGTTAATACGATCTCTTCATTTTTTATTTCGCTAATAAGGCTAGATATATTAATATAATGAATAAACTTATGAAAACTAAAGGGTATTCTTGCTATTCCTAATTGTGAAGTATATATTAAATTATTAATGGGGGTTATAGTTATGTGAAGTTAGAGTATGGGTTAAATAAAGGAGACTAAGGAGTAGATGCGGACGTAGAATTGTCATCTTGTCTCGAAGTTCCTTCAAAATTGCGTTTACGTTTTACTCTTTCTTTAGGTACTTTTCCTCGTTTTGTATGTACAATTATTCCTTTATCTTTAATTACAGTAGTCTTTTGAAATCTAGGTTTCGTTTTTGACCAGTTTGCATTCGTCTTTATATAAACCGTCTCGTCTGGTGTCGTCGGTTCTGGGTCACTTCTGTTCTCATTTGACTTAGTAATAGTTTTTATCTTTTGTTTCTTCATACGTAATTAATACGTAATACGTATTAATTAATACGTTAATACGTAATTAATACGTAATTATTCATACAATTTATTTGCTAGGCTTTTATGATTTGTGACGTAATCAGATGTAATTGTCTTTTCAGTTAAATCGAATGGAGTTGTATTTGTATGTCCTAGAATAATGTTCAATGGTGTGTTCGGGTGTGTGTTCGGGTGTGTGTTCGGGTGTGTGTTCGGGTGTGTGTTCGGGTTTGCATTCGGGTGTGTGTTCGGGTGTGTGTTCGGGTATGTGTTCGGGTGTATGTTCGGGTGTGTTCGGGTGTGTGTTCGGGTGTATGTTCGGGTGTGTTCGGGTGTGTGTTCAGGTTTGCATTCGGGTGTGTGTTCGGGTGTGTGTTAGGGTGTGTGTTCGGGTGTGCATTCGTGTGTGTGTGTGTGTTACCGAATGAATGGTATTGTTTTATGCAATTACTGAGTATTTTATAAGAGTATCTATATTTTCTCTTGGATCTTCTTTTTTCAAACATCGAATTTGATCTAACAAGGTGGAATGAAACCTTTCTACTGGAGAATTTGAATTTGATTTCCAGGAGTTGTAAAATGTAGTTTTTATTTTTTTTATCTATTTCTTATTTATTATTTATATTTTTTTTATTATATATTATAAAAATATATAAATATTATAATAATATATTATATTTATATTTATATTTATTTACTTTATTTATTTATTATAATTTTTATTTATTTTATTTTTACTTTTAAATTCCGTTCCATTATCGGCTATAATCTTTTCTGGTAGTCCGTAATAGGTTATAAACGTTAATAAATTTTCGAATATTTGAATGGCATTCAAAAAAAGTATAGCTTCAGTATAAAAAAGTCAAAGTATAGCTTGAGCAAATTGTGAAAATGGATCAAATATCTTTAGGAACGTTTTATTTTCACAGAAAAATGTATCAATATGAATAATCTCTAAGGGTTTCCTAGGTGTTGCGGTTATTTGCAGTTTTACATTTTGGGGGTGTCTTTCATATTTGCATGTTTGACAAGTATTACAAGTATATAGCTTATATGGCTAGAATATACAAGTATATATTCTAGCTATATAAGCTATTCAGCTGGGAGTATCTATCATAGTTCGGATTAAATTCTTCGTATTCATATTCTATCTCTTGATTTAGTAATTCATTAACAAGTTCATTAACTGGAGGTGTATCCGGGACTGTTTAATAAAAATCTGGAGGCGTATCCTCAGTCAACATTGGGGTTTGTTAATTTATTAGAGAAGTTCTTTCTAAATCTTGAATCATTTCATCGGCTAAGTTTATTAATGCTTGCTCTGGGTCTTCGTTTTCGTCTCTATTAACCATTATTGATTGTCTGTCTTCTTCATTCATATCTTCTATTACATTTATTTAACTTCATTCTTCTAATTTAATCCTCGATAAAACATCTGCTGCCTTATTTTCATTCCCCTTTTTATATTTAATTTTGAAGTCAAATTCCTCAAGTTCAAGTCTCCATCTATTAAGTCTTCCGTTTTGCGTTTTTAATGAAAATAACCATTCCAAAGGTTTGTGATCAGAAAACACAGTAAATTTTTGTCCATAGAGATAAGGTCTGAAATATTTACATCCCCAAACTATCGCTGGCAGTTCTTTTTCAATAGTGGCATAACTTTGCCCAGCAGAGTTTAAAGTTCTTGATGCGTAACTAATTGGATGTCCATCTTGGGATAAAATTGCGCTAATTGCAATATTCGAGGCATCCGTATTTAATTGGAATTGTTTTGTAAAGTCTGGGTACGCTAATATGAGTTCATTACTCAAAAGAGTTTTGCAGTAATTAAAGTCGTTTACATATTCTTCGTCTAAAGTTATTTTTTCTCCTTTTTTTAATTTTTGTGTCATTGGTTTTACTATTTTTGTGAAATTTTTAATAAATTTTCGATAATAACCTAGCAATCCTAGAAAAATTTTAATTTCTCTGTGCGTACGCGGTATTGGGAGTCTTTTAATTGTTTCTATTTTCTTTGGATTTGGTTTAATACCCTCAGGTGTAACTATATGTCCAAGAAATTCTACTTCTTTGCGTAAAAATTCACTTTTGTCTATTTGAATATTCAAATTAGCTTTTCGAAGGGTTTGAAATACTTCTTTTAAATTTTGTATATGTTCTGTGAGAGAGGTTGAAAAAATTATTATATCATTAATGTATATGAGGCAAATTTTATTTTGTAAATTTCTTAATACGTTATCCATTACCCTCTGATATGTCGCTGGTGCGTTTTTTAAGCCAAATGGCATCCGCAAAAATTCGTAATGTCCATGTTCTGTGCTAAAGGCTGTTTTTTCAATACTATCAGGGTGTTTTTCGATTTGGTGAAAGCCTGAAGCAAGATCTATAGTCGTGAAATATTTACATCTTCCGAATTTATCTAAAATATCGTTTATATTAGGAATGGGATATTTATCATCAATAGTTGTTTCCTTTATTTTCCTCTAATCATAACTATTCTCCATTTTTTTTTCCCGTGGCGTCTAATTTTTTAGGCACAATCCATACGGGTGATGACCATGGTGAAATACTAGGCCTAATAATTTCAATTTCTAACATTTGTTGAATTTGATTTTAGACTTCAAGTACACGAATTTGCGGAAAACGATAACTTTTGGCATTACATGGTTCGTGGTCTTTCGTCCTAATTTTATGTTTAACCATATTAGTGAAACTTAGAATATCTTCTCGTTTCTGAAAAATGTCATTAAATTCTCGACACAAATTTATTTTTGAAATTTTCTCTTCCTTATTAAGATGATGGGTTCGAATTAGACTCTAAACATCAACTTTCTCAGTCTCTGGTGGGATCAAGTCGAAATTAAAAATTTCTAATTGTTCTTGAATAGGTTCACATTTTAACGCTTTTGAATAGTGAATAATACTGGTATACATACATAATAATACATAATACATGGTATTATGAATTTCAATTTTTGCTATAGTAAGTGTTTCTGGTATGTAAATTTTATCATTAATATATTCTTTAATCATAATTTCTCCATCTTGAATTTTTACTGGTGCTCTTTTAGTTATAATTTCTAATGGATTAAGGCTATAAATTTGAGTATTAAATTCATCACGAAAAAATAAGGAATTTTCGTATTTTTATTAATCAAACAATTATCAACAACGTCAATTAACAAATTAAATTTTTGCAAATCTTTGAATCCGATAAGTCCATCAAAGTATTCGTGAAAATCATACAGAATAAATTCAATATTCTCATGAGTGTTGAGTTCAGCAAAGGGCGGTACCGATGCTTTGTAATCTGCTGTTGTTTTTCCAGCGCAAGTCTTTATGTCAGTTTTGTGGCAATAAATACATTCAGGGTAATACTTTTCAATTATGTATGGTCTAATTATCGAAAATCCACAACCCGTGTCGATCAGAAATTTAAATATTGTATTTTCCAAATGGATTTTTATATACGGTAAGGAATTCCATTTTATTTCGTTTAGTTCATATACTACTTTCGATTGTTGGGAGGCTTCATAGGACGAAAATCCTGAGACGAAGTGCTGGGTTTCTCTAAATAATCGTGATAGGAATTTTGAGAATTTTGGAAATTCATCTGATCTGGTCGGTAATTAAATTCTTCGATATTATTGTGAGTAATTGCTGACATCGGAACTGGATATTGCTGAGAAGAATTATTATGAGATGGATTATTAACATTAATTTCGGAAACACCTGACATTGGAGTAGGCGGTGGACGATAGACGTTTCTATTAGGGACAAAAATATATTGATTTTGGTTCTGATTATTAAAGTTACCAAAATTTCTATTAAAATTCGGTTGGGATCAGTTTGAATATCTTGGTCGATTGGGCACAAATTGATGTTGGTTTCGTGGCCCAAAACGATGCTGTTGATTTTGGAAATGTTGGTAATTATTAAAATTTTGGAAATTCTGTAGTGCACTATGCCGTTGATTGTGATTATTAATGTGTTTAGGTTTATCGTAATTTGTACCGAGATTACGCTGCGTTACGCGGTTTTCATACTCCTGTTCTAGACTTTGATAAGTTTCAATGGCTTGTTCAAGAGTGGACTTGTTAAACGCATACTTGTTTGATAGCATTCCGGAATGAAAGTGAGAAAACGATTTTTCGCATTTAGTTCAGCAAAGTCTATTTTTAGACTTCTTTTATTGACTTCATTTTCACTAAAACAGAGCTTATCAATAACTTGACAACGAATATATTGAAGTTGATGGGCACAATCTACTAGGCTTTCATTCGATTTGGGATGTGATTGACATAGCTTTGTTTCTAAAGTTTCAATGGTATCAGTACACACATATAAAGAAGTTAATCTTGCTTTTAATCATTCCCAAGTATTTAACTCAGTTCTACAGGCACAGGTTGTTTTCGCTTCACCTTTTAATTTTTGACGAGCGTGAGCAAAGACTAAAGCAGCATCATCTACAGTTGTACCTACATTTGTAAGCGCGATATCTACTTGAGCAATATATTGTCTTAACTCCAACGGGTTACCATCGAATTGTGAATTTTGTGAATATTTGAATTTGAATTGAAAAAAATTGAAATTTTGTTGAAAATTGTGAATTTTGCAATAGTCAGTCTTAATTGAATTACTTTGTGGTAAACAGCCACGATACATTAAAATTTATGTGGTAAACAGCCACGATCGATAAGATACAACGATAAATGATCAATTGCAAAATATAGGGACATATACAAGGGACGAGTCCTACCTTGGTTCGCTGCTGCTCTGCTTCCTGGTCCGGGGTTGAGGTTCAGGGATGAAGATCCGTCCTCGGCTGTAACTCAACAGAAAACCGGACCGTGCGATTCTCGATGCTTTTTCAACCGATTTTTGAACAATCCTACTGACTGCGCCAATTTTGGAAATAACTCCGTACTTTAAGATTTTTTAACTTTATTTTCCGAACAAAAGGCTTACAGCGAGTGATACGAAATGGCAGAGTCTCTAGTCACAATGCAAAAGTCGTAATTAATACATTTGAAACGTATTTATAGTTTCTAGATGATGAGTATGCAATCTACGTGTTGTGTTGTTTAACAATGAACCTATTATCTACTTATATACATAACTCAAGAATAAATAACACAATAAATGTTGAGTATGAGGATCATGGCAGACAATATGAGAAACTCAACATATGTTTCATAACGCTTATGTGTTACACATATGTTACACATATGTATTTAACTTGTAGAGTTAATCTCCATGCTTTTCAGCTATTCCATCGGTCCAACCGCTCCTAAAAACGTATTACCATCTCTTTCTGCTTCGTAACTCGTCAAATATTAACGTTCTATTACCTTCCACGATCTAATCCGTTTCCCTAACAAATTCTTCCCTTGCCGCGGAATTTTCTCTCGGAATTACCTTATATCATTTATTAACTCGTCAATTTTCAGCAACCGTTCCATAAATACTGAATATTCCCTCAGTCTTCAACTACCCTTTTGCAATATGTATACACAGGACGTTTTACAGAAGGTGAGTGTATGTGTGTGTTTATAAGGAGGCAAATTTATTTACTTACGAAGGGCACAATTACATATAAACCACTCTCGTGAGTGGGACCAAGAACTGGTGAAAAGTTTTGGCGATGGTTTAATCTAGGTTTACTATTTAAGGTAATGTTAAGGGGGTACATGTTGCATTTAGCGGTTAGTTTCCAATATAAGAAACCCGGAACATACTTTGTGTGAATAAATGGTGAAAAGTATGCAGGTTGGAATTCTATGTTAGCTCTCGCCTTAACGCTAGATATATTATTTCCAACATTTTGGACATACTGCATAGGCTGCGTATGCGATTAACAGGCGTCAGTATATATACGAAACATTTTATTGTTTCCAAGCAATTCATTTCATATGTTTTCATCTACACAACAGAATCTGTATAAATGTAATGTGATGTTACCTGTAATTAACCGTAATAGTGGTCACAATCAATTTGCAAAAACAAAAATAGTGATAAATAATTATCAGCTGGTTAACTGTACAGGTACAGTGCACGCCGATTCGGATTTAGATTCCCATTTCACAAATCGGCTTGTGTCTTATCAGAGTCAGATTTGCACGCAATGGTCACGGTGAAGGCAGACATACCACGAAGAGGACAGACTAGGCGCAGTTACAGAGTTATCGCCTGAAAAGGGGGCATGGCTTCTAATTGCTTCAGAAACTCTTGATCTTGAATTAAAATCGGAAAAAGTTGGAGAACACAATATAATTAAATTGGTAGGAAAATGATCCGCTGTTGCGTCAAGGCAGAGCTGGGTATGTAAGGGTATGCTAGAAGCTAGATATAGCGAAAGGAGAAATCTGTTCCAGTTGGGTTGATAATGTTGGGAAACATGATACATTTATAATTATATGTTCTATGAGTTGTATGCCCAAGACGCGCTCTATGGTAAGTTGTTGTTCTGTGTAGAGAGACTTGAAGATGTAATGGCGTATGTTGCGGTTTGTAGTAGTAAAAGCTTTTTGTTAGTTATGTAAAAGTGAGTCCTTATTTTAATCCACCACCTTTACAAGTTGATAACCAAACTTTTGGGACAAATAATAAGAATACAAAGCACTGATACGTCAATGACAAACTGGGCATGTGTGTGTTCAATGGTATCTACAGATACTAGTGTTGAAGTGACCAAGGTTTAACTTGAGCTACAGCGTAAGTCAGAATCCAGATGTTGAGAGAATAAGTAACGAAACGATTCGCTGACAATGTCAACAAATCAATGACAACGAGACTCCGACAACTATTAACAAAAACAATAAATCGGATCACGGCTCAGGCCAAAGTAAAGCGATATAAACTTTTATTATTATGCTGACACAATAAGGTGATAAACGTTTCAATAAACGACAAGCCTTATACCAAGAAGCGCGAGGAAGACAAAACAAAATATGAATAAAAATAGAAAGAGGAAACCTCACGGGTTTCCTCTTCACGGGTCAGAGGCTGCCTCACGGCGCCATAAAAAAACACTTCCCGAACGAGTGTCAGCCCACGGCCGGATCTACTCTTCCCATGCACACGGAGAGGGGTTTTAGTGGGTAGAAACCCCACACTGTTGGGCCCTACTGGGTCCTTCGCCTTTTGAAGGTTTCCCCTCTCTGGAAGAAAAAAAAGGGGTGTGGTCTGTCGACGAAGGCCCGGAAGGAGGACCTACCGCCCAGAAGATGTTCTCCGCCCCGTCGCGCTTTGTGGAAATCCAAAAGTCCGGACAACAGTCGTCTATTATGTGGGTCACCTCCCTCGTCTCTTACACTCCAACCCTTAGGATTGTTGGTCTGGAGCCGTCAAGCAGTTGCTGGGGATTTCAGTAACCGCAGGAGCAGCGGAGGATTTCGAGACATGTCTCCCTTCTACATGGATCATTAGTTGGGATTGGTCACACCAAGTTTTTGTTGGTCAAAACGAGGATTGGCCTACTTGATTTCGATTTACTGCTGATGATTTTTAGTACAGGATTTGCAGCCCAGCCCGCTCAGTGGAGTTAATCACATACATCCAAAGGCACACCTGCAGACATTTGCACATTTACTTATGTAAATGGATTTGGCAAGCGTTCTGCCGTGTTTGGTTTTATTGTTAGTTACAAGTTCTGGCGAGATTTCCGAAGGTGCATATCATTCAAAAAGGAAAGGACAATTGGTCTTCGGTGAACAAGAAAAATATATTCTGATGAAACTTTTGACTTAGAGACCTACGACAGCGCATTGTATCCTGCCGCTTGTCCACTTCCAGCGCAGGTTTTCAGAATTCGAATATGAATCGAAATCTTTGCCCACTATGTCCATACCCTAAGATTGTAACTTTTGTATTGCTCGCTTATTAGCGTATAAAAATTACTATAACAATAGTAGATCGAATGGTTGGTAATAAAATGGTTGCAAATCCCATTAAATGTGCTCAAGTGCTCGACGAATTTTTTACTATTTAGTTATACTTCAATATATATTGTTAATATTTTAGTTGATTGAAACGTAAATTTCCATTAGCAGAAGAAAATATCGGCATGTGTCCCTTTTTCGGTTTCAACGGTTTCAACAAACTGTGCGCTCGCCTTGATTCTTTAATGACACTCGCTTTGACACTTTAACTAAATCCATCAAACTCCAACTACGAACGTGTGTCCTAGATCGTAAGATGAGGAAATATTCTGTCTTCGGTTTTCTCTGCGAGGTTTATCATACCACGCGTATGTTTCTACGTGAGCTGTTTACGCACAGGGGGTAGAATTTATGACGGCTTTTATTCCCGAATAATAGGCATTATGAAGCGAGATGACCGTCGTCAGGACACTCATAAGGGATTGTTAGCAGAAATACTCGGGAAGAAAATCATCTTATTTTCATTCGAACCTGGTCACAATTTTATGCAGAAATACTTCGATCAAGATTGTATGAAAATAATGGCGAGATTATTTTAGGAAATCATAAAAAGTATAGCGTTGGATAGCCTAATAGGCCCAATTATGTTCAATTACGCTCATTTTTCTCATTTTATGGATTTATGAAAAATAATGGAACGTATTTTGGTTATGTACAGGACAGACATAGATTTTACGAGGCAAGTGTGTGAAAATCCGGCGATTGAGAAATTAGAAAGAAAATAACTCCTTATAGTAAATGAGGACCAAGTGTGCAAATAGAGATAATATTTGCCTTTAACTACGTACAATAATACTGTAACGAACGCCTCGTAAACGTTGCTGTTTATGTAAAAACAATTTTAATTGTTATTGTAATTGTAAATGTTAATGTTGACATTAGAGAAGAGTAAAACCTCTTTGTGTTATTTGTGTGTAAAAAGTGCTACAATTTTGGGGTTTTGTCCGAGATTTGGTGAATAATGATAGCGAATAAGGATTTGGTGAACCGAGATAGCAGATAAAGATTGGGTGACACAGGGAAACAATCAGACAATGGATACACGACAGACTAAACGAAGGCAAATTCTATCTTTACCTAACGAAGAGACGGCCATTCAACAAGCTGAACCAAGTTGACGAAGTCTCGGAGAAGGGAAACGGGGATAACTCCCCGTGTTAAGGTTTCGTAGGGGAGCAAGTGGCAAGGGTCGACACAGATGGACAGTTGGAGGCCATCACACTACAATTAGCACAGGAACGCCTACGACGACTAGAGGCGGAACAGCGAGAACAGCAGACTGAGTGGCGTTTTCGAGAACTAAAACAACGACTGGCGCGACTCGAGACTCCACAGTACTTGCAATGAAGTACCGCAGGCTCCACACATATACACACAAATGTAATACCTAAGTTAGATTTAGGATATAACCTTAAACCTGATTTCTATGACGGACCCTTACGACAATTCCTCAATCAATTCGAGTTGATTTCTCAAGCGAACTGTTGGGACGCTGATAGGCAAACGATCGCTTTGGCCGACTGTCTGCGCGGCAAAGCAAGTGCTGTTCTCGATAATTTCAATCTCGATTCTGGTGGTGATTTCCAGGAACTTAAGCACGTCTCCAATTGCATTTTGGAGATGCGCATTTGGCTCCCTCGTACTATTTCCTATTTCAGAGTCGTTAACAAACCGAAGGAGAGGATTTCCCAACTTTGGTGGCTGACTCACAGAGACTCGTTGCTTTGGCGTATTCTGAATGTCCTTATACCACTCAGGATAAAAGAGCATGTGCGCAGTTTATATTGGCTAGTACGAAGGACTCTATCAGGGAGGTCCTTCAACTAGAAAAAATAGTTTCTCTCAAGACAGCGTTAAATAGGGCCATGGAAATTGAAGTTATCAAGGCACTAAACCGTTCATATAGCTTAAGTACTTGTATACACCATCGTATCAACATCAACAGAATACAAATCCCTTTCAGACACAGACAACAGACACATGTAATACACAAGCTTTTCGGCCTAATAATCCTTCGAAATCGAATATGGCAAATCAAGGCTCCACATTTCAGGCATGTGAGATCCAAATGCCCGCAGAATAAGAAGGCAGAAAAACTAGGTCATGTCGAACTTCAAGGGGCAGGTTGAACTTTGGAAAACATAGCCCCAACACACAGTCTTTCTAGTTTGAAGTGGGTAACGAATATTTCGAGTAACGTGAGGAAAATGTTTCTTTTAGAGCCGGTTAATGATATTCCTTGTATATTTAGGGTTGATACGGGTTCAGACGTCACCACAATTGGTACTAGGTTCGTTGCAGCTGACAAAAGGAAGATAGCTGTGGACGTTTCAGGAGAGGCTGTGGAGGATGATTTTCACGATAGTATGTGTGCATGCGTTTTGCAAGGAGATCCTGATCTTCCCGAATCTCTGAAGAAGGTTCTTAATGATTCCTCTGCTGAACTGATCCCTGATCAACGGGAAAAATTCGAACGATTCCTAATTAAAAATCGGGATATATTTTCTGAAGGTCTATTGGTGGGAAATTGTCATCTCCAAGAGCATGAAATGGAATTGTTGGATTCGCGTCCCATTAAGTAATCCGCCAGGAGAGTAAAAATACATCTTCAAGAACAAGTCAACAAAACTCTTCAAGGGATGATCGACACAGGGTCCATTAGAAGATCACACAGTGCTTGGTGTTCACCGGTGGTGATTAAGATTAGGTTCTGTGTTGATTATAGGAGGCTCAACTCTGTAACGAAAAAGGACTCATATCCTTTGCCTAGAATCGACCAGATGTTAGATGATCTTGTAGGTTATCGTTGGTTTTCTACTCTTGATCTGAAGAGCGGTTATTGGCAGATTAAAATTAGAGAACAGGATAAGGAGAAGACTTCTTTTTCAGTAGGGAATGGACTTTGGGGGTTCGAGGTCATGGCTTTCGAATTGTGCAGTGCCCCAGCCACTTTTGAGCAATTGATGGATCAAGTTCTCCATCCATCCAAGTTTATTTAGATGATGTGATAGTTCTTGCCTGGTCATTTGAGAAGATGTTAGATAATTTGGATAAGATCTTCGAAAAGTTACGTTCGGCTAATCTTAAATTGAATCCTAAAAAGTGCAATTTTTTCAGACGGCAGGTAGAATACCTTGGGCATATAGTCTCAAAAGAAGGAGTCACTATGGACCCGAAAAAGATAGCTGCAATTAAGAATTCGCCCGTACCTTTGACGAAGAAACAAGTTAGGACTTTTGTTGGTACCGCGTCCTATTCGAGGCCATTCATTCCTAATTTTTTCAGAAAAAGCCAAACTTTTACACAAGTTGACCGAAAAAGAGTCGAAGTTTCTTTGGACGGATGAATGTCAAGAATCTTTTGATAGGTGAAAAGATTTGTTGACGACCCCTCCGATTTTGGCTTTTCCCAAAGGTATCTTGAATTCATATTAGATGCTGATGCTTCTGGGCATGGGATAGGTGCTGTGTTGTCTCAAGTTCAAGATGGCCAAGAGTGAGCGATTGCCTATTACAGTAGGGTTTTGAATAAGGCTGAAAAGAATTATTGTGTCACTAAGCGCGAACTATTGGCGAGGGTCAATGCAACAGAGCACTTCTGCCATTATCTCATTGGGAAGAAATCTGCCCTCGGTACTGATCATTGAGCTTTAAAGTGGTTGTTGTCATTCAGAGATTTAGATGGTCAGTTGGCTAAATGGATAGGGAAATTAGGGAAGTTTGATTTTCAGGTTATACATAGAAAAGGTATTTTTCTTTATAAAAAGCGCATTTGAATGCAGATGGATTATCACGGCGTCCGTGCTCCGATATATCTTGTAAGTACTGTTCTTCGGTTGAATCTAGATTTTCCAATGACAGTAGAGAATTAGTTGGTCGTATCAATCTTCAAGAGCAAGATCACACTTGGCTAGAGGAACAACGGGAGGATCGTGTTATTTCGAAAGTTTTACCATTCAAGGCCAGTGACAAGCGTCCAGATTGGCAACACATTTCTGAAGAAGGTGAAGCCTTGACATCGTATCTCTTGCAGTGGGATTCTTTGGTTATCAAGAATGATCTTCTTTACAAAAGATGGGATTCGCCTAATCTCAAGACGTACAAGTTGCAATTAATAGTGCCTAGGGGTAGGGTAGAACAGGTCCTTCGCCAAGTACATGACTCTCTTTTTGGCGGTCATTTTGGGATCAATAAATCTTTAAGTAAGATTAGACAATTTTTCTATTGGGATACCTGTAAATCAGACGTCGAAAGTTGGTGTAGATCCTGCGACGTCTGTATTGCACAGAAAGAACCGCGGGATCGTGGTAAGGACGCGATGCAAGTGTATAATGTTGGTATTCCGTTTGAACCTGTTCTAGTCGATATTCTGAGTCCACTACCTTGTTCATCATCAGAAAATGAGTATATATTAGTAGTGGTTGATTGTTTTACGAGATGGCCAGATGTCATTCCTCTTCCGAATAGTAGGGCTAAAACAGTGGCATTCGTCAGTCACGTTGTCACTAATCATGGTGTTCCATCAGAGATCCGTACGGATCAAGGTCGAAATTTCGAATCAAAGTTGTTTCTTGAACTTTCTGAATTGTTAGGGATGTTTAAAACTCGAACGACACCACTACACCCACAATCAAATGGTCAGGTAGAGCGTTTGAACCGGACCATTCTACAGTATCTAAGCTTGTTGGTTGCGGAAAACCAAAAAGATTGGGATCAATTGATTCCAATGTTTCTTTTGGCATATCGATCTGCGAAAAACGAATCCACAGGCTTGACACCATCAGAAGTCTATTTGGGTCGGAATTTTCGTCTTCCTTTGGATTTGTTGAGAGGTTCCTCTCATGAGGATCCGATTACCACTGACGGATACGTTTCCAAATTACTCGAACAGTTACGAAAGATACATGACGTGACAAGAACTAAAATACACTTACAGACACAAACACGAAAACTACATTACGACAGGTCACAAAAATCAAAGGATTTTGTTCATGATCAGCTGGTTTGATTTCATAATCCACCGCGATTTAAAAACCAAGCACCTAAATTACAGTCTGACTGGAAAGGTCCTTATGATTTTCTTAAGAAAATTAACGACGTTGTTTATTGTATTAGACAGTCCTCAAAACACAAAAACATGACAGTATACTCAAATAGATTAACTGAATACAATCAACGCCAACAACACTCACATTCGTAACTCGTATTGGGAGACGAGCGCTGTTCACCTTACTACAAGGATTGGTGATGGTTGACCACGGGGTTGTGCGTCTGGAGCCATCAAGCAGTTGCTGGGGATTTCAGTAGTTACCCCTGGTATCTTTGATGGTCAGAAAGAGGATTGGCCTGCATGATTTCGATTTGCTGTTTAGAATTTTTGTACAGGATCTGCAGTCCGACCCGCTCAATGGAGTTAATCACATACATACACATGCACAGATGTACACATTTCCACATTTGCTGGTGTAAATGGATTTGGCAAGCGTTCTGCGGTGCTTTGTTTGATTCTTAGATCAATTATGACGAGATTTCCGGAGGTGAATATCTCCTGGAGAGGACAAGTAGAGGACAACTGGCTCTCGGTGGATAAGTTCTGGCGGAATTTCCGAAGGTAAACATCGTCAGGAAAGGAGGAAACAATTGCTCTCGATGGACAAGCTCTGGCGAAATTTCTGAAGAATAACATGTTCTGAAAAGCAAGGGACAACTGGCTCTGAGTGGACAAGCTTTGGCAGGATTTCCGAACCTGAACTTCGTTTGAAAAGGAGGGAACAACTTGTCTCAGTGGACAAGCTGTGGCGGAATTTGCGAAGAGGAACATCGTCCGGAGAAGAGAAGATACAATACTGTCTTCCACAAGTTTTACCATGGTTTCCTTTGGGTTCGAGCGAATGCTGGGCAGGTGCACAATGCTCCATGGGAGTGATCATTAAGTTATCATTGTGACACATAATCTTTAATGCACTTTCTCCAACGGAAGACTTCGAATGAGTATTACGGAAAACGCGTCCTTCACTGACATGGTGTTCTGTCGAAGAAGATCATCCGAACATCAAGGGCGACCCTGAAGAGGGGGAGTGGTAGTTTAACGAACGCCCCGTATACGTTGTTGT
Organism: Cryptocephalus primarius; assembly: GCA_963576515.1. NCBI lineage: Eukaryota > Metazoa > Arthropoda > Insecta > Coleoptera > Chrysomelidae > Cryptocephalus > Cryptocephalus primarius. Next base: position 1,630,084 of record OY754939.1, on the reverse strand, counting down.
TTATGTAAAAACAATTGTAGTTGTTACTGTAATTGTAAACTTTAATGTTGACATTAGAGAAGAGTAAAACCTCTTTGTGTTGTTTGTGTGTAAAAGTGCTACAATACATTGTTTTATAGTGATTTGGAGCTTAGTAAACTCTACAAAGCGGTATGTACAAACGCTCTAATAGAACGACGGGTAACTAAGAATTTGGCCAAGCGATTTTTTACAATGAGAGGGCTGGAGAATACTAATAACTACATGTGGGTTACCGTTAAAAATGCATTTAAAAAAAGTATCGCGGCTGAACGTTTCAAGAAGTAGGCGGAGCGGGTATAGGATGTTTAAGAGTGATGTTTAAGTAATATTTTAATACCTACTTGTAGAAAAACAAGAAAGAATTGGAAAACGAATGCAATAATTTTGTACTTGGACTTGTGATATACTAAATAATGATTCGCTCTCATTCTATGTTAGTCAAAATGCATAAGCCTGAGAGTGACAGACACCAAAAGATACGGTGAATATTCATAAGACGTTGGGTTCAAAGTTCGTATTGGCCCTAAAGTCGCGCAAAGTACAAATAAAATTCGATATCTTTCATATAAGTACACATGGTCGTGGAAGTAGATCGAGCAAGTTCTTTTTCCCGTTACGTAACACAGTATGGTGTAAAGTGAAATTTTACTTCATAAGGCCCACAATTTAGTTCGTTTTAATGATTTCACCCAAGGCACTTTTATTTGTACATTTCACAAATACACGGTAGTTGCGGTTTATTAGCATTTAATTGACTATCTGTACAACAGAAGTCACAGAAGTTGCCTATCCATGATACCTCAGAATCCGAGAAAATTTTGCCCTACAAAATCTTAACGTATTTTGAACTAGAACAGTAAACAGAAAATAGTAAATGTCTTTAGGGAAGTTGACTTTAAGAGCTTTTAGAACTTGTAACAATTTAAATTTTATTCGGCAAAAACTAAAGGTACTGTACAACCAATTTTCAAATTTGGAAGTTATAGAATCAATTGGCTCTATCGTGATGTATTTGTTAAACCACGAGGCAGTTCCTCATTAGAGTAAAATAGTATAACAATTGGATCAGTATGTTTAAAATTGCAGATTTAATCTTGCTGTATCCTGTTACATTTTGAAAATCGTATCAAATGTTTTACCAGTTAGACTTTGGAAATGTCAACATTTAATGTAGTTAATGTTTTTAATGACCAAAATAATTTTTGAAGAAAACCTGTCGTTGATTTTGAATTCATTTTGTGATAATGCGTTTTTGTCTGTTTTGTACGTTTTCAATGTTAATGTCTCTTTTTGCTACCAGAGCTAATTTGGATGGGACCTACAGTTTAACATAGGCACATGTTTTAGTTATGTCGTAAGGATAGTATGACTCCTCGATTCGTAGTAGCAATAGAAGTAATGTCATTTTTAAATTTAAAAAAGGCATAGTGACTTCATTTATTACAAATATATGGGGGAATAGAGATGTGACGATCTACAAATCCCCTTGTCGGCATTCGAAACAGACTGCGTGCTTTAGCGGGTCCCAAACGTGGTCAATCGCACCGTTCACGTACACATTTGTTTGATATCCCTTCATATATGCTCTCAAGGATTTTAATTTTTTGTGGAGACTATCCAAATCGTTATATATTTTTTGGTTAATGGAACCTTTATCAAGAATGACTAAACGGAATTACAGAAATAATGAAAATTCATAATCTTAAGCTTCCTCCGATGAGCAACAAAATTAATTGTGGCACCACATATTAGCAACAAATTCGCAACAGGATGTGCTGCTTGAGTCGTATCGATATCCTATCCTGTTCAGGAGATACATAGGAATAGATAGGGTGGATAATCTACTGAAATATTACGCTGGAATATCTACTGTTTCTCGTAAGTGGGTTGAACAACAAAATTAATTTTGACGTTACAAATTAGCAACAAAATAGCAACAATTTATGGGGTGGATTCGATACAGGAACTCTAAAATGGATATTCTAAAGTAATAGATGTGGTAAGTGGCCCGTTTCGGTAGAGAACTTTTAGCCTAGTTTTCGACTATACCCTATTCGTAAAAGGCAGATAGTAATAAATCACAAAATTTCAGAGAAATCCAACACTACCATAAGCGTACGGGTGCGCACACCACTTATTCTGATATTTTCGAGAAATGAAAATTTATTATTTTCACATACTTCACATATCAGGATTTACAGGTGTGAATATACTTATTGATTTCTTGTATGAAAATTTAATATTTAGAGGCTTAGAGAACGGCTTCTAATTTGTACAAGTAGATTATTTTTATTTTGATCGGGGAAAACCAACATTGGACAAACTACTGAAGATGCTGTCGAATGAAGACTTTGAAGTTAAAAGGACTACACTGTGGACAACTTTGAGAAAATTGAATTTTTCATGGGAAAAACAAACAAAAACTTCACCTCTCCGCGAGACAGATGATATTATTTATTGTAGAAGAACTTACCTAAGGACAATTATACAATTCCGAGAAGAAGGACGACAAATAGTGTACCTCGATGAAACATTAATCAACGAGGAACACACCGTATCAAAAGTATGGCAGGACAAAAGTGTGACCAATACTCGGCAAGCCTTTTTAGGATTGTCAACGGGCATTAAAGCACCTTATGGAAAAGGTGGAAGATTAATCGTTACGCATATCGGTAGTGTTAATGCGTTCGTCGATGGTTGCTTGCTTTTGTTCGAATCCAACGAAACAATAAACTATCATGAAGACATGAATGCAGAATATTTTGTTCGAATGTTGGACATTATACCCCCTGGATCTATAATTGTAATGGAAAATGCAAGCTATCGCACCAGACAAGTAGAAAACCGCACAGTAAGTTCCTGGCGGAAAGGGGAAATAATTGAGTGGCCGAGGGAAAGAAGTATTAACTATCATCACGATATGTGAAAAGCCGAACTACCTTCCTTTGACAACCCGCTAAATAAGAAGTACGTAGTTGATGAAATGGCAAATGTTCTAAATATAACTGTTCTTCGTGTTTCGGCCTATCACTGTGGGTTTAACCCCCTTGAACTTAAATTGGCTCTAATAAATGGTGATGTGGCCTGCGACAACACCACTTTTAAGTTAAAAGACGTCAATATCCTTTTTGAGGCGTCTATTTAAAAAAATTTAGCGGAAAATTGGCACAAATGCATCGAACATTCCATAAAAGAGGAAAACCGATTCTGGGAGTCGGACCATATGATTGATCGGACTGTGGAGCCTGTGATCATCACAGTAAGTGATCTTGCAGACAGTTCTTCGGAATATTCGACCAACACACCATAATGAAAACCAGGTGTTGGTAAAATGGTTTTTTTCAGAGCCACCACAAATGAAAACGTTACGGGCAAACTCGTAAGCTTTACAAGACTTGCTGATTTGCTCTTTTGGATCCTACATAAATGTAAAGCGATATATATTAAACCTATATGTTTAATTGTAATATTATTTTATCATCTTCTTTAAATTACTTTTAGAGGTAAATTCAGCTTCCTATAATATTTGGCTTTTATTTTTATACCCATGGTATATGTCGGTATTATTAAAATGTATTCAATTACAAAAAAATTTTAAAAACATTCAATATCTCAAAAAATGAAGTATGAAAATATGCTCAATAAATCAACAGTAGGACAAGCAATAATTAAATAGTTAAAAAAAATATGTCATTTCATCTGAATACTTCAAAGGTGTAAGTGTCATATTTACCATTTTATAGTAAATGGGTATTTTGTAACAATAAGTCCCAATTTATCATTATTGAAATACCTCCCTTTAATAGACATAACATTGTTACTGAAACGAGGTACTTTTTGATTTCAAGTAATAACATTTTTATCCTAAAATAAGTTTTAGGAAGATTCTTCTAAAAAAAAAAACAACTTGTAGAGTGTTAACGCAAGAAAAGAAATATTGTACCAGAACAGAGCGAAATACAGAAATATATTTGCTATCATTTTAAAACAATTTTTCCAAAACATACAAACTATTCTTCCTTCTTCCCAACTTGTTTATACAAAAAGTGAAAATCCCCAATAATACGACTATGATAAATGCTAACCGAATCTCCAATATTCACGACACCGACAACGCCATAGCACTGGGTTGGGTCCATTTATATCATTTTCCCTTCACACCTTTCCAGGCTCTCTGGAATCCAGGTTTGTCTGAATCGTGGGCACTATCTAATGGAAAATCTTTATAAAACTCCTGATGCTGATTTTGATAATGCCGCTGAATGTTATATTTTTTGAATTTTACAAAACTTTGCCCACGTAAGACGCATAAAATGGTGTTATAAATTTTGAAAACGCCAAATAAATCCCCCCATTTAGTGTCGTAATCTTGCTCCCTTCCGATTCCATCACGCACAGGTTATTAAAAAAATGAGGAAATGAAAATCGTTTCAAGTCAAAATTGACAAACAGAACTGGAATAAAACAAATACTCTGTAAAATCTTTTACAGATACAAAGCACACTAGTACAGTCACTCACAGACTACATATTATTAACCTTAAGGTGTCAATTTATAGATTTTTCTAAAGTGACGTCAAGATTTTGTGGTAATCACTCAGTTACTTGCCCTATTTTTACCTGATCATAACGACGCATCCGGTACATTTTTCTTGAAAGGATACAGGATAACACGTTAATACTCAATCATCCTTACACTTACTAGTTACTGGAAAGAATTACTTAACTACTTGTACACGATTTTGTGTACTAACTATTTAGAAAGAAGTAAAAACATTTTTGGTATGCTCGTATATGTTTCATATATGAAGAAATAAAATTATAAAATTTCAAACACGTCTAACTAAAATCATATTAAATCAGCCCTGGATCTCCTGTCGTAAACATCACGAAAATGTCCCAAAAGACAGGCGGTAATAGCTTTATGGGTGCCATAAATTACCGGTACCACTGATAAAGCGTTTGCTCCCGGGAGCTCGGAAAACACGATTAGTGGACATCTCTAATACAGTCGATGATAATCCCAAGCGCCGAGGCCCTTAGCAGAGATACATACAGCATGAGATCCAATTAAGTGCGCTTCAAAAATTATTGAGCTTTCCAGTTCTCGTTCCTTAGTCTGTTAATTAGAAATTACGTTTACCAGGGACCCATTTAGGTACCAAATTATTTTATGCGAACTGCACTGTAAAACGATATGGTGTAAAATCACAGCGACAGAAAGTGGTTATTTATTTGCAAGTAAATTACTGTAAGAATACAGGAAGTATGTTATACTAAATAAAGGGTACACCTACCTGTGAATTTAGAACTGCTATAATTATACCATGTCATGAAAGTAATATAGTAGGTATTTACCAAGCATTAAAATATTAATGCCATTTTACAGTTTCAATTGTACTTTTTGGTCATTTTGCGTCTTGTACTATATAATAATCTTAGAAATACACATATATGTGTAGTTTACAAACACCGACGTTTTGGAAAACTACAGTATTAAATCCATTAAAATAAAGAAAACATATCTTTGAGTTTATTATAAAATGATTCCTGAATTTTAGTGTGTTTCTTATAAGAATTTTTTTTACGTTTATCAGTTACCAAACCTGGTTTTACGAAATTATGTACAGTAACCAAACAACGTTAGTATTTAAGGATTCTTTTCAGGGTATTTTCTGAGAAAATTATTCCTAATTCTTACAGTGAATCATATACACGTTTTGAAAGATATAATTAGGCCTTGAGAGCGGTTAAGAGTTAATACTACTAGTAGTTAATATTGAAAATGTAGATTTAAATTATTTTAAAATTACTCCTAATTTTTACAGTGAGTTACGTGCCCGTACCTGCTGACGCCCTATATTGCTATCATTTATTGTTTATTATAGTTATTCTGCATAGTTAACATTATACAGCTTATATATAGGAATAAGAAGATTATAATGCGCTTTTTGCCTTTCTGTACTCGACACACCGTGATACGAGTAACATTAAAGTCTTATTCTCAAAATTGTGAAAATTTTTTAAAAACACGTTTCAACGAACCACGAACGAAACTGGTGCAGTCAGTAGGATGTCAGACAATCTTTAAACGACAAAAATCGCGTTGAAGAATTGGTTCGTATCAACGATTCGCTGGCAATCCGAAAACTAAAGTGTTGACGAAGACTTCACAAGAGAAGCCGAGGTGGAGGACATACATCGCCGAAATCTCAAGACAACCCCGTAGTAGGGGACCACATCGCCAAAACTACAAACCCGAGGTGGAGGACACACATCGCCGAAATCTCAAGACAACCCCGTAGTAGAGGACCACATCGCCAAAACTACAGACCCTGGTGAGGACCACATCGCCCAACCAGCTAGAATTAAGGACGAAGGAAAAACAAGAATGAAGATACTCCTGATCACACTGTAAGTCAAATCTTTGCAAATCACAAACCCTCTCCCACTCTTTTCTCCCTTAGTTATAATTTAATATTAGTTAATTTGTACATGCCTAACACAAACATAATAAGACCTACTGTCTTACGACTTAATCAAGATACAAACACAGAAATCGAAATGTCTAACGATAACAGTAATTATCAACTTTTGCGTTTGTATGTAGATACAATCACTAGATATGACGGAAACCCACACACTTTAAGTATTTTTATTGACAGTTGCGATTCATTAATAGCTACTTTTAGTAATGATACCACGAGACAATTTCTCTTGAGAGTAATTTTATCAAAATTAACAGGAAGAGCTTTATCTTTGGTAGGTTCAAGAACTGAATTAGACACTTGGGACAAGATCAAAGAACTTTTAAGATTATCGTTTGGCGACCAAAGGAATTTAGATTGTTTGGTTCAAGACTTAATTACATTAAGCCCCTCTAGAGGCGAATCGTCGTATAATTTTGGAATGCGTTGCCAAGATGCGCGAAGTTTAGTAATATCAAAATTAAATTCAGATAAAGAACTAACTATTGCTGAGAAAAACACAATGTTGAAAGGTTACCAAAATCTAACTTTAAAAACTTTTATTAGAGGCTTGCACGGTCAGATACAAACTAATATCAGATTTAGAAATCCTAAAAATCTCGAGGAAGCAATGTCCTTAGTTATCGAGGAGGAAAACTTTCTCTATAGTCAGAACAGGTCAAATGCTCTAAATTTCCAGCCAGATTACAAACCCATAAATCGAATATTACCATCAGCACCAATGAACACTAAATTTAATTTGCAAAAATCGTACCCAAATCCAGGTCCAAGTTATCAATCACAAAATCTACAAAATGTAACAAGACCACCCGTTCAACCAAACTTCCAGAGACCAATGTACCAAAATGTTCAACCAAATTTCGGACCCCCAATCAATCAATATAGACCCCCGCAAATTGCGCCTAGAAATCCTTTCCAAGGAGCCCCTGGTCAAAAACCAATGATTTTCAGAAATGGTCAATTACAACGTTCGAATATAAATGTTCCAATTCAGAGGTCACCATTTTATAATCAAAACCAATTAACCCAAAATGCGACAAATCAAAATTCTAAACCAGAGCCAATGGAATTAGGTTCCAGTACAATAAGAAGAAACCCCTTGTACAATGTAGAATACTCATTCCCAAACATTTCACTTTCAAATCCAGGTCAAAATTCATATGAAGACGCTGATTATGAATATTTGTTCGATGAAGATACGTATAATTTAAACCCTGAGTATTACAATGAAGCACAGAATAATGAGCAGAGTCAACAGCTAGGAAACTTATCAATGAACAATGAACAAGAGACCGAGATCGACCAACAAACCATGACCGATAACGAGAACGTAGAATCTGCAAATTTTCCTGGAACGGCCCCAACGAAAGAACCCACATTAATAAATATAAACAACGTAGAGAATTGTGATCTACCGCACGTTTATATCTCTGAATTAAATGCAAAATTCCTAATTGACAGTGGTAGCGCAAGATGCATTATTGACCCCGATTTAGCGTACAAATATTTTAAAGATCGCATTTTCAACGAAAATTTCGATATTCAAACTGCCCATTGTATTTCCTACGATAACGAAGTAATTGACATCCCGATTTTCAAAATCTTTAATGTAGAGGGAAATCATAAATTTTACATCTTCAAGTTCAGTGACAAATATGACGGTATAATAGGGACAAATTTGTTAGAAAAAATGAGAGCATCTCTCGATTTTAATAAAAAATTGATAATTACACCGTATGCAAAAGTTCCTGTATATTTCGGTACAGAAAGTAACAATCTAAACTACACTGTAACTTTACCCCCCAGAATAGAAATTAAAAAAAAAATCCCTTTGACTTTCTCAAACGAAGTCCAGTACAAAATTAATTTATCCGATTCGAGTCCTATCTTTACAAAATCATATAGGTACCCGGAAGTACACGAACTGGAAGAATTCGATTACGAGATTGTTTATAAAAAAGGAAAGTTAAAGACAAACGCAGACGCTTTATCTTGCATACAATTGAACGCATTAGAAACCGCTTCAGTTAGTAATAACCCTAGTGATATTAACGCAGAAACAGTCGAATACTTGAGACAAATATGTGAATCAATGACCGTTGATAACGATCAACCTACTGTTGAACCATTCGAAACTATAAATCCTAGTAAGACCCAAACTAATAAAATCCCCGAACCATCCGGTACTACTCGACAAAAAATACAAATTTTGCAAGACATTTTAATCGCACCTGCGGAATCTCAGTCAGAGCAAACACAACATTCAAATTTTCATGAAACAACTAATGTAGGATTAAAATTTTGGACGAAATGATAAATAACAAAGTCAACCAAATCTTAGTTTATCCACATGTCCATCCAAAATTACACGTAAGCCAAGAAAATTATCAACACCATAAAATTACAACCGTTAAAATTCCCCAAGAAAATAATGAAGCTCAGATTTTACAACTTTTAAAGGATTATACAACCTCAGGAAAAACATATTGTATGCATTTTCATAATGATAAGTTTTACGACCAGTTTAATAAAATTTATTTAGAACATTTTTCGGAATCAGGACCCAAACTAATAAAGTGCACAAAATTATTGAGTACGGTCAGCGATCAAGAAGAACAATTAATGCTGGTAAAACACCATCATGAAGGTAAAACAAACCATCGCGGTATAAATGAAACAATTGAAAGTCTTAAACGAAATTACTATTGGATTGGAATGAAACAATCTGTTACAAATTATATTAATTTATGTGAAATATGCCAACGAGCCAAATATTCCAGAAAAAACCCTTATGTTCCGCTCATGATAACGGAAACCGCATCAAGACCCTTTCAAGTCGTCCATATGGATATTTTTACTTATAACGGAAAAAATTATTTGACACTAGTAGATGCTTTTACTAAATTTGCCCAAGCAATATTTATTGAAGGAAAAACAGCGATACATATTAGTAATGCCTTGGTCAGATACTTTAGCTGCTTTGGCACCCCTGAAAAAGTTATTGCTGACAACGGCGTAGAATTTCAGAATGATACTGTCAAGGAAATATTAAACCTACATAAAATTAAGATTCACTTTTGCACACCTTACCATCACGAATCTAATTCAATCGTTGAAAGATTCCATTCTACGATAATCGAACATTTACGAATTCTAAAAGAAATGTACCCTAATGAACAAGATTTAATGGACTTTGCCCTTATTGGTTATAATTCCACAATACATTCTAGCACTAAATTTACACCATTCGAGCTAACATTCGGACATACAAATTCGCGAAATCCAAATGAAATATTTATTCCCCAAAATTTTTATGCTGAATATGTCGAAAATCATAAAAATAAGTTAGAACACGTATACGAGAAGGTAAAAGAAACGCTGGAAACGACTAAGAATAAAACTATTTCTAAATTAAATAAAGAAGGCTTTGAAAATAAAGAATTTTATTTAGGTCAAATCGTGTATAAAAAGAACCCCAAAAGTAGGAATAAGAAAAATAATAAGTTCACGGGACCATATGAAATAATCGAAATGTTAGACAGGAATAGAGTAAAAATAAAAGAGAAACAAAACCCAAATAAAAATGAAATTATTCATATAAAAGAACTAAGGAAACCAATTGTTACAGGTTCATCTCCCACACAGGAGCAATCCTCCTCCCAAAGTTCCACAAATTAAATGACAACCCTGGGCTGTTACCGCTAAAATTAGGAAACACCCAAAACAAAACTGACTTTTGGACTTTTATTCAGGTAATCGATATTTCAAAAATAATCGAAGAATTAAATGTATTAACAAAGCAATTCAGGACAATGCAAGAGATATTCAATCACAAGGATACAAAAACTGGCTATAAAGAAGAATTCTATAATTCATATCATCTCATTTTTAATCTCGAAAACAAAATTCAAACCCAACTCACTCAATTAAATCCCAATTTAGTAAAAAGAACAAAAAGGGGGCTAATAAACGGTTTAGGATCTATAATAAGATCAATAACAGGAAATCTTGATCAAGATGACGCCCAAAAATACGATAACGCAATTAATACGCTTTCAAATAATCAATTAAAATTTAAAACGCTGATGAAGGAACAAATCACATTACTAGGAAAATCTACCCAAGCTTTTAATAACAGTATACGAGTATTAAACCATAATCAGGAAATATTAGGAAAACGAATGGTACAAATCGAGAAAGAAATGAAAGAAAATGAACTGGGTCAAGTAGATACACACTTTTATTTTCTCACTCATGTAATTCTGTCTCAAATTATGAATTCTTATCAAGCAATCTATGATGTTCTGGAAAAGGTCAAAATCGCTATATCATTTGCAAAAATTAACACCTTCCATAATTCAATGATCGAACCTATCGATTTGTTGAGAGAAATTAACTTTGTTAATAAGTAAATAACGAAAAATAAATTACCCTTTGAACCAAAATTAGGAAATATTCTACACTTTGAAAAAACCTTTGATATTAAAAGTTATAGTAAAGATAACCAGGTAATATTTATTGTTGAAATTCCAATAGTTGAAAAGGAAAATTATAACTACTACCACTTATATCCACTTCCTGTGTTCCAAAACGACTCTTTTAAAACCATACTTCCCGAAAATAAGTTCCTTATCCTAAATGAGCAAAGATTTGCATTATTTGACGAACCTTGTCAAGAAATCTATAAAGGAGAATTCCTATGCCGCAACAACAACCCGAGACGAATAACTTCAAGGATCCCCTGTGAAGTTCAACTTATGACCTACACCAAGAATTCAACATGCTCTTCAGTTCTAGTGGAAATTAGTGAAGTGAAGGTGCAAACACTCGAAAATAATAATTGGTTGATCGTGATCCCGGACGACACGATAGCTACGCAAAAATGTTCATCAGAAAAGGATACATTCTCTTTAAAGGGAACCTTTGTGTTAGAATTAGCCCCGAAATGTGAAATAAAAATTAATAACATACAAATCATAAATTTCCAAAATATTGAAAATAAATTTAAATTAATTGAATTACCTAAATTAAATATCAAAATTGAAGATAAAAGTAATGTCAAAAAAATAAAACCATTACAATTGGATTCTGTTAACCTCGACGAAATAAAATATGTAAAAAGTATAGTCGACTCACAAATCAACCAAATTGATTCAATTCAAACTGTACCAATAATGAATTATGAGACGATTAACTTTTGGACCCTTATAATATATATATTTATCTTTATATTAATAATCTACTTTTCATTTAAATTGTATAAAAAATATAAATTCTCTAGAAACACGGATAATGGAAATATAAACGATGGAGAAGCGAGAGATATTCCAACTCAAACTCCGTCAGTTACCCTCCGAAGTTTATTCTAAGGGCGGAGGAGTTACGTGCCCGTACCTGCTGACGCCCTATATTGCTATCATTTATTGTTCATTATAGTTATTCTGCTTAGTTAACATTATACAGCTTATATATAGGAATAAGAAGATTGTAATGCGCTTTTTGCCTTTCTGTACTCGACACACCGTGATACGAGTAACATTAAAGTCTTATTCTCAAAATTGTGAAAGTTTTTTAAAAACACGTTTCAACGAACCGCGAACGAAACTAGTGTGTTTCTTAGATAAGAATGATGTATTTATTCGTTTATTATTTGCAAAACGTGGTTTATCGAAATTATTCATAGTTACAGAAAAAAATTAGTAGCTAGGGAAATTTTCGAGAAAATTACTCCTAACATTTATAAGACATCTCTTCGTTTATTACTCATGATTTTGGGAAATATAATTAGGTTCAGAGAAGGATTAGTAGTTGAAGACTCATTTTAGGGAATTTTTTCATAGAACGAAATATTAATAACGCAGATGGAAATGGTTGGGATGACAAACAATTTAACTACTGGCGTTTTATATTACTTGTGTTGTTCGTTTGCGTTGGTCACCTTTCCAGGTGATTAGTTTAAGTGTTTAAATTGTGTGACGGTAAAATTACATTCGGGTCAAGGATGATGGAAGAATTTATTCCTGAAATTTCGGAAGAGGAAAACGCAGGGTCTACAGTTACTGTAAAGCGAAAACATCTCTCCATGGATGGAAAAGAAATAGTTTTAAATGTATACAATGGTAAGTACAATAACTATGAAATGGTTTATGACCTTAACTTCACTTTCAAGTAACTCATTATTCTATATAGGCCAGGTTACCTTGGGAGAGCACAATTACGAAGCTGTTGAACAAACAGTATTTCTTCTAAAGGTTCCATGTTCAACAGTTTACTCACTCATCAAGGAAGGTCATAATCTTCGGAAACAGCGATACTATGCAAGAAATTGAAAAAAAAAATTAGAGAATTTTGAACTTGAGGGTATTAGAGAAACCATTTACTAAATGTATTTCGTCAATAACCTACCAAATTCAAGTAAACTCATGTCCAAGCCAAAAAAGAAACAAGTATTAAACACAAATGATCACATTACAACATAATGGCGATTTTTAAGTGTTAAGAGTCAGTCAGTGTTAGATGCAAAGTGTTAACGAATTTAAATATGTTCTCGAAGAGCTAAGAGTGTTTCACAGAAACTTGAATAAGGATTCGGTGGAAAGGTGAACCGATCTACAGGCAGTAGAACGTAAGTTCAGTAAATTATTGGAAATCGAGAATAATTATGAAACATTAAAGGAATCAGTTAATAAAGTTGTGTTAGATAGTAAGGTAAAACAAGAGATCCAATCCTATGCGGTGTAACGAAGCGTATTTTTCGAGAACCGAAATGATGAAATCATTTGATGATTTCATCAAAATTTCATGATGATGAATGATGAAATTTTGATTAGGCAATTTTATGTTCATTTCAATGGTAGTTAAAAGAATCACAGTAAGATGGCATGGGATATAACCGACCTATAGAATATCAGCCGTTGGAAAGATGTGGAAGCCTCTTGGCCGCTAACGGCAGATAGAGCCGATCGAGTTTCTCGAAGGTAATATCTCATTTTCTTTCAGTGCTTCCTAGAAGAGGGGAACTCGTCTCTACAGTACTCTGTGGTTGTGGGTGGTTGGTACTGCACTTGGCGATCTGTCGTGCCGTATCGACACATTGACATTTAGTACGTTTAAAGGCTCGACTCCCGTTAACTTCCTAGGTCGTCACATTCCAGTTTAATTCTCCGGTCAGTGCTTCCTAGGAGAGGGGAACTCGTCTCTACAGGACTGGGTGTTTGTGGGTTGGTACTGCACTTGGCGATCTGTCGTGCCGTATCGACACATTAACATTTAGTACGTTTAAAGGCTCGACTCCCGTTAACTTCCTAGGTCGTCACATTTCAGTTTAATTCTCCGGTCAGTGCTTCCTAGGAGAGGGGAACTCGTCTCTACAGGACTGGGTGTTTGTGGGTTGGTACTGCACTTGGCGATCTGTCGTGCCGTATTGACTCATTTACATCTAGTACGTTTTAGAGGCTCGACTTCAGTTAACTCCCTAGGTTGTCACTCTAGTTGTTCTGATTATATCATAATAGCTCCCCGCTCGTGTCCCGTAATTATTGCTAATACTTTGCTTGCCGATTGTCACTCGCATGTAGTTTCCCTGTTACTTATTCACTCCTCTCTCCGCCTAATTGCATTTCCACTCTATAATTATTTTTTTGCTTATGCTTGTTTGCACGCCAATCTAGTATGCCGCTTATTCCGGCGAGTTAACCTAGTTAGTCTTGTTTTCCGTTGCGATTAATCAGTTTTGCCGAATTGTAAATAGCGTAGTAATGTTTTTCTGTATTTCCGTTTCACATACGCGCTCAGTCCGATAGCCGTCTAAAACGAAACTTTGTTTTTATTTTCGCACCGAAAATAAATGAAGATAAGAGTTCTCTCTTTCCGTTTGTAAATGCCTGTTGTGGATTTGACACTGTTGCCGCATTTTTATTTAAATAAAAGGAACCAGGTGTTTATCCGTATTCTGTGTTTATTTTCATGAACGTCCTGGATTTTTCTCCTGAATTGAAATTACCCGGACCTACAGACAGCAAAGTCTATAAAAACTGGCGCCCGAGGAATCTCCGAAACTCCGTAACTCCGAAAATTGGTAAATTCTAGCGCCAATCTCAAAGCTGACTGATCGATCCGCCCCTTTATTCACGTCGTACCGCCGACGAAAATACAGGGGCGAGAAAAGTCCGTCACAGCGGAATCAATCATAAGTATGTCTCAGCCATCCGAACAATTTTAGATGCCCGATTAGAAAACTGTAAAATTAAGCAAGTTAATAATAATGATGTAATAGATAGTAACGATTCTAGGGTTTCAGGTAATAGTGTAAGTTCAGAAATGGCAGAGAAATTTGACTTGAGAACCGCGACGGGTTTGATGCCTGTAATGAATGGTAATGAAAATATACCAAAAAGTCTCATCGATGCGATCGATTTATACGATTCATTATTAGATAGTAATGGTAAAATTTTACTAACAAAACATGTGTTAAAGACGCGCATAACGGAGCATGCAAAAATGAGATTGAAACAATCTTATTCAAGTAATAAAGACTTAATTCAAGATTTAAAGTTACATTTTCTAACGAAAAAGTCTGTTTATGCATTGTCAAATCAATTGCACAATGCCAAACAAAATGGTAGATCCATTGATAGCTTTGGAAAGTCAATAGAAGAACTGTTAGTAAATTTAACTATATATCAATCCAGTGGTCAGGAAGGTTCGACGGAGGTCTTGAGAAAAGTCAATGAAAAATTAGCCATTTATGCATTTGCTGATGGTTCACAAGAAAATGATTTGCGAACAATAATTAAAGCTAGGAACTACACTACTTTGGGTGATGCCATACAAGGAGCAAAAGACGAAGAGCTGCCAAAATTTAGTTCATTTCATGTACAGGGTAAGAACTTCTTTAGGGGACAAAATAGGGCTAGATCTAATTGAAACAGTTGCAATAACACCAATAATAGGTTTAATCGTCGAAATGCTGGAGATGGAAAATTTTCTAAATATATAGGTCATAATAGATACAATGATGGACGAGGATACGTTCCTAATGGTAACCGTTACAATAACAATAATTCCAACGGTACACAGTTTAGTAATAAACGTTACAGTAATAGAAATTGTAGGAGAAAAAAAAAACATAATCTGCATCGGACCAGACGGTTGAAGTGAAACTTCGTTGGGTATAAGCCGCACACAAACAGCACATATGTACCTACTGAATACGGCGTCGATAGTCGTTTCGTATTTGGTCGTACTTTGAGTCTTGTCATTGGACATTACCAAATCTAATTTTTCTTTCAGAAAATCTATCAATGGTACTGCCTTCTGATCGAAAAAATCAGTGTTGAAATCTCTGCTCATTACCATTGGGATTTCATGAAAATTTTCATCGAGCAGTGCTGAACCGTCCCTTGTATAAATTAACAAATTTTGATGTATAAACTTTATAATCTCATTTACACTTTTACCAGGAGAGATGTACAGAGCTACAATTAGGAATTCTGCTCCAGTTTCTGGAATGCATTTACTTATACAAATTTCACCAATAGCAGACTGTGCTGCAACAAGAGATTCTGATCCCCTTGAATGCACATCCATATGAGAAGTCACCGTATTTGTATGGTCACTTTCATTGTGATAAATTGCTACTCCCCCCGCAGCAACATTTTGTCGTTTATATTTTACTATGCAATGAAAATTCGGAATAGGGATTTTTCGCCCTATACCTTCTGTTGTACTCTGCTTTCTTCCTTTTCCTCTCTATCATCTCTTTATCAATTGCCATTTCTACCGTTTCTTCCTCACAATCATTGTTCTCAAACTCTGAATTTGTATCATGTGTCAATAAATTTGAGTCTAGTTGATCCATGATAATAGATTTCTACAAAAAGAAAAAAAAAAAACATGTATTCTCAAAAATATAGTAAAAATTGAAGAATTCTGGAAAATCAATGTTCTCTCTAACCTGTATTACGAAACAAAATCTTTGATTTATCTCCTTTAAAATCCTGCAGCGTTTGTCCCACGAAATGTTGTTTTTTCTTGCGAGTTATATATCGGCCAAAAAGAATGTCGTGACTCGCTGCGAAAAAGATTGTTTCCATTTTAGATCATCTTGAATGTCAAAAAATTTCATCACCTCAAATATGACACTTTTACGCTCAGGCATTCATGATTATTAATTTAAATGATTGGTCAATAAACAACTATATGCTACAACTTTATGGGAATGATTTTTCCCAGAAACCCACAATTTTTGAAAAAATTCCGGGCCTTCTAATGATTTGGGGAGCGGAGTTACCAATTTGCTAATCAACCAATTTTAAACAGTGTAACAATAATAAATTTTATGTGTGCCAACTGTACAGGCATGCTTCTCCCAAGGATCCCGGAGTTTTTGAAAAATCTAATTTTTCTTTCAGAAAATCTATCAATGGTACTGCCTTCTGATCGGAAAAATCAATGTTAAAATCTCCGCTCATTACCATTCAGATTTCATCAAAATTTTCATCGAGCAGTGCTAAACCGTCCCTTGCATAAATTAACAAATTTTGATATATAAACTTTATAATCCACAAGATAATATATCCACAAGAGGCGCGATGGGTGGGTGGATAGAGCTCTTGCTTCTCACACGAGAGTCCCCGGTTCGATTCCTAGTGCGGCAGGTCTTTTTTTAAATTAAAAATTTCTTCCACAGCCAACACGTAGAAAAGCACGCTAAAACAGACCACGTGTTCAGGAGAAATGAGAAAAAAGCGTCTCACTTTATTTACGCGGATTTTCGAATCGCACCTCACCAAAATATCCAACGTCCCCTAAAAAGTTTCACTTCAACAATAATGAAAGGGTGAATTTTGTAGGAAATGTAGAACCAACTTTTGAAAATAATCAGCCTAGTACAAGTAGCGATACGTTTTTTCGTGTCTAACGAAATAAAAAACACATTCACCATAAATGATTTAAATTTTATAAAAATTAATTACCGGGGAAATGATCTAAATCTTCTATTAGATACAGGCTCGTCTGTTAGCATATTTTTTAAAGAATATTTACATAACAATGAATTAGTAGACAGTAGACAAATCGTTACTATAAACGGAATTTCAGGTTCGACCAGGTCAATTGGAACAGCTAACATTAAATTTACATTTTTGAAGTGAAACTTTTTAGGGGACGTTGGATATTTTGGTGAGGTGTGAATCGAAAATCCGCGTAAATAAAGTGAGACGCTTTTTTCTCATTTCTCCTGAACACGTGGTGTGTTTTAGAGTGCTTTTCTACGTGTTGGCTATGGAAGAAATTTTTAATTTAAAAAAAGACCTCCTGCACTAGGGAATCGAACCGGGGACTCCCGTGTGAGAAGCAAGAGCTCTATCCACCCACCCATCGCACCTCTTGTGGATATATTATCTTGTGGATTATAAAGTGTATATATACAAATTTGTTAATTTGTGCAAGGGACGGTTTAGCACTGCTCGATGAAAATTTTGATGAAATCTGAATGGTAATGAGCGGAGATTTCAACATTGATTTTTCCGATCAGAAGGCAGTACCATTGATAGATTTTCTGAAAGAAAAATTAGATTTGGTAATGTCCAATGACAAGACTCAAAGTACGACCAAATACGAAACGATTATCGACGCCGGATTCAGTAGGTACATATGTCCTGTTTGTGTGCGGCTTATACCCAACGAAGTTTCACTTCAACCGTCTGGTCCGATGCAGACCCTTTCTTTTTTTATAAACAATAACAAAGTCAGTCATGAGTTTTTGATAATAAATAAAGTTGATGAATCGATGCAAGGAATACTTGGATCTGATTTTTTCAATAAAATGTTAGGTTGTATAGATTATGAGAAATTTTTATTTTCCTTCTGGATAAATAATTTAAAATGTACCATTCCTATTTAATCGGAGCAATGTCTTCATACAATTGTACCAGCTAGCTGTGAAATCATCAAGTATTGTCGATTTGATTTAAATGAGGGATGTTTAGTATTGTCTGAGTAAGTATGCGAAGGAATATTTATTGCAGGAACTTTAGCGACACCAGATAACAACATGATACCAGTTATAATATTAAATGTTAGGGATAAGACGACTAAACTTAAAAACTTTAAACCAAATGTCGAAAAACATGACCAGTATAATATTTGTCAAATAAATTGTAATAACAGGCAGACGGTCAGTCGAGCTGTTTCATTATTAAATTGTTTAAATTTAAATTACTTGCAAAACGAGGAAAAGCGTTCAATAGAGAAACTATGTGTAAAATATGCTGATGTATTTCATTTAGAAAACGACAAACTCACAGTTACAAATATTTATAAAGAGAGTATTAGTTTGAAAAATACGGATCGGACAGTTTATGTTAAACCCTATAGGTTACCACATTCACAGAAAGAAGTACACAGGCAAATAGGTAAAACGTTAACAGAAGGTGTTATCGAAGAAACTAAATCCAAATTCTCATCACCGATTTTACTCATTCCGAAAGCTAGTATAAACGCTAAAAAAAGATTTCGTCTAGTGCAAAATTATCGGTTATTGAATAAGGAAATAGAGGATGACAAATTTCCGTTACCGTGCATTACAGAAATATTAGATTCTTTGTCAGGTGCAATATATTTTTCTCACTTAGACTTATCACAAGGATATTACCAGATAGAGCTGGATAAAGATAGCCGACAGTATACAGCATTCAGTACTGATAAAGGGCAGTATCAGATCCAGTAATTCCAATTAGCAGATCCAGTAAGCAGTATCAGACTTCCACAAGGATTAAAAATTAGTCCTAGTTCATTTTCAAGAGCTATGACGATTGCAATGGCAGGTCTAAACTATGAAAGTTGTTTTCTTTACTTAGACGATTTGATCGTATTCGGAAATAATTTAATTAATCATAATCGAAATTTAACTAGAATATTTCAGAGGTTGAGAGAAGTTAACTTGAAACTCAATCCAAATAAATGTGAATTCTTGAAGAAAGAAATTGTTTATTTAGGCCACATGATTTCATCGGAAGGCCTTTCACCAGATCCGTCAAAAATTTTAGCAATACAAAATGACCCAATTCCAAAGAATTCAAATGAGGCAAAAAGATTTGTAGCTTTTGCGAATTACTATAGAAAATACGTAAAAAGTTTTGCGGATATCGCAACTCCTTTAAACATGTTAACAAGAAAGGATGTTCCATTTGTTTGGACTGAAGAGTGTCAGAAGCCTATTGAATCATTAAAGGACGCTTTACAGAATCCACCTATATTACAGTTTCCAAATTTTTCACCAGAAAATGAATTTATTTTAAAAACTGATGC
Source organism: Cryptocephalus primarius (assembly GCA_963576515.1). Classification (NCBI taxonomy): domain Eukaryota; kingdom Metazoa; phylum Arthropoda; class Insecta; order Coleoptera; family Chrysomelidae; genus Cryptocephalus; species Cryptocephalus primarius. Next base: position 1,610,265 of record OY754939.1, on the reverse strand, counting down.
TTCAGAATATGCGGTAGGAGGTGTTCTGTCGAACGGAGACGACCGTCCTATTGCATGTACCAGCAGAGCTCTAAATAAAAGCGAGAAAAATTATCCCACGATTGAGAAAGAGCTTCTAAGTATATGTTGGACTGTGAATCATTTTAGACCTTATTTGTACGGAAGAAAGTTTATTATCTACACAGATCATCGTCCATTAGTATATTTGTTTGGCAGGAAAAATCCATCGAGTAGGTGTACAAAATTCAGATTACTTCTCGAAGAATATGATTTTACTATAAAGTACATAAAGGGTAGTAATAACGTTGTTGTTGATGCCTTACCTCGTATCGAAATTCAGTCAGAAGACTTGAAAGACATGGTAAAACAAATTAACGATGTAACTTATGTCACAACTCGAGCACAAGAAAGACTTAAAACGGATATTTCAAAGGAAGGTTTCGATACTAATTATGAGGAAAGGACTGATCACCCGGGAATCGTAGAGGTATTGAAACAATCCAAAACGTCATTTGAGCTACATATTATTCCAGTTTATAAATCAAAAAGGGAATTTTATAGCAGGGAATTTTATTTGTAATGAGAGCTCGTTAGACTTAGGTAGTACGTTGAAAGACCTGAAAAGAATTGTTGAAACATTTAATATTCCGGAAATATCAATATTAAGAAGTGAAGTAGGAACGTTCCCAGTCAGTGAATTAATAAAAATTCCTGAAGAATTAAAGAAAAACAGCATAAAGTTATCTATGATAAAAAATAATAAACATATTACAGAATTAGAAACTAGACAAATTGTATTAAACGATTTTCACTTATTACCTACGGGAGGACATGCGGGGATAAACAGTGTGTTTAATAATATAAAGAAACAGTATTTTTGGCCAGGATTGCGGCAAGATGTAGAAGCGTTCGTTAAGAAGTGTGATGATTGTCAACGATACAAGTTTTCAAAACAGCATACCGAACCAATGATAATAACAACCACAGCGTCTTCGGCGTTTCAGAAAATTTATTTAGATTTAGTAGGTCCATTAGAAGGAGATGACAACGACAAATATATTCTTACTTTGCAATGTGAACTAAGTAAATTTGTCGAATATCATCCTATTGAAAGCAAACAGGCTCACATAGTAGCGAAATCTTTTGCCGAAAAATTCATTCTAAGATATGGCATACCTAAAGAAGTGGTAACAGACAAAGGTTCAGAATTTATATTCAACATATTTTCTGAAACATGTCAACTTCTAAAAATTAATCAACTGAATTCTACGGCGTACCATCACGAGACGTTAGGTTCGTTAGAGAACTCGCACAAAAGTCTGGGAGCTTATTTGCGTATGCAGGTAAATAAACATTCAGATAAGTGGAGTTCTTGGGTACCGTATTGGTGTTTTTCGTACAATAACACCGTACATTCAGAAACAAAGTACACACCTTACGAGTTAGTTTTTGGAAAATCAGCAAGATTGCCTTTGAACTTAACTGATCAAATTGATCCCGTATATAATTTTGAAAACTATCCAATGGAAATAAAATATAGGTTACAAGTTGCATGTAATGAGGCTAGGAAAAATTTATTAGTAGCAAAGAATAAACGAAGAAGTATTTACGATAAAAAATCCAAAAATTTAAAATTTGTAATAGGTGATAGAGTTTTAGTTAGGAATAACAGGCACAAAAATGGAACCTCTGTACCAAGGTCCGTTTGTTATTGTGGAAGATAGATCCCCAAATTTGTTAATATAAATTAAAGATAAGTTAGTAGAAATTCATAAGAATAGGGTTAAACTGTATAATGATAAGTAGTATTTACTAATTGCGAACTGTAAAAAAAAATGATTAAAAAATATTTAAACATTTTTTTTCTGTGCCCTAGGGAGATGTGAGGTAATTAGGTCATGTGACAGATTACCAAGTAGTAACAACAACCTGAGTTTATTCTAAAGTGCATATTCGAATTTATTAGTGGGTCGAATAAACAAAGGTAATCGATTGTTGGATGTTTTGCTGAGGTAAACTGCTACACATTCACATTCGCCCTAGATACCTATGTATTAAATAGAATCGACACGTCCATCATCTTACCCTGGTACATCACAGTGAAATTGTAATAGATAATACCATTTACCACTCTAGGCTTCTTAATAAAAGGCATAAAAGTTCTTGCAACAAATCAGAAATACAAGAATTTTTAATAAATCACAATATATATTGATTGTATTTTGAAGATAGTTATAGGAAACCAGAATTAATTGAACTTCTACAGTTAGTAAACAACTAAAAGAATATATAATTGATGCAATAGCTAAAATAAGGACATTAAATTTTGCAACTCCCACCTTATCACTGTATTTTAAATCTAATCGAGCTCTTATGGTAACAATTAAAAAATTATCTTAGAAAGAATAATACTGTACTCAAATCAACGTCCCATGTAATTGATTTCATTAGAAATTCGTTTAACCAAACAATCCCGAAAATGGGAAAAATGCCAACTCATTTGTTAACAGAATTGCACATGAATATTTATTATTACATTTCGTTGTAAACAAGATTATTATTAATCTAGAGGAAAGTGATGCTTCAGACACATATATTGCTGATATTAATAGTGACAGTGATAGACAGACAGACAGATAAACAGACAAACAGACAAACAGACAAACAGACAGACAGACAGATAGACAGACAGACAGACAGACAGACAGACAGACAGACAGACAGACAGACAGACAGACAGACAGGCAGGCAGGCAGGCAGGCAGGAAGGCAGGCAGGCAGGCGGACAGAGAAGCAGGCGGACAGAGAGGCAGGCAGACAGAGAGGCAGGCAGACAGAGAGGCAGGTAGACAGAGAGGCAGGCAGACAGAGAGGCAGGCAGACAGAGAGGCAGGCAGACAGAGAGGCAGGCAGACAGAGAGGCATGCAGACAGAGAGGCAGGCAGACCGAGAGGCAAGCAGGCAGGCAGGTAGGCAGACAGACAGACAGACACATCACATTAATAACACCAACTATGACCAATTAATCGTAGTTTATTGAATTAACACTAACACCATACGAACGTATTTTAATTCGTTTTAACGTAAATTTATATCAGACGGGTTTTTACGACGGAAGTCGGCTTCGGCTCACATGAACATCTGTGCGTTGACTGACTCGTTTATCCCTCGGTCGCCTTTTTATATTCTAACGGTGTTACTTCGAGATTTTTCCAGGACAATTGAACATTTCTCGTAATAGGCGGCGCCGAGTCGTCAGGGAACATATCGAGATCATTCCAATACCTTTGACTGCCGATAAGGAGTGGAAAATCTTTCCACTGCCCCTCCTTAAAGACGTTTCGTTCTGAAACATGCTTCCATTATTCGGACGGCGATATCTGCAGCTGGGCTCATTTCTATACCGGAAGAACTAATGGAAATAACAGTCCATCGTTTTTCCTCTCTGTTGTCTACTAGGGTTCCAACAACACACCAAGATCTCATTACTGGTGAACCGGAACGGTACCTCCAACATGTTCCTAATTATTCTCCAATCGTCTCGTACTCCATCGTTCGAGACTCTCCAACGTACGCGTTCATGATCTCATCCAGTGACGGCCACATGTCCTCTTAATGAACTTGTCGAACTTGCTCCTCCTGGTCATGATCTCCCTCATATGGTGTTAGCCGGTTAAAATTCACGACGCTGAGGTTTCCATTGGGGATCTTGGCGATTCGATAAATGAAGTCATTGATCCGGGTTTTGATGGCATCCCTTTCACACCTTTTGTAACTTTGGGGAAAACCCACGCATTTTCTGTGGATTGTAAAGCCACACTAAGTCACCTTCGCTGTAGATGGCGTCATCTAACCTGACGTCACATCCCTCCTTCATCCGGTCGCTGGCGATATGGAGGTTACCTCGAACTAACTCATGAATATCGTCCATTTCCGTCCGGAGCTTGGTGACATAGACTATTCCCGCCAGGCCTTCTCCAGGCTTACATCCGAACTCCTGGTCACATCTCTTCATCTCTCTCTTCGCTTCATCTCTCTGCCAAAGAGGATATTAGCCGGAAACTGTCCAGTGAATTCGCTCAGCGGCGATTGATAGGCCATCAGGAAGAAGGGGAGGTGCTGGTCCCAGTCTCGTTGGTGTTGGGACAAAACTTTGGAAAGGTATTTGCCCAATGTTCGATTCATCCGCTCGACCGTACCGTCCGACTGGAGATGTAACGCCGTAGTTCTATATTTCCGAATGCCCAACTTCTTGCAGACTTTCTGTTCGCTCTCAAAATTTCGACCCTGGTCGGAATGCAATGTCATGGGCACTCCAAAGCGGCAAATCAGCACTATTACCAGTACCTCTGCCACGTCGCAGCTTCTTGATTTGGTATGGCGTAAGCCTCCACCCACTACGTGAAGTAATCCATGACCACCAGGATGTACTTGTTCCCACCATTGGTCCCGGGAAATGGTTCTGTAATGTCCAGGACAATCGTCTCAAAAGGGCTCCCCACGTTATATTGTCGCATCGGAGTCCTTGGCTTTCGATGATGACCATTACCGGTGACGCAAGTCGCACACTTACGGCACCATTCCTTCACGTCGTCGGAGCAGTTGCCTCAATAAAACCTGTCGCGAACCTTCTGCAGCGTCTTCGACACTCCCAGATATCCTCCCGAGGCTTCATCATGTACCAGACGAAGTATCTCTGGCACCTTACTCCTGGGGATGACCAACTGCATTCTTCGCTCCGTGCCATCATGGTTCTCGATAGTGCTTTTGACTAGCCCATCTTCAAGTACCAAAGATTTCAATTGAAACCAGTAGGACTTGAGGGTTTTCTAGAATGGAGCCACCTGCTGTCAAGTTGGTCGCTGTCCTTCCGCCTTCCATCCCTTAATCCTCTGTATTTCCGGATCGTTGTCCTGATGTTGTTGGAATTCTTTAGATGACCAGTCCTCACTAACGACCGTCGTTCGATACGCCACTGCTTTCTTATTTTCTACTCCAGTGCAGTGTAGACAACCCAAAGGGCGAGGTCTTCTGAAGAGGGCGTCCGCATTTCGGTGACTCGTTCCGGGCCGGTCTTCAATAGCAAAGTAATAATCTTGGAGCCTCTCGATCCAACGCGCTACTTGGTCCTCCGGGTTCTTAAACTGTAGCAGCCACTTCAATGCTGCATGGTCTGTCCTAACCAAGAATCATCTGCCATAGAAGTACTTGTGAAAATGCTCCACGGACTTGACTACCGTTAGGAGCTCTCTCCGGGTGACGCAGTATTTCCTCTGTGGTTTCGACAGCACCTTGCTAAAATAGCGAATGACGCGCTCCTGCCCTCCCTGTAGCTGCGATAGGACTCCACCAACGCCAACGTTGTTAGCATCCGTATCCAAAATAAACTGACCCCTTTCAGTTGGATACCCAAGAACTGGGGCAGCGTTAGACTATAGTTCAACTTGTCGAAGGCCCTCTGGCATTCTTCGTCTCACTGGACGGTTCGGTTTTCCTCAGTCAGTCGTGTCAGCGGTTTGGCTACATCGGAAATATTCGCACATATCGACGAAAATAGGTACACAGTCGTAGGAAGATTCGGAGTTGACGTTTATTTTGGGGGCTGGCCATTGTTGAACTGCCAGTACCTTTTCAGGGTCTATTTCCACCTCGTTGCTGATCACTATGTGCCCCAGATAGTGTACCCTCAGTTGAAGTAGATGAAACTTTTACACCGTCAGCATTAAGTTGGCTCTATGTACTGTTTTGGACAATTCTTCCAAATTAGTCAGGTGTTCTCATAGAATTTATCGACTACGATGATGTCGTCGAGGTACAACTGCCACGTCTTCCAGGAGAGTCCTTTCAGCACGTTCTCCATGACCTTTTCAAATGTTGCAGGCGCGTTGCTTAATCTAAACGGCATCACCTTAAGTTGCCACAGCCCGGTGCCGATGGAAAACGCCGGCTGCTCTCTGTCGGCAGGGTCCATTTCGATCTGCCAATACCCACTCTTAAGGTCCAGGGTAGAAAAGAGCTTGAAACCTGTCAGCGTGTCTAGCGTGTAGTCTATTCGAGGCAAGAACTAGGCAGTTCATTTTCGTTATGTTATTTAACTGCCGATCATCGATGCAGAATCTAGTGCTCCCATCCTTTTTCTTTACCAGGACTACCGGAGACACCCAGGGGCTATTAGATGGCTCGATCCCTCATTTTCCATGTCCTGAATAATCATCTCTGCCACTTCCCTCCTTGCCTGTGGCAGTCTCCTGGCCGGTTGTCGAATAGGCTTCGCATCCCCTGACGATCCCTGTCCTCCTTTTCTTGCAAATTTCTGGGGTCAAGATGGTTTAATAACGATATAACAATCTGCCCAACTTCTTTCTCAGTAAAGGGTTGAGGGTATCACTAGTCGCTGAGATCACCTGATCGAAATTGACACGGCATCGTCCTTTATCTGCTGTTACTTGGTAAAATATCGACACAGGCGGCACGGAGTTCCCCACCTTGGTATCCTCTCTTAGAGCTACAGGGTACTCATTCACATTGATCAGGCGAACTGGAATCTTGTCGCTCGGTGCTACTAACGCATTGCCTACCAGGATGCTTCGGCCCACCTCCATGTCGTGGTTCCAGGATTCCACCGTCACAGGATAACCTCAGTCTATGGCAGCCTCGGGTCTAGCCCCTACAATTGACTCGCCTTTTCCAGGCATAGTAACGGCTTCCGCCACAATCACTCGTCCAAATACTTCCTTCTGAGGATAGAGGGAAAGCTCTTCCGAACCCACCCTCACCATAGGTCTATGAAAATCCAGTTGGATATCGTGATTTTTCATAATGCCCATTCCCAGAATTACGTCTTCCTCAATGTCTGCCGCAATAAACCGATGCAGGAATTTCACGGTCCCGATCGTAAACTGTACGTCGGTCTCTCCATGAACGGTGGCTGCTTCGCCCGTGGCTTTTCGTAGCTGCCATCTGGAGTTGCTTAACGTCCTTCTCTGATTCTTAAGTAGATCGGGCAGTAGAATCGTCCTGGTCGCCCCAGTGTCTACTAGTAAGGCATACTTCACCCCATCGATTTCTCCGTCTATGTAGACACTGCCATTATGATATCATCCGGAGCTATGGAAGCTAGGAGGTGTTTATACAGATGTCGGGTCGAAGTTGCCCCCCTCGGAGCTGACCCGTTCTAGTTTTCCTGCTTCTTTGACATGACCGGTCCCTCCTTGTTAGGTCGCTTGCAATTACGGCGAAGATGGCCAACGCCACCACAATGCCAACAGCGGAGAGGTTTTTCTGCTGTTTCTCTACTAAACTCTTTATGGCGTTTCCCAGCTGCTCGATGGAATCCCCCTTGGCGCCTTCACTGGAGTTCTCTACGTCGTTCATCCCTTACACTCGACCGTGGTTTTGCGACGCTTCCGTAGCGGCCTCAAATTCCAGTGCCATGGTTAAAACATCTATCAAATATTAGGTAACCCCAGACACACCGTTCTTTGAACCTCCAGATCTCGTAGGCCATCGACGAAAATTTGTACAGCCAGGCATTCAATTAACTGGTCGATAGCCGTTGGATAGGTGAAACGAACTAACCTAGCCACATCAGCCTCAAACTCCTACAGACTTGCGTTCACTTTCTTTTTTTTCGAGCCTTCATTTGGGACGGGTAGACTAGCTCTAGGTGCGAGTGTCTGTACCTCGTTTCCAAACGTTTCACCAGTCCCTCGTAATGGCCCTCTTTCTCAGGAGTGACCGCCTAGAGAATATCCAACGCTTCTCCTCGAAACGCTACCGTTAGAGCCCCAGCCTTGTCTCGCGATGTCCATCCGTTGGCTCTCGCTCTGACTTCGAACCATAATTTCGTCCTTTTGTGTAGAGATTTTAATCGTAACATCAGAGATTTTAGTCGTAATATCAGAGATTTAAGCTGCACTGTCGTCCTTTTGGGTGGAGATATAAGCCATAATTTCATCCTTTTGTGTACAGATTTGAGCGGCCATCCGAGTTGTAATTTTCGATGTCATACCCGAAATCAGCCGATTCACAGAAGCTGCTCCCTCAAACAGAAATACGTCAGGATCTTGGCCCTTGCTCTTCATGTCCTCTTTGAGTATATCCTGTAGTTCCACTTTTCTACCTTTGCAATCCACGTCTCTTTCCTGCAACTCCGCTTTCAGTTCGGCGACCGTTAATTCACTTAACTTCTTCATTGCCTTAATTTACTTTCTACTAATCCCACACTTCTGACACCACTTGTTACGTTCGTGGGTTCTTAATAATTAATAACACCAACTATGACCAATTAATCGTAATTTATTGAACTAACACTAACACTATACGAACGTATTCTAATTCATTTAAACGTAAATATATATCCGGTGGGTTTTTACGACGGATGTCGGCTTCGGTTCACGTGAACATTTGTGCGTTGACTGACTCATTTATCTCTCGATCGCCTTTTTATATTCTAACGGTGTTACTTCGAGATTTGTCCAGAACAATTAAACACTTCTCGGAATCGGAGGCGCCGAGTCGTCGGCGAACATATCGAGACCATTCCAATACCTTTGACTGCCGATAAGGAGTGGAAAATTGGTACCAATTATATGTAATGCTATCTTGATATCTGTTTTCAAGATCATATCGAAATATAATGGTTGCTTCAACACGAAAACTTTCATGTTATCCACCTCCTCGATAATTCCGACTTAACGAGAAAACTCAAAAAACTCATGCCAACTGAGTAAGTTCAATGACTGACAATGAAGTTCACTTTTGGTTAGAATGAAACTGTTATTGATCTTTTTAATCAGATTGTAGTTAGGAAGGCGTTACCCGTATAGAGTATTTCAAATAAAAATAATGTCCGGAAATTTAAAGCTTTTTGTCATTTCCAAACAAATTATAATTATTTCACTGTTAAACTATTAACATGAAATATCTCAATGAATAATTGTGGAACAGTCTGAAATTCCATAGCTAGTTAAATTATTTTTAGATCGTGCGACAAGCACATTCCTGCTTCATACATTCCAATGTTTAAACCACAAATAAGGCAACCGTTCCAGAGAATCAATAAGAGAACTAAATCTTAATCAGTTAGGTTCACATTGCAACGTCAGATTGATATATAGTTGAATGGATTTTTCTGAACGAAACTATAGTAGTCATTAACGGAATTTTCCACAATAAATAAGTACGCCACCTGAAGCAGAACTTTTATATTTCCAGGTATTCGGATGTTTCTCATTTCCATTTTAATGAGTCATTTCTTTGGAATTACCAGGACATTCAGAGTACAATTTAATTAAATTCCATTCCTAATTTTCAGTTTCCCTAATTACTTGTATCCCTAAAAAGATTTTCAATTACATGTAAGTATAATCGGCGACAGAATATACGAGTTATGCGCCGTAATATATCGTTTTTCAATTTAGTAACTTTGTAATTATTTCGTGTTCAGTTAACGCATCGAACGAGAAACTTAATTCTCTGAGGGAATATTTCAAGAGATGAAATAGTAAAAAAAGGAGAACCAACTCTTCATACATTTTTCTCCTGAAATTAACAGGCTAACAACGACTCTCGAGCAGTTTACTTTGGTCTGCTGATTTCTCCAAGGATACGTTTGCATATTTGTGCAGCCCAGCAATTTTTCTCAGATTGTCGATACATTTTTAAAGGGGAAGCCTCCGAATTTCTTTAGGGATGATTTCAGTCCCGAGGATTGTGATCTAGGGAATTCAGTTCAATCTACTTCTTAATAAGCAGTTTTCGCATGTATGGTTAATGTCGGCAATTGTCGTCCTTTCGAAAAAACAATAATTTATAATTTGGGGCTCTCTCACTCTGTTTGGCGCTTTCCTTCACTTTCATTTAAATATGAGAGTGGGGGTATCCGTTATAAAATGTTTAATTAAACATTTAAACAAATTAAACACTAATTTTTCTTATTCTTGTAGGAAGCGTATCGACTATATAATTCTGCTCCCTTTGTACTAGTTTCTGAACTGTTGCTTTTTTCTTATGCTTGTCAGTCGTTCAGAAATACCCCTTCTCATAATTGGACCAATGAATGTTTCATTAATCTGGAAGTACACTTTGTGCGGAGGTATTTGTTTGTCAAGATTGATTATTTGAGATCTACCGATATCGTAGCAGCTTTGTCCACATATCTTTTTCTTTCACCTTCCTTAAGGTAAGGTAAGGTGTAAGAAACCTTACACCTTGGTTCTGATCGTACACCCTCGGTAATTTAACGATGTAACTTGGCCAATAGTGATGTTTTACATAACTTGCTTACAGCGCCACGGCTGTTTGGTTATGGATGTGCCAAATGTAAAGAGGACGGAAATGGATCTTCGAAGACACCATGGACACCCCCATTTTATCTTCGGAGCAGCATGACTGCCAAGACGTCGGTGCCGAAAGGGAGTCCGGAGCTGCCTTTGTCGCTTTCCCCAAGTTGGTGGGTGTTATACTGTTGTTGTGCCTGTCTGGTTTCCTTTTTCTTCCCTGAGGGTAAGCTATCGAATTTGGGGAATAATGGAACACGTATTACCTTCTAAAGTTATTTCCATTTTGCATCAACTCTATTGTGTTGACATGACTAAAAGTTGTGATTTGTTCGATAAAGACAAGTACGACATTCATTTTGCGCTGTATTGATTGTGTTAGTACGAAGACCGAAACTAAATTTGAACGTCTTGAATTAATTATTGAATTATTAATTGTTAGTAATCGATTATTTTATTGAGCTAGTAATTGTTACTAATCGGTTGTTTTATGAGCTAGTAATTGCTAGTAACCGGTAAATTAATAATCAACCTTTTAATCTTATCTGTACTGGTAGAATATTTTAAAATATTATATTGTGATTGGTTTGGGTTAGGTTTAGGTTGATTCATTGTGATTTTTGATTGTTCTCGCTATGATTGAAACCTTATTCTTCAGATTTGAGGATATAATATTAAATTTATTTTACATTTACATAAGATTCATTCCTAGGTATTTATTTTATCTGACTTTTGGCATTCTTACTACGTATGAAGATTCATTATTCCCTTCTAGAGATATAGTATTTTGTATTTATATAACACAAGTTTATTTCTTGTTAATTTCTTATTTTCTGTTACAAAGGATAGATGCCCGGGGAAACATTTAACAAACTAAAATTATTTTATTTTCTAGCCAGAGTTTTGAATTTCAAATACTGCCGTTGATTTTAAATGTGATTGCTTTCACAGAGAGAGAGAGAGATTGATT